>JANBXA010000328.1:31330000-32530000 GCA_030556225.1 Cricetiscus sungorus | reverse complement strand
GACTACTTGTAAGAGACTGGAGAGGCAATGAATGGCTCTCTCCTGAATATGTGGTCAATAGTTACACCATCTCTCAACACAGATGGTGCTGTTCCCCAAGCCTATCACAGTGCCTAAGTCCCAGCACTCATCACAGTGCCTAAGTCCCAGCACTCATCCCACTGGAGGACAGCATTGAAAATGACAATGAAAAGAGGTCATGTGACACAAAGCCATCTTTGTCATTTGGTGCTGAATTTCCAGGAAGTAGCCTCACCCTTGAATCCAGAGAAGACTCATAGAATGAAAGACTCCAACTGACCTGGAAGATTCCTCAGGGATTACTAACAAACTTAAGCTAAGGAAACTGAGTCCCAGAGCTACTAGTGGACATGCAGACCAAATAACCCAAGAGCAGTTGAATTTACACATCAGAGCTTATTCCACAGGACCCCTCCATAGAAATGTACCACTTTAGAACTGGAGTGCCAAAGAATGGAGGTCTTGGATCAAAATCATTTTTTTTTTTTCAGAATAATTCTTATTGAGAAGAATGAGCCCACTACCTCTGTTTTTTTTTTTTTTTTTTTTTTACTCTACCCCCATCTCTGCAAAGATCCGTGGGCCTTGAAGTGTTGTGATGTAGATGGTCCTTTTAAAGTTGAGCACTCCAAAGTCTTATTCTCTGCATGTTGACCAGCTATAGGTGTCTATGTTAATCAGCATGTACTGGTAGAAAAAGCTTGTTTGGTGAGAGTAGAGATGTCCTGATCTACAGGTATAGCAATAAATCATTAGAAGTCAACTTTAATGCTTTGTACTTTCAGCAAAATAAAAGTAGTGGGTTTGCTGCTAGGACCCATTACCTATCTAAACACAGGATCTTGGCCTCATTGACAGTGTCACATATGGGTTTTGTCTTACAGAGCAGGTCTTAAACCCAGTTTCAAAGAGTGTGTGCCACTATTGGCATATCTTGCCAGGTGGGTTGTTACTACAAGTGCAGAGTTCATAGCTGGGTGAGACTGATAATTACTTTTTTCACCTGAGAACATGCATAGTACCTTCTAGCATATGAGAGCTAGCTGGTATGGATCTTAGTGTTCCATGACTTAAGTATCCTCAGAAACAGAGTCATCCTTTCGAGTTCTGGAAGATAATCAATAGCCCATAATGTTTGGTCTGTAAGACCCCACTGGTCAATAACTTCAAAAGAGGCAACTCATCCCTGGTACTTGGGCATTTATTTGATAGGATATAGTGCCTAGTTGGTGTATTGCTCACCAGTTATGGGGTAACTCCATTTAAACTCTTTTATACATGTACACATCTTAAGAAATAAATATAAATGAGCAAGGAAAAAGCTTTATTCTTGACTTCACATGAATCCCTGCCTCTCCCCCACCAACACACACACACACACACACACACACACACACACACACACACATTTGTGCATGTGGATGTACATATTACACACTTTTAGATTCCTAATCATGAAAATATTATTTAAAAATCATGTGTTTTAGATTGCACTGACTCTGGCCTCTTAGAAAGCTGATGTAGCATCTCATCTTCCAAAAGAGTGGGGTCAGATCTCTGATTCAGTTTCAGAGCTGGGGGTACCTTTTGAGGACAGTTTGTAGATCCCCTGTAACCTCCCAATGAAGGAAGCTCCCTCCCATCCCAGACAGTGGGGAGGGCAAAGCCCAGATGTCAACCTGTTCACCAAGACTATAATGAGAAAAGATGGTGTGTGTGTGTGTGTGTGTGTGTGTGTGTGTGTGTGGCTTATGCATGCATGTGCATGTGTGTGCATGTGTGGGTGCTTGTGTATGTGTGTGTGTGTGTGTGTATGCATGCGCACACGCATGTAAGCATGCATGCGTGCATGTGTGTGTGTGTCTGTGTGTGTACATAACTGTGTCAATATGTATGTATTGAAAGTAAATGTAATAGAGTGGAAAATAGAGAAAAGAAAAAGTTGACACTAAAGCAAATTCTCTCCTACTGACAACACAGTAAATCATCTAGTATTGAAATTCTACGCAGATTAAACACCCATTGGGAGAAAAATTGGAAGCAAAGGCAGGCTTATACCACAAACCTCAGCCTTTGGCATCATGTAAATCTCAGCGAGCAGGGAAATCAATGTTAGCAACGATTGCATTCTTCTTATCACAAAATTGGCTCTGTAAATGGAAAGAAGAAGAATGGAAACATGATGAAAGGAACAGGGATGAGGGGTTGGAGAGCTGGGATGAGAGGGAGGGGTGTGCTGGCAGTGATAAATATAGGACCATAATTTAAGAGATAGTAGGAAGTACTTTGTGTGTGTGAATTGGAAATGCATTCTAGTAGCAGCAATTGCCCATGAAAGTTGTGACCTTGGGTTCCTTGTGGGAATGTGGGCTCCACCCTGTCCCCATGGTGAAGGGAAGAAGCGAGAAACCATGTCATTCAGTGCATGAACAAAGTTCCAGTTTTATATGGTAGATGGAACTGTTTTGTTTTTCTGTTTCATTCTTTGGAAAGATTTGTACTGTGGGACTTTAGCAAAGGAAACTTGCATGCCAAAGACAGAGACTCTGAGATGAGAAGGCTTAAGAACAGCCTTGGCGCATCTTGGGGCAACAAGATAGAGTCTCTTTTTTGTTCTTATCACCAAAGAATCTGGTTAATCAAATGAACCAAACAGAGAAATGGAGGAGGTATTGGGAACAGGATCTGGAGAGGATTCTCTATGTTTGTCTGGGACAGTGCTTTTCCAGACACCTGATTTCTCAGTCCAGAACCTTCTCACTCTGCTTGCAATTGCCCTCAGAGCATGAATGAGGACTGAATTTCATCTACCATCTAAGCTAGCCCTGAGGTGAGGCTGCATCTAATAAGTCTATGTTCATTATTCTACAGAAAAGAAAGAGGTTGGTGATGGTGGTGATTGCAGTAGGAGTGGTGATAAATACTATCCACCTAATATTCACTATGTCTTGATGTTGCATAAGAATTCATTTAATCCTCAAAATAGGCCTATGCAACAAGCATTGTAATCACACCTGGGAACAGAGATATCAAGGAAGGTGTACAAGTTCACATTGCTAGAAGAAGCTGGAAATGGGCTTCAACTCCAGGACAGGCAGAAGACAAAAAATCAGCCAGTTTCCCGAGCATACTGCCATGCATCTCAGCACCTTTGTGGCACACACAGCATCCTTTCTGAGTTGACTCTCTTGATCTTCACTTTTCCCCTGGCCATCTCTACCCTGTATCCTCTTTAGGCACACTACAATGTGGCCTAATGAGAGTGGAAGCCCAAGGATGACCAGAGAGTATATAGGAAAGCAATGGAGCCTGTGGAGGGGAGCTCTTAGAAGGCTTTGTAGAGGTGAACAGACCAGAAGGCTCAAGCATGTTTAATGTCATGCCTTCAGTCTCCTCCATTATTCTATCATCAGGTGCATGAAAATTTGAAACCAGGATGCAGAGGAAGATCAAAGTAGGCATTTGGTCATTAGGTTGACCCTCCTAACCCCAAAGTATAAGGGTTTGTATTAAAACTGTGTTAGAATACTAAGCCTTCTTTCATCCAGAAAGACCCTTCTCGTCTCCCTCATTCCAAATAACAGGTGTAAGGATGGACTTATCTTGAGAAAGGCAGAAGAAATTCTGAGTTACTTCCTGTAAAAGGAGGGTCACCAATCATGTCTCCAAAAAGGTGAGTCATACTTTGCATGTGAGGCTATGGGTATGGTAGGAGACCAGGAAGAAAGTAAAAAATAAAGAGAGAAGAGAGATTGTGGGGGTGACTCAGTGCCTACTGTGCAAACATGAGGACTGATATCAAATCCATAGCATTCCTTTGAAACATGGGCATGGAGGAGAGCATCTGTAACTCCTGAACCAGAGAGAAGTGGAAATAGAAGAATGCTTGGGGCTCACAAGCTACCCGGTATAATTAATTTGGTGAGATCCAGGTTCACTGAGAGACCATGTCTCAAAAATTAATATAGAAGGTAATAGAGAAAGATACACAACATTAATCACTGAGCTACACAAACATATACACACACCATACACATGTTATATATTCACATGAACATGTGTATACATCATATACATATACAAAGAAATATGGAACCTAAAATATTATTTTATTTTTCTTTCCTCCCAATGGATAAAACAAATATTCCTCCTCCTCTACAGAAGTGTGAAAAGCAGAATAATGAATGTTATCTACTAACAGAAAGCTTGGTATCTAATATGTTTCCTGACCATCCCTATGTACAAATACTTTACAAGAGCAGCAAGCTCCTTGATCTCAATTTCCTAAATAGAGCTCATTTGCTATGAGTTCTTCATATCCTCCTCAAAACCCTCTAATGACCAAGAAAACCATGACTGCTGGATACAAGTATCCCAGCCCTATGACTGAACATTCAAATAATACATTTGAGAATCTGTGCATCAGTTGACTTAGCTCTGTTTCAGGTCACCAATCAAGATAAAGGTATTAGCCCAGTCTGGCAAGTCTTTGTCTTAGTCTTCCTTATGCATTCCAAACAAGAGCAAACCCTCTGAACAGGAAGAAAAGTGAGATAGATGAGAAAAGGCTAGCTGGGATCACTGAGAATCATTACTATTGCTGAGCCAAGTGTTCCATGATTGGTGCTGCTAGCTCCAGAGATGCCGCATCTGCCTTCTCTTTGGCATCTCCAACAGGACACTTAGCATATGATCTGTCTTTGCAGCCCCTTGGGAAAGTTGGGTCATGAAATTTGGATTCATTTCATGTTTAATAAATGGGCTTAACTCATATTCCTGAGGTCAACCAGAAGGCCCTACTGGATTTAATTATGTTGGAAAGAAAGCAACTAGAAACATCTTGCATGGCTCAGATGAGAAGCATCAGGAAGACAGAAAATGCAAGATTTGGTTCTTGTGAATCATTGTCCCAGGGTGAGGGGCTGAAGCCATGTTGTGCCCCAGGGGATGAAAAATCACAACCTCTGAACCGGATAGTACCCAAAGTCCCAATCCATTACCAGGAAGGCTTTGGAAAGTTGAATGGATTTATTTCCCATGGCCAAGTACAAAATAAGTTATGGAAAATAGCACATTCTTATGCCCAGGTCCTTAATTTTAAAATAATGTGATAAGCTTACAACTGGGGTCAGTATATTTGATATTTTTCCCTTCATACTCATTCCAACTAGTATCTACAGTACGAAGATGACAGGTTTTGTATAGAGCTGATTTAAAGACAATTTAGATGGGGTGTAGAACAAGAATCCCTGGGGAAAGTATATAAAAACAGCTAAATGAACAAGGAATGATTATAATGATTATTATATCTCTCCCTATGAGGAACAATGAGAACAGAATGGCCAACCCAACACAGGCCAACACATCATAGTCAAGGCCAAAGATTCCACTACTTGCTATAACAGAAGTTTCTCATCCTCTCTTATAGTCATGAATCTTGTTCATTAATAATAAAAAATCTACCTCAGTGACTGGTTCTAAAAGTAAAGAATGAGTTTTTCATCTTGTCTTTCAGTAAGTTTGGTCAAAAGTGCTAATCTCTCACTGGTGGGAAACACTCAATGTCAGATAGTACCCTCTGTGGTCTCTCTTAGGAGATAAATTGCATGATTCCTAGTCATCCCATTCTCTCCTTGGTGCCTTAAACACAAGTGATACTGTCTTAGACAGGATAACAAGGGCCACAACCCAGGAACAGAGTGGTAATTAACTCTATGAAATCTTGGTCACCAGAATGTTTTTAATCTTTATTTTTCTAATTTTATTATTTTAACATTTTATTGTTTTTCAGGCTAAGATACAAAGTTAAGCATTTCATCACAGCATCTTTGTTGCTGTTGTTGTTTGAGACAGGGTTTCTCTATATAACCCTGGCTGTCATGGAACTTGTTCTGTAGACCAGGCTGGCCACAAACTTATAGAGACCCTTCTGCTTCTGCCTCCAGAGTGCTGAGATTAAAGGCATGTACTACCACCACCTGGCTATCATCACAGCATCTTAATAATATATGTTATTATACATCCTCCTCATTCATTACCCTCTCCACTGACCTCCTTCTTGGCCCTCCTCTTGCCAGTTCTCTTTCTTTACCTAGTCTCCCTTTCTACTTTCCTATTAAATGGATTCCATTACTTTCTGTATTTCTTATTACACTTAATATTGCTTCCTTCTCTCTCATCATCTCCTTTTTATTTTCATGAGCTACAAACACACATGTGCACATAGGCAAATATGTACACATATGAATAATAACCCATGGGTTACTTTAAATTTAGGTTCTGCTTATGAAAGGAAATATGCATTTTTGTCTTTCTTAGTCTAGCTTATTTTAATTTTGCTTAATGTTATGATAGCCAGTTTCATCCAGTTTCTGAAAAGGTGATTTCATTCTTCACACCTGCATAATTTCCATTGCATATCTAAACCACATTTTCTGTGTTCCTTTGTTTGCTGATGGATATCTAGTGTAGTTGCATTCCCTGGCTGTTGCCAACAGTACAATAAACTAGGACATGCAAGTATCTTTGTGTAATATTGACTTAATGTCCTTTAGACATATATTCAAGTGATATAAGTGGGTTATACAGTCTTCTGTTTTTAATTGTTTTTTAACTCACATACTTTTTCCTACACCAAAACTCATCTCCAACCCCTAGGTTTTACCTTTGAGAGAACAGCTACTTTGGGGTGAGTAACTTGTAGATTTGTAAACACCTTTGCCTGCAAATTTGGGGGTAGGGGAAGGGAAAAAAGAGGAGGAGGAGGAGGAGAGGAATGGTATAGAAATGCATTTTTAGTTCATCCAAAAGCTAACCTCTATATTTCAAACTTTTTCCTCTTTCTCTAGAAATAAAGGCCATTATCAGATAACATAGTCAATCCCCTCTTCTTCAAAAATACATGATTTCAGTGAGGCCACCCTTCTGCCACCCACTTTGGGTCTCCTCATTTTTCCTTCCTATCTGCAACCTGGGCCCTCCTCTCTTTCATGTTTTGTTGAGGACAGAAGATCCCAGCAGAGGCTTAAAATGCCTAAGGTCAAGTCAAAGCTCCAGGAAGTCTGTAGACTCTATGACCTGGATATGCATCCAGCAAGCCAGCAGAGAGGTAGATTGGCTTGAAACCAACTCAATACCCAGTTTCGTTTAAATGACCCAAAAGGAAGGGCAGCCCCAAGGAAAACAAGAGAAAGGGAGAACATGGGCCTCCACACTTGAACAGCTCTGCAGGCCCAAGGCCAAGATGCTTACAGGCCCCCAGCTGCCTCTTGATACTGATTATTTGGGATTGCCCACCCCTACGCATTTTCATTACCCAACCCAATGACCTCCTGAGGCAAATAAAGTTCTCCATGTAGGGTGAAGTTATTGAAGCAAAAAATAATAAAGTTTCATAAGCGTGTTTCAATTTTCACTTGTGTTTATGGCCAAAGGTGCTTTTTATTTTAATAATCGCTTCTGGAACAAGGGCAAAACACGTGCTGCTAACTTGTTAGAGAGAAGTGGGGGAGGAGAGAGAGAGAAAAAGAGAAAGTGAGAGCTAGAGTCTGTGCTGGGTTGTAAATTTCCCAACAGTTCAGCTCTAATCCTCCCAGTGTGGAATCCAACCCTTAAAACCTTAATGATAGAGAAAGGGATCAAATGTTATCTGGACTTGTTCTTGATAGTTTTCCCTGGAGTCATTTTAGCCATGACGATCCAGCAATTGGTGTAAGTGTGCATTGTGTGTGTGTGTGCGCGCGCGTGAGGGGTGGGGGTGCAATCCATGTTCAATCATTTCATTAAGCAGAGTCTATGAAAGGGAAGGAATTTGGAGGGAGCAGCCCCTTTCCAGCTGGACATCAGCATTGCCCTTGTTTCCACTTCACCTGCACCTGGCAGGGTCTCCAGCTTTAAATGTCAGAAAAGGTTAAGGCGCCTTTGAAATTTGTAAGCGATTTCCTAGACGTCTGAAGGAGAGTATCCACCCTATAACAGCATAAATTGATTACCCCTCTCCACCTTTGAAATGTCTTTTCAAAGGGAACATATCAAGCTGAAAACAAAGGAGTTGAAATAAATGTTCATTTGTAGGTCTAAGGATTTGGGTCCAAAATGAGTGAACCTAGAAGTTTTCCAATATTAATTTTTTTCCATTTTTTTCCATCTGTTCTGACTCACACGTTCCCAAGTCATGTAGAGTCAGGAGTGAATATTGTGTCCAAGAGCACAGTCAACACCCTTTGTGTGACCCTGTCCCTGAAACAGTGAGCAACAAAAGGCACAAAGCCCCAAGGAACTGGAGGTTAGTGAGTGCCTTGCAGGTTCCTAATACACATGGGTGGGGTGACTGCGTGTCCACCAGTTCCCCTGACTCAGTAGCCTTGTCTGTGTAATGCGTGATAGTCACCCTCAGTGTATACAGAAGATATGCCTTTGGGGGTACAGGAAGTATAAAGAAAAGGAAAATGGAAACAGCTAGCTTTCCTGTTTGAGGTACTATCCTGATAGGATAATAACTCAACTTTCACAGAGATCGAATCTAAGTGTTCACCAAAGGGTAGCACTCACATGGACCTTGGGCCAAAATCCACATGAATGTCCACTGTGCTGCCCTTTAAAATTTTTATCATCAGGGGCCATCAACCCAAGGAGACTGCTGTTGATTTGCCATCTGTATACAGGCCTAAGCAGCATAGGCTCAGGGAATTCTTTACTGTATCCATAGATACAGTACCCATCCTATTGGCTGTACTCCAGCAAGGAATGGAAGTCTCGGGAAGGCACCATCTGTGGAGACTCACAGCACAGACATTTCCTCCCAGGGTCCTGAAGTGGAAGCGGGCTCTCTATGAAAGGTAAGTTCTTATCACTTGCCTGTCCAGTTCTTTTCTCACTTTTGCTATGGAGAGTGTTTCTAAAATGGTTTTTACACTGTAGTCTTCTTTGTTCTAAATCCCCTTTGTCTCCCTAAGGTTGCCGACTTTAAAGACCACAGCTACAAATAGTCCTTTGTTTCTCTTATCTGACATTACCTTGACCCTACCCTGCCCCCAAAAACACTGCTGCATTGAGAACACAATCTCACACACATGAATACTAGACGCTAGACAAACTATTATGGAGGAAAAATCAGTTACTATCTTCAAAGTTTAGAGTGTCAAATATACAAGGAGAGAGAAGGGAGGTTTCCATACTCTTAGTATGGGGACAGTGACTCAACAACTATAGAAAATAATTACTAACAACTAGTAGACAATTCGATGATGCATCTGGGTAGGATATATTCTTTGTTTCTCAGACATGGTGCCTCATAAAGTTAGGTAACATCTGTGTGTTCAACAAACTGAGTAGAAGCAGACTTGGAAGGGCCCTGAATTTCTCCTGCAATCTCTGGAAGACACGACTGAAGAGATTTACCCTCACATAACCTCAGAAGAGTTGCTATAAAGGTCTTCTCAGTCATTCACTGTAGGACTCAAGCCATGCCATTGTTTTGGGAGCGGTAGGTGGTATGTACAAGCAGGCTGGGTGGTCCACAAGCAAGAGGGAAGTGGGGAAGGTGTAAATGGTACAGGGACATTAAAGAGCTGTCTGCTTTCCAAAGAGCAAGTCCCACCCTAAAGCCACTAATCTCTCCATTGGCAACCAGAAAGCAAAGGCACGCGTCAGAGTAGCCTCACCAAACCATGAGGTGCCAACTTCCACCTCACCTGTAAGTCATAACCCTCCAGGCCTCAAATCACTCAAGCTTTCTTGGTTCCAATACATCCTACAATTCCTAACATCACCTGCAAAACAGAATTCGTCTCTGTAAAACATTCAGGCATTTTTATCTGCATGTCACCAGCCCAGGTCTCCTGCTTCCAACATCTTCTCACTATTCTCCTTGCTGGTACTTCTTGACATCCTTAACTGTAACTGAAACGGTGCACTCAGAGGCATAAGACCTGATTTGGAGCTGTAGCCCTGTCCATCACTGGACTTTTCTGAGAATCTCAATCTAAGTAGAGAGAGACCCCCTTTGTGTCCATTAAATACATCTATGATTCTAGGAAGATTCGACCAGTAATTTGCAATTTGAACACTTACTTGTTGTAGAGCATAACAAACAGCTTCATTTCTAAGTGTGAATTCTGGTTGGTGAGATGTCTCAGCAGAGAGAAGCTCTTGCTGTGAAAGCTTGACAACCTCTGTTCAGTGCCCAGAATCTACTTAGGAAAGAAGCAACTCCTCAAAGTTGTCCTTTTACCTACACAGGTACGGTACACAGGTGCTTGCACTCACATACACACATACTTCCCCCACACACATACTCACTCACAAACACACTCACATATACACACATATTTATAGTAACAAAATATTTTAAGTACGAATATCATTTTCACAAACAAGCAATTTTATAAACCACTGTCTTCTGACAAAGCCAGTATATGAGAACCCAAGACTGTGTGAATTCTGCACCCACTTGAATATGGCCTGCATTTGATAATCATTATGGCATCTGTAACACTTAAAAACCCATAATATAGATATACATAAAGCATGCCACTCATTTAGTCTATGATGATAAATTGATCAAAACAAAGCTTCCTGAGACCTACTCTCAAAAATTCTGATCTAGTGGATTTGGAAGTAGAGTCCTGAAATTCACATTGTAATCCCTGATGTATTTGTGGACACACCATCCATTGACTCGCCTTTGAGTTATCTTTCTGTTTACTGATGGTGCTTTGTAATTTAATTATATGGGGCTGCTGTGTCGTGGCTGTTGATTTTTTATGTTACCTGTGCTCAGCATCTCTCTTCAATGTCCATTGGGATCTACGAAGGTATATGAAGTTCCACAGGAAACCGATTGGTGGTCCTCTGATAAGGCAGACACTGAACGGTAGAATTTAGTGCCCCGTAGGTATCTGTTAAAGAACAGGGTTCCCATCCATCTTTGTCTTTCACAGTAAAGCCTCCAAGCTTGCAATCATTATTTCCAGCTCTGCAGAAGAGAAACTGAAGGATATTTGTGTTGTCTCTCATTGGCTGTAGACCAGCTTTGCAAACTCAGTTTTGGCCAGAGTTACTCCTTAATTGTGTGTCTTCCAAATCATACAATTCAAAGATCCATAATTGGACAGCTCATGTAGTACTAGAAGGTTAACTGTCTTACTACAATAAACATGGGGATGACCGTGGCGTCACTGCTGTTGCTCTGGGCACAGGTTTTGGCTCATACATTTGGGAGTCCAATTAGAGAATATGGATGGTTGCAGACTCCATTTTGTGTGGAGGTAAGAAAAATTCCCCCCTTTCAATAATGCTGTGGAATTTCCAACCTGATTATTAAGAGCTCTGGTGAGTCAAACTTAGGCTGGGTTCCTGGCTCAGCTCACCTCCCACATTCTTAGAGTTTTGTACTCCTCCAGAATCCATCACATCTAAGTCTTGCATGGATTCCAACTCCTATATTACATTGAGGATCTGAGGAGCAGAGAGAAATTCTGCTTCCTCAGCCCAAGTTTCCATTTAACTCAGAAACAGAGCTCTTAATTTATATTTCCCCCGACAAACAATGGTTTAACTTACAGGGTGAAGGCGTCTCAGGAACTTGGACAAACTTGAGAGAAGTAAATTAGAGGTTAGATAAAACTCAGCCTTCCCACTTCAGCCAGGTTCTACCATCTCCAGTTACTATAAACAACTGGGATTTTGAAAATGTTGAAAAAAAATACATTGACAATCTCTCCCCAAAGAGAAAAGGATTATAGTACCAGTCTGAGCCTTTGTGTTTCTCTATGATAATGTGGCTACACAGGAAAACTGCAGAGAAAGATGCCTACCTATTTCACTGAGCCCTCGGAAATGGAGCTACCAACATCTGTCCATCACATATCTGTGAAGTCAGGATGAGATGTGCACAGAATCCACAGACAGTAGATAAGGTCATCCTCTTCTTCCTCTCTCTATCTCTCCCTCTGCCTCTTTGTGTATCTCTCTGCATCTCTGTCTCTGTCTCTCTCTTGGTGTGTGTGTGTCTGTCTGTCTGTCTGTCTGTCCGTCTGTCTCTCCACATACAAACATCCACAAATGGAAACAGACAATATTAATCCTACTTTTGAAGCACTTAATGGGTACCAGTGCTGTGGTAGGCAATCTACCAACAGCACTGTCAAAGGTAAGAGCCAGAGATGTGTGAGAGAAAAATCCACAAGCTTTCTACAAAAGAAGAAAATTACTATTTAGTCTCTCTAAATACGCAAACCAGGATAGGAAATGGGCCTTATTAGCCTTGATGAGACTACAGGGGTACATATAACTCAGTCATGCTCTTTCACTCTATAAAAATGTCAGAAAGAAATCACCTGGCTAATGTTCCAACCTCAAGAAACTCTCTCCACTCAGAGCAGCCCTGCTGCAAAACATCTGGGGCTTACAAAGGAAAGCTGAATGGAGGCAGAAATGCACTTCTCTCCCCCTGGCTTTGGGAATGTCTATTTCTCTCTTAAAGCACTGATTTCCCCGGTGAGGAAATCAGACTGAACTTCCAAGGCCCCTTTTTAACTGGAATAGTATTCAAGCCTGTGCACCTAACCACCCCATGCCGCCACACAGCCCCCTTTCTGCTAGTAGCAATACCTACTTCTCAATTTTCAGAGAGAAGGATCAAAACAGATGTTCCACAATTCGATTCTGGCTGCTACTTGGAGTTTGTGGGGCTTATTGTTTTAATAAGACCTCATAATATTCATCATCAGTTGTTGGGGGAAAAGAAGGGCGACGGGAAGAATGAACTTTTCCTTGACGCCTTTATCTCTCCACCCAAATCCTACAGAGGTAACAGTTCATGAAAACTAAGACTCTTAGAGAAGTTTGTTTTACAGAAGAAAAGGAAGTGAAGTTCAGGAATCCTTGTGAGAGAGCAAAAGAGAAGAGAGAATTGTGGTCAGAAAGGATAGCACAAAAGTCTCCTTCAAGATATCCAGGGAAGAAAATGATGGGAAGATTGGGGCATGATGTGTATTGCTCAGGCTGCCAGCTAAATGACCATCAGCTCCATGCTATCTTAAAATGCTTTTCACAGCAGACTCCAACAGATGCCACTGCTGACCTCTTAGCAGGAAGGTTGAGCTCCTGCCATCTAGTAGGTTAGATTTGTGACATTCAGACCCATCATGCACAAACTAGAAAAGGGTCAGTGAGCTTCTCCAATATTTTAAGGATGATGTCATACATAGCTAATGTCACATCTGTTACCAGGACCCAATCAGAGATGGGACATGCATGGAGCACGGTTCCCCTCAGATTCCCAGGGCTCAGGCTGATCTCTCTTTGTTCCTCAAGGTAGAAGTTATCCACACAGCTCAAGTTTCCTTCAAGACTGTCCTTAGAACTTCCTTCTTATAGATTCAGAGAGCTGATTATTTTTTTTCTTGAAATTTCTTGAATTGTTTCCATGGATCTGTGACATTCTTAGAATCTCCCATCAAGCTAAGGGAAAGATTACCTCTTGGGAACCTGCATAAGGGTCACATACAGACCAAGAGCCAAGAAGGGGACAGAAATGAGGAGATCTGAAAGACAGATGGCAGAGTCCAGTTTCTTGAGTGGCCCAGAACCATTTCAGCTCCTGCTGAAGGTAGGTCTATGGTGGCCTTTGAAGAGGTGAAAGTGACCAGAAGTGTGCAAAGTCCAAGGCTAGAAGCACAGCTGAGAAGCTCCTAATGCACAAAAGCATGACAAGTTAGAGCAGGGCCTGGGGAGATGGCCCTGTGAGTAAAATACTGGCCACATAAGCATAGGACCTGATCTTGGATGAAAAGCGACACATGGCAGCTCACACCTATAATTACACCATTAGGGTCACGAGACAGGCAGACTCCTGGTGCTTACGGGAAGCATGCAGAACTGGTGAGCTTTGGTTCACTGAGAGATTACATCTTCAAACACACATATGAACACACATGAACGCGTAACAAATGTTACCTGTCCTTCCTACTGTAGCCCTGTTATCTCTCTATATAATGCCTATAGCAGGCCTTGGCACATATCAGATGCTCAGTAATGTGGAATGAGTGGATCTTTAATTTGATCCTTGTTAGTCACTGTAGAATTGTGTCATCTGGTCACTCACACAAGCAGTGTTTACTCAGCACCGCCTGTGTGCTGGGTACTGTAACTGACCAGACAGTTGACACATAAATTCAACTTGAGCACAAAGCTCAAATTCTGATGGAGCCCATGAGGTATTTATCCAAGTGGCCATAAACGTCTAAGGAAGAAGCACAATAAGCCATGGTGGCTACTATCCACAAGCAGATGCTCTGAAGTGAGTTAACCAAAAAACCTTCCCGTGAAAGACGTTATCTCAACTTGGGCTATTCTGTTCAACCTGGGCTCAGCATCCTCTCTTCCATCACAAGAACTCAGTTTGGCCAAGCAAATTAAAATTCTTAGACACGAGTTTCCGCCAGAGCTGGAGGGAGAACTTTTCCCATGGAGGGTCCTGGGTTCTGGATCTTTCTCCAGCCTCTGGCGAGACCTCAACCAGCACTCTTTTAAACAGCCCTCCCTTTTGCAAACCTTTGCTGGCAGCTTACAAATCTGGGCCTGTACCCGAGAAGCACATACCTGGCTTCAGCCAGGGGATTTCAAGAGAGTACATTGGAAACACATCTTTAAAATGAAAGCAGATAAAGCAGCTGGCAGTGGTGCCAAGGAAAACTCCATTCTTTCTAAAAAGCGGGAAGTCTGTTGGCGGTGAAAATCCTCCTACTCCGGCCACTACCACATCCTCTCATAAACACACTCCTATGCATTGAGACACACGTCCACACAAACACTTGGTAGCAGGGCTACAGAGCACACCCATGATAACAGCCCCTTTCCCGCTGATGTTTGGAGGGTTCTGGGGCCTCAAAACCCTGCAGCCCACAAGGCCTACATCACATGCTGGCATCTGGGGAAACTCTTTATAGCTTCCTCCTCCACTCTGGAGACAACTCAAACCAACTTGAGCAAAAGTTTTATAGGCATTTCTAAGGTATACACACCATCTAGTAATTCCCACTTACATGCAATGAGGGGGTTGTTTCCAATTTAGCCAAAGGAAAAATAAAAATATGAGTGGGGCTGTTTCATCACTGAGGGTGGCATTTGTAAGCTGACCTTACTTTGTGGGAGGCAGCTGAATCCTACCAAGAAATGTCATTTAAATAACTTTTCTTCCTGTGGTTGTAATGTAGCCAATTCATAACATACTTTTTGGAGTAAAGCCTTGGAGTTGACTGGATTTCCAGCAAGGTTGTGTGCAGATGAAGAAGTTACCACTAGATTACAATGAGAGACTTCACAACCAGCCTGAGGTCACCCTGGGCTGTACCCAGGTTTCCCTGCGTGCCTCAGTGCCTCCACCCCATGTCTGCAGATGCTAGTCAAGATTTGAGCCTCAGATGATTTCATGAATCGGCGGAATGAAGCTAGATACCTATGAATCCCTCCCCAACAAAGCACAGCATCCCTAGGATGATCAGTGTTAATTGTCCACTCTACGAAATCAAGAATTACCAGGAAGACAGACCTCTGAGAATGCTCATGGGCATGTTATTTTGATTGCATTAACCAAGGTCGAAAGATACACCTACTGTGGCACCATTTTCTGACTGGGACCCTGAACTGTATAAACATAGAAGGTAGGCAGAGCACTAATGCACATTTATCCCTCTGTTTCCTGATTATGGGGGTGATGTAACCAGCTCCTTCAAACCTTTGATGCCTGGACTCCCTTGCAATGACTGTCTATCCTCTTCAATTGTAAGCCAGAATGAAGCGTTTTTCTATTGAGTTGTTTTAGTCAGGGTATTTTATCACAGCATCAAACATCTTCCAATTGACAAAAAAAAATCATTAGTACAAGGATTCTCCCCACAAAGAAAGACACAAAGGCCAACCTCTGAGCCCTCTGTAGGTATCTCTTCACTCACCAGCATTAGCCACTGTTGTTCATGACAGCTAAAATTAATTCCCAAGCCACCTGTCTCCCTGCAGCCTCCCATGTTTTCCCATGCAGACACTCATTACATACCATCCATGTTCTCACCTTTACCAATTTGCATCTTGTTCTTGATATCTGACTCTTTAGAAAAGTACAGAATGAAAATCTGAGTTGTTGGAAGTGATGAGTGGTGCTGGCATCCCTAGGCAATATGTAATGACCGACACAAGGCCACAAGTCCAGGGCAGTGCTATTGTGAACCTACACTGTAATAAATCATTGGAACTAGGTTCAGCCAGGTCTAAGCTGTACTTGTTTTCCAGAATGGGAACAAACCTTAATGTGTTTGCTATGCTCACAAGGCATAGGAGTTAGTGGGAAGTGTTAAGTCAAACTCCTTCTGTTGAAGATAGCAAACAAATGTGAGAAAATTCAGTATCAGACTTCAGTATCCAATGGGTTCTCCATCCATGACATCAGCCAACTCTAGAGAAAAGTTTTAAAAACTGTATCTGTATTGAACATGTACAGATGTTTTCCTTCATGCTTTCCTAAGGAATACAGTATAACAACTATTCACAGGGAGATAATTTAGTATTCATGAGATGCTGTATAGATTATATACAAACATCCAGTGACAAGGCATTTATTTGAGCATCCTTTGAATTTGGTTCTCCTGGGTATAATGGACCCAACCTCCTTTTGCAGATATTTAGTGACAACTGTATCTACTGAGAGGCCCATGTAGAGATATCCTAGGGAGAAATGAGTCTTAAATGAATGAAGAGAAGATTAAATCCCAGAGTGCCCCAAGTACCAGTGGGGGAGCATCAGTAAAGATGCCAGAAATAGCTCATCCACCTTGATCTGCCCTTGCACCAAGCACCATTATTACTCCTTTAGAATTGATCTGTGAATACTATATTACCCATGCCTGCTATGACCAAACTATGATCACTCACTTCCTATGCAGTGCTCAGTTCTGTGTGGGCAAATTCTAAGACATCCATGTACTCCTTTAATCTAGAACCCTACCCAGAATATCTTAACCTTAACACAGTAAAAAAGACAAAGACATGAGAACTTCTAAGGCATCCGTGTACTCCTGTCATCTGGAACATTATCAGATTCTCCTAACATAGTGAAAGCAACAAAGACATGAGAACTTGTAAGACATCCATGCACTCCTGTCCCAAATAATCACCAAGAGGCTTATATTAATTATTTATAAACAGTTTGGCCGATGGTTCGGGCTTCTTATTGTCTAGCTTTCTCTTAAATATTAACCCATAACTACTGATCTGTGTGTCTCCACTTGGCCTTGGGTAACCGGAGAATGCCTGGGCATCCTACCTTCCCGTAGCTACATGGTGTCTCTCCTGAGACTCACTCTTTGAGTTCCTCTCCCAGAATCCTCCTAGACTGGTAGCCCTGCCTATACTTCCTTACATCCTGCCTGTCCATGGGCAGAAACAGCTTTATTCATCAACCAATAAGAGAAACATACATTCACAGCATTCAGAAGGATAACCCCCATTATAGTAAAAAGGGCAAAGACATGAGAAATTCTAAAACATCCACGTATTCCTGTCATCTGGAACCCAACCCAGAATATCTAACATAGTGAAAAAGACAGAGACATGAGAAAGAAAGCAGGAAAAATAAACAAGTAATATATAACCATTGCTAGTTACAGCCCAGGGTAAAAGTTGGAAGAAGCTTTTATGTTTCTGTGAAACACCACAATCCCTTGCTCCTGAGTTCAACTTCACAAAGCTGTCACAAAATTGTCAAAATGTTACTTTTCATATGTTCATTGGAGTTCACTATAGAATGGATCTGGGTAGCTAAACACAAGGGGATTACTTAGGTTCGTTGGGCTTGGTTCAGGATGCTACAAAAGCAGTGACTGGTGTGGCTCTTAAGGCCTTTAAGAGTTCATTTGGGAATTGTCTTCATTATTTTGATGCTGACTTAACTACTGATCATCCAGTAGCTTACCAGTTCCTGCCCAGTCCCTGTCTTAGTCAGAAGAGCCAAACCCTGCCAGCTGTACTTCTCAAACACCTATAATGACTTCTGATTTCCAAGGAAAATCCTCAGCAGACCCTTGAAGGAAGGAAAGAACCAAGCTATTCTTTTGTTTGCCCCTGATTTGGGAGATAAAGCAGCAGCAGCCTGATGTGGATGCTCCATTTCTACAAGGGGTACATCTTTCTACTTCCCTCATTCTCGATCTCCTCTCCACATCCCTCTGTGTATCCCAGTGAAGGAACAGTAGTAGCCTCCTGGGAACCCAGGGCTTGCTCTTCCTGTTTGACCTTTTAATGCTATCCCACTTTTCTGGCAAATCTCTGATGCCAATGGCCCTTTACTGGCTTGCCTGGCATGAGTTCTGTTTCTTGTTTTTATCATTCTCAGCCTGTTCTATCTGGTATTGGCTCTGTTTTCCCATGGAAGGTCCCATTAGGAAGGTCTACCTCATTGTGTTTAATGACAAAAGGACCTTAGTTAATCTGCTTTCTACACTAAGTCACAACCTAGCTGGGAAAGGAACTTAGATGGCAGTGAGCTGATAAATACTCAACAGTTAGTGCTTCAGGAGAAAAAGACTCACAGTTTCTAGCACTTTCCAATTTTGTGGTATAAATATCCCTACCATGGCTGTATTCAAGCTCCCAACATGATATTATCAAATGTGAATTTGGAAAGAAATATACAGTGAACTTGAGCAATACTGTCAGCTCACTGAATATCTGAGCATCCACAATTGGATGCCCCGAGGCAACTGAACATAGGAGGGCATTTGGAAACTTGCTTCTTGCTTTATCTAAAACAAAGAGCTTTCAGAGGCTGCAGAGAAGGAGGATAGGAGAGAGGAAAGCCCCAGAGAACCAAAGAGGCAAACAAGGAAAGAAATGTCAACTGAGAATTTGGGAAGTGAAATGGGCAGACTTCGGAGCAACAGCTCTTCTCAAGAAAACAATTGAATCAGTAGTAATAAGAGATCTTATGAGTGACCTAATAGAGATTTGGATAACCTGAGGACTGAATTAAAGAATGATGTAACTAGCCATATCATAGGCTAAAACCAGTTTCCTGTTGAGGTTATGCATTCATTCACTTTATACTGTGTGGTGCTGGAAGTCACTTGTGAACACGACATTGTCCTTGTCTTTACAGTCATTACTACCTAGTAGCAGAAAGTATTAAATAGCTTATCACACTTCACAACTATTTTCTTTTAATCAGGTAAGTACTATAAAGGAGATATATAGGATGCATCGATAGGCATACATGAAGACATCATTTAGACTAAGGATTACAAGGGAGCATCTCTGAGGATCTCTGATATTGAGATAAGATTGAAGGATGCAAGTCTATTGGGTAAAGTAGAGGAGAAAATGGGTCCCAGATAAAGGAACTTAAGATGCTAGGTTTGGGTTATCTAAAAAAAGTCCCTTACATAGTATATCTCCTTTATCACTAGACACCTCTGAAATTTGTTGACACTTGCAACCTACAAGTTATAATGTGGTATATTGAGCTCAGGTGCAAATTATATGTGTAGTCAGAACACTCATCTCCCTCAGTAGGAGCTACTACACATCAAATATCACCCAGAATAGAGTCTGTGTTTTTCACTACAGACGAGCTAAGGTAAAAGAACATACTTCTCCATGCCATGTACTTTTTTGGTAGGTGTGTGTGTGTGTGTGTGTGTGTGTGTGTGTGTGTGTGTGTGTGTGTGTTCACATTTGAATGCCTGTAGTTGTGTCTTGCTCTATCGATCTCCACCTTAGTTTTGAAACAGGGTCTCTCCTATTCAGCTGGACAAACTGGCTACAGAGCTCTAGGGATGCTTCTGTCTCTGCCTATTCAGTGCTAGGTTTTCAGGCACTTGTCACTACACCCAGCTTTCTGCCTGAGATACAGGGATCTAAAGTCAGGTAAAGCAGACACTTTACATACTGAGCTATCTCCCCAGCCCCTAAGAATATTACCTTTTCCTGCTAAAACCTAACCATGTCCTATAGCCATCTCTGGATGATTAAAGCAGATATCACAGTGTTAGGGAACCCACACATTCTGAGATGATAGCCCCCTCTCCTAGCCATCTGCTGGAGTAACAGTCATGATCTACTTCTATCTACCCCTTGGAAGTGAAAATCCCAAACCATTTCCCTCCCAACCTGATCTACTGAAGCAAGGCAGAGACATAAGCGCTTATTATTGCTCTCATGTCAAGTGAATCCACACTTGGTCTTACAGTTCCGTTATTCTATTGCCAAATAATTAGAGCCTGTTTATCTTCAGAGTTTTACATGACCTTTCCAGACTTTAGACACACCAACCACTACCAAACAGCCCAGATGGACTGGCTACAAAAACTGGGATAGATTTCATTTTTCTCCTCTCTAAATTGGATGCACACAGGCTGGCTTTGGAAAAGAAATGGCCAAAAGGAAGAGTAAATAGTCCACTTGTAAATGCCCTGAATGTCTCTCTGGAGCATCTTCCAGACAGCCCATTAGTACTGCAATCCTGTACATGAGACTTAGGGGTGTTTTCTGAGAAATGTCCATTTCCGGAAGGCAAGAATCTCAGCTAGCTAAGATCTAATTATTTAGAGGAATGTTTGAAGTCCTTTGGACTCTTTCTGTCCTTTGTAAGTGGGATAAATGACACTATCCCATCAGCTGGCCCCATAACAATAATTCCTGAAATAATTTTGTGAGGTTTGGAATGATAGAGTTCAAGGGAAACCCAAGAGTTTGTTAGTTTTCCTTTCCATAAAGAATTCATCCAACTAGAGGCAAGTGGTTTGTGAACTCCAAATCCATAACTATAACTATACTGCCACTATGTTTCTTGTGTACAGCAAGACTGTTCAGTGTTAGGCCAGAAATACATGATGCTCAATATTTTCTAAACGTGCTGTGTCTTTTTACTGAGGCTCCTGGATTCAGGAGGTTGAACAGATGGGATTTCCCAGGGTCTCCAGAGAACTTCCTTTAGCAGGCTCCCATCACTACCTGCAGATTCGTTATCTGGGGGCTGAGTGAAATTAGCCCTTGTGGAGGGGCACCTAGAAGCAAACTTCCCTGGGAACGTGGGAACTTGTAGGGCTGTCAAGAAGTGGGGAGTGTATGTGGCTCAAGAGGGACACACAATCAAGTGGCATAAGGCTGAGGTTGCAGATTGCACCAGAAAGAAAGAGATTCCACCCTCTAATGTGAAGCAGGAAGGCATTAATCCTGCCCCTTGAGCTTTCAGCATTCCATTCACAAACTCCTCTCCCTGGAGACCCTCTTCGGCTTGAGATAACAAAAGGTTCCAGAAACCAGCCCTATCCCTTCCAGTCCCAGAGGACTCACTAGTTTGATGTGAAAGGTGTTGATTCAAGAACTCTTGATGGCTCCCCACTAGACCACTGATTTTTATCCAAGACCCTTCTCCTCCTTGCATTTGGCAGGTCAGAATTCTGTTCTCTTGTGTTCCTTCCCATTTTCTCCCCCACTATAAGCCCCTTCTCCCTCAAATAAACCTTAACTTGGGTTTAAGACCTTCTTGGAAGATGATTCTATAGTCTCCCTTTCTAGACCCTCCCAACCCTCACTCCCATTCAAATGAGAGCACCACTAAAGGGATCCCTATCCTTGCCCCCCAGCAGACCCTCATAAATCCACAATGAGATGTTGTTTTTAATTAAAGCGTCCAAATAATTAATGATCAACTCCATTTGTGCCATTGAAAACCCAAATGTCACACGGTTGAAAAGACCCAACCAAATAATTCAGTGTACCCTATAAAGCTTTATAAAAAGCAGAGCCCAAGAGGCCTGCATGACTGGTTTCTGGGCCGTCTGAAAAGCTTGGTTAGGTTTTTGGGCACTTGATTGGATTCCAGGAATAATGTGCCCAGAGCACAAAGGGCCCTTTTGATGTGTTTGTGCCATCGCTCCGCCCCTTCCCTCCTCACTTTACCTGGGATACACATTCTCCTTGTCTCCCTAGTTGGAAAAAGTAAGCCATGGAAAAGAGGAAAAAATAGCGGAGGGAAAAATTGAGGGTGGGGGGTGGGTTGGAATCCTACAATTCCCCTGTCTGAGTTTGGTTAATAAAGTCTGGTTATTCCAGAAGGAAGAGAAGAAGTGGAAGTTTACAGTGTGTCTGTGAGCAGACACTGGAAAAATGGAACATAAAGATGTCTCCTGTTTGAATGGGACCCTTTCAGTGACAGGTAGTGAGTCAATCTCCCAGCAAGGTACTGCCATTTCCAGAGTCAGAAATAAGCAGATTAGTGATCCCAGGAGTCAACATGCATTTACACACTGAATTCCAGGCAGAGAATCTCCTGGAAACAGAGGCCATCCTGATGTCTTTTCATGGTACTAGGATACCTTGAGGAAATGGTGGAGCTAGCTCAATGCCAATATTGTATAAACACTGGTTCTAGGAGACTGGAGATGGGTCTAGTCCTAACTACAGCTATGCCAAAATGGATGACAGGGACAGCAAGCTAACAATAGTAATGAGCTATTCCAGGTTTTTCATGAGCAATGAAAGTAGTCTGTTCTATCCTTCTAGGCTCATTGTCCTACTTGCAAAATGCTGTTGCTGCCCTAAGCTTAATAGCTCAAGGCAATAGTCAGCTTATTTGTGTCTTCTTTAATTCATTTCACTGTTATTAGAGATATTTATACAGAGATTGTAAATGTGTGCATATGTATATATACACCTATATGTATGACTTCATTAATAGATATGAAAGTATTTTCTATTTTGGGTATATCTACATGACATATTTTGAATTTTTTTAGTTATTTATGGCTGTAGATAGAAATAAAAGCAATTTTATATATTGAATTTCTATCTGGTAACCTCACCAAACACACTTATAAATTTGAACAATTTAGATTACTCAAATAATCTACAGAGTGTCAATATATCTTCTCTGGCAACATCACCATGAAGATGTTTGGTGCCTGTTTTCAGATTTCTTGGTGACATGAGTGACTCCAGTGAAGACCTCACTTCCACTCCCCGGCTTCCTATCCCTACCTCCACACCACTTGTCATTGAGATTGATCTTTGTGGAAGGCACTGGCTAACTTTCATGTGAAACAGACTTTATTTGAAGGTTTTGGGACATCTCTGAACGTCACAGGAAAGGATGAACTATCAGGTATCCTATCAGGTCTCAGAAAAAGACTTGATCCAGAATAGCAGTAAGAGACATACCAATAGTCTGTAACAGGACAGTAGGTGGACTTCCTCTTCTAAAGCTTCTCTCAGGATCCAAATTCCTTTCAGAGAAAAGCTTTGTCTCCTAATTAGGTCCTGCCTTTGGCAATGTTGCCAGATAGTTAACAGGCACAGTGAGCCATGTATAATGCCATAGGAATGGCACCCCAAGAAAAATTCAAGATGCTGTTACAGTAAGGGTGCAGTGATGCTAGAGAGGCAACATGAACAGATTGTCTCTATGGATGGAGTCTAACTGAATCTTTCTATCCTCAACCATGTAATCAAGGTTGATGTTTAGGCTATAATAATGGTGATAGAGATTCATATAATATCAGACAGTTCTATTTTCCTATAAAATCTACAAAAACATTTGTGTTCATTGGTATGACCCGTGTTATTTATCCATACACAGAATGGATCTTCCTTCTTGGCTTCCCTGAGTTTCCATACATGTCCTCACCATCAATATGCACATTACTGACTGTTGAAATAGGTCTGATTAATAAGCAAATTCATTTGAGCTCTGTCTGGCATTCTGGCTTTTATCTGCTGTCTCTTTCTAGGGGTGTTTGCTTTGCTGTGGTTACTTTGCAATAAGAGACCTAGTATTTAACCTGATACAGTCAGTAACTACCCTGAATTCTCTTTGCTTGCTGAACTGCTGACTCCAAGCTTCAGCACACATCATGTATAAAAGATGTTTGTGGGTTTCCTAGGTGTTTTAAATCTACAAGAAAACGAATCTGGGTCATCATAGTCATTTTCTTAAGGAGAGAGCCCTCATGAAGATCAAGTGAGGTTGAAAGTCGCCATTCCTTGCCATCACTCATCTCCTTCTTTATTTACTGTCTCTCTGGTTTGCATTAGCGTGCTGACAAGCTGAGCTGTAGACATTTTCACCCACACTCCAAACTGCTGCTCTGACTTCAGTTCCAAGTTATGAAACCCAATCTCAATCTTAGAGGGGAGGCTACAAACTGGAACTTTAAATTTCAGTTTACAGAGTCCCCCAGGATGATTCCAGGAACTGAGTTGGGAGGGTCCTGGGAACTGGAAACCAAGCTACCACCCCCTTCTTCCCCTAAATGGCTCTGAGGACATTGGAAATGAAACTCATAAAAGACCATTTTCATGATGTCCCAACTGAAAAGAATAGCAAGGGGACATCTCTCCACCCCCTCCTGGAAACTGCTTATAACTAATCACAGATGTAAGGAGGTGTCTTATTTTTCAAGGTTATTTGAAGGACATTTCACAATTCTCCTTGGTCACCTGTTTCAAAATATGAGCCGAAGGCCAGGAAAATCTTCCTCATTTTCAAACACAAGTTCTTTCCTCAATCCAGAACATTCGGGTAATTAAAGTGTAACTTTTCAGTCCTGGAAAAAGCTTTAAATACCATTTCGTCTGGAGGTCACCACTAGTGACCCAGAGATTGAGACATATTTTACCAGGGCCATAGAAAGTTTAACTTCTCAGTTTTTTTCATTGGTTGCCAATACCTTGATATCGAAACAGTTCCTTCTTTAAAAACTGCATATGATTGGTATTTGTGGAGAACTCGGAAGACCTGGAAACATGATCCTCAACCCCATGGCCATGAACAGAATGAGTGTTCTTCAGGCTGGCATTGTAAGGAAAAAACTCTCCAATTCATCACAGAGCATACCGGGTGAGCTGACTCTCTCGACCCTAAATGACCAAGTCTTCTTGGCAGCCATGTTTGTAATCCCTGGTTTCTAATGTGAAAGGGATTTGAGATGACTGTAGCACCCCTTCAGACACGTCCCCTGACCTCCTATGAGGAACACTTCTGAAGAAGTTCCTGGGAAAGCCGGAGGGGAGGGGCAAAACACCAATTAGGGAGGGGACACCAGAAAAGCCAAAGCCTACAATTGTCATGATCCCAGTTTTCTTGGTAGTTCCAGGGCCAGCTCAGCAGGTTATTCATAGATCTGTCTGCTACAGAATGTGAGGAAAGGTAATCGGCTGATCCAAGACACGAAGAAGTTTCCATGCCACTGTTTTCACAGCCCAGACTGATTTTTATGACAAGAGGAGAATGCCTATGTGCCTGTATGTGCAATTTGTTTCTGGGTTGGTTTCAAAGTTTTTCATCTAGTACAAGGAGAACTGAGGTGGTGCGCCCATTTATAACTCTGGAGTCTAAGCCCAGAGAACATGAAGAAGGGACTCACAGAAAATATGAAGGGAATATGGGAGATAGAATTTTGCCTACCAAGAAAATAAAACACAGAATTTGCGATCTAAATGGGTAATTATAAGAGGTCATTCAAATCAAAGGTTAGTTTGGAAGAGAGAGAGAGAGAGAGAGAGAGAGAGAGAGAGAGAGAGAGAGAGAGAGAGAGAGAGAGAGAGAGAGAGAAACAGAGAGAGAGAAACAGAGAGACACAGAGACAGAGAGACAGACAGAGAGAGAAGGATACACAGAGAAAGAAAGAAAATGGAAAGGAGGAAGGAAGGAGAAGGAAGGAAAGGGAAAAGAAAAGGAAAAACAAAGTATTAAAAAAGGGGGGGACAGGAAACAACTTTATTTCTCAGGAAATTGCTTAAAGGAGTTCATCAGTACATAGAAATGATTTAATTATTTTTTGAGTCTCTCAAAAAGAAGTGATTGGCAGGCAAAGTACCAATTCTGTGATAATGGTGTTCTGCCACAAGCTAGGGAAAAAACACAGTAAATTGAACATGAAGGTAACGCTTACAACATGGAACGCTTGATCTCGGAACCCAGAGCCTGCTGCCATAGGGTTGCCAGCATGTGGCCCGACTCTGCCAAGAACAGAACAACCCTTGGAAATGGCTTCTGGCTGTGAACGTGGCTCATTGCAGGCCAAAGAAGCCTAGGCATTCCTTTCCTATCACTCTTTACTCAGAGCCATGGAGTCTCGAGGAAGCTTCTTCCAAGGGGCAGGGATATTACGGGAGCTCCAAGCCTTTGATTTCAACTTGAAAATGGGGTCTCTAACCAGAAGACACTGCCAATCCAGTTCCCACGGAGCCTATGATGGCCTTTGCTATCACTGGAAAGTTGTAGGGGAAAAAACCTGAGCTAAGGGTTTTTTCTCGTGACCAGTTTATTTTTAATCAACTTGGTGGCCCTGGTGGGCGTTACAGAACAGAGTGAAGGACACCCACATTTACTCCCCACGAGTCCGGGGTGCACCACCACTTGGCCATCGCTCCTTCCTCCTAAAATTTTATTCTTTAGAAGATTAGAGGTAAATTCAAAGAACTCAAAGAACATCTCTGAGGAACAACCTAGAACTCCAGAGGTCTTAAAACCTCACAGTGGTGAATGATGATCCAGGAAATCCTCCTGCACAGAACGGTTCTTCCCTCTGATGAAGACATTTCTAACCATAGCAGGAAATGTAGCTGGGTGGTGGCAGAAATAATTATTTATTAATATGCAAAAACATTCTAATTACATCTGAACTGCTTTGCCATTTGGTAACACTTGGAGTGTTAAGCAGTTTCATTGCTAACAAAACAGAACTGTCTTTGAATTCACAAAATTGATGATTGTCATTTGTTGAGTTCCTTGAATTGGGTTTTCCAGAAATTTGGGGGAGGATTTTTATCAGCATTTCTATTAACAAAAATCCTTTTCACCTAATATCTTTATTTTGAGAAGGGACTCTGAATATATGTACTTGGAGTTTTGGTGTTTATTTTTATATTATTAATTTTAATAGTCATGCATATTCTGGTTTTATGTTTTCAATATTTTCTGCTAGTTTATTCCCTTTCATTTTTATTTTATAATATCTTCTGTTCTATATATTTTATTTTTATTTTGATGTACATAATTTTACCAACCTTCTTTAAAGTTTTCTATATACATTTAGTATATAAGTCATAGTTCAACCAAGAAGTGTGTGTGTGTGTGTGTGTGTGTGTGTGTGTATGTGTGTGTGTGCAGCTGGAGAGCTTAGATTATCATGGAGAATTTGGCTTACATAATTATGGGGTTTAAATGGGGCAGGTGATCAGAAAGGAAAGGAAATAAGTAGGCTACAACCCCAGATTTATGGCCTCTGAGCTCAGCGAAACCTGAGCACACTTTTAAATGTCTCAGACAGGATAATCTCCCTTTTGATAAATTTGGAGAATCAGCAATGATTAGAGACTTCAATGACATCTATAAAATCCCATCCTAGTAACTGCTGTGTCTGTGTTGATTGACTAACTGGGACTGCTATCAACCTAGCCAAGTTGACACATTAGAACCCTATCACACCTGGGTCAACATAAAATAGTACTTTTCTTGCTTCTTAAACTCTTTAAAATAACTGCCATCATTTACACTAAAATATTTAACAGTGGTGAGCTTTTCAGTTCGTGTAGATGTTGTACGTAAGACAACTATGAGATAAAAGACAGTGGGAACATGGTAAAAAAAAAAAAAGACCCATTGAGTTGAAATGAGTTTATTACCTCTTACACTATGAAAGTAGGATAGAGAGATGACTGATGATACATCACTTAAGAGACAATAATACATAGCTTTAATGAAACACAAACTGAAGCCAACTGCTTATCATATTAAAGTACCCCAAGTGTGCTGAAAACACATTTGTTGCGCCTTCACCTTCTTTAAGCCCTCTCTCTTCCCTTCTAGGAACTGGTGACCCTTTCCCTTACGGGCCTGTACACCCCTCAGTCCTCCTTCTCCTCTGTCGTCTCATGCTCCTTCCCAGAGAGTCAGAGTCCTCATTTGTTGTTGTTTTTCCAAGAAGAAGGAGGAGAACATGGAGGGGAATCAAAGATTGTGTTCCTAAGGAGGGACACAAGCAGGGAAGGTACAAAGGAAACTTCAGTAAGTTGGGGTGGTGAGATCCTAAGCGGCCTCCTGGACTATATGTCAGGGAGGTGAGATCCTAAGCGGCCTCCTGGACCCTCCTGGACTATATGTCAGGGAGGTGAGATCCTAAGCACCCTCCTGGAGTATATGTCAGGGAGGAAATGAAAGAGTCAAGGGGAGCAACAGAAAAAACAGTTGGGCCAGAAGCAGAACAAGAGATGAAATCTTCAGAAACAGGAGCTGGGGAGTAGGGATGCTTCTTGGGTAACCGGTGACTGCAGCCACACTGTATCTGCTTTCCTCTTCCATCCCAACTCCAACCCTCATCCCTTTTCATTCTACTTCTCAACAACAGAAGCCCTAGCCCTAGTCATACCATTGTGTCCCCACATCCATTCCATGTTATTCACTCCTTCACTCCCCCTTTCCCATGGACCCCCTTGCAATAATTCTAAATTCTAAAAAATGCATCCTTTTCTAGTTACATGTGAGATTCTAAAATCATGTTAGTATTATAAAAGCCAAAGGTACATGTTCCATATAAGTAAATCTCTAAAAGTTAACCAAAGAAAAGTAAGTCACAGAAAGATAAGCAAGTAAGATCATTTACTTAACATTTCATGATGAATTAAAAAGAAAAAAAATGCTATGTATCCAGATGCGATGGCAGGTCCCTTTAATTCAGGTACTTGGGAGGCAGAGGCAGATAGATCTCTGAGTTCAACGCCTTTCTACTTATCTAAGTATTTCCACGTGGTCGTCTTATCGGGGAGCCGCAGCGGGCGTCTTCCTTCCTCCCTGGGCTACCTCTCGACTCCTCCCCACTCACTTCCTCTTTCCTTCTTCTGGTTTCCTAGCCCCGCCTATCTAGTTTTCTATTGGCCACAGAGCTTTATTAACCAGTATGAGAAACACATGTACAGAATAACATCTCCCATCAAGCCTGGTCTACAGAGAGAATTCCAGGACAACCAGGGGTGTGCAGAGAAACCCTGTCTCATTTATGTGTGTGTGTGTGTGTGTGTGTGTGTGTGTGTGTGTGTGTGTGTGTGTATTATATGTGTTTGTGCTGTGTAATTTTAAGGATACACAAGAGACTAGTTGTATAAAAAGAAAGAGATGTGAATATTTAATACCCACACTGAACACCAATATCCCTCCTGAAAGACTTGGGAGAGGCAAAGAGCAATCAATCTGAGAGGACCTCATCTCTGCCCTACCTGCCGCATCTACTTTCAGATTGGTTGGTGTACTTAGGAGTGATCTGTATTGAAATATCCTATTATTCAAAAACTTAGAAAAGATCTGCAGTACCAAATACCTCTTTGGCCAAAGATGAAGACTTGTCATGATGAGGGATCAGCCGCCCTTGCTGAATGCCCTCAACTGTTTTGACTTCTGAAGGGGCGTGCCATGATTATAGCTGCGATTAGGTGACTCACCATAATTATGTTTTGTTGAAATTGAATTTATTGAAGCATGAATCATTCTGCCCAAGTCTACCTAATTGCTGCCTCCACTGTGGATGGGAAGCACGGTGGGGGAGTTTTCTGTGGAGGTCATTATAGCGCCCACGGGCACATGCCCGTGTAGTACTAGTGTGCCCCGCCCACACTCCACTTCACTCACCTTGCCTCACGTACCTCCTGGTCTTTTGCAGCAACTTGATGTCAGTAGAGAATCTTTACACGCTTAACTGCGGTTTCTTCTGCTTCTCACCCCACTTGGTCTCAGGTTTCTTGGGGGTCTCTGTGTTTCAGACCACAGACCTTCCAGAAGTCGGCATCTCAAAGTTGCTGACTTGCACTTTGGAATCCTGTTCTCCCACCTCAGACCCCCTCTGCTCAGTCCAGAATCAGAGGGAACTACACAGCCACTGAAAAGCTGTGATTTTAATTGTGGGTGTAATAGAAGCAGACAGTAAACTCATTCTGAGCATCCCTTCTGGACCGTCTACCCACGGGGAGAAGCAGGCTGTCTGTCTGCTCTGGGTTAACCCCGGTCTCAAGCAGGGATAGCAGTCAGTGAGTCTCTCTCCTGTGCCTCTGCCAGCATGTGGAAGCCAGGGGACCTCCAGCCACTGGCTAGTACTTATTTTCTCTTTGTGTGGACAGAATTGAACAAACACGATGGACTTTGAGTCTCTTTGAGTCTAAGTGTAGACTAAATGTGGAAATTGACTGATCCATCTTTCTCCTGTACACTGAGTGCCAGAGGCAAGTTCTGTTGTCTTGCCAGTTTGGATGCATTCATGTCACTTACAAGGTGATTTTCTATGCACTTGACACATTTTATTATGTTTTAACTTGACCACTCCATGGAGATGGGTGTCTTTATTAGCCGCACGCTGCGCATGAGGAAGCTGAGACACAGAAAGTTGAACACACCTTGCACACACTTAGCAAATGCAGGGTACTGCCTCTAACTCAGAGTGTCTGTCCCCTGACTCTGTACATTTTGCCTCTCCCCGGTATCCAATGTATGACAGAGATGAGCTTTCAAAAACCATCTGACATAATCTCAAGACATGTCTACTTGATAGATGAGAAGACTAAGTCTGTGAGGAGTGAAGTAGCTTCTACAGATGACACAAATAGTAAGCAAAGCAGTGAGAGCCTGTAGCTGTTCTATCCCTGTGCTCATCGCCCTCCCTAGTTCAAATGACTGGTCGGGTGTGGGGAACCGGGATGATGGATCACACAAAGCAGAGCGGTTACACTCAGCAACCAGTGGAACAATGCAGTCGATGGCACCCAGATCCCCAGCTGCAGTGCTCCCACCAGGCTGCTGCCTCCCTCACTTATGCCTGATTTTCAATTCTTCTCCTGATGACTGCAGCTTCCCCCACAACCATCTTGTCATCTGCAGTAGTGAAGCTGACATGTTAACCAGGCATTGATGGCCCTCCACCTTTAACCTCTATGAGTGTTGACTGCTGATGAGTGAATGCTCCAGGCAAAAGGAAACATGATACACCCATGTGACACACTTTTAGGGACTGTCCTGAGAATCAGGGTTCCTCTACATGGACCCATAAGATGGATTCTGAGCATAGAAGGGGTAGCAAGAAATGGTGATGATATCAGAGACTGGTCATCAATTCACTCATGCCTAGTTATCCCTGAAACTTCCCTACAATCTTCCTTCTTCTGAAATACCCCAAGGTTCAAATCCCACACATCCTTGTAGCTATGAATGTCTAAATGTCAAAGCTCCAGGTCCAATTCAGTTCTTTTACTTTCTGTAGCAGAAAACTTGGACCCCATTGGCTACCATGGTTATCCATTTAAATATTATAAAAACAATAAAATTCAGAGACCAGCGTCCTGAGAGAACCAAGATCCTTGACTGGGGAAAAAAGAAAGAAGAAGGAGAAGGAGGAGGAGGAGGAGGAGGAGGAGGAGGAGGAGGAGGAGGAGGAGGAGGAGGAGGAGGAGGAGGAGGAGGAGGAGGAGGAGGAGGAGGAGAAGGAGAAGGAGAAGGAGAAGGAGGGAGAAGGAGAAGGAGAAGGAGAAGGAGAAGGAGAAGGAGAAGGAGAAGGAGAAGGAGAAGGAGAAGGAGAAGGAGAAGGAGAAGGAGAAGGAGAAGATTGTATGTCCAATCCTCTGACCTCTCTGGTTCCTCTTATTATTTAGCCCATTGAATCGCATATGTTCAATAGTCACCAGTAATATCTATCTGCTGTAATTTCCATGACTAACAAAATGGCTGAGCAACCCCTGTTTATTTGCAGAAGGACATGGGGGGGCTTGTCTCAATAAAAAAAAAAACTTAGTCAAATCTTCTTGAAGCAGTAACTATGGGTGAGCAATCAGCATATAAAATAAAGCTTAAACCTGGATAGTCACAGCAGAAAAAGATCTTCCAACATTCTTTTTTTTTTAAAGGGGAGCAAGTGAGTTTAAATAAGCAGGGTCTCATATAGCCCAAGCTGACCTCAAACTTGCTATATAGCTGATGATCTATCAGCCTCCACCAAGTGTTTGGATTATGGGCATGAACTGTCACGCACTCTTTACAGGAGGAGATTCTATGGAAATTTAGGGAAGAAGAATGCTAAATATGAAAAGTTTATTGTTGCTTCTAAAATTAAAGAAAGAAGAAAAGTTATGTTTCAGTGAATAGATGGATGATTAAGAAAACTCCAAGAAACAGAGAAATAGCCAGCAGTAGAGAAACAATAAGTGTCTGCTACTTGCTTCCTAAGCCAAAGGAACAAAGCTAGAAGCATCTGACTTGAAAGCACACAACAGAATTACCATTCCCAAAACAACATGGTACCAACATAAAAAAAAAAAGTTCACAGAATAGATCAGAGAGCCCAGAAATTAATCTACATACTTAAAATCAATTAATATTTACAAAACCAAAAATATTTATACTGGTGATGATCTCTTCAATAAACAGTTCTGGTAAAACTCCATATGAAGACAAATGCAACTAGACCCTAATCTTTCACCATGCAAAAAAACAAAAACAAAAACAAAAACAAAAAAAACACCTTGAATGAAAGACATTATCCTAAGAAAATACTAGAAGGGAACATAAGGAAAATTCTTCAAGACATCACTGTAGACCACTGTATTTTTAATAAGAGCCCAAAGCACAGACAACAAAAGCAAATGAGAACACAGGATGATCTCAATGGAGGCAGCATCTACACAGTAAAGAAAATTAAATGACAAACTAGAGGGAAAGAAGAAAGCATTTGCAATCTGTTTAGTTAGCAAAGAATTAATATCCAGAAACAGCTTAGTCACAAAATGAATAATAACCCAATTGCAAGGTAAGAGAGGAATCTGAATAGACATTATTTTTAAAGGCGTTTAAATGAGCAACAAGTAGACTTTTAAACTTTCAATGCACTGGTCATCAGGGAAATGTACATCAAAACCACAGTGAGACAGCATCTTGTCCCAGGTAGAATGGTTGATAGAAAAAAGACAAAACATGGGACTGGAGAGACCACTCAGAATTTAAGAGCACTGTCTGTTCTTCCAGAGGTTCTGAATTCAATTCCAAGCAACTACATGGTGGCTCACAACCATCTGTAATGAGATCTGGTGCCTCTTTTGACCTGATGGGATGCAGGCAGAACACTTTCTAATAAATAAATAAATAAATAAATAAATAAATAAATAAATAAATAAATAATCAAACAAATAAATAAACAAATCTTTTGAAAAGAAAAAGACAAAACATTCTGGGAAGGATATGGAATCAGGAGAATTCTTATACTATAAATTAGTGGAGCTGTTATGGCTGAGAGTCAGAAAGTGCTTCGAAACACTGAAAACCTACTATATAACCCAGCAATTGAGGGAAAATGAATCATCATACCAAAGAGATGTCCACACTCTTGCATTTATCTTACTATTCACAATACCGCAGGTAGCGTATCAACCAAAGTCTCCAGCAATGGATGGGTGGATGAACAAAAAAAAAAAAAAGTGTGTGTGTGCATGTGAGTGTGTGTGTGTGTGTGTGTGTGTGTGAAGAGAGAGAGAGAGAGAGAGAGAGAGAGAGAGAGAGAGAGAGAGAGAGAGAGAGAGAGAGAGAGAGAGAGAGAAACGGAATGTTACATAAAAGAGATACAGTCCGGTCATCTGCAGCACATGGCTGGAAGACATTATGTTAAGTAAAATGCCAGTCACAGAGAGCCAAATGTATCACATTTTCTGTCATTCACAGACATTTGGAAAGCTGACTTCAAGAATACAAGCATAGGAGACTCATCATGAAAGGGGAGAAGCTTCTCTAGTGAGGATGAGGCAGTGGTGGGGTAGACAGGAGGCATTGGGCCTCATGTGCCATGGCATAGCATGACATCCTGAGGGGATTTTATTCGCATTTTGACTAGCGATATAATGAGTTTTAAAATATATCTCAAAGTAACTAGAAATGTTCTAGGTCTGGCTCCTAAGATCCAGAAATGATGTGTAAGAAAATTAAAGTGTTAAGCAACCTTATTTGTTCATCACACCCTGATGCAGACATGCATCATATTATTATTGTGCCCTTTTATATGTACAAATATACGCCAAATTTTTAATGAAAAATAAACTTGGGGCTAGAGCAATGGCTCAGTGGTTAAGAGTTTGTTGCTCTTGCAGAGAACCCAGGTTTGGTTCTCAACACCAACATGGCAGCTCACAACCTTCTGTAACACCAGTTCCAAAAACACCCTCTTCTGACCTCTGTAGCTATGGCTTGCATGTGATACTCTTACATACATGCAAGCGAATACTCATATACCTAAAAATAATTAATAAATCCTAAAAATAAACTCACTGAGGTTTTTCCAGCACTACATAGATCACAGGAAAAAAGGTGGGGGCGTGCCTTCCTTAGACAGTGGACTAGGATTAAAGACATAGTCAACTGTTTATGTAACTTAAATTACAATGGTTTTTAAATGAGTACCAATGTACAGTTAATTCCAAAATACATCTGCCGTGCTAATACTGTTGTTAAACTGTCTGTCGTAGCATCATCTCCTTGCTTGTCTCCAAGGACACCTCCACCTAGCCAATATCAGACTGTGACTCGAACGAATCTTCTCTGTCTTTCACCACCATCTCTACTCCATATCTCTTCCCTGCTAGCCCACAGGCTGGGAAAGGAGGCCTAGAGTAGATTCAGATCTCATTGACATGTTGTGATGTACCACATGCAAATAAGGAATGATAAACTCTCTCCCTTACTCTTCATCACCTAAACTGGCCGAAACAGAGTAGATTGGTAGGACCATTTGTCTCCATCTGCTTGAGCACAGGACATGTAGTCACAAGCAGGGTCCCTTAAGTTTTTATCATACCTCTAATTCCAAAAATCCTATTTTTCCTCATTTCTTCACCCTAGAACCCTAAAGGAACCTCTTTACTTAAATCCTTCCTCCCTTCCTTTATACCTCAGCCTCTTTAATTTCTGAGATTTCAGAAAAATTGACCCACATCTCCACCATTTATAGGTCTCACCTCAAATCAACAAGTAATCATTAATGTTACCACATGTAGATTGGAGAAAAAGTGAATCTTTGACCTAGTTTGATACATCAATGCTTGGTTAAAAAACTCTTTACCTCATGAAGATATGTATTTGAATAGCTATTGGATGAGGTTAGATGTGTTGAGAAGACTTTGCATTGTATTTGGGGGAAAGAACACTAACACCCTTGTTATTTGACTCTCTAGGAATTTACAGTAATCTGCATCACAGAAGAGGAGACCTAAATCTTGAAGAGCAGAAGTGCAGACACCTAGTTATGCACAGCAGTCAATCAGTTCCAGAGAAAGGGGAAACATGTTGATGCCTGGATTTGCTGAGGCATCTTAAACTTTTTTTTTTTTGAATGTTTGGAAAAATAAATGCATTATGCACCATGCACCTCCCCCATCACTTAAAACTATGTGTACTGGAAAGAAAATTTAATCCTTCTGCTCTTAATTCACTTTCATTTAACCCATTAAAATCCAACGTGGTGGGAACTGCTAGACGCAGGCATTATGAGCCTTCTGAACGAAACCACTTAGAGCCTCCCTTCTTTGAATTTCAGAAACCACAATGGGGAACTATTTTTAGTAGATGTAGTCAGTGAGATGTGAGTTCAATGTTGTCTTACGATTTTGCCATAGCCAACACATTCTGTGTTCAGCCACATTGCCATGACTTGTCTTTAGTTCTTGCCAATAACCTGAGGTTTGAGGACCAGTTTTGTGAAAAGTCAACAAATACAGACTGAGACCCAGCTCCCAATACATGTTGAATGCTGTGCGGGGCCTTGGCCTCAACTCTTTCAATGCTGGTGAAACCTCTGTTATATAGTCTCAGGGTTTGAGTTTTGTTCGTATGTAAAGAGTAGTGGAGCTCCTGCCCGTGCTCTTTAAAGCAACCCAAATTAAACTCAAAGATATGAAAAATGTAGGCATGGGGGACTAGTTGGGAAGACAATAGGGTTATTGGCAGTGGATGAGTATAAGACATGCAGGTAAATACGACCACAGACTCATATGAAATTTCAAAAGTAAAATTGTATGTGCATAAATTAAGATGTTAAGTTTATTGTCGCAAAAAAGGGAGTAGAGAAGAATGGAGAAAGGGGATGAAGAGAGAGAGAATCCAGTGAAGAAGAGAATGTTGTACTTAGAGTTTAGGGCACGGCTTTGGAGAATATGTAGACTTTGACTGAATCCACACAATCTGCATGCTCACCTGGAAATATGTGCTAGACTACTTCAAAATGGGCATGAAAATAGATTATCATCCTTGGCCCCTCAGCTACCTACATCAGTCAGCAGAAAACTAAAGGACAGCCATAACTAATATGCTACCAATTATTATACCCACCTGCCTTTTGAATTTGATGAAACCATCATAGGCAAGCTTCAGCATTTATACTTTATCTTCTGGGCCATAATTTCACGAACATGTAGGAGACACAGGCAGAGGTCAACTTACTTATAGGTCACCTAGTCCTGTTTTCTTGTCCAACTAATAAAGGGTAGGAGAAGCTGGTAGCTCTGACCTGTTACCAGGACATAGCCAGTCTCCCTTCTACCAAGTCATAGCCAGCACAAGCCAGGGCTAAGAGTCAATATACAGGGAAAGAATGACTGAGGTTATCTCTCTTTGGTTTCTGAGAAATTTGGGCCATTTGCAAAGAAAAGTCAAGATCCATTGTGTCAATTCCACAAAACAGAGTTTTAAAATAAATGGCCATCCCTGCCTTGGAAGAGGCTACTTAATCAGGCTAGAAGGTAAGTGGAATCCTTCCTAAACAGTTCCAGGAACTGTGAATAAGAGGGCTACTTAAGCCTTTGAAATCACATTGGCTTGGCTTCAGACAGCTCTGTCTTTTGTTACTTGTATTTCCTCCCATCTATAGGCAACAAAAATTTTCATATATGAAATGGTCATATATGAATTTCTTGTATATGACCATGCTTCTTCACAGCATTTTCACAAAAGCCAAGTGGGTGACACATTGAAAATGCTTTGTGTAAAACTAACAGAGTGAAAGGAAAATGAATGGGAGTTGTAAAATAGCCAGCTCATAGACCTTGCTGGATTTCCTGGGGTTTGCATTGACTGTGCTTTTAAGTGAGTGGTCTAAAGTTTCTCCTAAAAGTTGGACGGAATACTTAGGAAAAATAACAGCCATCTCTTGGGGGTGGTTGTTATCTTATTATATTGTCATAATCACCATGTGTCATAAGCAAAGACAACAACACTGTGTCTTTCCACAGTGTTGGAATTTAATAACAATAAATTCCCAAACTACATTTGTTTCATTAACTGTAACTTACCAAGTAGTCCCAATTTCTCTTCATAGCATGGGCATTTGTAATCACGATTTCCTTTGTTTTAATCGTGATTACCAATGTGAACTCTCAAACCACATTTTACGATTCTTACCACGTGGCAGGTTATAGAATGGCTACAAAAGGATTGGCGGGGCCACAGAGTTCACAAAAGCCTTATTGAAAGCAGAAGCCAGCAACTAATACAGAGACACTGCAGGCAGTTAGGTAAGTGATCCATGGACCCAGATGGAGAGCTTCTGTAGGCAGAATTCAGGGTAGTCACCGAGGCCAAGACTATCCAGGCCAGGTGCAGAACTGGTCCAGTAGGACAGACAGACTGATGAACAGAAAGATAGCAGAGTCAATAGACTGCATCAGGCCAAGGGGACCTGAGCTGAAGCTCTGAAGTCAGTTGAGAGTTCTGCATCGTCTGATGCAGGCATGGAACGATCAGAGCGCAAGTTCAACTGGGCCATTACCATTGCAATGTTAGGTGACCACCCTTTAATGAGGTTAAGGCGAGGGTGTTACACAGTTCATTGGTCTGTTGTGTTCAACTCCTCAAGCCTGTTCTTTCTGGCATGGTTTTAGTCCATCCCTGTGCCCATGTGTGCATAGTTAGCTCTGATAACTTTATAGGTGGTTCTTTTTACTTGTACGCATCTTATCTATCAGTCTCCCAGTCTCTGCCTATGGTTAGTGCTTGCCAGGTTCTGGAATACACATGAAATGTAGTGATTCTTCTTCTTCCTTTGCTCTCAATTTGGACTCAGCTCCTGCTTTACAAAACAGAAACACGCAACCTGAACGTCACTGTTTTATGACAACATGGCAGGTACTTAAAGCAGGTGACACCCTGACTTCCACATATAGGTATTAGTGTATAGCTTAGTGCTCTGCTACAATGCAGATATAAGTATATTTCCACATCTATAAAGAAATAAGGGAAACAGTGTCTAGGGAAAGTATTTGTTTTGTGTGGACACTAATCCTTGAGGTTTTGGGAAGCCAAGATGCCAAAGAAAAGCAGGGTGTCCCAGGAGAAGGAAGAAGAGATAAGAATCCCAGAATAAGGGCGATTTTACAATTTTTCCTGGAATCCAAAAAAAAAAAAAAAAAAAAAAAAAAAAACAACCAAAACCTGGAACCCCCTATTTATGCTTGGATCACTGATATGTCACTTCCCCAAGGATCTAACTTTGTCATATTCTAGGCCTTTTCCTGGAGTGAAGTTTCCTGGAATGAAGCCTCCTGGAGGCTCCTTGGAGTAATGCATAGGAGGAAAATGAATGAGATCGGATGATCCTAACAGAAAGTCCAGACATCTGTGACACACAACATCCTATCAGTGTCTTTGTGTTACTCTTCTATAGTAGATACAGAGTGGTGGTTGCTGTGCAGCAGCCTCAGAGGAGTCACAGAGTGTAAAATGACTAGTTAAACTTCATTACCTAAATGATGGGCATTGTTCTATCCACCCGTTTCATACAGATTGGAAGATAGGAGTAGTGGGGGATAAAGAGAAATTAAAGAGCTCTGATAAGTAGTACCTTAGTGACTGCATTTTGAAACCTGATAAATTTGTAGATCACATCAAGGGTCTACCTTTCTCAGAGTTTACATGGTGCTAAAAGCCTCTGGAGGAGGGAGCATTTGTTGAAAACATTTCCCTGCAAGTATCTTTAGATAAATATTTCCTAAGACAATGTCCCATAGTTAGTAAAAACAACAAATTAGCCAAAGAGCTTAGGAGGAAAGTTTAAACAATAACCCATCCACATGAGCTTGGAAAAGCTCTAACATATTCCTGGAAGTCAAGAAGTTCCTATCTGTCTTTGGGGTTGTGTCCATGCGTGGAAAAGACCTAAGGAGGTTCTGGATGACTAAGAGGCTCTTTACAATAAATAAAGGAAACAATCTGAGTATCAGTGAAAGGTTAAGGAATGTGGCATATCTGACTGGAAAGACGTTTCCTTGCTACACAAGCATGAGAGCTTGAGTTGGTTCCCAATATCCACATAAAAGGCAATGACACATATTTACAATCCCAGATGCTGAGAGGCAAAGTCAGATGGATCCCTGGGACTCTCTGATTGAACAAATTGGACAAAGAGAAACTCTCTGAAAAATCAAGGTGGTAGCATAATTTTTAGCTGCATCCTAAATATTCGTCCTTATGTCCACAGGGAAGTGCAATCCTCATGTTTCATCAAGGAAACTGCTCTTTGCAACAGATAAAGACCATTATAGAAAATTACAACCAACCACGACTTGTAGATTCCAGTCTAAAAAGACAGATTGACAGTATATCTCTCTTCCCTAAGGCTCGGGGGTCATAACAGAAGAGGGGGAAGAAATAAAAGCCAGAGAAACAGAGTCTGCTGTCTGCTATGAAGTTGTGTGTCCTGGCAATGTCAGAGGTTATGCCATAAATTCTCACCAACAAGTTTAAATAGACATGAGCTGGAAAAGGACAATAGACATGCTAACATAGATGGGTGTGATGGTCTGAGTGAAATGGCCCTCACAGCTTATAGGGAGTGGTGACACTATTAGGAGGTATAGCCTTGTTGGAGGAAGGGTGTCATGGGGAATGGGCTTTGAGGTTTCAAATGCTCAAGCCAGACCCACTGTTACTCTCTCTTCCTTCTGCCCCACATTCCAGATGTAGTGCTCTCCAGCACCTCGTTTGCCTTTGTGCTCTTGGCATGCTGACAATGGACTAACCTCTGACCCCCCAATTAAATATTTTCCTTTATAAGAGTTGCTATGGTCATGGTATCTCCTCACAGCAATAAAACCCTAAGACAATGTGGAAATCACATGAGAACTTAACCCTATACAAACAATTGCTAGCAATTAAGGAATGCTGAGAGTTGAAGAAATAGGTTTCCCCGGGGAAGAGCACACCAATTGCTTATCCAATACTAAATCCTGAGCCCTGAAAATATACTTTCAAGAAACATTACACAGACTGAGCAGGTTATATTTATTTATTTATTTAGGAATATGTAGTATGTAACAAAAATGAATGAACAAAGAGACCATGGATTTGAAAACAAGGGTGTACCATGGACAGTTTGGAAAGAGGAAATTGAAGGGGGGAATAATGTGGTTATATTATAGTCTCAAATAAATAATAAAAAATAATATAAAGAGAAAGAAAATGAGTTGTCCAATGTCTGAGGGATAAAGACACTTGAAATTGTTCTCTGGCATCCACACATGTTCACTCATACACATGATCATACACACAAGGACTATGATACATCCTTACAATAGAGAATAATCCATCCTCAAAAGAAATAAAATACTGGTTAACTTTAAAACACTGCACTAACCAAAAGGAGAAATACACAAGTTATATAATTGAAATATGTGAGTGTTCAGAATGGCAGGTGCATAGAAGTGGAAATGGTGGTTTCCAAGGGCTGGAAGAAGGAGTCAATGAAGAGAGGTTGCTAAGAGCTCTGTGTATTTGCTTGACCCTGGGTGTTCCCTAAGTTTCTTTCAGATTTTTGAGAAGCCTATCTGATTTTGCTGCCCCTCTACTCAAACTCTTCCTTCTCTTCTCTTCCTGCAGAATAAATCCCCAACTCCTTAGCAAAGCATCTGAAGCTGAGTCTGGGGATGATAAAAATGCTCTGGATTGTGGAGTCATGCTGGTGGCACAGCATTATAAGTACACTAAAAGCCACCTGATTGCAGCTTTAAAACAGTGAATTTTATTGTGTGAAAGCTCACATTATGCGACTTGTAGCTCCATATTTGGAATGTGGGCATGAGGGAGGGCTAGAGAATTTCTTCTCTCATCTCCCACTTTGCACCAGGCCTCTTTGCACCAGGCATATGCTGTGTTTCTTGTTAGAAAATCTCTTGTCCACTGGCTGACTTCTTTCTAGGCGCTGGTAACATTTCTTCCCTGTGTCTCTTGATCTAGAATAGACTTGGTTCCCACTGTTGCTTTCATCTACCTCAAAGTCACTGTTTTCTTTACCTTTTGACACCGCTAGAAACAGTCCCCCTCATTCATATTGTCCACCATTCCAGCAAGCTCTGTTCTTTGGCAGTCATCCAAGTGCTGATAAACAATAGTCATGTTCTTTGAAGCTCCAATAGTTAGGATGAGCTTCTGTATGTCGGGAGCAATGTGACAATAGGATTCTCAAGGAGAATTGGTGTTTTCTGATATCACATTCTTAATTCACTGTCATCCTAGTCTTGACTCTTGGGAAAGATCATACCCCACAATAACTTCAGATGTTAATTACTGATGATCACTCAATGTGGGGTTTTCTAATTTTCTTGGAGTTATTTATGTTATTTTATGTTTATAAGTATTTTTCTGTATACATGTACATGCACCATGTGTGTGCCTGGTGCTCTGGAGTTAGAAGAAGGCATCTGATCCCTTGCAGCTGGAAGTTAATAGATAGTCATGAGCTTCCATGTGGGTGGTAGGAACCAAACACTAGTCTAAGTGCTCTTAACTACTAAGCCAACTCTCCAGCTCCTTCAACTTAAGATTTTTCTCTCTAAATGGATTTCTATGTCATGGATGAATCTTTGAAACCATGTGATTAAGGCTTCCTAGTGAATGTCTAATATATAGCTCAGTACCAACGTTTTCCTCTACTCAATGGCCCTGTAATCCATCTATTTGGTTAATTTAGACTGAACGTTGTCTTAAATTTACTCTCTTACTGTCCAAAAGGGCTTCAAATCCTTAGACTTCAGGGGAATTCTCAAGGCATAGTTCTTCCTATCTTCAGCTCTTCTCTTTCATTCATACTTTGAAAATTTCTTTCTACTACTGGTTTCTTCTTGGCCCAGACCGATTTTGTGTTTCCTCCATCTTTCCAAGTACTTTATCATATTGCCTCTCTCTCCAAAACTTTCTTTACTTCTTCTTTATCTCCATAATAAATTCTGGACCTGCCAATGGTACTCAATGTTCCCAGTGTGACTGAAGCTTATCTTTCTCACTCTCCACTGGCCTTCACACACCCTGACCTTTGTAATTTTATACATAACATTGCTTCTGCATGTAAAAATCCCTGTGTTGCTTTTTAATCTGAAGAAATATTCGTCCTCCAGGTCTGAAACTATTCATTCAGTCAGTCAACAAATCATTATTGACAACACAAAATGTGCTAAGCACTACGTTAGGCATATAATGGTGAATAGGACAGACCTCGTCTCTGCTCCCACAGGACCCAGTGTCTAATGGGGAAATGAATGTTAACTCAATAATCTTTTAAATTGCTCCATAGCCATAATTGTAAATAAGTGCCATGAAGGAAAATTATAGGGTGCTCCATCGGGTTCTCTCTGAAGCCCTCTGAAATCCCCCAGGCTAGGGTTCCTTGTCCTCCTTTGGCTCCCACAGTCCTGTATTTATGTTTTATCATGTCTGTCCCAGTAGAATTGGAAACAGAGACTAGGTTATATTTTAATCTTCAGTGTCAAGCAACGTTTTGGATCTGACACAGATGAACAGTGTGCATGTAGGGGTGAGTGAATGGATAAATAAATGAAATAAACAATTCAGACAAAATGATGACTTGAAAATTACCCTGAAAATAATGACAGCAATGGTCCTAAGTGTTTTCACTCATTCCAAAGGCTTTTTAAAAGAAGCAGGCAGACAAATCTCAATTTTCCTAGGGAATATATGTCACAAGAAATTGTGCTAATGGAATCTTTGTTTCGTCGACTGACTCACTGTTATACCACTTTCCCATGAAAAACAATTTTTCACTGGGTTTCATTTTCATCTGAAGTTCAGTCTTCACAATGATGTATGGACAGCCATAAATTTGGGGAAGCTGTTATGTGCATTTGCAGGATGCTTGTCTGTAGATCGTTGCCTTTAAAGGCATGAGCCCCTCACTGTGGGAGTTTTGATTCATTCTTCCTACCTCTCTTCTTCATCCATTTTGAACATTTTGCCATTTGTGTGTTTGGATTCATTTTTCAGCTCGAGCCATCAGGATGAAAGTGGCAGTTATGCTGACCCCTCACCTCTATATTTCTCATAAGTGTATCTCCTGAGAACAAGGGCATGCTTTCACATGTCACTCTACAGCTTTTCCTTAATGTCCTAATACTACCCAATAGTCAGTAAATGCTCAAACTCTCACAATTAGAAAACAATGTCTTTTACTGCTTTCTAAAAGTCTTAAATCAAATCCACTGTCAGAGATTATAGCTTTTGGTGTGTTTCTTCATTCTTAGTTAAGAATTGCGTCACTTGATTTTCTTTAGAGTAAGTTTTTGTGTAATATTTATATTAATTCATTGGGAATTTCATGCAATTCATTTTGATCATATCTACATGCACACATGCATGGGTACTTGCATGGAGAGAGACAGAGACAGAGACAGAGAGAGAAAGAGAGCACTCTGCTAACACCTTGCAAATCCACACCCCACTTCCCTACTTTAAAGGTGGCACAATTACTACTTTCTAATTGTGTTGTCCCTTTTACATCCTACCAGACGCCTTCTCTACCATCCTGCTTAAACTTATTTGGTTTAGTTGGCTTTTTTCTATTTTTAAAAGTTTTGTGTCCCAAAGTGCATTTTTATGCTTAATGTGTTCATAATTCAGTAGGAATTTAGTCCATTTATTCTTCTCTTTATATATTATGTTCCCATTAGCCCTTTATTTTTAAACTTTTTATTATTGTCTGAAATGTATTTCCTCTCTCCTCAGATCTTGATCACAGCTAAGACATGCAAATGCTTAAACCATACATACAGTCTACCTTTGAATTGCATACAGAAGGCGCTTCCTTCCTGCCCCCTTCCCCTATTCATAGTAACTTCTTTCTCTCATGGTGGCTGAAAACAGCTAATAATCACTCATTTCTCTATCCTACAATTTTCTCAAAGTCCTGTGTGAATGATTATCCCAACATCACAACCAATATCAAGCAAAGTTTAAATTTCTTTGCATGCCACTTTCCCCCTTCAACTGTATCCCAATAAACCTGTAGGTCGTGACCCTTTTGGAGGTCGAATGACACTTTCTCTGGGGTCACCTGAGACTATTGGAAAACACAGATATTTACATAGTGATTCATAACTGTAGCAAAATTATAGCTATGAAGTAGCAATGAAGATAATGCTATGGGTTATTATAAGGAACTCTACAAAGGGTTGCAGCATTAGGATGATTGAGAACAACTGCACCAAACTTACACAGTTAGAACCCTCTGTCACAATACATTCTTCCCTGGATTATATTAGTAATTGGCTGACTAGTGAAGCTTTTATTTCTCGTTATGCTTAAATTGAGGCTTTTTGTCTCGTAGCTCTTTTTGCTTATTTGGTTTTATTTTGTGAATATGTATAATTCGAGAACACATCAGAAGTCAAATTATATTCAAGACATGCACTCAGATGTTTCACTCCCACAAATCATGATTTGATGAGTGACCTTTACCACATGATTTTGTTTGTTTTGCTTACATATTTGCATTCTGAAATTTAGCTTCAGGATAAACTTAACAGAAGTTTAATTCTTGAGAGTCATGGTGTTTCTACTGCTGTAATAAATCACCTTGACCAAAAACAACTTGGGAAGGAAAGGTTTATTTGACTTACACTTCCACATTATGGGCTATAACTGAAGAAGTCATGACAGGAACTCAAGTCAGCAGTCTGGAGACTGGAATCGAAGCTAAGGCCATGGAGGAGTGCTACCTCCTGGCCTGCTCCATATGGGTTGCCCACTTTCTCATACCACTCAGGGCCACCTTCCCAGGAGTGCCACCACCCACAGTGAGGTAGACCCTCCCACATCAGTCATTAGTCAAGAAAATGACCCATAGACTTGCCTATAGACCAATCTGATTGACATATCTCTCAATTAAGATTTCTTCTTCCCAGATATGTCTAGGTTTGTGTCAAATTGACAAAAAAAATAGCAAAAACAAAGAAACAACCAGCACACCAAGTCAAAAGATAAATGTTACATATAAAATTATTCGCTATTCATAGTTTCATCCAAATGGCTTGTACCCATTTAAACTTCCTGAAGGTATTCTAGAATATAGTTATATTTGGAGGTGAGCCTTAGAGAATAGGTTCAGTTATCTTGTACTGAGAGACTCCAGAGTGTGAGCAGATATGCCTAGCATTTTATTGTGGGAAATCTAAGAAATTAATGCAACCTACATCCCCTTCAATCTCATCAACAATGAGTATTGTCAAATTTTTGAATTATGTACCAATTTAATCAGTGACAAAAATAGATGGCTAATCTGTGTGACTGTTTTTAAGGGTGTATGAGCATATTCCCATATATTTAAAAATAATTTTCTAGTAATTTTAAAGAAATTTGTGATTTTGGTAATTTTCTCAACTTTTTTTCTACTTTCTTTTTATTTAATCTGTGTGTTTTACACCATGTATCTTGATCCCATTTATGTCCCTGTCCCTTCGAATCTGCCCTCCACTCTTGAGCCCCCCCCACACACATACACAAGAAAACAAAATTTAAGAGAAAACAAACAAACAAAAATACAACAGGATGGCCAAGAAGTGTCCCAGTGAGGGCCCAGCATCGATAGTGTAGTAGGAACCAGGGGCCTCCAACCACACCAATGACTCTTTGCAAAGAATGCTTACAAGGAAAGATAGATGGACAAAGGGGCTTATTGCGTTACTCACTGTGTCACAGTGTAGCTTCCGTTACCTCTGTTTTTAAAATGCTATTCATTGTAAAGAGTTAGCCATTGATACCCGGCACATGCCTGAACATTTCCTTCCACCCAGCCACAATTTATCTGACTCTGATTTTGCCACACAATTCTATCTTGTTTTTATATAGAACTAATCAGCCTTTTCCTTGGTGTCTATGAATTTGAAATCATATTTAGAAAAACCTTCCCTATGGCCAGTGTATAAAACGTTCAGCCCCTCCTCCACATTTTCTTCCAGCATGTGTATGGCTGCTTTATTTTGGCTTCTTACATTAGGTTGTTGTTATTTTTAGTATAAGATGTACATCCAGGTTTACCTTCTGCCATGGAAGCTCCCCAAACTGTGTCACAAATATTTATGGAACAAAACATCAACTTGCCCAGTGATTTAAAATGCTACTTTATCAAACAATACCTTCGTGCATGCTGGGATCTATTTCCAGACTCTCTGTGCTGCTCCTCTGCTGTCTGTCTATGTATATGGGGCCACATTACATCAGCCACTGGGAGACTATGTCATAATGCACACTGAATCATTTCTCTTGCTCTCTCCTGCTCGCCCAGGATCTCCCAGCTTTTAGTCTATGTCCCTTTTCTCCGTAACTTTAAAAATTAATTTCTTTAGCACAAAATTAAATGCTCGTTGACATTTTTTATTATACTTTAATTAAATTCATATTAAAGTGAGTGAAATGGACACCTGGATGGTGCTGGGGAGTTACAGTCCAAAAGCAACATGTGTTGTTATTGACTCAAGTCTACTTTAATGTCTTTGGAGAATATTTTAAAAAGTTTCCACATTTAGAATTTCTGTATTTCTTTTTAATTTTCACCTTTTTATCTGAGATTATTAATGAGTTTTTCTTTTTCCATTATAAATTGTACTTGCTAATCTTCTTTTTTTATTTTTCTCATTTTACATATTGATCCCAGTTCCCTCTCCCTCCCTCCCTATCTCACTCTCTCCCTCTCTCCCACTTTCCTATGTCCCCCGACGACCCTCTCCTCCCACCCCCCACTCCACATGTAGGGTGATGCCTTCTAGGAGGGGTCATCTAAATCTGTCAAGACATTTGGAGTAGGGACTAGGCCCTCCCTCCTGCCTCTTGTATATGGGAAGTTGTTGGCTTTTATAAGTTAATATATAGTCCATGGACTTACTGAATTCTCTACCTAATTCTGATTCAATTGGGTTTTCAATCCATACTACCATTTCATCTGTATGTGGAGATGGTATCTGTTGGCAAGTTGCTAAATATCTGTCTAACTATACTGATAAGCACCTCTAATACATCTTCAACAATGAAAATGGCATCCTTGCTTGATTTCTGATCTTAGTAGAGATATATCCCTTGTTGCCCAATCAAAAAGTATAATAAGTCAAGAACAGATATATAGATATGCATATAAGGCACATGTACACATATATACATATGCAAATTGTAGAAAGAAACCCATCAATTCTTATTGTGTGCATCCTACAAGCATGGATGTTGGTGCATATTGAGGGCTTCTTCATGGAGGTTAATATATGATTTTTCTTCTCATATTTATTAATGAACTATGTGTGTATTAAGCTTTTCATATTCCTGGAATTTGTTTTGTTTTATATCATTTTATTTAGTTGTAGATTTCTGGAATTGCCTTTATTTTATTAATATACCATTGGGATATTACCACTAGGGCTTTATTTAATTTTGCATTATGTATTTACAAATGGCATGTAAATACATTGGCTTGTAGCTTCTTAACAACAATCTCAATAGTCATGGCCAGTACTGATGTCAATTTCCCAGGGTTCCAATTCCCATGCCATACTTATTACATTTATGGAAAGTCTGCATGGTCTCCATTTTCTATATTCTGGGACACAAAGGAAGCAACTTGCAAAGTTATCAACAGAGTTCCTCTATGAAGGAGCAGGGTCTGGTGTTTCTATGTGGGTCCATGAATTAGGAACTTTCTCCATCTTCCTTCTACTCTGCAGAACAGCATGCCTAAACTCTATCTTACGTGCCTGTTTTAGAAAACCCCACCTTCATACAAATTAATGAATTACATCATCTTTGCACACATTTGTAAAATGCCTGCTCATGATTAGCTTTCCTTTGTGCAGGGCTGTTTTTGTCTGGCCGCTTACTTTCCATAGCTGTGCTTTGCTCTTTGTATTGATCAACTACACTTTGTTCTTCCCATCCAAAGAGTATGTTTTGATTCTTTGATAATTCTGCTCTTTTTTATTGTCTTATAGCACCAAAGTTTCTTCTTTTACCTTTGTTATTCCCTTTCTGGTGCTCTCTGCTTATTCTCTTTGTCATTTTTCTACATCTTTGAATTGTGACCTAAGTTTGTTTAACTTTTCTTGTTGGTTTTGGTTGTGCCTTAACTATATGCCATACACGCTGGGAGGGACATTTTTGTTCTATCATTGTTTTTGAGAAGTTCTGCAGTTTCTGCTTAAGCCTCCCTGCTATGGTTGTTAAACAAAGAGATGTACCTGGTTATTTTCAGATTGGAGTATTAAAAACATTTTTTCTCATAATAGCTATTTCCTGGCACTCACCAAATTCTATATCCCGGTAAAATCTAGAGGTTGACATCATAACCCCAAGGTGAGAACACTAGCAGAGGGAGCCTGAGGGAGATTATTATGTTTCAGAGGCTCTACTTATACAAAGGAAGTTTCCAGAAATATAGCTAGTCCTTGGCATCATGTAAATAAACAGCCAATAGACACCACCTATGAGCCAGGAGGGGGCCCTCACAATGCATTGACTATACATGGGCACCTTGATCTTGAACTTGTCATCCTTCATGACTGTAAGAAGATAACTTCACATATTAGTAACCTACTCAGTCTACAATGTTTTGCTTTGGTTAAACCTGAACAGACTGAGTAAACAAATAGTCAGTTTTTGTTAAGATGTTAGTTAGACTTGACAAATGGTCCTGAATAGAAATCTACCCTACAGTGAACCCTGCAAGGGGACTGTAAGTGCAGCATTCTCTAGGGTCTGCATGTGCAGATATCCTTACTTCTTTTTGTTCTGTGATGTTCTATGACGAATTGTCATTTTCTTTGCTCTGCAATGTATTTGGTCTTTTTGCCTGGAGATCTGGATTTCTGCCGTTGTTTCTCTTTGAGTATTTTCTTAGTCCAGTCTTGGGCATCAGCAATCCAGATTTCTTTTTGCAAGTATACTGGGGCCCCTTAACAATGCAGCTCCAGCTCTTCATTTTAGACTCTTCAGAGACTTTCTTCTATCATTTGGTTTCTTTCTGACTTTTTGTTCCACCCTTGCTTTATTTATCTCTCTTCTCCTAACCTGTCTGCCTTTTCTCAAGGCCTCATATCCAATGAGATTTGCTGTCCTGTGGGTACTAAGATGGCGTTCAGTTTTTAAAGTAAATCACTTCCTTCTATTGCTTTCCTGATTTTATTCCATTCTCATTTCATGTTTTTCTTGAGTATATAAGGGGTAGCTGTTTTTGTTCTAATTTGAATCTAAAGTCCTTGTTCCATATTTTCAGATGCTGCTTTCAGATACTGATTCAGTCAGGATGCATGAGAAAGTTTTCTCCTACTTCGTGTGTGATTCAGGTCAGAGCATTTTCTCCATGGATGGCTTTGATGCACTGATTTTGTGTCTTCTTAGTGCCTTTGTATAGATGTCGTCTGCCATTTTCTGTGCACTTCCAAGTACTTACACAAAGAGTTTATGTAGACACAGCTGTGCCGCTAGGTGCCTGGTGATGTTTCCTGGTTCAAGAGCACCCTCTTCTGGTGTGGAAAAGATGAACTTCTTTGACAACACCAAGGGCAGGAATCTGGAGCAGAAGCTGGTGTTGTGAATTTCAAGGTTTGCTTTTGTTTCGTTGGACACTCTTCCTTATTTTTCTTCACCAAGGAGCCTTGAACTATATTTCCGCCACATGACCTCCTCTCGAATGGTGCCTTTCTCACTTGACAGCCTAGTTCCCCCTCACTACACACACACACACACACACACACACACACACACACACAGAGTGAGAGAGAGAGAGAGAGAGAGAGAGAGAGAGAGAGAGAGAGAGAGAGAGAGAGAGATGGGTTCCCTTGTTCAATAACTTAGAACCACAGCTCTCACATGACCAAGTTCCAACATGTTACTTTTCATTCTGAGCTGACACTTGATTTTACAAGAGGCAGTTGATCTGAGGTTTTGCCATAGCCCTCTCCAATTTCTATATGGCCTTTTACCTGACCCTTCCCTCTGAAGCAGAGGGACCAGGAGTGTATGCTCCTATTTGCATATAATCTGAAGTTACTATATATTGTATTGTAATGCAAGTGTATGGTGTGTGTGTGTGTGTGTGTGTGTGTGTGTGTGTGTGTGTGTGTGTACGGAGAGAATATCTGGAAGTCTATTTTTGATACAGAGAATTCTTAAAATCATTTTGAACACAAGAAAAGTAACATTTAGGGTTTGTAACTAATGAAGCCTACAGCCATGCCCTTTGGTCTCCAGACAGTTTTATCCTTAATGTTCACCTGCCCCTGAGTCCATCATTTGACTCCTCCAGATACCCCTTTTCTCCCTTAATGAAAGAACGCTTGTATCCTTCTGTTAGCACTGCAGAACTCAGTCTTCCATTCTCATCAGCCCTTGGCTCTGCTCTCCACCTTGAGCACACAAATGAAATTAGCTTGCATTTATAACTCGATAAGAAAATATTGAAAGAAAATGTGCCCTGTTTTAACAGGGTCTTAGCAAAATGTAAATATAGACTTGCTTGCCAAGTCTCTTAAAGAAAATGGAGGTCTCTGCTGGTTCTGTTTGCAGCCCTTAACCAGTGAGAGCTTGTTAGGAGTTGCCACTCCTCTGTGCTGGGCTTCTTTTACAAGGTCAGAATGTTCTCTTTCAAACTCCAGATACTCACCAAGTCCTAGGAGAAACTCACTGCTTTGAGCCGCTCCCCTTTTTCCGTGCTTCTCCTCCGGGCTCAGGGTCCTGCCTCAAGAACAACTCCCACTCCAACAAAACATCTTTCTCCAAGAAGAGATCATAATATTAAATAAAACAGCAAAGAGTCAGAAGAAATTCAGGGCTAAATGTGAAAACAGCCAGGGTCACCATAACCATTCTCATGAGTTATGTTATGTCCTTAGTTCTCACATGCCTAAAGGGATGGCTAAAAACATAATACCACAGACAATTCATTCCAGAAGGGTCCTTTACTGGTTTTTCTCTGCTTTGCATTGAAATGGCACTCATCCAATTGTAAGTAGATACAGGATTTTAGTGGTTGAAGAAACTCACCCATTCTTAAGGCATCAAGGTCGAGAGACTAACCTGCTTCTTCAGTTGCCTGCTCATGGTTCCCAGAACTTCAACGTTCAAGAAAGTCAAACAGAAAGGGCTTCCTTTATGAACATCCAGTCCCCAGAACTATTTATTTCCAGTCAACTATCACCCACTGGCTCTTTCTCTCTGCATTTGCATCTGGAATGCTGGTGAAGACAATGTCAGGTTAAAACACTCCAAGAAACACATGTACACAGTGATGAACACATTTGGTAGAGTGACAGAAAAAGACATGCTGAAATTACTAAGAAGCAAAGCACAAGAAACAACCTACCTACAAACCTCTGAACATGCCAAAGTATTGTTGTTTCCCCCCTACACTCATCACCTCCACCAATCTAAGTTCCATCCAGGTTCCTGATTCCATTCAGTTCTCTCTGGCTTTCCTATTGGCACGGAACATGGGACAACACAGAAATACAAAGAAGATCCTCTTGTGTCTGGCTTATAATTATGTATGAATGTCCCATTTCTTAGCCCAGCTAAGCAAAGATATGTTGATTTAAAAAAAAATTAAAAGAGTGAATGGGGAAAAGTATAACATGCCAGAATTTCACAGTAAAGGGGACATTCAATCCCTGAAAGGGACATAGAAATATGAAAATCTCTGAAGACAATAATGTAGAGGAGAGTGAATACTCATGCTGAGCACACATATAGAAAGAGAGATAGGCTACTGTTATCAAATATTGTGGTTTAATAAGGGTCAGGATAAACAAATAGGCCAAGTAGATGTTTATTAAGGGAGAAACAACTCACAACACAGACACATGAACACAGCAGTTGGAACTGGATGCTCCTCTCTCCGTGTCCCGCCAGCAAGAGAGCATTCCCGCCTCCTTCAGAGACCTAGTTCCACAGGTCACTTCCATCCCTGGCTCCACCCCTCAATGGGTGTGGTCAGTGCCACAGAAGCAGGCACAGTGACTATCCCACTACAATTGTCCTTTTAGTCTAAAGAAAAGATTTAAGCTTGATACAAAACTATATACAAAACAGTGAATAACAAGTGGGCTCTAAGAAAAGGAAAGTTGAGACCAAAACCACAAACATACCTAGTCCTAGGGTGAAGGTATAAGGGAGTTTACAATAGAGTTGTCCTAAGCTGGAAAGCTTAAGTCTAGTACCTAATATATCTAACTAGGAAGAGAGAATAATACTTGTACGATACTAGGGTAGACAGGAAGTGCGGATGGGCAACTTCCAAAAGGTGCAGCGAGGACAGCGAGGACAGAAACAGCAAGCTACCTGGACAATCACCCAAGGTCTCACAGCAATGTTGGTACAGCCAGTTTTGGCTAAAGCCAGGAGTATTTGACAGACCGACAACAAAAGTAGGGAGGTAGAAAGGCTGTCTTACCCTGACTTGGCAAGGTTCAGCAGTCTCCTATGTTTGTCTTCTGCAAGTACATAGGACCGCATGTCCAAATCAGTGGTCAAGGTTGAGTCAGTTCCTTGCCCAAGAGGCCATTAGCCGAAGCGAGGATGAACTCCAGAAGGAGCAACAACAGTGTCCAACATATTTTTGGGAAAGTGCACGGTGCTGTCAGGAGCAACAGTGTCTCATGTCAACAGAGTACTAATATAAAAACATTTAAATGCCATGTTCTGCAGGTCTATGAAGTGATTGAAGATTAAGCATCTATGTCTGACTAATCTCATAGGTAAAGGAAACATGAGTGAGGATAATCTGTAATACTCAGGAACTTAGCTTAAAAACCTGAATAAAAGTTCCTTGAGTAAGGCAAGGATAAATACCTATACAATATAACTATGTACACACACACACACACACACACACACACACACACACACAATATATATATATATATATATATATATATATATATATATATATACACACACACACATATATATACACATGTAAATTCCTAAAGTAGAGGTAGAGTAGAAATGTTTAAACAAGAGGTAGAGTTCTAAAGGGCAGCAAAAAAAATTTCCCAAATTGTATCAATATACAAAATGTCTTAAACACAAGCAAAAGTATACATACTTAGAATATGGCAAGAATAATGTGCATAAAACATCATCATAAATTGAAAGATTTCACACAATATAACAAAATATAATATACAATTCTTCCAGGAATGGAATAAACTTAATTTTACATAGGTTACCACGGATAAGAATATATAACAATGTAAGCTGTAATACTAATGTCTCACTCTTACTAAATAATTCACAAGAAGATAGGCTAATCTACCTATATCCATTCTGAACCATACATTTCCCAACCATACCCTATTCCTGTCTAAAAGAGATAACCAAGTAACTAATACCAACCCTATGAAGATGAAAAAATGAAAAGCTATGGATTCCTTCCAGACTAACGTGGTTTGATCAAGCCAGACCCCCTGAAACAGCTCCCAGGTGATCCAACATTAAAAGCAATTGAGACAAAGCCTTGCAGACTACAGCCAGGATTTCTGCATCTTCTTAGGGTCCCCCACGACAGCGCCTCCTACCAGCAGGAAGTAGTTTGGAAAGAACGACACCCAAATTCCCAAATGTTGTTTATAAATGTTTGTTTTCATTTTAATGGGCTTGATTATAAAGGGCTAATAACCATAAGCAATCTTTTTAAAGGTAAAAATTATGGTATAGATATGAATGCCTTGTTTTGGAATGGATTTTCATTTATTAATACAAATTTAAGGTCAATTTTGTGATATGTATTTTTCTCCTCTTGTTTAGGTATTGTGTTTATATTGAAAAATGTAAGGTATAATTTAGTACAGATTGTAGAGAGTTACCTATGATAATTAAAACTTAGAGTTAAGTTAGTATTTCTAGATATACAGAGATGTATTTGAGATGAATAGGCATTCTTCAAACCTTTCAAAGACCTAGAGAATATGGCATTTAAAATGGTTTAGGGTTTTTCTTGACAGTGAGGCACAACTGCTCCTGGTAACACCACCTGCATCAGAAAGGAAAATGGACATTATGGAGTTTGCCTCTAATATGGCAAGACTAGCCATTTGGACAATATACTGCTCTTGTCTAGACTGTTTGACTACATGCTGTATAAACTGGACATGCAGGACCCACAAAAAAGTGACTGTTGAAACAAGATGGACATTGCTACAGGATTTCTGCTTCATGGAAAAGGCTGACAGACACTCTACAGGACACACACAAAAGAAGTGACTGACAAACTACCAATACAGATGGACAGTTTAAAGTTTCCTGCTTTGTTGAGGAGTCTGGAGACACACTATGGCCTATGGGCTGAAGATAGAACATTACAGAAGAACTTCAGGTGACTGACAAGGCAATGAGTTGTCTCTGTCATTTTTAGAGTTTATATATTATCTTTTTGTGGTCTTTGAAGGAGTTGAAGACAGATAGTTTGGGTTATAGTCTTCCTTAGTTAGGATTAAAAATAAGTTACATATAGGACTTTAGACTCTCAAAGATAGGATAGATGATATTTTCTTTAAGTCTTACAAAATGTTAACGGACTAAATATTGTTAACTGTGATTCTTATTTGATAACTCTTGTATAATATATTTTGCTATGTTAAGGAAAAACCCTTCTTTTTATTTTAGACAGAAAAGAGGAGATGATGAGAGATGTTATTCTGTAAATATGTTTCTCATACTGGTTAATAAATAAAGCACTGTGGCCAATAGGAAACAAGATAGTCGGGGCTAGGAGACTAGGAGGAGGAAAGAGGTAGTAAGGAAGAGTTAGCATGTAGAGCATGGAGAAAGCAATGCCTGCCTGCTGCACTCAGATAAGAAGACCACGTGGAAATACTTAAAGTAAAAATGGGTTAATCATTAAGACAGAGCTAGTCTATAAACAATAATAGTAACTGGCCAACAGGATTGTATCAAATGTAGAGTTTCAGCGTGTTATTGGGGCTCACGTGGCAGTGGGACGGGGCGGCCGGCGGGAAGGAACAAAGAGTGGGACCAGACCGGCAGGGGGGTGGAGGGGGACCTATTCATAACAATCAAAGAGGTAAGGTAGGGCCACATCAAGGAATACGTGGCATGTAAGTTTCTTCAAGAACCACTATGCCCTTTGTCCTCTGAGGTCTCCAGTTCAGCATATTCATCATATACCACAAGCCTGGGGACATCTGCTACAGGGTTTTGTTTGACCTAGAGGGCAAAAATAACAAAAACATCCCACCTTTGGACGTGGCCTTTTCTTCTCATTTTAGCATGAAGTCTTCTCATAGCTTCACATAGCCCAAAACATTAGTGACTGTTTGGTTGAAGATAGACATGCTAACTTGCATGGGAGGCTGAAAGAAAAGGAGAATTCTTATGGAGAGAGGGAAGTATGGAGACACAAAACACTAAAAAGTTGGTCGGCAAGCGTTTGGCCTATAGAAAGTACAGAAATCATTTATGACCTTAAAGCTAACTCAAGCTAGCTCTGATGCTAGGCAAGGCTAAGGCAGAAGGGTATAATGCTGACCAATGTCATAGCCAATGCCAGAATATCAAGTACTAGTCATAAAATGGCAAGAATAAGATTCAATCCAAGTGTAGCTGTGCAAACCTGGCCCTTAGACCATTTCTCCAAGATTCTGTGCTCTTGTTTGTACAAAGAACCCTTAGAGTGACTTTGAGGATTTCACATACAGAACTCCAAGTACCTCCCCTGACAGACACAGCTCAGTCTTCAGTCACTGTTGCAGAGTGTTTAACTCAGCAAATGAGTTCAATCTTATGAATGATGAATAGTTAGTAGTTCAGTGTTCTGAAACACAAAGGAAAACACGCACCAGCTTTCTTAAAATTTGTCTATTCATGACCCCTTTCACTAAAAAAAGTTTATGTGACCCCAGGCATACAGTATATAAAGCATATATATAAATCAATCATTTACTTGTTCTGAGTCATAAGTAAATTTATTTTAAAACAATTCACTGATATGCATATAATTTTATGATTTACTAAAGATTAATACAAATTTGCATACTAATGGGGTGTGTGTGCTTATTTGTTTTTACACAAAGCATTAAGCCTTGGCTAGTTATTTGATACTGTGAGATATACAGCATCTTCAACGTTGTTCAGAGGGGCTCAATATTTAGATTTTATAATCATCAATATTGAAAATACCATTTCACATAAATATGTAGTAGAAAATGGCAGAAGCTACGTTTAGGGCCATTTTAGAAATGTTGGAAAGTCTTTCCTAGTCCCAAGCTAAAATTCAACAAGTTTTTAAGAAAAATCAATAACACTAAGAGAAACTTTTAAAATCAGACATTCTAACACAACACAATATGAAGAGGTACTAAGGAGTAACGCTAAAAAATATTGTAAGTACTTGCCTGCCATGATTAAAGTATCGTGGGAACCACAACTTTGCATGTACAGCCAAAACACCACAGTTCATAGCATACAATGTCCCAGGCAGGGACGCTGGGTAATATGAGGGCATATGTAGAATAAAGTGCATGGCATGTATTCAGAACCACAACTGCCAGGAAACCATGCACATAACACCTCACATTCATGATGCTTCATTTACAGAGAAGTTTTGGCTGCTGGACATTCAGAAAGCTCTTCCATCCTGATGTCAAAGTATCCCACAAGCTCCACATTTGGCTATGTGATCTGAAGTGGAGTCATGACCCACAGTTTAAGGAGCCACGGATTACAGATGATACCACTCTGCTTGGCTCACTATCAGTATCAAAGGTAAAGGCTGCTGTGCACAAGAGAAAGCTGCCAAAAGCAGTCACCATTCTCAGAGACACAGGTGGAGGTGGAGAGTGTGATGGTAATTCTCTGAAGAGACTCGAGACTATAACAAAGGACCTTTACAATCTAATCTTGCCTCATATTGATTGATGTGAAGGCCACAATGCTCTCCAGTCCCCCAGTGCTCTGATTTCAGAATGGTTACAAGGGTGGCTGGCCTCTGAGTTTCATTAGTTCTTTGGTTTTGCCTGAGGTTATGAAATCCTCAAATCCCAATGGTTTATTTAGGAAAAGTTTGCTTACACAGTATATTGTGATCAGGTACTGAACCAGAAAAGCCAGTATGACATCCTCTCCTGACAACAAGACTGATGCTTCAAGAATGATCACATTTGTTTCGAAGTTTTAGTACAAAATTGACCTTCCTGGTCAGCCACCTTCAACTGTAACATGTTCTGCCCCTCCCCACCTTTCCCCTCTCCTCATCCTGAGTCAGAACCAGAGCTGTCCTTAGAAAAGTCTTTGCCCTCATCCTTGTCCATCCCAAGCTTCCCAGGGATGGCCTCCTACTCACTACCCACCTTTTCATAGACTTGGGAAATACAGATTTGCTCTTTGTCTCCTGGCTTGGGAAGCCTCCCATGGAGCTCTTATCTTGCAAACCTTGCAAAGGACAGGCACCAGTGACTTGGGGCACTTGGTACGATTTAGAGCCACAAATCAAGAGACTGTCTAAGATTAAATTGCAAGGAGCCTTAGGCCAGACGCAAGAGCCCCATGTTTAAACAATCTTCTCTAATCCCCTTGGCTAACAGGCCCTCCTGATTAGGAAATGGCAGGCAGGACCTGCCTGTGTGCAAGTCACAACACTGCCCGTGGCTTCAGTATGTCCCGAGTAGGACTCTGGTAAGTTGCTGCTTCAAATTAGAGCCATTTTGATCTCATTTCTTCTACTTTACCCCAAGGAGAAGCAAGAGTCAGCTCTGCCACTTTAAGAAAAATGTTCTTAACTACATGAAATCTACTCAAGAAAATTCCCTAGGTCTTTCTTGTCACCCTGCAGAACATGACATCAAGGTCAGGGAGTTTTTCTGGGACCAGACAGATGGATAGCCAGCATAGTGACTCATAATGTCTCCCCAAATATAAAGTGTCAATCCTTGGGACCTCAAGTTTCCAGGCACAAAACTGACAGGAGCAATTGAGCTGTATCAAGTGCATGGAGTTGAGGCGTGTGAAGTGAGTCCAGCTCTCAACCTCTACAAGAAGGAAGAGGTTAGAAAGTACCACAGGGACATCAGCCAGCTCCCTGACACCAGTGCCCTTTTTAACGGCCCAGAAGATGCTGGCTGTTCTGAGTAATCAGGTGGCATCTCAGATCTCTAGACCCAGGGGTTTGTCTTGTGTCACATTTGTACTTCCTGGAAAGTGTGAGGAACTGATTCCAAATGAGCAACTGGGGAAGAAAAAGATGTCAAGTACAGTGTGGCCTCCATCTCCCAGCATGACACTCCTGGGGTGCCCAGTGCTGATGTGTCTCTGCAAGAAAAAAAAAAGCATGCCTTTTCTATGTCATTCAGCAGCCACTTCTAACATGGCTACACTGCTACAGTATCCATGGCAGCGTCTATAGGAACAAAGTTCCTCAACAAAGACTTTTAGGCGGTCTCCAGCCTTACTGTGGGACTAGCCCTGAGTCCTATCCTCCTACTCCCCACCCCCACTTCACACTGACTTAATGATGAATACCCCTTAAACTGTAATGTGCTATCATCTTGGAACTGGTTGAGAGGGAGTAGAGGTTTGTTGGGCTTCATCTGCTCACAAGGATTAAGGCTAGAACAGTTGCCTTCAAGGGCTGGATTCTGGCTAGTATGGTTTCAACAAGTTGCATGGCTCAGGAAAGTACAACCAAGGAGAGGAAGTTGAAGCTGATACATTTGACTTCAACAAATTGAACACAATTTACAAGCATGCAGAAGAGCTAAATATTTTCTATACATTGTCCACTGAGTCTTCCCAGTAAAGCTGAAATACCTTTATAAATTTTCCCAGGTCACACCTGCTGACCTACAAAAACAGGAGCTGAGTTTGTGCATGTCTTGTGATGCCAGTGTTTATTGCTCCAAGGACAATCAACTGAAGTGAGGTGGATTCTGAGGCTCCTGAAGTGTAATGAAGGCATATGACGTGCAACATAAAGGAAAGTTCTAGATTACATGGGGAAGTGAATCAATGACTTTCAAGAAAGAATTATTTCTCCTCCAAGAAATATATGACCATATCTGGGGACACTACTGACTGTCATGAATCATGACAGTCCAGTTAGATAGCTGTTGGTTACCTCCAAGATGTGTTACTACTACACCTTTGAGGATATCTTGCCAGGCTGGTCTTTGTGGTTTACAGGCTTTTCAGCTGGTAGGACTCTTAACAGCTTTTCTCATTTGGAAGTTTACAGAGCACCTTCATATACTGTGAGTTCTAGACCTCAGGCAAGAGGCTTCCAGATCAATTCCTGTTCAGTGTTTCAATTCCTGTGTTTGAAGTGTGTTCCTTCAACAACAGGAACTTACCTTCTCCAGGGATGAGCTTCCTAGTAGGTTATCCAATCCTAAATGATCAACCCTAAACCCATGTGCAAATAAACAACACTAAATGATAAATGAACTCAATAGGTTCTACTTAACTCTTTGTGTGTGTGTGTGTGTGTGTGTGTGTGTGTGTGTGTGTGTGTGTGTTGTGTAAAACAATAATAGCTAAAGAAGATGCCATGGATTTTATAGAGAGGGAGGCCTCAGGGATAAAGGAAGAACTGGAAGGGGAAGAAGGTACGGACAAAGAGAAGAATCTAATGAACAAAACTAAAGATGCTGCCAAAACCTTCCCATACACAGGATCATCCCCACATCAAAGTGTGAACTGGTACAAGATATCCAGGGTCCTGAGGCTGAGAAATCCTGGGCTTGGTGGTGTTAAAGTTCTTACAAAATGAGAATTAGAGGCCTTAACTTGTCTTTCTTACTCATAGATGGGCTTCAAGTCTATCACCTAATGTTTTCAGAGCAGGGCCACAGAGGTGACAAGAATGCCACACCTCTCTAGGACCCTTTCACAGCCCTTTCTGGGAAAGGAGTAAATGAATCTGACCTCTCTACTTCTTACCCCCATACCAGGATTTTCAAGGTGAATCTGGTCCCAAGAAATGGAGCCATCTGTAGAGTTATAGGGATTTGGGGACCAGGGGAAAACATCAAGATGAGTGACATCCTTCAGTTCAATGAAAGCAGTTTCAAAGAATGCCCACTTTAAAAATGAGCTCCCTAAAAGACCAACTTGAAGTTCCTAGGAAAGCAGTTCTTAGGTCACTTTGCTAAGTGACCAACTCTCCCAATTTCTAAAGTCCACATGTCATGATTATCGAATAAGAAGATCTATCCTTTCAATTGTTCGGCATGCTATCCTCAAAAGCTTCTTGGCATACTCTAGTTTTCAGAAAGGGTTCTTTTTTTCCCTTCACTAGTTGATTTGAATGGAAATTAAACTTTAAATTACATTTTCAATAAATATCGTTTACAGTTCTGCTTGATTTTGAGTATTTTTTAAGTTAATGTATTTTAGTTAAATTAAGAGCTAATTGGAAATATATATCAACTTCACAGCAGGGAAAGGCACAGTCAAAATGAGAACAGGAACTGAGCATGCCCAGAAGAGCCTCTCCACACTGAGAAAAAGGCCATAGGAGAAAGACAAGAATAGTCGCTTTTAAAACATAGCTAGGATACACAGGTTATTGGGAAAGAATGCTAAAAATTCACAAGCCTAGTGACACCAATCCCTAACTCTATTCTAAGTTTGTGTCCTTATACCCACAGATAAGCATACTCTTCATCTCGAGAAGAAAATGTCTCTTTACAACAGACAGAAAAGCATTACAGCCAACCACAACCAATCAAAACCTAGAGCAATAGATCCCAGCACCAAATGGTACATCTATAAGGCAACTCCTGAACCTAATGCTCAGGAGTTATTGAGGGAGGGGGTGGAAAAATTGTAAGAGCCAAAGAAATGGGGAGTTTGCTGTGAGAGTGTGACTCTTAGAAATACCAGAAGCTATATGCACGAAGTCTCGTCAATATGGCTGTCTCAACAGGAGGTAAACAGGGATAACACCAATAGACATGCTGATGAGAATAGGGGAATGCTCACAAGGCCCCCCGATCCTGAACAAAGAACCACAGGCAACCAAGGATGAGAGGAGAGAAATAGTCTTGCCCAGGCAAGAGCACTCCAGTTAGCTAGCCAATATCAAATGGTCAGCCCTGAAAGCATACATACCAGTAACATAGAGCCAGAGTGGATTGTTTCTATGTATTTAGGAGTGGGGGGGGGGAAGGGTGTAACAATTAAGAAAAAGGGGGCCATGAATTTGAAAAGAAAAAGAAAGGAGTGAGTAGATGAGAGGGTTTTGAGGGAGGAAAGGGGAGGAGAAATGGATGTAATTATAATATAATCAAAAAAATAAGACAAAAAAATATTTTCTAACTTACTTTTTATTATTTTAAGATTTTTTTGTTTGTGTTTTGGTTTTTTGTTTATTTGTTTCTATTTTGTTTTTGTTGTTGGTTTTTTGTTTTGTTTTGTTTTGTTTTTTGTTTTTGTTTTTTTTTTGTTTGTTTGTTTGTTTTTTTGAGACACAGGGCTCTGGTTGTCTTGGAACTCTCTAGACCAAGATTTGCCTGCCTCTGCCTCCTGAGTGCTTGGATTAAAGGCATGCACCACCACATCCAGCTTTAAGGTTCTTTTAAATAGAAAATTTTTAAAGAAAAAGTTGCTAGTTGCTTGGCTGATTTACTAAAAAGGGAAAATTGGCCTTTGTTGTAAAGCAAAGATTTTTCTGATAATCTCTACCAAGTCAATAAATTCCAATTGCTTGTTTTCAAATTGGCATGTTGCTGGTAATGGAAATTATTATTTTAGCAATTTCTGTTTTTTATTGTATTTAAATTGCCATTTTTCATTTTCAAAAACATTAAGCTCTTTTTAATAGCATTTGTCAGTTCTCCAAACAGCTTATCTGCCTTAATCACACATTCCTGGCAAGATGACATTTAAACTAAATTTTACATTTATATTCAAGGCACTGGAAAGATACTAGAACTTAAAATTAAATTTAAAGCAAATCTTCACTATTATGAAAATCAGACATTTGAATTTAAAGACAAAGTAAACTGGTTTGGGGTTAGATTAAATTAACGTTTATATCCAGGCTATGCAAAGAAAATCAAAAACACCCCTCAGCCAAAAGAGCTCCACATACTTAGGAGCAAAATCTGCAAGGTTGCTATCAAAACCCTAAAATTTTGATGCTAATGATAAGCATGTGTTTCTTGAGTCTGTAAGTCGTAGTAACAAAAGTGAGATCTCCCCATTCAACTGTTGTTACATGGCCTTCCAGTGAAGCTGCCAAACACTCTAAGCAAATATTACAAAGTATCTGGTTTGGTCTAGTTCAGTACGCCCACACATTAGCCAGTGTAAATCGATTACTTTGTAAATTGTCTCTACCTAACGACGGGACCAGGAGTTTTTGAATCTGAGAAGAGATTGCTGTCAGAATGGGGCTCCTTCAGGCTGAGCAAACTGTCCCTTCCCTTTGGCATTCCTTCTGGAATGGGAGAGGACCTGGGGTCAGTAGGCAAGCCTCTGCGGCCCTGCTTCGGAGTAGGCACAGGGCCAGGGAGGCCTTGGTGGTGCCTGGCAGTGGAATGGAGAAGGTGGATGATAACATTCCCCACCCCTGCGCTACCACAGATGAGAAGAAAGTAGTTCTTGCCTAAAAGAAGGGGCAGTGCTGGTTGGTGTTAAGGGGCTGGAACTGGGTTTGGTTCCTTATCCAAGGTAAGACACAATACACAGAGCAAAGGACTGGGAGGGGGGCTCTCCTGAGAGCCAGGACTGTAGCCAAAAGTTGACTGTGTAGATCTCTGGCCACATGAGAAGAGGGTGGTCTCTCTCTCCTGGCCGAGGTCTTATCATACTGCCTCCACAGTGCTGTTGCCAGAGAGACTTCTCTCTCAGGTCCTTTGAGCCCCTAAACAGGGATCCCTCCCTTCTGGGTCAAGACACACTGTCTCCAATCAGCTAAGCCCTTAGCCTCTTGCCAGAAAGGCAATCACCTATCTAATCAGCCAGCCAGACCAAAGTGGACAGGCTCGGGGATTTAGAGGGCCTCTGAGCCTCCACTGACAGTCAGTCCCCAGCTACCTACAGCCTCCCTGAGGGAAGTGCTAAGGCCTGGACAACAGAAGACAAGTTACTCCTGCCTAGAGTTCCCTCCAAATCTAGCAGCTTGTAGGCCTGTAGATCGGTGCTGCCCCATGAGCAAGATCGGCAACTGTGGGTATCTTTGTTCTCTACTTCACCAGTAGTGTATCCACCAGCCACAAGATGTGGGTGAACCCAAAAACCAGCTAGAATGACCAAGAGCTAAGTCCTTTATCTTAATTTCTTTCAACTCATAATGACACAAGAGGCTAGAGACTGAACACCAGACTGAACAACATCTCCCTGGACTAGACTTTTCCCCTTTGGTGGCCTCACACTTGTCAACTACAAAATGAAAGACTTGGGCTCAGTCAACTGACCCCACATCTGAATGGCATCTCATGTGGAAGGGCTGTTTGAGTCCCCTTCAGCCAACATCCTATCTTGGCTGCCAACTGCCCTTCTGCCCTGAGTTGTTATCACCTTTCTACTGTATCACCTTGGTGACAGGAGAAATAAAGACTCCAGCCAAACAAAGGCACAAATTGCGATCCCAATCTTTTCACCCTTTAAATGAAAAACAAATTAGCAATATCTTTGGCATATATAAGGATCTCAGTTCATTCAGCCCACATATTTACTGGCCCAGAATTGTAACACATCTAGTGGTTATTAAATATGCACAAATTCTTTGACTACCTTTTACTGAGTTGTGGGAAAGGAATGTCCCTTTACCATAAAATTCAGCAGGTATGCAATATTAGAAGAATGTGACTAGATGATACCTAAAACCAGGTTGCAAAGAACCATGCAGGCTCACTCTCTCTTGGTGCACTGGACGTTCACTTCAGAGTCCCCACTGTCCTGCAACTGTGATTCCAAAAGTGTCACAAATAGGTGCTCCGAGTGACACCATGACAGCCAAGACACCAGACATGTGGAATGAGAAGTCACCTTGGAAGTGGTCCTCTAGTCCCAGCCACTGGAGTCATCCCAGCTGACAAGCAAAGCCTTGTGGGACAGAGAACACCCCTACTCTGTCCATTTAGAGTGTCCGACCCTCTGAACCTGAAGGTTGTGATACAGTAGAGGTCATTCTGCATTCTCACTACTTACAGTTTGCTTTGCAGAAATACATGTCAGAAGAGCATGTAACTAGATGAGAAACTTGATGTGCGATGACTCTTCCAGGGAAGAGCTCCCCGGCAGTCAGGTGAAAAGAAGGGGTCTTTGAACTTCGTGCTCAAGTTTGCCCTGCATTTGCTTATGAGTGGTCCTCTACCCTTAGATGAGATCCCTAAGTTCTTTACCTTTCACAAAATGGGATTCTTGCTGTGACAAAAAATGAGGCAGCTACACATGTCATCAGCTCTGCAGATCTTGGGCCATGGCCATAGACACAGAGTGCTTATGAAAGTGGCTATTATTATTATTATTATTATTATTATTATTATTATTATTATTTTGTGAGAAAACTGCTGGCAGTCTAGATTTTGGAGATAATAAATGGCTCAAATTTGGAGGGTTAGCATGACATGTCAACTACATCTCTCTCAAAACACTACCATATTGTGTTCAAATCTGCCTCCCTGCTATAGGAGCTGAGATATCCTGCTTCTTTAGGTGATGGTGATGATGTTGCAATAAAGAAAAGCACAGGAAGTTAGTTCCATAATTCACGGTGCTCCACATGATGGCTTGGAGGTCTGGAATCCTAGCTGTGCCCTGAACCTTGTTGGTGCTCACCCTGGGGCACCTGTTCCATAAGCTATAAAATGACACTTTGCTTGTCTTCCATCATTAACCTTAGTATCTGTCGTACCTCCCAAGTGAAAATTCTTGTTTCACCTCCCCACATGTCCTTATCTCCTTCCTTTATCTTTCTTTCTGTATCTTTATGTCCCCTCTCTGTCTCTCTATCTTCTGTCTGTCTCTGTGTGTTTCTCTATATTTTTCTGTCTCTCTGTCTCTCTCTCTCTCTTTTCCTCCACCTTTTTATCTCTGAAACTCAAGTCATTGTCTTCCATGAGGTAAATCAGAAACTAGAGAGAGATGGGATGTGGGAGGGCATTTTCTAGAGCTAAGTACTAATTAGTATGGCTGCTGAAGATCACCCAGGTAGGGCTGTCCTGAAAAGCTCTCTTCCAAAGACTGAAACTAGCAGATTCCCTTGGTAAGGAAAAGCTGATGGCAAGAATGCAAGGACTTTATCTCTGGAATTCTGCTTGAGCAGTAGTCCAGGAGACTCACAGGGCAGCTGGGTCTCAGGTACTAGATATGGCCTGGCAACCGTGTTCCTCCTCTGGTCTTTCTGTTACCAGAACGGTGGCAGCTAGAGGATCCAGAGACTGGCTGAGATGGTTTTCAGGAGAGAGTATGTTTCAAGGCTGCAGCATGGAAAGAGGAGTAAGGAGATTGCATCTCGGATGCCTGGTCGAGTTAGAGGAGGTCACATCTACCATTTTGTTTATTCTGTTTTCTCATATTTGAAAATGATTTGAGGGTTAAGAGAGAGAAGGGTGGGATATGCAAAATAACAGTGTAGGCAAAGCCAGGCTTTGCTTCAGACATACTTTTCCTTCTAAGTTTCCTACCTCAAAAAGGATCTTGCATAAAGGACAGAGCTCTTTGAACCCTTTGCCTTAAATCCTCATAATTTCCTTGAGCTCATGTTCCTTGTTCATAAAGTTAGCTGCACATCCTCAGAGATCCATAGTGGGGCTCAAGAAGGATGGTGCAGTGTTGTGTCTCAGCAGAGGAAGGAGCTGAAGAGTTCAGTGTTTCCTAAACACCAGGGTACCACTTCCCTCCCTGCTTCTCTTCATCCACCGTCATGAGACAGAATGTCCTTTAAAGCCATAGGCAGAGGGGCAAGTCCCTACAACATTAGTTCAAGTTACATACGTAAGGTCCACCTTAGTAGCTGGCTTTCACTTTGCACCTGTCTCCTTTCAGGTCGATGGCATCAGCCTCCTCCAGGATCAGCCAGGGAGGTCAAGAGCAAAAGCCCAGCTGACCCTGAAGAGCTACACCTTAAGAAGGTGACTGATTGAGCCAGGGGTGTTCGTGTGCAGTAAAGACAGGAGTGAGGCTGGCACATCTCATATTATTCCCCCTTCAACCACAACCAGGATTCTCTTGTTTGCTTCTAGTCTCCAGGAGTGAACAGAGTGCTTCCACTCACTGTCATTTGTGTGTGTGCGTGGGGGGGGGGTTCCCTACACTTGCCGAGAACATCTAGATCTCAGTGGTCAACAGAGCTAGTGATTCAGAGTCTTGGGGGCGGTGTGCCCCAAGGCAGAATCTCTCCAGGGATGCAGTTTTCATACACCAAGAACCACTTCCCTCCAGCTTGGATATGAGACAACAGCATGCATCTGGAATGCCCAAGTGCTTGTAAAAGATTATTACTAAGTAAGAGTGGATGATGATAATTAATTACCCTCCATTAAAAAGAAAGTCCCTGGAGCTGAAGCATCAAAGGCAATATTCCACTGAGTCGGCAATTTCTTTGACTATGCAATAGGATGACTCCTTGGCCTTCATCGAGTGCCTGGTTTGTCCTCTCCAATTCTGACTTGAACAATGCATCTAGACTTCAGACAACTTTTTTTTTAGTCCCCATCTTTCTTCCTAGCCATAATCTAGTAATCATCATTATTAAAACCTCAGGCCAAGGTCACAAACCCATTTCATAGCACTCCTTTGATAGGATAAATCATGGCTACACTCTAAAGGCCAAATTAAAAGAAAAACTCTTCTGGTAAAGAGCAAAATCTCTCTCTCATCTCTCTCTCTCTCTCTCTCTCTCTCTCTCTCTCTCTCTCTCTCTCTCTCTTGTCATTCAACATGGAGGAAACTATGACAAATAGACATCTAAAGAGATTCTCTGTCTCTTCCTGCACAAATAACCAGTTGGGGAGGAGTGGTCATAACTGAAAGACGTGTCATGGCTCCAGAAAAGCCCAAAAGTCAGCTCAACTGTCCTCCAGCTCTTGCCTATGAAGCACACATCTACTCTCTTAGAAACAAATATTTGGGGCCAGGAAGATGCCTCAGTGGATAAAGTATTTGATATGCAAATATATGACCACAGTTAGGTTCCCTAGTATCCACATAAAAACAAAAAACAAAAAAAAAAACCAAAAAACAGGCATGGCAAAGTGTGTCAGAAATCTCAGTGCTAGGAGGCAGACACAAGCAGATCTTTCTGGAGCTTGGCAATCAGCCAGCCTAACTGAACCACTAAGTTCCATGTTCAGTGAGAGACCCTGGAAAAACTAAGATGACAACACCTGATATTGGCTTCTAGCCTATAAGCGCGCACGCACGCGTGCGTGCGTGTGTGTGTGTGTGTGTGTGTGTGTGTGTGTGAGTGTGAGTGTGTGTGTGTGCGTGCGCATACACACACACACACACATGCATGTGCACGCACACACAAAAAAACACACACAGAAAGGGAGAGAGAGAGAGAGAATATGTGCACAAACATGACACCAGAGAGAGAGAGAATATGTGCACACAGATAAAACAGACACAAATAAACATTTGCTGTATGGTTCTTTGAGAAACATTCTGTCCTGGAAATCTAATCAGTAGACCTGTGACCCGTGATAAAGGCCTTCGCTTATTGAGCAAAGCTGAATACCAAGGACCCTCTAATAATCTCATCATGGTTTATCTGGGAAGGAATATTGGAATGTCTATATGATGAAAGGGGTGCAAGACCTATAGAGGCAGAGAGCTGAAAAGGTTCTACTGTTCCTTCTAATGTGACTTGGGGGCTCTCTGGTCATTCATCACCTTATCAACAATGCAGAGAAAGAATTCTTACTTAAAGGGATTTTTAAGGAAATGGGGTAGAGATCACTGATATGTGCCAGCACCTAACTCAGCTTCTGTGCATGGTGCTTTCTATCATATTAAATAATCACTGCCTTGTGAGATGGGGGTCGGGCATGAAGAAGGCCAAACCCAATATATCCCAGTGTCCATAAAACTGTCTGGACCTTTGTGGTACCTAATCTCTATTTGTTAAGTGAACTAGTGCATCAGATCTATATTTTCCAAACTGGTACATGCAGAGTGTTGACAGATCGGCACTGGGAAGACATGTGTACCCTAGAGTGGGGTGGGGATTTATAATTATCAAGCTGGGAAGGTTTCAAGGATCCAGAGATGCCCCTGGCAATTGGTTAATTGATCAGAACCCCCATGAAGCAACCCTGCAAAAATGTTAGAGAGATGGCCTGGGCAGATGGTTCAGTGGGCAAAACACTTGTTCTGCAAGCCTGAAGAGCTTGGTTTGAATTGCTAGTCTCCACTTAAAAAACTGGGTCCTGAGGTTATCACCTGTACTTTCAATGCTGATGGGTAGAAATGAGAGGATTCCAGAAGCTAACTGGCCAGCCAGGCTAGCCAGTCTGTGAGATCCAGGTTAAGTGAGAAACCCTAGCTCAACAAATAAGGTGGAGAACAATAGAGGAAGACATGTGGTGATCACCTCTGACTCTCCCCTACACACACGTGTGGGCTCAAGCACCCATGCACAAGTATGTATATACCACATACACACAAGGAAGGAAAAAGAAAAGCCTTGTGTAGGCTTTATAAGACCAGAAAGATAAGGGCTAGAAAAATGGTTCAGTGGTTAAGAGTGCTAGCTGTTTTTTGCAGAGGATCTGAATTCAGTTCCTAGGACTTACACTTCAGGTAAGTCTATAATTCTAGCTTCAGGGTCTCCAGTGCCCTCTTCTGGCCACCGTAAACATTTCACTCACATGCAGAAATTACACACAAAGGCAAACATATACACACGGTTAAAGGTAAATAAATAATTTCTTGGAGGACTAGAAGGTTGCAAGCCTCCATCAGGACTTGCAGGCTTCTAGACTGTCCCTATGAGCAACCAAGTCTAACACTGTCCTACCAGACATCCCAACAGAGGCCAGCACAGGCAGATTATGACTCTCAATGCTTCAGCCCAGCCAAAGCTGAACTCCCCTCTTCAATATCCCATGTGACTTGGAAGAAGTTCTCCTCCAGACATTAACTCGGGGGGGGGGGGGGTTACTTTCTTTTCCATCTCATCACAGGCCTATCATGGTTGCCCCACAGGCTAAAGTGACATGGATGTGACCAGGTGTCATTTTCCACCCAGACTCCTAGCTGGCAAGAATCATTTTTGATTACAACCGTGGACTGTAATCCAAATGCAACCGTGACTACCAAATGTGGTCATTCTAGCTCTGTCACCATGGTGACTGAGAGAAAGTACTGGAGTCTCTCTACTCTTTGCTGATTTCACTGGGGTATACATGGGGCTTGGGGACGGTTGAAGCTTGAGGAGAAGACGATCATTATAGATTTCCCTTCTTCTCTGACAAAGAGTAGCTTGCGGAGGGATGACTCCATGGTCATGGTATCTGTGATGGTTTGAAGATGAAATACTCACAGACACATACATCTCAATGCCTGGTCCCCTGCTGATAGTGCTGCACAGTGATGTTGTAGAACCTTTGAAACAGTGGCCTACATACCACAAGTGGGTTATTGTAGTAGACCTTAGCAGTTATATCAATTTCGGGTTCCAGTCTAAGCTGAGCTGTCTTTTCCCAACCCACTAGGATGTGAGGAGCCTGTACTGCATACCTCCACTGCCTGAGCTCACAGTACCTTCCCTGACATGATGGGCTCAAATGGTGAGCCAAAATTAGCTTTCTACCCTTAAGTTGTTTCTGTCATGTGTCCTATCACAGCCACAAGGAAAGCAACTAATATAGTATGTTGTGGTTGCTTCCCTTGCAGCAACAGAGCTGACAGAAAACACAGAAAAGACTGTGTGTATCCATTTCTCTCTCTATGATCATGTGTATCTGTCTCGATTTCTGTCTTTCTGTCTATGTCTGTCTCCCTGTGTCTCTGTCTCTCTCTTCTCTCCTTGTGATTCTGTGTATCTGTCTCTCTCTTTCTCTGGCTCTCTGGCTCTGTATGTCTCCCTGTGTCTCTGTCTCCTCTCTCCCTCTCCCTCTCCCTCTCCTCTCCCCCTCCCTCTCTCCCCACCTCTCTCTCTCTCTCTCTCTCTCTCTCTCTCTCTCTCTCTCTCTCTCTCTCTCTCTCTCTCTCTCTCTCTCTGGAAAGCCCAGGCCCTCTTAACTCTCCAGAATATATGGAGATCACCACTTACATTCTAAGTATGCCTGCTGTAGCCAGGCCTGTATGCCAAAAGGGAAGGCTCAATCACTTCACACACCTGAGAAGCTTACATCACTGCTTACAGAGGCTGAGGCCTGCAGGTGAAGGTACCACTCCTAAGACCAGCTCTAACTCAGAGAGCAAGATACAGAGAGATCAAGGTGCTAAAGAGTAGTGTTGGCTGGTAACACCCTGGGTCTTGGAAACGATGCCTATATTTCAAACTGTGGCTTTGCCAAATGTTTTCTGTGAGTGAAAAGCCTCAGCAGTTCTGAATTGTACACTCCTTGGCCATGATCCAAGCCACACTTCCCATCACCTTCCTAAACACACCCCTCACTGTCCCCAACCCCATGACGACCTTCCATCTCTTTGGTCTCCCAGAGCTTCAGAATTTTATTGTGGAAAACACATGGAGAGTTTTGCTTTTTTTTTTTTTTTTTAAATCCTAGAAAAAGAAAAGGAGAGACGAAGCTTATTAAACTCCCCCACCCCCTTTCAGCCGGGGCTGCATGGATTCTTTCAAGTCCATGGTTAGATTTCTTTGAGGTCTCAGTACGTGCTGCTTTGCATGGCTGGTTTAGCGGATGAGGACGGGAGGTAAGAAAAGCTTTGCACTGGATAAATAAAAACCCCTTTGTTAATTACAGAGCCACCGACAAGGCCATGGCCTATGTCAGGCAGCCTACACAGAAGGTTCGATTCTTCTGGAACTGAAAACAAGGAAATAGAGAAACTTCCCCCACCACACTGCATAACTTTGTCCTATGCCTGCTAAGTTATTCCCTGCTAATGCATCAGCTGTGAATGAAAGCCCTGTGAAACATGCCATGGTTAAAATAAAACTGAAGCCCCAAGCATAGATTTTATAAAAAAGAAAAAAAAAACAGGTTGTCTAAAAATTAGTATCCTCCATCTTCTCCCTGGAAAAGAACCTAAATTATTCATTCTCTGGCCAACCTCTCATGTACTCTTATTCTGACCTGTCCAAAACAGACTCTAATGTGAATAACGGATCTGAGAAAGCTTGGAAATGCTGGATGGAAACAGGCTTCAGGTGATACACCTCAAATCCCTGGTCCCCAGAGTACCTCTCACATGATTTTCTCTGGGAAACTTCTATTGCTGCTTACAGAAGATCTTTGCATGTCTGTGTTTTCTGTCACTGACCAAACTACCATCTTCTCTCTCTTTGCACCTTTGTGTTATCACCCTCAAGTGGGCTTCCCAGTTGGACAAGCTAGGTCAGGGTTCTAGGTCTGTCTCCACCATAGGCAGGCTCCTTGTCCCATCTGAGACTCCAACTGTTCTTTGTTTCTTTTTTTCTCATTTGTTCAATGTGAGGTGACTGTTAAACCCTGATAATTATGCTTGACCATGTGTAACATGCCTAATACATTCTAAATAGACCATACATAAATAACACATGAAAGAACAGTATCAAAAAATCACACTGCTGTTATTAATAGCACCTCTCTCTATGTGTCCTTTAACACAGCCAGTTCCTTCAAGGAACACATCACCTCCAGGTAACCCAAAGGATAAACAGGGTGAATTAAACTTTCCTAAATGATGTGAACAGCGCAGGGAGGAATACCAGAGCCTGAGGTCACTACAAACTCAAGTTAATGTCCTGCCTTCCAGAGAACCAACCTGCCTCCCTCCTCTTTCCATTTATTGAGGAGACATACATGGGCAACCTGATGCTGAGATCTGCCACACTGGACTCCTCTGGGAATCCCAGTTCTGCTGTCTACAAAGTTCTGTGACCCCACTTGCCACACCGCTTTGGCACATTGGTCCTGCTGTAGAAATCATGGTAGCAACACAATGCCCAAACATATTCGAAGAGCCTCTCAGCTTTGAACATACATCTAGTTTGCCATTTTCTAGAAGTAAAACACTGTAAGCCATCTTTACTGAGCCCCCACCATAGGACTTGACTTAGCTCCAGATTCCCCCACACATACTGTGTGAAGAGTGTCCCACGGGAGCCTGATCTACTGTCACAAAGCCTTATGGCTTCCCTCCTACAGAGTCTAACTCCCTGATGTTTGTCTTAGAGTTGATCTTGTGTGTCCCTCCTCCATTATCTCACCCATAGAGGGACTAGACAGAGAGCCGTGGGGCTACAATACTAAGGCCAGCTAAGGAATCTGGGGAGGCAAGCTGTAAGTTGGTCATGGCTTTTGAACAAGCACTGGCAAGTGAAAGCCTGTATTCATGCTTGCTCTTTCTAGTCCAATAAGCTACATGCTGATTTTCTTAACATCACAGAATAGCATGCTGAGGCCGATATGCCTGCCTGTTTGATGTCCTGCTTTGGATATTTGCATGTCTAAAGCAAAGAGGCTACATGATTATGTGTCCTGAATTGCATTAAGTATCCTGTCTCTCTCCTTACTCTGCCCTGACAATTCCATCCCTGACCTTGACTGCTGTGAAAGCCCCATTCAGAGGCAAGATTAAAGTATTCCATTTGTGTTTTTATTCTAACTGGTCTACCTCCAATTACTTTTAGAGTTGAGTTCTTCCAGCCTCCTCTGAGATCTTCAATCTCAGAATTGTCGAGGAAGGCAGGAAAAACAAGGAAGGGTTTAGGAGTCAGCCAAGCTGGGATTAGAATTGTGCTTTAACTACTTAGTAGAAATTCCTTACCAATAGTTCTTAACTCTGCAGTTTCCACAGTTAGGACATAGACGCAAAGTCTTCTGCACAGGATGATCTTAGTGTTGCCTAAGAATAGAGCATAACAAATGCACTGACTCGGAGCCCGATGTGTTCTAAACAACCCTCCATTCTTGTCTTCAGACACTTAAAGGTCAAAATAATTCTATGAAATCTATTACCCCAAATTTACTGATGAAGAAGTCAAAACCCAGAGAGACTATTTAATTTTGCTCCATCTAGTCAGGAATAGATCCTGATACATACTTCAGAGTTTATGCTTTCTCCAATTCCCCTTCCCCACAAAGTCTCTCAGATACCCCAGGCCTCTTCTCCTTCGTGGTCTACCTTATCTGTGCCCTAATCTGCAGGCCCCACAGTGTCCTGGTCTCTGACCCTTTCATCACTGCCCTCTCTGAAAGCATCCTGGACTTTTGCTATGCTTGCTCTTCTGTCCATCCTTTGCCTTTACAGTTGTCCTGAGTGTACTCTAACTGTGAGTCTTCAAGATTATAATGCCTACCATACTGCCACATTTTTTTAATGTTTCTACCTTCTTTAAAGGGGTTGTCATCTGTGTCTCTATCCTGATCTAAAAGATTTTCAGGACCAGGGGTTATGGGGCACAAAATTTGTTTGTGGAAGTTTTATACTTATTTTAAGATGATAATTTTGATGACTATTTGACACTGCTGTGGCCTGGTGTATGGAAGAGAACCTGGGACAGTATGGACATTCAATGAATCACTGTGAAGTGATTCAACTGAGAAGTTTTAGAACACAGACATAAATGAGGATGCCTCCTACATGTGTTCCCCTCACTGTGATTTCTTCACATCTAAACTATTTCCCTTTGAGTTTGATTTAATTAAGAATAAATATAAGCACTGTTGATTTCTTGTCACTCACTAGTAGCTCTGATCATATTTATTTAGTGGAATAAAATGCTACATTGTTAAAAAAAAATAAATAAGACAAAAAGCATCTGTCCCACAAGTGAGCACTCTGCTAGATGGGTCCTTTCCACCTTTAAATTTTACGGTCTTGACAGTACTTTCCTTGCAAGAGAGGTCATCTCCTATCTGGTGGCTTTACTCCAGCTTAAAGATATTTTATTAAAAGCTGCATCCGGTTAGGCTTTCCAAAATGTCCAGCAAAAATTTCTCCCACTAAAGGTAAGGAAATGAACAACAGTATTTGAGTCTCCAAGGGATTAGTCTACATTGAGAGGACGCCAGCTGTTCTCCATCAGTCTGAGGACACACCAAGAGCAAAAGCTGCTGAGATCCTGCCTTGGTAGGAAAGTGTGCATAAGACAAAGGGTTATGAAGCAATGGAAGAAGAAAAAGTTGTGTTTGTCTTTCCTCTGAAGACTCTTTTGAGTCCAGGAAAATCGTATGTGCGATTTGGTTGATGCAGCCACAGGTCACTTGAGGACAGAATATATTTAAGGCCATGACCTTCTTCTAAAGTGGCTTTGAACATTGGAGGGTTCCCAACAAAATGTAAAGACCATTTTCTTTCTTTCATAACAAATTAGACATTTCACTTCAGGGAATGTTGTCAAGGTAGGCTTAGAACCCAGGATTTACAGCAATCAGGGCTTCAAACACTGCCTTCTATTTTCTCTAACCGGTGTATTTTATACCCACAAGGGACAACAAAAACTCTTTAAGTAAAAAAACAAAAACAAACAAAAAAGTAGGTCTCTGCTAAAATTTGATTAAAAAAAATAAAGATAATTTACAGATGTCACATATATGGTGAATAGCATGACAACTTCAGTATGCATTTCTCCCTCAATGGAAAAGGTTTGAAAGGAATATTTCTCCAGTCAAGTCTGTAGTGGTGGCAGACAGGGAGGTTTCATCTCAGAGTCAAGAGACTGTGTTGGGGTCTAGTGAGATGGTTCAGATGGTAAAAGCACTGGCCACCACACCAGACAACCCGAATTCAAACCCTAGGAGGATTAGAGAACCCACTCCTGCAAGTTGTCCTCTGACTGGCACACATGCACCATGGTATGTTCACATTCAAATATATGCACACACACATGAAATAAATGTAGTTTTGAAAGAGAAAGAGAGAGCACATCAACTCACCACACCCACAAATCACAAAGGCACTTCAGTGTCTTGACCATAATTTTTTTATTTTGTATTGGACAAGTGTCTTAAACTCAGTCTGGATCCCTGTAATTATAAAATCTGAGGGCTATTATTTTCTTTTAAATATGTTAGAAAATTAAATAGAATGTGGTCCAAGTGGTCCAAGTCCTAGTATATGTACTTTTCAATATCACTACCCACCCCCACCCTACCTCCCTGCAAGGAAGTAGTTGAAAAAATAATTACTTCCTTTTCTTTCTCTAAATACAAAAAGATACCAAAGGTCCCATGCTCCTTTCCCTCAGTGATCCACCTTAAAGACAGGCTTTCATTTCAGGTTATATCAAAACAAAGTCTTAATTAGTCAAACTGATCTCACACTGAATAAGCATATATGTCCTCCTTCCTGATAGTGCTGTGTGAAGTGATCTAAAACAAATTCAGGAGAGCTGGTGGTATACACCCAAGAGTCAGTGTACAGCCTTTTCAGAAGACTCCACATTCTCAGTATAACAGACAGACAGATACACAACACACAGACACACAGACGCACACAGACACAGACACACACACACACACACACACACACACACACACACACACACACACGAGTCAATAGACCAGTGGTTATCAACCTTCCTAAAGCTGCAACCCTTTAATATAGTTCCCCCATGCTGCAGTGACCCCCAATCATAAAATTATTTTTGTTGCTACTTCATAACTGTAATTTTGCTGCTGTTATAGATCATAATGTAAATATTTTTTGGAGATAGAGGTTTGCCAAGGGAATCACCACCCACAGGCTGAGAAATGCTGCACTAGACTGTAACACTTCACAGTAATCCAACAAATGAATGATGGACAGTCTTAGCAGCATAGGACATTTATGAGCAGAGGATCTGTCCCAAAGTTCTGGAGTTCATTAAGATTCTGAAGAGGCCAGGCCGAAATGAAAATAGTCTAAAGAGACACCTGCCAATCTAACAGACTAGTGAAATAACATATCCCCTCCCCCCTGCCACACACACCTGTAATGTGAATAATAAAAACCCAGAGACAGATATTAGGGTTCAAGCTGAAGATCAGAAAAGCAAAGCAGCCAATCACTAGAGAATTCTTACCTCTACCACAGCTCAGATCAAAAGAGACAATCCTATCCTCTGTGTGACTGCAGACTGATTGACTTCTGTCTCCTCGGGTCTTATATTCCTCTCAATTAAAGGTGCTGGGATTAAAGGTGAGCACCTCCACTACCTGGCCTCTATGGCTGACTAGAGTGGCTAGCTTTGCACTCTGATCTTCAGACAAGCTTTATTTGTTAGATCATAAATAAAATATCACCCCTTCCCACTTCACCCCCGTACCTCAAAGTGGAAATTTCTCCAGGAAACTCATGCTGAGAAAAGGCACCAGCCAGAGGGACATCTTTCAGAAAGAGATTTCACATAGTTCTCACACCTTATCAGACTACCCTATGGGATAAAAGTGAAGCCCAGACATCAAGAAATCAATAGTAGGAAGGACCATACTTCCATTAATACTGCTGTACAAGTAAATCCTTCATCTTCTGTTTAAACATTAATCTCACTTTAAGACCCCTAAAGACAAAAATGACTTGGGGGACGGGTTTCACTGGATCTTTTTGATTCCTCTTCCCAATGAACAAATCTCCTTTTCCCCTTCTCACTTTTTAAAATTGTTTTATTTTTTGAGATGGATACAATTACATCATTTCCCCATTCCTTTTCTGCCTTTCAAACTTTCCTTGCTCTCTTTCAAATTCGCAGCCTCATTTTTCATCAATTGTTGTCACATACATACATATATTCATAAACACAATTTGCTCAATCTGTGTAATGCTGCCTGTATGTGTGTTCTCAGTACTGACCATTTGGTATTTCATAATGAATTGCTGTGTTCTTCCCTGGGAAAGACTCTTTCTCCCCCCCTCCCTACTCCTTAGTTGCCTGTAGTTCTTTGTCTAAGGTTGAGACTTTATGGGCTTCCCCTATTCATGTTAGCATCTACTGTTGTTTTCCTTGTTCAGCTCATGTTTAGACAACCATATTTGAGACTTCATAACTGTAGCTTCAAACATCCCTAGGAAATACTATCTCACAGCAAACCCCCTGTTTCTCTGGCTCTCACAATCTTTCTGCCCTTTCTTCCCCAATAGCTCCTAAGTCTTAATCGAAGAAGTTGTGTAGTAGATATTTCTGTTGGTTGTCATTTTCTGTAATGGTCTGTTACATAAAAAGTTTCCTTTATGAGGGGTGAGGACTACATTGATCTGGGAGAATAAGGACAAATATTTACATTCCTCACACTCTTAACTTCCCTTCCTTTACTGGCTTATGGTAGATGGGTGGCCAGACCTGACCTAGGGCCTAGGTTATGCCTCCCAAATTAAATAACACATGGACCCTGGAGTCTGTAGCAATGGGATATCAGCTTAAATACCCCTCCAAAAAACAGAAGGACTTAGAAAATAGAGTATATTTATGCTCACTTAATAAAAACAAGTGAAATATTTCCTGAAAACTGGACTGTGTAAGTCAAGTCTACACTTGCATTCAACAACAGACTCCACGTGGCAGGCCTAGGAATTTCATGAGATAATTTGCAGGGGTAAAGTTGTGTCTGGAAATCTGAAAAGGCTCCTGAAAAACAGTTCTAGGAGAGATCTGATCAGAGGGGAAAGCAACAGATCTGAAGAGAGCAGTTAGAGAGAAATGGTTCACATGATAGGCAATATAAAGGTGGGAAACTATTGGGTTCAAAGCAGCACCAAGAAACAGCAGTGCTGGTGACAATGTCCCAAACAGAAGGACTCTGGTCAGGTAAATAGAAGCCTACAGGTGAGATTCTGTTTGCCACGAATGACCCTGAGTCCACCCCTCTACTGCCAGACCAAACAGCCTGCTTCAGTTCAAAGCCTCACCCCATAGAATATCACATAAAATCTGTCTGCTTTTTCAACATTTTCTTCTCTCTGTACCCCTCCCAAATATGGTCTTGGCAGCTTCATCCCCAATAAACCCTTCTTTCTATCCATGGTCTAGTTTAAAGATTTCACTGTGCCCTCACTTACAGAAACATTGTGCTAGTCTTGACATGACTCAATTCTCTGGATGAGGTCCTGAAACAGTGATTTGTGAGGAAGTCTCAAGTAAAGCATGACAATTGGCCTCTTCCCTAAGGTCTAGAAATAATGTCTTTGCTTTTTCTTCTCCCACCATTCACAGCTGTCCTTACTTTTGTTGGTTTGGTTTGGGTTGAGTTTTGGTTTTTGGTTTTTTTGAGGTAGGGTTTACCTGTGTTGCCCTGGCTGTCCTAGAACTCACTCTGTAGGTTAGGTTGGCCTCTAACTTAGAGATTTGCCTGTCTCTGCCTCCCTAGTGCTGGGATTAAAGGTGTGTGTCATCATGCCTAGCCTCACAGGAAGCAATCCTTGTGTTTATTGCTACCTTTGCCCTTTTTGTCAAAGATAAATTCGGTTAATGATGTAATTCACACTGAGGTATTAAATGATGGTGATAGTTTTTTTTAACTCAAGGGAAAAATAATCACATGTGTGTGATGACAACATTTCATATGATGGAATTATCACCAAGAAATAAGTCCAGTCACACCTGATTCTGACAGAATCTACAGTTATGATGTAGGTGTCTATCTATGCCTACATCTGTGTCTAACCACATGCCCTGAAGATACCTTCCAGTATAAATTGGAAGGTTGTCAACAAACAGATAGCTTGTTTATAAACTAGGACCTAATGGATCTCAATCTTCCAGGATGGAGCCCAGGCATCAACAATAATAAACTACCTTCTAATTCTTAAGTGTCATAACATCTGCAGGTATAGCAGGTCTCTTTCCAGATCCCTAGAAAACACATACCCCACTGCATGACAACTTGGCATCTATGTAAATTGGGTTGTAGACAAAATTGTGATATTTTGTTTATGATCTAACAAATGAAGCTTGCCTGAAGATCAGAAAAACAAAATAGCCGGCCACTAGCTTTGACTTCTACCCATTCAGGCAAGCTTTATTTGTTTGATCATAAACAAAATATCACCACACAAAATTACCAAAAATGGGAATTGGAAAACTAAGATAGTCTTGAGAACATAACATCAATGATACTATAGAGGATGGGTCGAGAATTTAATGAACTTAGTCAATTTTATAAAGCACCCAACACAAGTGATGGCTCTCCTCTTCTTCCTATGCTTTATAACTTCCATTCACAAGAACATGAGTTATCAAGGGCAGGTACTTAGTTCAGTTTTTTAAGAAAAGAGATGAACACTTGTAATGTTCAATCCATACTTTATGAATGGCTGAATTTATGAATTAGTTCATGGTAATGGCCTTCTTGGCCACCATATCCACTGACTGACAAACAAGCCCTGAAATGAGCTTTTGGTTGAATGAATGACTTACAACTATTTGCTCATGATATATGCTACTTCTCTGTCTTGCCAATACTCAGAATGTGTTCATATGTAGAAATATACATGTATTTTAAACATACATAATGGTGCCTTAATGGATCACTCAACAGCCTGTAACAACCCCTCTGACAAGAGTCAAAGCAAACCAAAAAATGTGGATGCATAGCTTACACAGCAGCTGAAATTGATGAGCCACAAGAGGTCACAAAGAAATTATTTGACTCAACTTGAAATACAGCAAGCTGGTTGGAAAAACTCCAAAGGACATAAACTATTCAGGTGAATTACTCTATAATTCTGTCCCACCAGTTCTGGCCCCACAATTTACCCAAGACTAGCAGAACAGAACTGAATTGCTTTGGGGGGGTCAAAGACAGATGACTCCCCCAGGAGAGAAAGAAGCATGTGCTGTTGCATTTTATTTCCTGTGAGAATCCACTTGTAGAACAAGGCAGCTGGTGAGGAAGAGGATGCTGAATGCATTAAAAACTCAATGTACACGTGTAGATTGGACTGGAAATGTCCCACAGTGCAGTAGGTTGGATGTCTGCACTTGCACAGGTGTGAGGAACTAGAAGGAAAATAGATTGAAGAAATCTGTGAGGCAGGAGGTGAGATCTCTAGGATGAATGGGACCATTCAAAAACTCCACATTTCCATGGTTGTTCACTGTTCCACAAGTGCACACCCTACCAAGTACATCTAATGAGGAGCAGTGATGCTAAAGGCACTATTTAACTCAGGGAAGGAAGCTGGTGAAAAAGCATAATAACTCAATAAAGATTCTGTGGTCACATAGTTATGTGGTTCAGTTGGCAGATTTGCGCTGCCATGATGGGCTACAGGTTTTATTTTCTCAAATTCCTCCGTATCTGGAGGCATAGCAATAGAACAGTGTTCAAAAGCTGGTTGTCCCTCAATAATTTGCCCATTGTGTAGGTAAGAGAATCCCCAGCTAGTGAAATTCTTCATCTACAGTAACAAGATAGACAGGCATCAAATGGAAGGAGGTAATGTACATAAGACTGAATGTCATCTTCTCTTATTTTTTACCCTGCCCAATTTTATGCCTTTCCTTAAAAAAAAAATGAAAACCCAAAGAATTCTGAACTAATAAAAAATTACCTTTCCATTATTACCAACTGTGTGTATATATCTGACAGAATGGTTGATCCATTATCCTGGTCAGGATAAGCCTCATTTCTCTATTTGTTTTTAAATTCTACCACCTACACTTCATAAAAAGTGCATTGAACATCACTTAAGTTCAGAAATTTGTATTAATATATGACAGATGATGCCAGCTGCAGAGGTTGAAGCAAAAGAACTGGCCTTCGGAGTTTAGAGTGAAAATAGTAATAGAATAGTAAACTCTGCTCTCTTATGTGTGTAATTAAAGTTTGAGCAGTCGAATTATTTACTAACCATCACTTATTTGTAAGACCCTATCTCTCATATCTCATGTTAGTCTAATATAGAGACATATGAAATATTAAGTGAGAAACATGGTCTGGGGTATAAAGTGTATGAAACATGCCAAAGAAAACTTTGTCTGGAATTTTGTACAATAAACTCAGAATTAGCCAGTGGTGGGCATAGTGGGAGGAAAAACCCCAAATAGGAGTCAGTATAGAAAAACTCTCAATGAACGAGATAATAATTACAGCATTGGAGTAAAACCCAAAGAAGAAAATACATTATCTATGAGTTTGCATTGATGAAAATAAATTTCTTAATAAATTATAGAGGGAAACAAAAAAATTAACAGAAAAATCTGAAATATTAAGTGTATAGGCAATCAGAGAAGTAGAAGATTATCACCAGAATCTAACAGTCATAGTTGATACAGGAAATATCTATAGATAAATGACAGAATTAGTGAGGAAGCTGTATCTGATGTATTTATATAATCTCAACATACATCCCCCAAATATATACTATTATGCTGTCTTAGCATGTAACTATAAAGTCTTTGGTACTTGTGGTTCCAGGAGTTAGCATTTAATTCCTTGGTCTTCAGTGTTCCATGGACTTGGTGATTCATTTCTACCAAATGAACTATAATAAGTGAAAAACTGCATCTGGACGAAAATATTCCAACCAAGTAATTAAAGTTAACAACACCAAAAATACAGCAAAATGATCTCACATAGACACTAACATGATATGTTAAAGAGGAAAATTTATATCCTTCTTCCAAGTTCCTAATCCTTGATTTTAATAATAATAATAAAGACAAGATAAACCAAATCCACAGATGGTCTGCCAGTATAGGTGATGAGAATTCTTCAAAAAGTGTTCACTATTCAAAAACGAAATATTGACAGAGGTGATTAGATCTCACAAGAAACTTAAAAAGAAGGATATCTGTATTAATTATCCTTCTCGATGCATTACTAACAAAAACAACTTAGGGGAAGGAGTGGACTTACAGTAGACTATGATAGGGATGGAGAATCAGAGAAAATAAAAAATGATTGATGAGCTGGTGTCTGCAGCTAGTATGCTGTCTCCTTGATGCCTTTTATTTAGACTAGGACACCAGACAATGACCTAGTACCAGCAATATTCAGAATGGTCACCTGTCCTCAGTTAAGCCTCTCTAGAAACACCTTCACAGATATACCCACAGATATGTCACCTACATAATTCTAAATCTAATTAAGTTGCACAATGATTTAATGCACTGTGGGGTCTCACTGGACCACGGGACAGATAAAGAGATTAGTAAAAAGAGGGGGGAAAAACCCTGATGATATTTAAATGAAGGCTATGCTTATGCTGTTGATATGCTAATATAAATTTGTAAGTTTTTTTTATGTATATGTGTGTGTGAGAGAAAGAGAGGGAAGGAGGAGAGAGAGAGAGAGAGAGAGAGAGAGAGAGAGAGGAGAGGGCATGCACATGCCTGTGGAGGCCAGAAGAGGGCATCAGAACAGCAGAAGCATAGGTGGTTATGAGCTTCCCAACATGGGTACTGGAAACCAAAGTCAGGTCCTTTGCAGGAGCAAGCACTCTTAACTACTGAGCGGCTTCTCTAGCTGCCACTGTTAATTTCTCACTACTGATTTCTGTATCTTTGCTTTATAAAATCTTTATATCAAGCTGAGTAAAGAGTATACTGGAACTCTGTGCCTATCTGACACTTTTTTCTATAAATTTAAGATTATTTCAAATATGAAAAATCATAAAATATTAAATCAGCATGGGATCATAGAATCCCTTTCCATTCACAGAAATTCTAAAATGGTGTTACCCCATGTTGTGAACTAGATTAATGTGAAAAAAAAAATGAAAAGAGTGAACTCTATTCCCCACATCTAACTTACACATACTGGAATTTCACAGGTTCTATGATTTGGTTAAAGCGGGCTGCATTTGTAATGTGTTCATAAAAAGTCTAAACTTGTCTACAGATGTGCCAGTACTCAATATTTAGTAGACATTTACTATAGCATTAAAATTCCTTTCCAAATCAGCTCATATACTTGGGGAGAGAGAGAGGTGAAGATAAAGAAATAAATATAAAATATGACATAAGTCTATAGAAGAACACAGATTGAGACATCAAAATATGTGAAGGCAAAGATAGACAGGTAATATAACAGCCAAGTCTACATACATTCTTTAACATATTTTCCTTCATACCCTTACAAGGAAACAAGGCACTGGAAATTTTACTTAAGAGTTGATAAACCAGGGTCCAAAGATGATCAAGCAATTTACTAAAAACTCACACAACGTATTTGTAGGACTTGGGAGCTCTTAACTCAGGCCTTCCACACTTCCCCTATAGTATGAATCATTTTCCAAGTTGAAGTATACAATTTATATAATAAAAGATATCCCTAGAAGCAACATCCTGTAGAGTTTGACAAAGACATCTATCTAATCATGGAAAACTATTATGGCCAAGAAACCAAAAGGTCAGATTTCTGCTTCCATATATTTCCAAGATGAAATTTGTAGGATTCAGATCCCCCAAAGTCCTAATCCTCTCATGGTACTATTGGTAGGTGGTAAAATCTCTAAAAGGTGGGCCCTAATGAGTGTTCCTTTGATAATGGAGGTTATACCTCTTCTTTTCTTTTTGAGTCTCAGATGCCACGAGATAAGTAGTTTTCCTCAACCTCACCCTAAGCCAGATGTCTCAGTTGGCCTTAAGTATATACCAGAACCCCTAAGAAGTAGGCTCTAATGCTGACTATTTGCTAGCAAGGACAAGAACAAGCAGACAATTATACTACAAATTTCAGAAGAAGATGACATGTAGACTAATCACAATGCCAATCTTCAAGAAGCCAAGAAAGTGATTAGCAACAGAAAGCATATGAACTATCCCTAATGTACACTTTAAGCAAAAGATGATGGCCAAAGACTCTTCTAAAATATCTATGTTCAGCCTCCTATCTTACCTTGTCCCCTTTGTAGACAAAGGGCATATTTACCCTTCCATTCAAACTTACCTGACCCAGGAGCTCCTCATCTTGCCCAAGTGGGAAACAGTGGTAATAGCTCATAGCCTGCTGCTTACTAAAAAAGGAAGCACTACAGGGTGACATAAAGCATTGAAGAGAATGATCCCCATGTCTTTTGGGTTATTATTACAGAAATATGACATCACTGAGATGACACACTAACTGATACTGGTCCACTAAAACTAGATAATGGATTAACATCATCCTGGAAGTATGACTTGAAATGTACTGGAAAGCAGTCCCTGGAGCATGTACTGTGACCTATTCATTAAAAAAGTATCAGTGAACCCTGGCCCATTCAGCACCACATCCACTGTTGCATAAACACCATGGCTATGCAGTACTTGGCTATAGATAGTCAGGTAGTCAAGTGGTCTGATACATGGAGACACCCTAGGAGTCTGGGCTGAGACCTCTGTAGATCTAGAGTTTCAGGAGTTGGAATGTGAGAGGCAGCCTGGAGCCCTCCCTATTTGCAGCCAGTGCTGTCTCAGCACTCATTATTTACCCCATTGGTCAACCTTTTCTGGTGCCTGGTATCACTGCAAAGTATGGTTACTTGGCTCTGGCACTAAACTCCAACCTTCTGTACTCATTGATTAATTAAGCATCTACAGTAAGTAACAGGGTCCTTTGGTCATACAGACGCTCCTGGGATGTCTCTGGCAAGCAATGATCTCCTGGAGAAGCTCTTTCAGCTCAGGGAATTTCAAACTGATACATGGTGACTTGGTCCACTATAGCATGGAGTTGGCAATGAGAGCCTAATACAGAGAACCCTAAGTTGTTTGAAGGATCAGGGCAGCTCTCCGGAGGGGAAGTATCAAAGCTAGAAGTTGGGTATGAATGAAGTATCTAGAGATATCAGAGAAGGGAATTCCAGGGTATGGGAGAAGAGAGGTGAACACAAGTTGAAGAATTAAGAGGAAGACAGGAAGGCTGCAAGAAAGAAGGTTGTAGGTAAGGAAAGCAAAAGCCAGACTCGTCTGAAAATTTAGAGAGACTAGAAACCACTGAAGAATTTGTATTTGGCCACTTTAACTGTGTTGTGGACTCCCTGTGGATTTATATCAAGTTCCCAAGTCAGCCAATAGCCAAGTCAGCCAGAAAACTTTATCAAGATATTAAAAAGGAAGGAGGGAGGGAGGGAATCCTTTGCTTGGGGCCCTTTAAAACATTTATCCTGAGTTAACTCTTCCCCTATATTTTCAAGACATCTGATTCCACTTTGAAACTTTGTTCAAGAAGGTAGACCAAAAATCTTGTCATGCTGAGTAAGTGGCTTCTTGGAGGATTCTGACTCCCATTCTGTCTAGAATTTAATCCCAGGGAGAAACAGATCTGGAAAAGAGAAGAGAGACCATCCAGGGTACCTTAGAATCACTCAAAAGAGAAGACTCAGCATTTCCAGCTCTCACCCAAATTCTAACAAGTCTGGTAATCCTTGGTAAAACCTTGTTGCAAGATACAAAGTAAAAAAGAAAGCCAAGAATGTAGCTAAATGGTAGAGTAATTTTCTAGTATGAACAAGACCCTAAATCCAAGCCCTAGTACTGCTAAGAATAGTGGAAGGAGGGGAAATGAAAAGAGAAAGGGGACAAAGTTGACACAGTCCTATACTCTCAGAACTCAGATGGTAAAAGCAGAGAATCTGGACTAGTTCAAATTCATCCTTGACTACATGGAGAAATTGAGAGTCTAACCTAGGCTACTGGGACCATGTCTAAATAAGGTGATACAGTATGTCTAACTCTTGTCTATAAGAGAGAGAGACAGAGGCAGAGAGACGGAGAGAGAGACAGAGAGAGTGAATAATGAATTCCTGTAAGTGAGGTTAAAAAAAAAAGCAATGTGTCACCAAAAAAAAAAAAAAAAAAAAAAAAAGCACTGGTTAGAGGTCCTACTACTACATGTCTGTTTGGTTTAAACTATAAAGTAATTCCAATGACAGCATTCTGCTCTCCCCACTGTCATGTAAGCTGAAGAAATCTATCTGAAAGAGATGCAGGGCTGAGCAGAAGGAAGGGAGATGCAAGAAGGTTTTGGAGCCTCAGGGTAGACCAATGGCAAGGTAGACCAGAAAGACAGATGACACTAGAAGTAACACCTGAAAAAGTGAGGGGAAACATTCTAGAATTGGAGATGTGAATTATGTTGGTTGAATTTGCATCTCAAGAAGACCAGATACAATCTTAAGGAAGCTCAAAGCTAGCAAAGAAAGAGAAGGTAACTGCCTGCTTGCCTTCTCTAGCCCCAAACTCTCATCTCTTTAGAATCCATCCCCAGAATAGCCAGCTAACAAAAGAGGAAATCTTCATCCAGAGATCGTAGCTTACCAACTAGACAGTTTTCATCAATAAATATGGCATGCTGTGATTTGAATGGGGCATGAAGCAGACTTGAGACTTTGGAACCCTTAACTAGAAAGAGCCGGCCTTTAATGTAAGTTTAGAATGACAAAGCAGAGAGGAATGGCGGGTGTGGTGAGGAGAAGTGTGGATGGACACAAATTATCTCTAGGGGTAATAGTTGACTGTGGGAATGTTGTGACTCAAAGATCATACAGCAGAAAGGACACAAATATACAAACTCCCAAGGAAGTAGAGGTCTACCAATGGCCATGGGCTGGCCCATCAGTGTCTCCTATCTGCCTCCAGCCTGGCTGAACTGGCCATGACTTGTAGCTGGGAGGGAGGCTTGGCAGAACTTACATGGCGAGTTTGTGGGATACTCTTGGGCAAGCCAGAACTATAAATGTACAAGGCTTTATCTCCTGAGGGGATGTGCAAAGAAAAGGGAAGATGAGAAATGTCAGCATGAAATAGAACCCCAGCCACTGGTCAAGGAAAGTGGCCTCTCTCTGGAGCGCCATCAAAGAAGTACTCCCTGTGGCCTCTATAGAGCTTCCCCTGGGGTGCAGCAGTTTGTTAGGACCAAAGAAGGGAAGAAGCTCAGGCAAGGCTAGGCTCTATTCAGACTGTCTAAGAGAAAAAGAGCTGGGCCTGCTGAGGTTGCCCCATCCTCCTACCCTGACCTCCTGGGAATTACTTCATCACCCAGATAGACTGCAGGTTTAAGGGCAACTAAAGCCAGGTAGAGTTTTCTCAGGAGTCAAGGCCACTGCCCTGCTGTCCACAGCTAATGAACTTCCAGACCTGAGGAAGAACTTCCCTCTTCACATTAACTTCCTGAGAAAATGAAAAGGCCTAGCTTACTTAATGAGATCAATTGCTGTTATGTGACTTTGTTCTTTTATGTCTAAAAAGAAAAATTCCACTGTGTAAAAATGTCATATTTTTCTTAGATTCATATATTGAACACCTAGGTTGTTTTCATAACTTATCTAATATGAATAATACAGCAGTAAACACAGGTGCTTGAGTGTCTCTAAGATGTATTGATTTGAAGTCTGTTAGGTAGATGCCCAGGAATTATGACTGGATCATATGGAGGACCTAGTGTTAGGTTTTTTGGGGTTTTTTTTTTTTGTTGTTTTTTTTTTTTTTTTGAGAAACTTTTATACTGCTTTCATAGTGACAGGACAGGTTTACATTCCCAGAAGCAGAGAATAAGTGTCCTTGCCCAACCCCCATCCTCTCCAGCATCCTTGCTAGTTTTTTTGTTGTTGTTGTTGTTTGGTTGGTATTTTGTTTTGTTTGTTTCTTTGTTTTTATGACTGCCATTATGTCCATTAGAGTAAGATGGACTCTCAGTGTAATTGTTATTTGTATTTCTCTGATGACTAGTGAGACTATTATTTTATGTCTTCAGGACATTTGTTTTTATTTGTAATTAGTAGAGTATATTTTCTATTTGTTTTTTCTACATTTTGAATAGATACATAAAATCATGTATATACATATATACGATGTGAAAGTAAAATTAAAACTTTCTAAGTAGACAAAGAGGGGACTGGTGGAAGAGGGAAGGGATGAGAAAATGAAGGACAGAGAATATATTTATATATTATATACATACATATGGAAACAAAATAAATGAAGAATAAAAAGGTCCAAGGTAAATGCACAATGTTCTTTAGAGTCTTCTCCGGTGACTACAGATAAGTATACTAGTCATTAACTTTCAAGAAGAAAAATGAACTCTCTTGAGCAAGAAAATTATATTCAGAATCAGATACAAGCCCTACCACTCCTATGCATTGCCCTTTAAATGGCCAAACTCCAGTAAGACCAGCTAAGATGCAAGAAGAAACCCAAACAGAACACCTTGAGACTTGTAGAGGCAAGTCTTGTCCTTAACACCATTTCTAGTAGTGCAGAAGAGACAGCATGTTCTTAATTTTCCAGCTGATGTCCCAGACTTCATCTCAGACATTTTGTTTTTCCCTTCTATTGTGTCCATGGAGACACTTGACTGAAAGAAAAAAAAAATGCAAACATGCCTTCAACAAGTGCTGTAAGGGACTCTATAGAGGCTTTGTGTAAATTAGAAAAGAGACAGCCCCCTTGCCAGACAATATGTTTGGGATGAAGTATAAGGCTGAGCCTATAGCAGTGATTTGTTATCTAAAAGTTGATGCATTTAGTATGTGTCACAGGCCAGAGTCACCAGGAAGCAGACTCGGCTGTAGGTCTAAGGTGAGGGGAAAATTCTCAAGACCAACTCCTATGGGAGATGGATGAAAGCATGACTGGGCAGTTGAAGGAACTGAACCAGGTGGCAGTTACAGCAATGGCTATGGCTGGTACGTTCCTTCTGAGTTGTCTAGAGTTTGGAAGTGTGAAACCTGTAATACTAATGTAAGCCCATCAGAGATGGGCTATGGTGAGTTGTGCCTTCATGCCATCTTGGCATCCTTTCTCAATATGTGGGGAATTTCCTCAGGACAGAAACAAAGCCCACTTGGCCTTGACATAGTTCCCAGCTGTCAACCTCCTGCAATCCAGGTATGTTCCTTATGTGGCTGTCTCTGGTTAGTCACCTCCCTATAGGATGACTGGCTAGAACCTGCCCAGTGCAGGCCATAGCATGCACCAACTATGCAGAAATGCCCAATGAATATCTACTGTGATTTGGATGAGAAATATCCCCCTCGGGCTCATGTGTTTGAACATGTGACCCTCAGTTTGTGGTACTATTTTGAGGGGTTGTGAAATCTCTTGGACATGGAGCCTTACTGGGTCTCTGCAGCAGATCTTGAAGGTTATATCCACCTCTGGCTCTGGTCCAAGTTCTCTGCCTCCTGTCTGCCCTCACAGTGTGACAGGCCACAAGTTCCAGTCACCACAGAGGAAATCCACACCCACTGAGTCATCCTGCCTTCCCCACCATGATAGACTGTATCCTTTTAACTGTGAGCCAAAATAAATCCTTCCTCCCTTAGGTTACTTCTGTCAGGTATTTGGTCATGAGAAAAGTAACCAATCATTCTTAATCATACTGTCATCCCATGGAACTCATGCCTACTTACCATAATTCCTAAATCAGAGCCTGTTTGGGTAATGTACTACATCCCAAGGATGCATTTATCCTTAAATCATTCTCTCTTGTTTCCCATCTACTGGTTAATTATGTTTCCCAGATGTCTTCCACCTTCCCATAGGGCCCACATGGTTTTGATGCCCTCTTCTCTCTGGGATCTGTAAGTAACAAACAGCTATTTTTCATGTTTTGGAATACTTTCTCCTTTGTGTCTCAACAAGCTCACATGCTCAAAACTCACTGTCCTTCCCTTCAGGGCTCTTGTAGAAAATGGCTGCCTTTAGAAACAAACTAAATACAGGTCAGGCAAGACCACTGTAAATTAGCACTATAAACAACACCTGATCACAGGCATTCGGTCTACACCTAGATTAAGAAGTATCATGTGGCCTGGCATTGGTGGCACATGCCTTTAGTCCCAGCACTCAGGAGGTAGAGGCAGTCAGATCTCTGTGAGTTCAGGCCAGCCTGGTCTACAGAGCTAGTTCCAGGACGTGCTCCAAAGCAATAGAGAGAAATCTTGTCTCAAAACACAAAAACAAAAAACAAAACAAAAAAAGAAGTATAACGTGAAAGGCAGTTAATACACATCCATGACCAGTCCCACTACCACTCTAGCTCATCAAGACAGGGCTAAGATTTAGAGTAACTTCACAGAGATAGACCACAGCCCATGTTGGAAGAAAATTTAATATAGACAATACTTGTGAGGAGGATACAAGCTTTGACAACAATCACTAAAAAGCCAGAGAAGGAGTCCTAGAGAGGGACTCAGGTACCACCATCAGTTAACGATACCAATAGTATCGGAAGGGCATAAGCAGTCCAAGAAGGCACCACACAGAGTCTGATGGTTGTATTAATGACCTCAAAGTTTAAGTAGCATTTTCTGCACAGCTATCTTCCATTGCCTCTCCAGATCCACTCTCCACTGCTCTCCACCCTCCTTTCTGCTCCGAGAGGCTGACCTGTACCAAAGACATCAGCAGGCTCCCTGCCCTCCAACTCCCACTTGGGTTTGGCCGACAGCACCCTGGCAGGAGATTAGAGAAAGAAAGGAGGGTGAGGGCAGGGCGGCTGCTGGTTCCCCTGGCTCCCTATCTGCAAGGTCACCTTGAGTTGGAGCCTCAGAGGCTCGCATCCAAAGCCTTCCCCCGCAGACCATGATTCTCTGTTCTGGTTGTTCCTACTCCTTCCCCCACCCCCGAATGGTCCTCATGTGAAACCACTTCTTTAGGTTACTGGGATTTGGCTTCTACTATGTAGGATGTATTTTTTTTTTTTTTATTAACACCCTGTGAATCAGATCTCTCACCCCACCGTAAAGAGGAAGAGACAGGGCTCAGAAATGTTGAAGTGGCTCAGTCTAGGTCCTCATTAGCAAGATGGCTTGTCAGTTGACTGGGATTCACTGCCTACCTCGTCTTAATTAATACCCTATCGTTTCCCTCAGCTCTTTCTCTTTCTCCACAACATCTCAGAGAAAGGCCAGAAAAGACTGCATTGTGAGACTCAAGGCCAAAGAGTATTCTGCAGTTTCATGGAGAAGTTGTTAGGTGAATGACATGTGCAGAACTGTCTTTCATTCCCGTGTGGCATTGGGAGACAAAGGGTGACACACACACACACACACACACACACACACACACACACACACACACACACACACCCTATCCAGCCTTCTGGAAAGCTTAACTTTCTCTTCTGAATTTCCCTTTCTCCACGAGAAAACTAAGCTATTTCAGAATCCAGATCTGACCCAATCAGCTGCCTGACCCTGGGCAGGTCATGTGATCTCTGAAACTTGGGTTTCATTATCTGCATAAATTAAGATGGGTTAACAGCGCACACCACCCAAGCCTCTTTCCAGGCTGTTTCTATGAGACCCTTGTTCTCTTTGCTCCTGTTAACTTAAAAACAGACACCAGCCATGGGCTGAGCCCTCCCACTCAGCCTACAACTGTCATCCCTGGGAAAAAGCAAACATACTGAAATGGGGCTATGCACAAAGCCTCACTTGTTAACGCTGAAGAGCCCCTCTGGATGCCTTCTGTAGCTCTGCTGTGAATCTGGAATGCAGCTAAGCCTGAACAAGAAAGTGAAGATACCAGTTCAGGTTGCTTTGCTCCCAAAGGTCCTGAGCTCTCTCGGTTCTCAGTCACATGCAGGATGGAGCCTCTGTCTTGATTGAAGTGTGTGTACATGTACTAAACACCTTAGTTTGCCTACATGACCCTAAGTTACTGAAATATCCAACCCAAGAGTCATCCAAGGACAAGATATGCTCAGGTGCTGTCATCACTACTCCAATTCTTCCTGGCTAAAGGACCCCACTGTGTCACCTCCTTTCCATCCCCTGGCGCCAAGACCTCAGAGTAGGAAGTAGGACTTTGTGCCTAATACCAATCCAGCTACTCATTTGGGGTCATCACTTCCTTTCTTTGAGTCCTTGATTTAACATTTGTTAAAATTAAGTAATGGGACCAAGCACAGTGGTATTTGCCTATAATCCTTGGGAAGCAGAAGCAGAAGAATCAAAAGTTCAAGGCCATCCTTGACTACATAGGAGTTGAATGCTACCCAAGCTACATAAGACACTGTCTCAAAATAACTAAGAAAAAACACTGGGTAACTGCAAAGCATTGCCTTGTCTAGATCTAACTTTCTGTAGCCCTCAGGAATGGATAGATTTAGAGTAGGTAGATTTGGATAATTGGCATCTCCCTATGGGCTCCCTAGAAAACAATATTTGAGGGGAGACTTAAATATTAACAGTTCAATCCCAGGTAGCCAGGACAAAAGGGAAAAGATTCAAAGAAGAATGAGAAGCAAAGAGTCCACCTGACCTCACACACTATGAAGGAGCCCAAAGGCTCATTTCATCATAGTGAATGCTCTATATGGGATGTCTGTATGGAACAGACTCAGAGGAAAATTCAGGATTTGCAGGCACACTCCCCTTCCCTGTATCCCACTGGTCACACTTCACCCATTGAGATTTATCTGTCCTGCTCTTCCAGGTGGTGTCATCTGAACCAAAAATCACCAAGCCTACATGCAGTGGTGCACATCTTTAATCCCAGCATTTAGGAGGCAGAAGCCAGGGGGTCTCTATGAGTTTAAGGCTAGCTTAGTCTACAAAGTGAATTCTGGAACAGCCAGGGCTACATACTGAGACCCTGTCTCAAGGAGAAAAGGAAGAGGAAGAAAATGAGAAGAAAGAGAGGAAGAAGAGGAGGAAGAGGGAGGAAGAGGAAGAGAAGGAGGAAGAAGTAGAAGCACTGTCAGGTTTTTTCAAAAATGTGATGTCACATCCCCATGGGGAAAGTCATAACCAGTCTGGCAAAAATGAAAATATCTGAAAGAGACTGTGTCTCTCAATCTAACTATTAGACAATTGAAACTACTGACCCCGAAAGACCTTCCTCATGCTGGAAGAAAGAGTAACAGCCAGAGGAGGAGCTTGTCCCCTGAAAAGAGGTTCCACATGGCTCTAAGGACATGTCAGACCACCTTACAAGATGAGAATGAAGCCTAGACAGTGATGGGTCAATGGTAGGCGGGGCCACACGTTGGCCAGGACTCCGTAGAGATGAACATCCTTGGTGGACCCTGAAGACAACTTTTAGGGATCTCTTCATCCCTCTTCTCAGCATGTCCACATTGAATAAAACTCCCTGTTCTGCTTTCTACTTCTAATTAGCTTATTGAGGATAGGACCCTACAACACAGGATGTGAGCCCCCCAAGCTTTGATAACACAGCTAAAGGGTTCAGGATTCAGGTAATCCACCTATTGCAGTGACACAGTGTGGGATCACCCATGTTTCTTGCTGAAGAAGACAGCTAATTGGTTGGGAGATGGTGAGGTTAAAAAAACAGAGACACAGAAACTGTACATAGCATAGGTGGGTGCTGCTGTCTAAGATGTAAAAGTATGTCTGAGGGGAACTCAAGCACCATCAGTCAAAAACCTGGGTTCTGAGAAATTGTATACACAGATGAGACAGCTTTCCCCGACCTCAGGGAATGCACACTTTAATGGTGAGGGGGATTTAGAGTCAGGCAATTGTAAGAAAGGAATCCTTACAGAGGTCATTGTGTTTATACTTCCCTCCCTCCCTTACTTAGAGAAAAATGAAACCCAAACTTGATCAGATTCACACAGGGTCTCTGTGGCAGGACAAGACCTAGAAACCCAAGCTGTCAATTTTCAAGGTGATGCTTAATTGACTGTCCCTCTGTTCCAGCACAGAAGTGGTTTTAGAGCTTGCTGTGTTCTGAAACAAGAGTCCGCTAACAAGGTCCAGCAGCATCAAGACCTGGCCCAAGTGACATTGCTTACCTTAGTACAAATTTGAAGCAGATCAAAATGACATGTGTTGACAGGGACGGGGTAAAAGGAGGGAGGAGGGGGTGTCAGGGAGCTCTTTGTAGACAACCTATTTGCTAAAGGGAGCCAAGAGGGATCCATTTAATTGAAGTTAGAGGTATTTTAAGAAAGGTAAGAGCCCAGCTGGGGGTTCAGCCAAGTGGTTTTGTTTTGCCTTTGAAAATGAGACGAGTTGAACAGGATCTGAACGGATAAGCTGATAAAAAAGCGCTTTGAAGTGGACAGGAATCTTTTTATAGCCACAGAATAACTTAGCCCAGGGTGAGGGCAGAGAGCTGCTCTCATTTACAAGCTCAGAAGATGCTGAGCCACCCTTCCCCCAGGGGTTTCTTCACTTGGCCATGAAGAAATATTAGCCTGGTACCTTTGTCTTTCAGAGAAGATAAATGTGGCCCAGAGGTAAGTCCTAGAATGCTGCTGAGCAGACATTAGGGGAAAGAGTCATTGGAGTTAGAGCCACACTAGGCCCAACTTGTCCAGCAACAAGCCCCTGAATGGGTCAATCTTTTAAATGAATGAAGGAGATTTTTCTCAGGCTTGTCAAGGAGTAATACCTCTCTCTCTCTCTCTCTCTCTCTCTCTCTCTCTCTCTCTCTGTGTGTGTGTGTGTGTGTGTGAGCCCAGCCTGCCTACAAACTTGCTATATACCAAAGGAAGACCTTGAACCATAATCCCCCCCTGGCCCCATCTCCCAAGTGCTTGAATTATAGGGATGTGCCATCATGGATAGCTATCAGGAAGTAACAGCAATGAGAATTATTGAGAATTATTCTTACAGGTTTGTACAGATGCTGGACACACAAGACATGATCTATTCTTAACCTTAGAATGAGAGTACATGGGTTTTATTTTCATTCTGGTTGCCCATTCTACAAAATCAATGCTTTCTTATGTATAAGCAATTTTAAATAACTAGTTTAAGCTTAGACCAGATGTAACTAGAACCTAGATGTAACTGCTAACTAAAAGAGTCACAGTGGCTTATGGAACTTTGTGAAGGGAAGTCTTCATCCTAAAATGATCAAATGTCAGTTCTGAACAACTGAGCAATGTGGTCTAATCTACTCATTAAAGAGTGCGACATCTCTTTTGGATATGAGAACACTGACCAAAGCTTGTATTGAACACACACTCAAACCCTGCATTTCTTTTTATGTGAACACAGGGGCTACCTGAGGATTGGAGTCAGGTGATAAAAGTGCTCTTAGAAGGACAGGCCTCTGTGGGAAGCTTCCTAAGGAGTTATTTACCACCATTCCACCAAGAATATGGATGGCAGGGATAAGGAATTGGAACCTGGATTACAGGAGAATTAAATTCAGCCTTACATTTCAGTACTATATCAAGACTATGAGCTTTGGAAGCCCAAGTCTGCCCCATTGCTCCTATAGCTGCATTAGAACCATAGAATCTAAAGTTCTGGAATGGAAAAGGGAAAGAAGTTAGAACACATTGGATTTAATCTAACTCCCTATAAGCCCACCTGCCTACAGGGTCTCTTGAAGGCATACCACTCATCCTCCACAACCCATCTGTCACCTCTTAGATCAGAGGATTGAACACAGCTGATTTCCAAGATGTCATCTACACATTTTATTTTGAATCTTAGCAGGTGACCCTTGCCTCACATACCAAGGAGACATGCCCATGGGAAACAAACTGGGCAAAGATCAGTGTGTGTGTACTGAACTGGGCTCTAAAAAGGGAATCAAAGAGGTTTTGTTATAGGAGGACTCCTGTCATAGAGAAGAGCGCTCCCCAGCACCCTTGAGATGCCATAAAGACCAATGAATCACTACATTCACCAGAAGGAAGCTTTTCAAGTCTCTTTGCAGATGTATTTGTGACTCAAGAGGCCTACAAAGGTTTCCTCCTGCCTGCTAGGGAGAGTCTCAAACAAACTGGTCCCCAACCTTCTCCATACAGGGTCCCCCGGCTCTTTCCCCACTGTGGAAGTACTAACACACTACACTCCATAAGTATATTCATATTGAATGTTAAAAAAAAAAAAAAAAACCCAGCAAAGAAGATAGTAACCTAATTTGGCCATTGTATGTTGTATACATGTATCCAGTTGCCACATTCTTCCCCCTAAATACATAAAATTAGAATAATAACAATAAACAAAAGAGAAATCAGAAAAAGCATTCAAAAGAAAAGTGCTGGAATTTCAGGACACATTAGAGCCTAAAGAGATTTTAAAGATTTTTATTTATGTTCTGGGCATAGGGCATGTGCTAATTGGACTAACTCTAACTATGAAATAAATTGCTACCATCATTATTTTATTCTCTGAAGGAGACAACCCCAGGTTAGCATTTCAAAGGAGAATGACTCATTGAAGACATTTAAAAGTACCTGGCAATTATTTCTTTCAAGAAAATCCCTAACTTTGCAAGAAAGGAGAATTATCATCAACTGCCCATTAAGATGAAAAGCCAAGCTGCTTAGGCTGCAGGAAGGTCCTGGAGTAATCAGTGTATCCCTTGTTGCCATCCAAGGATTCCACCACCAAGGGCCTTCCCCACATTCTCACTGGCCCTGAGCCCCTGGAAAGGAGCAGCAGGCTACTTTCTCTGTTCCCTCTTTATTTTCACCTTCCCATGATCCAGGAGGCAGCAAGAAGTCTCTTAGTCACCCATGGAGTCAACACAGAGTAAGTAAGAGGCTAAGATTTCCAACCTGCCCAAGTCAGCCATTACCTGGCCACCATTATCTGTGGCTTCCAAATGCATGTGGGATTTTATTTTCATAAAATCACATAAAGAATTCTAATGTTTAATTAAAGACCAATTCTATCATGGGTTCAGCTTTTTAACATTTATTCAGTGTCCCATCCACCTGTGGAAATACCATAGAGAATTGGATGACTATAAAAATCAGCTGTCAGACATCTGGCAATCATGGATTCCAAAGTAGAGTCATTTTATGGAGGACACCTTAATTTTGTTTTTAAAAAACCACATGGTTCCTCAAGGCAATGCTTCTTAGAATCTAGAATAGGGGAAAGAAAATTGATTCCATAACCCCCCTGCTTGTTAATATGCACGGAGAACAGTGGAGTAGAATGTTAGCTAGGAGAGTATTATGGCCCAAACTGTGTCACTTCCCTCCAACAGAATTCACATGCTGAGGCCCACACCAAGAATCTTTAAAGATGGGATTACATTTGTAGATAAAACAGTAAGAATAGACCTGCAATGAAGAAAGACTATATGAACATATGAGAAGGCACCCCTCCATAGACCAAAGATTCTCAGAAGAAGCCGTCTTGCCAATACCTTGATCACAAAGTTTTAGCTCCAAGATCATGAAAAAAATGAATTTCTGTTTTTAAAGTCTCTAGTTTTGTATTATGGAAACATAGTCAGACAAGGAGATATTAGTGGTACCCAGTGTTAGTGCTGAGCAATAGGTAGGTAGATTGCTTTCACTGGAAGCTGGCCCTCATGGGATACCTTATCCCCATATTTACGGCAACTAGTATCTTGTCTCACTAAGAAGCCAGGTCAAGGTCTGTGACCACTTTTATCTCTACAATACCTCCAATATTTCCACAAAATCAGGAGCTCAGCCAGAGCAGAGGCTCTACCTGCCTCTTGATTGGCTAGCTCAGGAGATGAAGCAGGTGGTCCTGACTGCAGACGCCCAGGAAAAGTTACAAGCCAACGTGATAGTAGCTTTCCTTATTCTTTTTTCTTTCTACATATAAGAACATGGGTTGCAAGAAAATCCAAGACAGGTTTCTAATGGAAAGCATTGGTTTCAATTTTCTGGGAAAGAACTCCAGGGCCAAAACCTCCATTGTAGATGGAAGTTTCTGTTGCACTCAGTCCTGCAGCCATTTAGTCCCAAATAAACACACAGAGGCTTATATTAATTATAAACTGTTTGGCAAAAGGCCCAGGCTTCTTACTGGCTAGCTCTCTCTTAATTATTAACCCATATCTATTAATCTGTATATCTCCACATGCTTGGTTTACTGGTGATGCCTAGGTCTCTTGCTTCCTCAGTAGCTACATGGCATCTTCTTGACTCCCCCTACTACCTTTCTCTATCCCTGTTTGGATTTCCCACCTGGCTAAATCCTGCCTGTCCATTGGCTGAAGCAGTTTTATTCATCAACCAATAAGAGAAACATATATTCACACAACATCCATCCCCAATCACTCCATCCTGTGTAAAGTCAGAAGGTACAGGTTTCTGTTCTACTCACTAATTGGATGCATGGTTTCTCTGGTGTTAGAGATTGGACCCTCTCTCAGACTGAAGACAGGATTCCTGTGCTGGGCACTCTTCAGCTCCTCAGTTTTCTGAGTCACTGTCCCATGAGCACAGCTATAAGAATAGCACTTGTTAACACAGCCATCAACACGACCTGGTTACAGTAAAGGAGAGGCCAAAGGAAACAAGGAGAGAATCAGTTAAACTTCAAACAGGAAGAGGCACCAGTTCACCAAGGCTGAGCAGTAATGGATGGGCTTTGTACCCCCCAGAGTCCTGAGCTGTATGGAAGGGAGATTGAAAAGGCAGAGATCCCCTATCAGATTTGACCTCCAAATCTGACCTAGTAGAAGCTTGGGAAAATAAGAGGTTAAAGTGCTTCTATTTGGGGAATCCAACAGGGAAGCATGTCATCCAGACCTCCTCCCATCAGGACAAGAGATGAAAGCAGAAAGAGGAATGAGGTGAGCGGGATTCTGGATCGAATCCAAGGTTCCTAGAAGCTAAAATCTACCCTCACTTCCATAGCTAGAAAACCCTAAGAATTATCAAATCAAATATGGATAATAATCATAGAAGCAGCTCCTAAGAACACACACACACACACACACACACACACACACACACACACACACACACTAGTATTATCAACACTACCACTAGCTCTACAAGTTATTCAATACCCCCTCCTGCTTGAAAGCTAAGCTGGAGTAAAAAGCCAGAAAACATATGTGGCGTGCAAGCTACATTTCTTGAGGAATAAATAGATTCCATGTGGGGGGAAAAAATTCAAGGAGACGGGTTTTTTTTGTTGTTTTTCTAGGATAAAAGAGAATGAATGGGTTGTGGGGAGTTTTTGTCTGAGTAGAAAGGTCAGCAAGCAAATCCAAGATGGGGTGTACTGGGTCAAGAGAGGAGCTCCATGCCTTCCCTGAAGAGGTAAACATCCCATGTCATGGATAAATGACCACAGCCCTGCACATGGAGTCAGGAGCTTAAGTCTTATTCCCGTCGGTGTGGCTGCCTCTCTGTGGGACTCAGCATCCCCATCTGTACAGTACAACAGTTCTACAGCACAGTTCACCTTAAAGTAGAATGTAGGTTATAAACTGTGGTGTTGTGTAGATCTTGGAGAGCAGGAGTTCAGGAATACCTGAACCAAGATTTTAAAAAGGGAGCCTTGGAGCTAGATAAAGGACCTGGAAGAGCAAGCCTGGGGTCCTGAATGGCTATCAGAGAGGCAGAGGAAGGGGTGTAAGATATGAAACCTGGGAAGGAAGGACTAAAAGGCAGGAGAGCCATCAAAAGCTTAAGCAAGGGGATGTGACAAAACAAGCAATGGTATCAAGCAGAGTTTTTAAGAAGTTGGGGCTAATCCTTTTCACTGCTGTGGATCTCTCTGAAGACAAAGAAGGACAGACAAGAGAATATGAGTATAAGAGAACAAAATGTATATGACCCATAAAATCTCTCCTTTTGGCAGTGGGGTAGGGGGCAATGCATTTATTGGAGCTGAAGGGAATGGTGGCACTTACCTATCCCTTTCTGGCTGCTTGTTGTGTAATAATGGGCACGCTTCTCTTCCCTAGCTGCAAGGCAACATTTCCTTAAGACTCGAATAACTTGGGTTCAGAGGGTATAGACTATGGATCCAGTCAGTCCTGTGCAGCCAGTTCCAGAGGGGAAATGTGGAAGTGAAGTGAGGTTGGTTGACATTTGTCAACATGCAGATTACCTCCTGTCAGCCTGAACTGCTTTGAGTCAGATAAAGACTTAGAAGTTCATTTCAAAAGAATCACACCTGTCACTTGAAAATCTTTCAGTCCAACAACACCCAAAACAAATTGCCTCCAACAGCAAATATTTGTGGGAAGCCCTCTACATGCAAATCACTGGGCTGTGCCCCAGGAGATAAGGCCTTTAAAAATGGTAAAGTCAGAAAACTAGGACCCAGCTCTCTGCCCTGATGGGAGGATGGTCTCTTTCATAGTGACCCCTGCCAGACTGCGTTCTCGTCACAAGAATAATCAAAATGCAACAAGGGACCAATTTGAGCTCATTCATTTTGTGCCTCAGAAAGGATACGCCATCTGAAAAAACCTGGCAGCTGGGATGGATTTTAACGTTCAGATGAAGGAAAAATGGATTCCAAGCTGAGCGGACAGCATGAGCAGATGTTTGGCAATGGAAAAATGTACTGGATTCAAGAGATAAGTTGACGATCTGGGACCCCAGTCAATGGGTCAATGCAAAATCAAGAGATGCTTTTAAGCAAAATAGTGGTAGGTGCCTAGCTATACATGTCTGGCCAGGAAGGTGCAGGACAGGTAAAAAGAATTGAAGGTAAAGACTGCTTGGAAAACTACCAACGCAGTCCAGAAATCACCAGACTTCTATGGAATGAAGGAGCATTGAGACTGAAAAGAACAAGAGAAAGGAGATCACAAGATCCCACTTGCTTATGCAGCCCAAGAGTCACCACATGGAGGTGGAGAATAGAATGCTGGTTGCCAGAGCTCAGGGAGAGGAGACGAGGAGATCAGTCAATGGGTACAATGTTCCAGATAGGTGTGAGGCACATGTTCTAATGCCATAGTACTGTCACAATAATGTATTATGCATCTCAAGAAATTTTTAAATGTATTTAATGCCAATTACCCTAATTTGATTTCTGCACTTCACATGCATGCATCAAAATAACACAGTGTGCTCTATAAATCCATCCAGTTGGTATGCATTAAACAATAATTCAAAGAAAAAGATGGGTTCTAAAATTTTCCAGAACATGCCAATAGCCCAATGGCAAACACAGAAGGCACAGGACTTGTGAGGCTGGGGGGTGAATTAAAGATATATTTTCACCAAATTGATTCTGTCACACAAGGTAAGTGCTAACAGCAGAGGAAAAGAAGACCCATCAGAAATGAGTCACAGATCCATGTTGAAGGTCAGGACACTGTGACTTTTACAGGGGTGGGGTGGAGTGAAGTAGCACACAAGGTTAATGTCGAGCAGAGGCAAAATGACCTTTAAAAGTCCTTGGAGAGATGAAACACTCAATGATGTGATCCAGTCACACCATGAGGTAGGATCTCTGGGGCCTAGATAGTGGTGTCATCTGAGACTGAGACAAATATTGTCTGTCATAGTCCATGCTCAGGACCTGTTACAAACAAAATTAGAAGCCTGTTACCTACTACCTCCTATACAAAGAACTCCCCCTCTGTCTCTCTGTCTCTCCATACAAGTTAAGTGCTAAGAGCAGAGGAAATAAGATTCATCAGCGATCACACACACACACACACACACACACACACACACACACACACCAAGGGGGGGGTCTTTGATGAAGGAGAGCCGTCCACAGTGCCAGTTCTGTAACTAGGAGGGAGCAGTGGAAGAGGCCTGTGATGAAGGTAAGACCACAGTGCTGAGGTATATGCCGAAATGTGAAGCTTCATGAATAATGAAAGTGGGGAGCTGGACTAGAAAGATGGAGGAAGAAAATGAAGATATTGAAGGACATTTTTCCAATGGCTTGCCCAGGGGTGAAAGTGAGGGAGACTGGGCTTGCCTGGGGCAGAAACCCAGATAAGGAAATGTACAAGGGCATGGACGTGTTTGTAAAATAAGTTATTCGGTAAAACTAATAATAACTAACATGTATTGACTGTTTACTATGCACACTGTGTAATTTAGTTAGCCCTCGCTGTGCCTTAATTAATCCCCTGGAATCAATCAAAAGATACAGGAGCTTAGAGAAATCAAGTAGACATTCTGAAATCTCACAGCTATTCAGTAGTGAAGTACTGGGAAGTGGCCATCCTCAACATGGGGCATCACTTTTCTCTGTTCAAGCAGAGAGGATTCTGGGTGTTCCATTCCTTAAAAGAGGGAAAGCATTAGTGATGGTTCTGATTTTCTATGGTCTGCCTTGTTAGCCCCAAAACTTTAATTATCCCATCTGTGAAAGATGCTGATGAGAGACCACCCAGGAGAAGGATTCACAATTAATTAACCCCCACCCCATCCTTCTGCTTGGATGTTTAGACATCACTAAAAGACTCTTCCAGGATGCAGGAGCTATGTACTGACTTCTTTCTACCACATTGGAAACTGGGAACTTCGTGGAAGAGACAAGTTCCAGGTATCTAAATTCATGGAAAAGAAGAAAGTTAAGGAGAAAGGGGGAAAGGGGAAAGAAAATAGCCCCTTGCAGGCATGCTTAAGATTGGCTGAGGGGCCGAGCAGTGGTGGTGCACATCTTTAATCCAGCACTTGGGAGGAAGAGGCAGAGGCAGAGGCAAGAGGATCTCTGTGAGTTCCAGAACAGCCTGTTCCAGGACAGGCTCCAAAACCACAGAGAAACCCTGTCTCAAAAAAAAAAAAAAAACAAAAAAACAAAAAAAAAACCAAAATGAGCTGAAGGGCTGCTGGAGATGAAAAGGGCAAGCAAGAGTGCCGACCTGAAGAACTCCCTTCACCTACAGCATAATATAAAATGAGTAATCACAACTGAGAAATAAGGGTAGCATTTGATAAAGAACCTGGGCCAAGGATTTCAGAAGTCAGATCATGGTAACGTTGATGTTGCAATACATCAGCACATTGCTCACTGAGCAAATGTTAGGCCGGCAGATCCCAGAGTTCTACTTGGGAGATTTCTATGGTATAAAGGCAGCAACATGACACAAGGGCTAAGTTTCAGGTGACAGGGACCCTGTGAGGGCTAAAATGGTCTGTGACAATGGTCACATGGACATGTAGGACCTGAAACAAGTGTGGGATTGCCCCAGAGAAAACCTAAGAGGATGGCACAGTCACTAAGAAGGAACACAGGAACATTCTAGAACATGGAGCTGATAAGAAGACAGCTTCACCAGAGAAGGAAGCACAGATGAAAAAAAGAGGGTTGTTCTGCATGAATTCTCTGGAAAGAAGTGGCTAATAAAATAGAGCCCAAAGGAGACAAGCTGATGGCCAGTGGCATGACAGAGGAAAGGTAGTAGAGTGGTCTCTGCCGCTAGCATCAGTAAGGAAGAGCCCTCCCAATGGCATGGGAGAGGGAAGCCTTAGAGCAGACTTGGGAGGGTAGAATATTACCTTGGATTTCCAGTCTAGCCCAAAAGCACGTTGACTTAAAAGATGGAAGTTTATAAAATGCTTTCATTGTTATTTTCTTCATTTTTCCGCATTGATCTCATAAATACCACTTTTTAAAGAAAGGAAAATTCCAAAGAGATTGTATGTCTTTTCTAAGATCTTTGAGCCAAGTGAATGATGGCTAAGTTATCGTCAACCCAGGTCTCTCCCAAGAACCTATGTTTCCCGTCTTGGTTTTGGCACACTTTCCTCTCACGCTCTCATTGACTGTGAAGTGAGTGTGGACTGTCTTGGTGATACATCTCCTTTGCTTCCTCAGAAGCACAAGAGAGAATAGCACACAGTATGCACCAATACAACCCATGCAAAGAGCAAATTCCCCTCTCCCTATTAGGATGGTTGTGTTAAGCGTCATTTGAGAGGACCTGCAATTGATCATCCATGTAATTGCCAAGTCTCCGTGTGGTTTCCCTGATAGACACACACACTCTTCCTATTAGGGACTGAGTAGGCAGACAGTTTCAAGGTTTCCCAGGACCGCTGCACCATTCTCTGGGTGACTCAGCCATGAGACAGAGTCTAGGTGGAGCATCTAATTACACAGGCCAGGTCAGGCTCAGGAATGAAAGCCCCTCTACTGCTGGGCAGCTGACTGCCCTCTAAAGTGTCAGAGGAGACAGCCTTGGGCAACGGGCTGAGAACTCAAAGATGGCACCTCCTTCAACTGTCCTCCATCCAAGGCAAGCTCACTCTGAAGACTAAGAGATGTAATAAAGGGTTTAATGGAAGTTTTATGATGGGCTGGGAGGATGATACTTGGTTATCCAATTGGCAGTGTGCTCCAAGAGACAAGCAGCTCTCTTTCATGTGGCAAGGCTGACATGTTTAGATCACGCCGGAGGTGAAGGGAGCAGAGCTCTGCAGTTTTTGCAACTCAGCACAGCATCAGTGGGAGATGCCCAGGCAGCTCAGCTCAGCCAGCCCCATGGAAGGGCTAGACTAATGATGAGAAGAGGTCCCAGTTCATGGAGAAGACCCTAGCTCTACTTGTCATATGGAACAGCCAGCATGCTGACAGGTCCAAAGGACTCCAACATCTGCCAGGATGTTATCAGTGCAACCAGAAAGCCCAGAGTCTCCCAGGTGCATGCTTCTTTATCCACTAGTACCCTCAATGGCTATCAATCCCTGGGGAAATGGGTCAAAACGCATATTCTTGATTCATACCACAAAGATATTGAAAATAAGGCAGGGTTGAAAATAAAGTTTATTGAATATCTAAAGGAAAGAGAAATTTTGTTTTATTCTAATAAATATACATAGTATAAACTTACCATATTAGCTATTTTTAAATGATGTGAAGTACATTCAAACTAAACTAATATTGTTATGATAGAGTCACCCTATCATTGAGTAGAAAAATCATTTTAAATGCATATAAAATAGAACTGTATATAAGCATTGTGCTGTGCTATCACAAATGAAGTGGTTTCTTATGGAGGTGTGAGTTAATAATTCTAATGCTTCATATACCAAGATTGTATAAATAAATAAATGGGGGTGGAATAAAGCTGAGTTTCTTGTTTTAGATAAGGGAAGGACAGGGCTAGAATAAATGACACAGGGCTAGATTATATTTGGAGATAGCAATAGGAACTCAGTAAGCTCTATTTACTGTAGATACTGGTCACTATGCATGAAAATGATGATAGCTATGTTCATATGCTGGCACCCTTGAGAAACCCTAGAAACAATGACATTGACACTCTCAGAGCCAGCACCAAGATCTTTGCTTCTATGATATTCATGCTACTGAAACTTCTGCTCTTGTCTTAGCTTCTAATACTATTAACAAAAGCAGTAACAATAAAAAGGAACCAGGAATTCTTAAAGAAACAGTTGATTCTTGGACTAGGGACAAGGAAGGGATGAGATGAGCCCAGAGCAACTTGCACTACCCAGAGTCAGAAAGTTCCAAAGATGAAGCAATGCTCATATGTTGGGAAGACAGTGGATACCAGCTGAAAGAACTCCCAATAGCCAAAAATAATGTGGTGTTGGATTTTAAAATATGGAAGATAAAATCAATGTCCATGTCATGTGTGCATGATGGAGAGGAGGCATGCACATGCCATGGCACATTGTTGAGGTCAGAGGACAACTCTGGAGCCATTTCTCTTCTTCTGCTTTTAGAGTCCTCATTATTGGGATTGGCTTCCTTATGAATGAGTCTCGGACAGCTAGCTAGACCCTTCTACCATGCAGAACAATGACAAGGCAAAAAGTATGCTCTTACCAGACACTAAATATACTGGTGGCTTGATCCTTGACCCTGTAGTCTCCAGACCTGTGGGAAATAAATTTCTGTTTATAAGTCACTAACTTTATGGTATTTTGTTGGAGGATTTTGAATAAACTGAGACAGACTGATTATATGGGTGGAGTTGGACGATCCCAGACATGAGTAGAAAAGAGAGCATGGACTGAAACCCTGGCCAAGCCTAACATCCCCTTCCTGAAAGAACTAATGCTTTTATGACTTGTAGACACTACTCTGACAGCCCAACCAAACAGACACATAACATAGCCACGGTCACAAGAAAACAATTCTTTTCTTATCTACCATTGTGCTATGAACACATCTCAGATCTTCAATAAACATGTGTTGAATGAATGAACACCCACATGCACAACCATCTGTTTGGTAGGTCAGAATTAGATCTTCCAAAATTGTTAGTTATGAATCCTCTATCATGTAAAGAATTCCCTAAAATGTAATTTGAAATACAGAGACATCAACAGGTTCCATATTTTATGATTCTGTTTATATAATATTTTCTAAAAATAAAACTGTGGAGATATGGAATAGATCAGTGGTTTTTAGGGGCAGGGAAGAGAACGGAGGGTGTGGCTAATAGGAGAGAATTCCATTGTGGTGACAATAGTTCTGTATGTGGTCTAGGCCGGAGGTCCTATGAACTATACATAGGATACAACGTCATAGAATTAAACACAAAGACATAGATGAGCATGTCAGTGAAGTCAAATCTGAGTGAGGTCTGCAGTCTAATTGTGTTATGTCTATATTAATTTCTTGGGTTTAATAATGGTAAATTGTGGTAATAGGTGCAAAGCATTGTATTAGTTACTTTTCTGTTGTTGTAATAAAGTACCATGACCAAAGCAGTGTACAGAAGAAAGCATTTATTGGGCTTCTGGTTCCAGAGGGATAAGAGTCCATCACCATCATAGTGGGGAGGTATGGCAGCTGGAGTAGCAAGCTGAGAGGTAATCTGTTAAACCACAAGCACAAGGCAGAAAGAGTGAACTGGAGGTAGAGCCAGTCTTTCAAACTCTCAAGCCCATCTCCAACAGGGCCACACCTCCAAAACATCTCCAAATAGCAGCACCAACTGGGGGCCGAGTGCACAAATCCAGAGACTATGGGAACATTCTTGTTCAAACTACAACAGCATATCTCTCTTTCAAATGTGTGTGTGCATGTATGTGTGTATGTGTGTGCGCACATGTGTGTGTGTGTATTATGTACTGAAAAACTATATATATATATATATATACACATGTGTGTGTGTATTATGTACTGAAAAACTATATATATATATGTATATATATATATATATACACATAATAGTTTAAATTTTAAGATTTGCCAATGTGTGGGTATAGCTAAAATTCTGACTAAACAAGGAAAATTTATGAAACAGATTTGAACACTAACTGGATAATATATGAAATATTAAAAACTTAAATTTTAAGTAATAATAGTGTTGAGGGATTTTTAGGAGTCTTTGTCTTCTCTTGGGTAGATAGGAAATATTTATGGCAGAAATGATATATGTGGTATAGCTACAACTAATATTGGAAGGAACATAAAGTGAGAAAATAAAGAAACTGCTGTGCTCCCCCGTGGTTTCTTTTCCATCTGTAAAGAGATCCTGCATGGCTGTCACACATTGTTCTGTGAACATTTATGTAGGACCTTTGTTTACCCCTGACAACTATCCAATAGGATAATACCTACCCCACCTTACACATTGTGCCAGGTAAACTGAAATGGAAATCTCAACTTTGGCTTCTGAAGTGTGAGTGTTGGGACTGATTAGGCATAAACAGACTGGGCACTCGTTTTCTCCACTTGGTCACTTGACTTGAAGTTGAGACCAATCTTGGTGAACTTTCAGTTGCTATAACAGAATAGCTGAGCAATCTGCATGAAGGGCAGAATTATTTTGGATCACAGGTTTGGAGATTGCCACTCATGGTCATTTGACTCCAGTGCTTCTGAGCCCGTATGCAGTGATGTCACAGAGGGGAGCCTGTGGTGGAAACTTATGACATACAAGAGGTGGAGAGATCGAGGCAGAGATGAGATAGACACTTCAGAGGTATGCCCATAGTGACCCAATGTCCTCACATGTTGCCCATCTCCCTAACAGCCTCTTCAGCTATAAACCTACTCATGAATGATTCTTCCACTGATAAATTAGTGCCCTTATGGCCAAAGTGTCTCTCAGCAGCACCAGCAGCTGGGAACCAAGAGTTTACCACAAGAGCCTCGTTGAGGGAGATTTTATTTCCAAATAACAGAGTTCCAAGCCATCGTGTGAGGAGCTCATGGCTGAACAGGAAATGGATTTAAGATCACCATTTGCATCTTGAATCTATATATTTGTCTTCCCTTGTAATAAGCTGGAAGAAGTAACAAGTCTTTACATGTTCTCTTGGCATACCTTGGCACAACTCACTGATCCCCAGAAGGTAATCACTACTCTAGCATATCCCATGCCTCCCATGGGATTGCTGCAAAGAGAGGCTTTCCAGACACATGAAACAGTGAAAGGGTAAAAACAATTTGACTTTTCAACTTTCCAAATGTTTAAAATATTAAAGGAGAGAAAGTTGCTCCCTTAAATATAACTGTGTGGACAGACAAACTGCCTTAACAGAACCTGAAAATCCTCAACTGTTACCTATAAATATCCCATGTCTCCCTACAATAAAGCTACATTTGCTTTTCTCCTTGTGATGGAAGTCACGGAGTGTTCTGCTCCGTCTCTTCCCTTTTTCTGCCCCCTCTTTTCCTAGCATCAATTCAATCCTTCCCCACAACCATCCAGTGCAAACCTCATGGTTGCTGGGACTTCCTCACTTCCAGCACTCAGTTACAGAGTGAGGCAGGCTGCCTGGGACTCTCATAGTGTGACAACAGCCTCTAGATGTTGTCTGGAGTCCATAACTCCCATGAGACCTGCCAGTGTCTCTCCAAAGATCCCAGTAGCCAGCTACCAAGGATGTCCCACCTTAATCTACAGCACCACCTTGGGGAGATACCATATTTGAAAGAAACACCAGGCAAAAGTGTAGCTAGGAAACTGGACATTAGTACATGGAGGGCTACATCTGTAAGGCATCCCTCCTATGATTCTGGCTTGGAGCAGAAATCCCTATTGTCTCTAACCGCTCAGCATTTTAAGTGGCCCTGTCATCAGGTTCAAGCCTATCAAAATTGAAGACTGTATCCCAGGATACCCCTGAACTAAAGCAGAATCATATTCTCCTCAGAGAACCCTGTGCAGGTCAGCAACCTCAGGCAGGAAAAGCAAGGAACAACTAAAACAAGAACTGGAGGAAAACGGGAGATAGATCAGCTGAAGCCAACCCTACAATTTAGTGTTTGTGGCCACGTGGAAAGTTGAGGTAGGACAGGAATCTGGTCTATTAAGCCTGTCCTTGGTGTTTCACAAACCAAGTCAGACTCCTGGCCAGGAAAAACCTCCCTCCCGACTCTTTCTGGGGAAGCAGAGAGGATCACCTTCTAGCTGGGCAGGCTGGCTTGCTAGTTTAAATCAAAGCTCCCACCTACAAGCGATTTGCTCTTCATCCTGAGAGCCGGTCTCCTTTCCACCTCTGGTTCTCAGGACTAGACAGTCTGTGTGGTCAGCTCTCCAGCCCCTGCCTGATGGCTGAAGGGCTGGTCTTTGAACGCAGAATCCACGTCTGTGGATGTGGTTAGATTAGGCATTTAAATCACAGAAGAGAGGAATCCAGACATTCTCTCTGCTTCAGGCTGGTTCCTGCGGTAATGCATGCTTCCCTATTGTACCTTTCACAGAGGAGTGTCCCCTTCCTAACTCAGCCCTCAGGGCTCACTCAACACTGTCCCCATGCTTTGTCCATTGCTAGTCACCTCTATCAATGCTGACTGCTTCCTGGGTAGTTTGTCACTCCATACTTCTTCACTCCCGATTGTTCCTCAAGTTCCCACCCTCCTTTTCTGAGGTGCTGTCTTCAGAGTCTGTGTCTGAGCCTTCTTGGGTAAGTTTCTCCTATCTAGATCCTTCGTGTCCTTGTCACACTTAGCCCCTTGTTAAGACAAAAACTGCTAGGCAAGACCCTGCCTGGGGGACTCTCCACCTCCATTTCCCTGAACTCCTGTGTCTTAGATTTCTGTCCAGATCCTGCCTTTACTTCTTTCAGGATTCTGTTCACACATCACCCAGCTAGACATGTTTCCTGTGACACACCTCATCCTCTCACATCCATCTGTCTCCCATGCCTGCCCTCACTGCCTCCATATTGTTTATTGATTCATACCTTGCCTAGTTGTTTATCTGCATGTTATTGCTCTTCTCTGACTAGAAAACTATGTAATGAGTAAATAAGGGTTCTGTGAAGACACTGATTCTTTCATTTGGCCTTTAGAATGGGAAATTTTGCATACCCATTCCTTCAGATACCCCATGTCTTAATTAGGATTATTATTGCTGTGGCGAAACACTTTGACCAAAAAGTAAGTCGGAGAAGAAAGGATTTATTTGGTTTACACGTCCATATTACTGTTTATCACTGAAGGAAGTCAAGACAAAAACTCAAACAGGGCAGGATCCTGGACACAGGAGGTGATGCAGAGGCCATGGAGGGGTCCTGCTTACTGACTTGTTCCCATACTACTGGCCCAGGGATGGCACCACCCACAACAGGCTAGGTCCTCCCCCTTCAATCATTTATTAAGAAAATGCCCTACAGGCTTGCCTACAACACAATCTTATGAAAGCATTTTCTTAATTGAGGTTCCCTCCTCTCAGATGACTTTAGCTTGTGCCAAGTTGACACAAAACTATCCAGCACACCCCAACAACCCATGCATCCCTGAAACCTGTTCTCTTTTTCACAAATATTTTTCTCTCTTGTCCATGTCAGATCATTTTCTCAAATCCAGCTTTGTGTTGTGATTTTTTTTTAATGGCATCTTCATTCTACTATTGATTTTTCTTTTCTGGATTCCATTTTTTTTGTTATTGTTATAGTTTAGCTGCATGGGATAAGGCTTTTTCCTTTTTTCACATTTTCTATTTCCTTGTCAGGTAAGCCTCAATCTAGATAAACCCAAACTAATCAACCTCCAGACCCATCCTAGGCAAATGCTAGAAACTGAAGATGGGAACCTCTGGAAAGCAGTGAGAGAGAAGAGGTCCCTGTGGAGCAATGGTCCTAATGATGTGAAGTCTGTGCTTTCCTCATAGAAATTTAAGGAGACAAAAGGCAAAAGAAGCCAGAACAACCTTGTTTATTGTTTTTAAGTTCTGAAAACAAAAGCCTTTGCACACAGGATACTATAGCCAACAGAAACACGGGACTGAAAATGAATAAAAACTACTTTCCAGGCAAAGAAAAGGTAAAAAGACTTCTTTCTTGTTGATCAGAACTGCCCTTAAATTTCATTATGAGGAGAATTTTAGACAGAGAGGGCACAGTGCTAGGAGGAAAACGGGAAGATCAAGAGTGAAGGGAAAGAACAGAGGGGAATATATATATATATATATATATATATATATATATATATATATATATAATCAAAACAGTGGCTGATCCTGGATCTGTCCTTCTGCGAGATTGAAGTATCTGTATTCTTATGTGACATGACCCAAAATCTCTGAATCAAAGTTCTAGATAAGCTCTATGGAGAATTTCAGGATCTAACAAATGATGTAGTTTTCTGAGCTTCCTGGGTTTTAAGTTGATTAAACTGTGCCTTAGGTGCCAAGGTAATAGTATCCTTGGAACACCAAAATCAATTCTTAACAATAACCCCTTGTCCCTGGTGTTTAGATTCCCCAGAGGGAATTCTCACAGTTATAGAGCACTTCTCTACGCAGGCACCATGCTGGGCACTTGGCCCATGTTATATAACTGGGCCCTCACCACAGTCAGAAAGGTGCATTTTAATTGCAGAATTTGCAAGGTATGAAATTAGAATTTCAGTCACATGAGAACAAGTCTTAGATGAGCCACACTTGTTCTTGTCCCACACACCCTATATCCCTTAGCAAGAGAGCTCTTGTTGTCCCTGCTCCCCCTTATATCCAGTGAGGCTTCAGAAATCCATCCATTACTGCAATGATTAACATAGCCTAGATCTTCTTCCTACCCCACATCACTTTTCCCTATCTCCGTGTTTCTTTTGACTTTTGTTTTACTCTCAGAACTAGTTGCCACTGTCTAGTCATTCCGAAACACTGGGGTGATGACCTCTCAGTTTCTGTCTGCATGTCAGAGATTCTGAGGCCTCCATCTCCCTGCCTCCCCACCACAGCCAGGGTTCGACCTCCTATGCCAGGAGCTTCCTATAGGCATGACCAGAGCCCGAGGCTGTGGTCAAATCTGTCTTCCTGATCCTGACTCCTGCTTTTTGTTTTGCTTCTCTTTCTTATATCCAAGCCTCATTGAGAACCCCAAATCCACCCTCCAGGTATTCATTAAAAGGATTCTTATAACCAGAGAGAGATGGATGAAGTGGCCTTTGAATTGATTCAACTGCTCATTTTCTGTGTCCCTCTGCTTCCAATAAGGTAGGTGCCAGCTGGCTGCTCGTTCTGTAGAAAGATAGGAGCCACAGAGCAGAGCTTCTGCTCCATTCACAGGAAGTGCCAGGTGACACTCTTTCTTGAACCTCACCAACACAGGGCAAGCATTTGCCCTCAGACTTTAAGATCTTGATAAAGCATTGATTTTTCTGGTCCAGCCAACAAATTCTGATTCAATAGGTGTGACTGGGGGCAGAATTCTGCAGTTTTAACCACCATTCCCAGGCAATTCTGACACAGGTAGATCACAAGTGTGCCCTTAAAATCTCTAGACGATTTTCAAGCCAAGCATGGTAGTGCAAGCCCATAATCCCAACTACTTGGGTGGCTGAAGCAAAAGAATTATAACTTCTAAACATGCCTGGGCTACAGAAAGGTTAGCCTGTGCAACTTAGTGAGGCCCTGTTTAAAGATTAAAAAAAGAAAAAGAAAAGTCTGCTATGAAAGAATCTTTCCTAGAAATGATGGCATACACAAGACTGAGACAGTGACAATATCAATAGACAGCTAACAGGAAAGAGGAAATTTTCACAAGGTTCCATCTCTGGGCAAAGAACTACAGACAGGTAATGACTACTGGGAGAGAATTAGCCTCTCTCACAGGTAGCCCTCTAATTGGTTATCCAATACAAAAAAAAAAATGTCATCCCTGCAACCATATGCACACAAGCAACAAAAGCAGACCCCGGAGGTTTATTTATACAGTTGTGCATACATATATATGTACATAACAAATGCAACCATGACAGTCAGAGAAAATCAATTTGAGAGTAGGTAGACATGGGAGGAGGTAGAAGGAGAAAAGAGAAGGGAGAAAGTGGTGTATTCCCATTTAAAAGTGAATTTAAAGCAATTAAATAAAATGGGGGGGTAAGGATGTGGCTGATTGTAAAGTACATGCCTAAAATGCACAAATGCCTAGTTTCAATCCCTAGTGCACAGAGAAGAGAGGATGAAAGGAATAAAGAGAGGAAGGAGGAAGGGGTGATGGAGTGAGGGAGGGAGAGAGGGAGGGAAGAAGGAAAGAAGAAAGAAAGAAAGAAAGAAAGAAAGAAAGAAAGAAAGAAAGAAAGAAAGAAAGAAAGAAAGGAAGGAAAAAGGAAAGGAAGGAAGGAAAGAGGAAGGAAGGAAGGAAAGAGGAAGGGGGAGTAAATCTATTAAAGTCAGGTGTTGTAAAGCTTGCCTAAAATACCAGCACTAGTGAGACTAAACAAGAGAGTCAAGGTTAATCTGTCTTACATGGTAAGATTGTCTCAAAAGCAACAACAACAACAACAATAATAAGCAAATAAACAAAAGCAGGAGCTAGTTCATTGTAGCAACGTTTATATTAGCAGGCTGCCATCAAAAGCAGACTGCCATTCTCAGTGCTGGACGTGATCTGTTGTCATTGTTGTTATTTGTGTTGTTACTGCTGCTGCTGCTGTTGTCTGAATTAATTGCAAAAGGATCAGCTGTGACTTGCCTGGGACCTCTGAGGCAGCAGCAACACTGGGTTTGCACATGTATTATGTTTAGTCCCCCAAACTTTTCCAGATCAGCGTTACTTTCTCAAGTTTCTCAGGGTTACTTTCTCAAGAGGACAGAATTGAGATATGGAAGGTAAGACAGGTCATAGCCATTACAGACCTGGGTTTGAAATCTTGTAGCCATAAAGACAGTCTTCATTCTGAGGCACCCGCACTTCCTCCTGTACTAATAATCAGCCTTGGGGGAAAAGGAAGAGTGATTACTATATATGAGCTCTGCATAGTATACGCCTGGCTCTTTTCAAACTAGAAAGAAATATCACCGGTCATAAAGAAAAGCCTTCGACAATGAGCCCTTGGGAAGTTGTGGGTTCTTCCACTAGATAATGCCAAAATAAAGAATGTCATTGTTTAGTTTCCAGCCTCCAGAAGATGGAGGGATAGAAAGAATGATGCCCCAACCAAACTTTTTCAGGCCAATAATTCCACTGACCTTTGCTCCCAACTCAGTACCTGTCTCCATTCTGTGGGCCCAACAGCTTTGCGGGATACTGGGTACAAACATCTGGAAAGCAGGTGCTTGATTTTGTAGGTGCCAGAGGATGCACAGCTGGGCTCCACAGCTGAGGGGACCAGGGAGGAAATGTCTTATATTGATGTAGCACCTTCTATTCTCCCCAAGCCCCCTTCAACAGGGAAGTGATTGGGGGCGGGCAGGAGGTGAGTGTGGGGCCACCAGCTGTAGAGCAGCTGCACAGGGGAGCATGGGAGCTCTCAGGGAGAGCAGGAAGTGAAACAGAGTGCAGACAGCCTTGGGGAGTGGGCTGGGGAAGTGGAGGGGAGTTTTAGCCCCTGCCTATCTGTTTCTCTAAGGAAGTTCTGGTTAAACTCTGAGAGTTGTAAGTGCTATTTCTCCTTGGGGAAGACAAAGGAGCGAAGCAAAAGGCAATTGTCCATACTTTAAAACGAAGCCTCACACAATCAACATTTTGTCTGTTTCTCCATTCCCATCCCCGCTCCTACCTGAAGCTGGTTTTGCCAACTAATCACCTGTGCTGATGGCCTAGGTTCACATTTCCTTTAAAGCCCTTTGACTCTCACCCCAAGGCCTCACCATACCTGGAGGCAAGGGAAAGGGCAAAGTTTGCACAGCTGCTGGGGGCTTCTCCTGCAGTTATACCAATATGAAAAATACTCTGATTATGAGTCATGAGCCAGCCCGAGTCGTCTTAGATACCCAAGAGTAAGTCTACACAGTCCCTGCAGGACTCCCAGGCCCTTCACCACTGTTCCCAGAAAAACTAGCTTCTACTGTGAGCACCAGTAACTCCCACAGCATGCATGGCCTGGAAACATCTTCTGTCAGACTTACTGGTAACATTTGTCTCCCTCTTTTCCTCCCATTCCAAGATAGGCAGAGTCTCCTGGTAGGTTTGGGCTTTTAAAAAAGACAGCCACAGCTAAGTAGACACTCAGTTGGTAATGCACTCATCTTGCAAACAGGAGGGCCCAAGTTCAATCCTCAGAACACAGGGAGTTGGGGGGGGTGGGGGGGAGACACGACCCCAGCATGGTGTCACTTGGTTATAGTCCCAGTTCTTGGGAGGCAGAAACAGAAGAATTTCTGGGACCGGCTAGCCAGCCAGCCTAGCTGAATGGACAAGTTGCAACCAGTGAGAGACTCTGTAAGTTGAACAGCATGAATGACACACCACAAGAGATTGACCTCTTGCCTCTACACAAATACATATTCACCTGGGTGCATACACACACACACACACACACACACACACACACACACACACACACACACAGTTTTCATTTTGATCATCCATCCCATCTTTGTGCAAATTGAAGAATAAAAAGTGATACATATGTTTACAGCCCTTTGAATGCTTTATACCATCATAGCAGTTTGTAAATGTTAGTTCGCTTTATTCTATTATTTTTGAGTTTATAATATAATCACATTTATCCCTTCCCTTTCCTCCCTTCAAGCACTCCCAAATACCCCTCCCCTCCTTCAAATTCACGGCCTATTTTTTCATTAATTGCTTTTGTATGCATATATATATATATATATATATATAGAGAGAGAGAGAGAGAGAGAGAGAGAGAGAGAAGAGAGAGAGAGAGAGAGAGAGAGAGAGAGAGAGTGTGTGTGTGTGTGTGTGTGTGTGTGTGTGTGTGTGTGCATGATTATAAATTCCTAAATACAACTTTCTCAGTCTGTGTAATGTTACTTGTATGCATGTTTTCAGGGTGAACTATTTGGTATTGGATAACCAATTACTACACTCTTCCCTGGGGAAGATTATTTCTCCCACTCACAACAAACCTTAGCTACCTTTAGTTCTTTGTGCAGAGTTGAAGCCTTATGGCCTTTTCCCATATACTTTGGTATGTCCATTGGTGTAATCCATGTCTGTTATGAGCACTTTCCCACCAGCCTAGTCCCAAAATAACACACAGAGGCTCTATTAGTTATAACACACAGAGGCTCTATTAGTTATAAAGCTCTTGGCCAATGGCTAGAGCTTCTCATTGGCTAGCTCTATCTTAAATATTAATCCACAATTACTAATTATGTATTTCTCACTTACTCTCCTGAGATCACATTGCGACGCTACTCTGTTTCCCAGAATCCTCCACCTCTCCTAGTCCCACCTATCTTCCTTTCCTATTGACCAACAGTGCTTTATTCATTAACCAATAAGAGAAATATATTTACAGAATGACATCTGCCATCAACTAAGTAACAGTGCATTTCATAGGCACTGTTAATAGTGTGATACTACATAAGCTTTACCTCTGTGCCAACGCCACCAGGGAAGAGCAAAGGGACAAGACAAGACATGACAAAGGAAAGACAGATGGTAAAGTGAATTTTTCTTCAAAAGCACTAATCTGGAAGTGACCAAGTTTTAAAGAACTGACCAGGACACTTGACGAAAGAACATTTATAAAAGTTTAAATCATCAGTAAATGGCATGTTCACATTTATTTATTTTTTTTTTTTACAGAAAATTGCATTTCTAAACTTCTGAGTAATTTGTTATCTGGGGCATATGTTTCTTACCAGCTAGTAAAGTAAGAATGTACCCTCTGGAAACAAAACAGAACACTTCCCCAATTGAGCACAAGAGAGAGAGAGAGAGAGAGAGAGAGAGAGAGAGAGAGAGAGAGAGAGAGAGAGAGAGAGAGAGAGGGAGGGAGGGAGCCTGGAGGTCATAGAAATTTCAAGTAGAACCTGGAGTGGTAACACATGCCTTTAATCCCAGTCCTCAGGAGGCAGTGGCAGGTGGATCTCTGTGAGTTTGAGGCCAGCCTGGTCTACAAAGTGAGTTCCAGGACAGCCATGGCTATTGCTCTGAGAAACCCTGTCTCAAAAAAAAAAAAAAAATTCCAAGTAGAACCATCAGATAGCAAAACCCTTTTCCATTCACCACCCCAGATCTCTCTTGAATGCTTCCTGCTCAAAAGTCTTGGTCTATTGACTACAACATAATTTTGTCAAAATTCTTACTCTTACCCCATGAAAATCATCCCTGATCCTATATTCTCTGCCTGCCTTAGTCTGTTGTTATTATAACAAATTACCTGAGGCTGAATACTTTATAGGAAAATGGTTTAAAAAGAGTTAGTGGCCTGAAGGAGGTAGCTCAGAGTCTCCTGAATGAAGATGATGCCACAGCACAAAACTGTAATAAACAGTCTCACATTGTCACATGCTAAGTCAGAATAAAACACTGCCAGGAAATCAGGGCTGACCTTAAATCCTGACTCTATTGCCAGATCTCCTTAGAGTGATTTACTGAACCCCTCCCTGCCTCCACTTTATTAATAGCAACTGAAAATAAGTTCATATTAGTGCAACTCTCCAATTAAAGTGACCGCTGGAGTTATACAGTTTTAAGAAAGACACTTAGAGTATGTCTGGCCAATAGCACACTCAATAAACAGTACTTTCTAGTACCTGCCTCATGCAGGTACTAGACTATTGTTTACAGACTATTGTTACAGACTATTGTTTCTAGTGCCTCTCACATATACCCCTTCTTGATTTTTTTTTCGAAAGAACTCTTAAGACTAGAAAAAGGCAGTGCACCAAGCAAAGCTTCTTCATACTCCATGTGATAAGAACAGGCAGTATTCCCAAGACTTACTGCCTCACCTCTCTATAGCTTCCTTGCCAGACCCCAAAAGCAAGCACCATATTTCTGTTTCCTCATTTTCCTTTTCACTCACAAGATTTTCCAGGCAGAATCTATCAAGAATGACTTGACCTAAGTCCCTTGTGGGGGATTTAAGTAACAAAACACAGGGTGCACTTGGCATATGTCTAGGGAGGAGAGACATAGGACCAGCATATACCCAGCTCTGTTGCAAGTTTACCCTGCCCTTCCTTTTGGGAATTGTTGTCTTCTTGATTCCCATCCGATTGTCAGTTTCTTCAACAGCATGAAGAAGGTTTTCAGAATTTTCCAGAACAAAATGTCCTCATTGAAACAGCTGGAAGACACACTTCAGCATCTCTTTATCCACCATGTCTGTTTCTGCCAGCCCTCCATAACAATAATCACCATGACAGCAAGAGCTGAGTAAGTTGTTGAAATTAAAGAAGGCTAAAGCGAGACCACAGTAGAGATACTCAGTGTGGGAGCACAATGGGGGAGGAAGTCCCTGCTCTCATCAAGGAGAGATCCCGAGTCCCAACATCTCACCAGCTGCAGGCCAAAGGGCAAGCAACCTTTCTCACATGGGAGAAGGCTTGCACAGCATGCTCCCCACATACCAATCTTTGCTCCTTGGATGACTCACTGAGCTCAGATGGAGCTGCGGTTCCTAGGGACCACTTCAAACCACATGCCCCTCCGTCTCAGAAGTCACGACCTCTCCCTAACAGCCACCAGAGCTCTTTACACTCCGTCATAAAGTCTGGGTCTCCAGCATGAATAAAGAAGGTGGCTGTAGGAGTATCACAGAATGAGACACTGCCCCAGCCTCCTATGTACTTCCAGGAACAAAAGCACAATCCAGGAGAAGCCATGATGGAGTCCATGGCCACAGAAGCATATGGCTGGAACTTCTTGCCTTTCCAAAGACCAAGAAATAGAGCTTAGACTGGAAGCAGTCCCACTTCTCAAGGACTCCTTCCAAGAGTACCTGGAGAAAAGGTGCTCAAACACATGAGGGTGTTTCACATCCAAACTTCCAGGCTCTTCTAGCTACTTTTCTTTCAGAACCTGGGACTAACTGCCAAAGGGTGGCATAGCCCACAGTACCCTAAGTCCTCCTCCATCGGTTAGAGCTTGTTCAACCATGTTCATTGATGCTCCATTCATAATAGCCAGAAATTGGAAACAACCCAGATATCCCTCAACAGAAGAATGGAAAAAAAAATAATAAATAAATGTGGCACATGTATACAATGGAGTATTCCTCGGTTGTTTAGAAAAGGAAAATGACATCCTAAAATTTGCAGGCAAATGGATAGGACTAGAAAAAAAATCATCCTGAGTGAGGTAACCCAGACCCAGAAAGATAAATAGGGTATGTATTCACTTACATTTGCACAGTAGACATTAAGTAAATGATAACCAAGCTATAATCCATAGACCCAGAGAGGTTATGTATACAGGAAGGGACTGGGGAGGTGGGTCCATATAGATCTCCCTTGAGGGAAGAAATAGAATAGATTTTATGAGTGAGAGGACTGGGGGGAAAGCAGGGAGGGTAATAGAAGGATCAGGTGGGGATGGAGAGGGGAGGTAGAGTTGAGGGAAGGAATTTGGGAGAGACAGCTAGAATTGAGGGGCATTTGAGGTGTGATGTGGAAATAAATTTAGTGCAATGGAAATTTCCTAAAATATATGAAGGCATTCCTAATGAAGTCTCCAAATAATGGGGGAGGTGGAATTCCAACTGGCCATCTCTTGTCACCAAATGAAACTTCTAGTACCCGGTCTAGGTTATATCCAATTGAATTATTGACCTAAGGGGTTCCCAAACAACCCAAGCTGTTGCCAACACAACAGATTGCTCCCCAGAAACTGACAACAGGTTCCCATTGCTGAAGACAACACCCAGAAACTCTCTCAACATGGAAAAGTTGAGCTGGTGCCTACATAGAACCTTCACCACAATGTTCTAGTGTCTTTGGTATGGGTAGGTACTCTGCAGGCTACCAAAATAGAAATACAAACACCAACCAAGTCATAAGCTCTGTGGTCTTCAGTGCTGTCCTGTCTGCAAAATATGCTAGGGTAATGATGGCACAGAGCTGTGGGTGTAACCAACCAATTCAAATCTGATTTGACTTAAGCCTCATTCCACAAGATGGAACTCATACTCAACAATGCTTGAGTGACCTAGAACCAGAGACTAGACAGCCCAGAGACCTAGAGCAAAATGAAACACTACTGGTCTTAAAAAAGAAAGTAGTGATAAAATGACTCCTAATGATATTCTGCTCTACTCATAGATCAAAGACTTACTCAGCCTTCACTAGAGATGGGAACAAAAACAGAGACCCATGGCCAGACATTAGAGAAGGAGAAAAAAAAATTCCAGGGACACACAGATCTAAATAGGATGTCTCCATCAAATCTCTCCCCTCAGAGCTCAGAGAACCCAGCAGAAAAGAAGAAAGAAAGAATGTAAGAAACAAGTCCCTCTAAATCAACTGAACAAAATTCACAGAAACTCACAGAGGCTAAACCAGCAAGAACAGGTAGAGCCTGCACAAGTCTGCACCAGGTCCTCTGTGCATATGCAAACATGCATGTGTGTGTGTGTGTGTGTGTGTGTGTGTGTGTGTGTGTGTGTGTGTGTATGTATTCAGTTTAGTGGGACTCCTGAGTGTGTAAACAGATCTCTGATTCTTATCCTGTTCTTGGGCTCTTTTCCCTCTATTGAGTTGCCTTGTCCAGCTTGGATGTAATGGTTTTTTGTTTTATCTTATTATATTTTATCATGTTCAGTTGTTATCTCTTCGAAGCTTGTTCTTTTCTAATGAGAGACAGAAAGGAAGTGGATCCAGATGGGAAGGGAGGTGGGGAGGAATTGGGTGGATTAGAGGAAGAGGAAACTGTAATCAGGATATTGTATGGGAAAAAGAATCTATTTTCAATAAAAGGGGGGATGGAAAAGAAAATGTACTGCAGACATGCTCACAGTTTGTTGAGCATGTCAATGAAGACAATTCCTTAGCTGTGGTTCTGTCTAGTTTATGTCAAGTTGACAAAAAGCTAACCAGCAGGGCCCCCTAAGTATGCTCCTCGTTAAATAATGAATAGCAGTTCATAGAAAAATGAACAGTCTGGCTTCCTAGACCTTTAAAATGACTCTGATGTGTGTGCCCCACAATATCCTTAATGTCACCAATAGAACTGAGCCTCATTTGCCTTTAGTACCTACCTGTCTCGTTAACACACTCTGCAAGATTGTATCCTCTGTCTTATGTGTACTACTCTACTCCTATTCTCTGTGATCACCTCTCACACAAACCTCATACTGGCCTCAAAGCTGGCTTTGAGAGGGGCCCAGTCTAACAGACAGTCTGTCTTCCATTACGATTTGATGATATGGGATTAATATATATTAAAGACTATTATGTAGCGGGACTGTGTTAGGGGCTTTTCATACATCATCTTATTGTCCCTGCTAGGTTGGTACCACTGGCAACCACATCAGGTCATAAAGGGAGGCTCAAAGAGGTTCATCAAGTTGCCAAAAGGTACCCAGCTAAAAGTTAAATGGAAGAGGTGGATATGAGGCATTAATTAGCCATAAAAGGTATGTGATTTGCTGCCTTAAGATGCTTAAAGGAGCGGTTAGAATAATGCGTGAATATGATGCTACAGGGGCTCTGATGCCTGGGTTAGAGAGGCCCCTGGGAAGAGATGCAAAATCCTACAATCTTTGACAGCCTCTAACCCTGACTTTCCATCATGCCCCTCACCCCAAGTATGGCAGACCATCACACCAAGTCCAAGCACAGTTCAGTACCCAGATGTCCTTTTCCTCGTGTCTGTTTCTACTCTGCTTTTCCTGCTAGCTTAACTTAGGGGCCAGTCTCACTCAAAAAGGATTTGCTGGGAAGAGAAGAGGAGCTGAAAGCAAAGGAGAAGCCAAGAGCGGGAAGAGAGGTCCATTTTTCTCCCTTTTCTTTGCTCCCCTCTGCCTGAGTTCTTTCTGCTCTCCATGACTTGAGGGACTCCTGGGGCCCTAGGCTGCCTTCCCACCTGGGAGTTTCTGCTAGTGTTGTTGGGGATGGGAACTCTTAACAGAATTTGCTCTGTAGCGAATCCAGATGGGTCTTCATGGAGAATAGTTATGAGCTACCTCCTCCCCTGTCCCAACCCACCACTGGGTAAGTCCAAGTGAGAAACAGCCATCTGGAAACAGCCTTCCTTGAGCCAGACCAGGGAGGGAGTGTGGTCTCAAAGGGCCAGATGTTCTGAAGGTTGCATCTCTGGAGGCCATCTTATGCACACACACACACACACACACACACACACACACACACCACCACCACCACCACCACCACCACCACCACCACCACCACCAGCCGCCTTCACACTGCAATGAAGACACCTTCCTTTACTTGAAGGGATTCTCAGTCTCAAATACTTTTATGGGTCCAAGAGGATAAGTCATCCCATGTGTCTAAGCTGGCTTCTCCCTGCAGAATCTAGAGACAGCCTGGCATGGATGGAGAAAGGAAGGGGCACCGGAGCCACTGAAGCCACTGCTGTGGGTGCAGGAGGTATTTTGGCAAGCCAGACCTCTGTTGAGCCATTCCTTAAGTGCTGCTTAGCTTTCCCATTCTGGGGCTGGCCAGCCAGGGAGCAGGATTAATTCATCTTGTGCACACAGGAAAGCCTCTCATGTAACCTGGAACATAACAAGTGTTCAGTTTACTTTTGCCAACTAAACTGAATTGAACTCCTCTGGTGCTAAACTTGTCTCTGTAGGGGGAGATGAAGACACTCTTCCAACACAGGGGCTTCCTCTAAGGAGCTCTTCACCAGGGTCATCTCTCAAAGAGGCTGGACAAAGTCCCATGTGGCCTTGGGATAGACAGAAGAAACCCTCCCGTTTTCACACCTTCCTCTTCCAACCCAACTGAATCCCAAGACAGAAAACCACAAGCTTCATAGGAATCAAATATCCACAGTACCCAAGATCTGGTACTTGGGCTGAGGTATTCCACTTTCCCAGCAGAAAAGAAGATGTTGAGTTCAATGGCTTCTGAAAGCCAGGTTGCGAAGACTAGATGGGGAAACACTGGTAGCTTGGGAAATGAGGGTGGGGATCAATTTTTTTCCCTCAAATGAATACAAACTGGTACCACATATATTGTTTCTGCTTAGTCTTTGTCCTACTTGGAGTTGCTGCCTAGATAGTGGCCAGGAAATAGGTGCAGGACATGGTCTCTAAGATGTCCAAAGCTGGTCACTTTCCCTAAAGGTAAGTCGCTATCCCTGTGTAGGGCACACAGAAGCAATCCTGACATGGAGAATGTGTCCCCTCTCCTTAGTTGGCACCATTTACTTCTGTACTTTGCCTTCCTGGCCATCTTTCTACTATCCGCAACCATGTAGAGCAAATCGTAGCCTCCTGCCACATGGGAGTCCTTCATTCTGTTGGTCCATTAGCCTCTCCACTTGACCTCACTATTTGGTTGTTGTCCTACTTGAAGTGTGTCTCTCAGAACTGAACATACTGCTTCTGAAATTGTATCCCTCCCGGTTACCATTCAGGGAGGCTAAATCCAAAAAGCTTAAGCAAGACTTCCTGAAAGTCATGAGGGCAGACACATAAACAAATGTCATCTGCTTCAGCCCCAAGCTAGGACTACTGTAGGTGGTCACAGTCGTCCCCTCAACACATCACTCCAGTGGCTCCCACCCTTCATCCGCTTCCTCCCCAAAGATAACTTGGAGGTCGAGGTCCTGTGGGCCCTGGTGCTCAATGGCCACCATGCAGCCTGGGAGGACTCTGTCTATTTCCAGCTACTCCTGTTGCACAAGTGCAGATCCGGCCAGCCCACCGGACTCTTGGGATGGGAAGCTCTGGGAGAGGCCAGATTGTTATCACTGTCAGATACAATTTCCTCCCCCGACACTGCCCTCTGCCAGCCTGCAGTGTCCATCTGTCTTGGAAACAGTAAGATCCCGGCTGAGTATTTTTAGACAGGGCTTTGTTGGTCTGGAGTTCCTTCCCACCAGAGCTGTCAATTCTGCCTCTTCTTCTGTTCTTCATCTGTGGTGAGATCTCTAATGATCCGTAAAGCACAGGCAGGGCTGAATGTCCCTTGGAACTGTGGAGGTACTGCCCTCCCTCCCCACCTCCTCCTGCAAGGGTGGCTTTTTCTGTTTTGACTTCAGGTGTTTTGTTTTCAGTTGTGTGGGGGGGGGTGAGTTTTGTGTTTTGGTTTTTGGTTTTCTTTTCTTTTTTTTTTTTTTTTTAATTGTCCTGTCACCCCACGGAAAAAATAGGCTTTATTTAAAGATTTCCTGGAACATGGGAAGCTGCACAGTTTGCTTGTGACAGTTGACTATGGGGAGAAGAAATAAAATGAAGGGCAAGGGGAACAAACATAGCTCAATGACAACACTAATGGCTAACAATAGGTTACTAAGGACCATTAACTCCAACCATTGATTTACAGACTAGGAAACCAAGGGACTACAAAAGGAATGGAAATCAAGACTCTGGAAGTAAATCCAGGCACAACACACTCAAACTAAGTACCACTAACTCCAGTTCCCAGGGTATGGAGGCATAGCATGAAGCTGGAGGCATATGGAAATGACAAGAACACCAAGATGGAAGGTCCCAGAAGGAGCTGCACTGGGGGCTGGAAACCTGTGATACAGTGGGTGTGTGTGCCTAGGCAGGGAAAAGAAGGAGAGTGGAGTAAAGAGGGGAAGCCCCTTCAGGGAGGAGAGTCCTTAGAAGGAGGAGGTGATGCCTTGGGCACAGGAAGAGGAGGCAATGGACATGGGAAAGCCCACCAGAGTGCCCTAGAACGCAGCCCTGCCTTGTCTGGGTTCAGGCACATTGCTTTCACTAGAAGCTCAGCTGACTATGAGTGACCTGTGCTGTCGGCCAAATGGCTTTGGAAGTGGATCTTAAATGTTCTGATGGATGGAAGATACAATGTATGCCTGGTTCCAAACTATCGGTGAGTGATTTAAGTTGTGAAAATCTTGACTTTCAAGTCCACATGAATGGACATCCTGGACAAAAGCATTGAGCATGAAGCTGGCCCCAGCAGACCCAGCAGCTCACTCCAGCTTGGCTACAAACCTACAACAGCAGGACACTGGGGAAGGTTTCTCAGGGCTTGGTTTCCCCTTCTGAAAAACAGAGGTCACTTTCTAACTTTTCAAGCTCTTTCTTTCTTGACATTATCTTTGATTTAGTCGTGGGCTGATATCAAGATAAGCCAGAGTTCCTATCTCCCTGGTGGCCATTTAAAGGTTTTGTTTTTAACACACATTGAAATAAAAACCTTCCATGGATAGCATATAGAATCAAAAGGCCTAGACTCAAAGCCTTGATCCACCATGTGTTAGTGCCATAGCCTGGATGAATTGCTGAGCCTCGGGGCACCTCAATATCCTTATTGTTAACTGGTAATTCTAACAGTACATATTCCAGGAGACAGTCATGAGACTTTAGTGAACTAATGCATCTCACAGCTTGACACAGTAGGTGACATTATCATGTGTGCCTGCTTTCATCTAAAGTCATATCAGATACTCTTCTACCAAAATTGGGGAGACCATGAACTAAGGGCTAGGTGGCAATCTAACAGCAGGGAAGTCAGTATAGAAAAGGAGTAAGGGCTGACACTAGCTGTCACTTCCACCCCACTGCACACGGAGTATTTGAGAACCTGAATTGTGAACTCCTTCCAGCTATTCTGATATGGACCACATTGGACACGAGAGCCTCTCACTTGCTGGAGTCAAGCGAGCAAGGGCAACTGGGACGCTTGGGCTCTGTATCCATTAGTCTCATGATGCCAACTACTCCATTCTCCAATGTATATGCTAATCAGAAAAAAGGACATAAAGGTCCCTGGAGTTTCTACCTCCTTGCATAGTTCTGCTCCAAGACAGGGTCAAGTTCTTTCTCTGAGAATTGCAGGAGCTCCCTCATATTGAGGGAGCATTTCTAAGCAGGTAGAGGAAGTTTGACCACACCTATGAAGTCTCCATAGTCCCCACCACTTTGATCTGGATCCTAGACCTGTGACTGAAGCTTGGAAAGGGTCACCTGGGCATTTACTTGGAGCCAATAGAGCCATCTCTCCTTGGCCCTTTTCCAAAGGGCACAAGGAAGAACAGTGACCATTTCTTCCAGCAATGCCATCAAGTGGGCTGTTATCCAACCAATAGTTCCTCATCTAGTTCCATATTTAGTAATGTTACTTATTAAAATGTTGACTTGTGGATCCACTCTGAACCTACCAAATCAGAATTTCTACTAATAGGACCTGTGATTCTACAACAAGTCCCCTTAGGCAACATTAGAGCACTCTTTAAAAACCCAGTTCCAAAGATTAAGAATGCATATGGACGTCCTATCTCTATTGGAAAGTGCAGTAAGCCTAGCCAGCTAATCCCTAACTTGAGAGCTTCCTTATAGACATCCATGATTCCCACTGTGGGTCAAGCAGAGACAAAAAGTGATATACTTTTTCTCCAGAAATGTTGGCAAAGGATGGGAGGTGTGGAGACAGATCATTGGGAAAGTAATTAAAATACAATTCTATGCTTGCGACATAATAAGGAGTGACTACATATGAAGGGCAAGAGAGAATCGGTAGGGTAGGGAGTACCAACTCTACCACTAACCATACGAGTCCTGAGTGCTCCATCTTGGCTTCTTATTTTTGCAAAGTGCAGTGAGTGCTCACGACACCCAGCTAAGGTACCTGACCTGAAACAAAGCCCAGCACACAGTAGACACTTGGAGACTGCCAGGCTCTCATGACTTGTCTTTGTGCATTACTGATGAAACTGTCTGCCAGGATGCTACAGAGACAAAACTTATCTCTTATCGGGAACTATTGTCAACTGCAGTTGTCAAGGTGAATAGCATATTCATCTAGATGTCTGAGAAAAGAAGATTGTGTTTTATATCCCATTGTTGAGCTGAAAATAAGATTCTATCCTCTGGGGATCTCGAAGGCTATTTGTTTTGGCCCTGCCGAGAGTTCTGGATCCCTTGGAGGAGCGTTCCCTGGAAACAGAATGCCTGCTCTCCCAATGGTGGTATGGCCCTCCAGGTTCTTCCTCCCCAGCAGAGGGGTCCCACATGGTCTGGGATAGAGGCCAGCATCTCCTCTCTTGGAGACATGTCAGCCCAAGATGCCAGGACAAATGGCCTTATTTGTTCATTCTCTGGCAGCTGAGTCTGTACTGTTAGAAAGTTCTTTCCCACGCACGAGTCCACAGCCAGCTCACTTGTCTGTAATACTGGGGTTGTAAGGTCAACAACAAATAATAGGGGAAATAGCTATCCTATCTGCATGCCTCTGTCCTGCACCTCCAAACATTTGCTCTCATGTCACTTTCTCTGTGAGACCCATCTGATCACTCTCCTAAAATTGCAATCTGCTCACACCCCAGGCCTGTGATCTTTTCACCTGCAGCAGCCATGATGATGCCCCTGCAGATCTCCAGCCCCGAACAGCATGGTTAGATAAGGACCTTTCCTGCTGTGCTCACTGCATTTGAGAAGACACCACACCTTCTGCAAGTTGCTCAGCCAATGATAAACTATGTCAAGAAGACCTGGGGGTCCTGGTCCCTACCCTGCACTGCCTCTAGCAACTAAGCCTTTCACTTGTTATATTTGTTTTTTATTGTCCACCTCAACCCAAAGACTGGGCTTTCTAAAACTATGTCTTTCGTTAATGAATTTCAGGTACCTGCAAAATAACACACAGTGACTATTTTTGAAATAAACAATGTCTGCCTTATAGATGGGAAAATGAGAGTTGGAGAGTTAAATGATTCTCCCAGGTAGCTCCAGTAAGCGATAGGGCCTGGTCTTCCTAACCTAGCATCTCATCTTCTCTCCCATCAGTATTAATTCTCCTTTGTTCTTTGTTGTTCATTCTCTGTGTCTCAACCTGTGGACCCTTCTCTTTGTCCCTCTTTTCCTTATGACATTTTTTACTTCTTATGCTAGGTATGTGTGTATGTGTGTGCATCCATATGTACATGTGTACGTCCGTGCATGTGTACCTGCATGCCTGCTTGAGTGTGTGTGTGTGTGTGTGTGTGTGTGCTGTCTGTCTGTCTGTTTGTCTGTCTGTCTGTCTGTCTGTGTCTGTGTTTCTCACCCCTTTGAGTCTAAGATGGGCCAATGTTGCTGGGCAGTGATGGCGCACACTTTTGATCTGAGCACTCAGGAGGCAGAGACAGGCGGATCTCTGTGAGTTCAAGACCAGCCTGGTCTACAAGAGCTAGTTCTAGGACAGCCTCCATAGCCATACAGAAACCCTATCTCGAAAAACCAAAAATAAAAGATGGGCCAATGTTGCTCATAAATGAGGGACTCCTGAAAGCACAGAATGGAATGGGTAGAACAATGACATCTTATATCTTTGAAAGAGCAGAACCAGAGATGCTGCAGAGAAGCGAGGTGTGAGACTGAAGAGGAAGAAACCCTGAGTAGGGCTTCACCAACAGGTCCAGCCCTGCTCCTCATTGGGTTTGTGTCTAGTCCTTTAACCTCTCTGTTTCCCTGGAACTGTCATCTTCACTTCAAGAATTCCAGATTTTCCTCCCTTACATGGAGAAAGAGTAAATGAGCTGGTAGGTGGAAGCATGCTTTCCAGGAGGAAACAAAAGCAAGTGTCTTTAGGGGACAATGGTTAGATCCCAGGAGCCTGAGAACTCCTGCCAGATTTGGGTGTACTTCACACTGCTTTGCCCCTCACAGGTTACCATTCATCTGAGTAGCAGAAAGGGGGCCTGGAAGAGGGAAAAGAGACTGTTATCTGTCCTGTAGGATCTGGGCAACAATAGGGTAGTTTAGGCTATAAACGTGGGAGAGGTAGGGAAACATGAGCCAGGATGGGCAGGAAGCTATTTTCCTGGAATCTGTGAGGGATTTGCTGGCGGTCCTGAGTGCATGCGTGGCTCAGGGAATACTTCAACCCATGTAGACAGTAAAAGTGAGTGAGGTTCTGGAGGGTGCCAACAGTGGGTTATGCTGCCTGAAGGAAGAGGCTGTGTCCACACACAGCAAGCACTCTTAGAGTCCTGGGCTCCGGAGCTGGCACTGGCCCTTCCCAGAGCTCTCCCAGCCCTCCCAGAAAGGTCCTGGGTCCTAGAGTGAGTAAATGAGCAAATGTAGACAGGGTGTTATGATGCTCCTTCTCCAGTCACATTGGGTGACAAAGTGATTCACCTGTGACATCCATTCTGCTCAGCCCAGCACCTGACAGAAGTCACAGCATACTTCCTAAAGGGCCAAGAATTACCTCATAGCAAAAACCTCGGGTTCATCAGAAAGGGCCTCAGGAGGTCATCGGTGTTTTACAACATCACACAGGACCTCTCACCTGCTCTGAGACCAAGAAGCCTACAGAACGACATGCAATATGGACAAATGACAGCACCACCTCCACTATACTCAAAGGTCACTGTAAAGGTGTCCCATTCTGTTCTCCAGGTCTTTAAGAAGCACACAGAGGGACCCCTGTAGCTTGTGAGTGGATGGTGTCCATGAAAACAGAAACCCTTAGCTGAGGATGTAGAGTTTTGTCTACTGGAAGACTGGGGTGAGGATGAAATAGATTGTGCTTGTGAAAGTCTTTGAGAAATGGAAAAATACTGTGGAAGAGATAGGCATTTTTAGCACTATATGAATCCAGTTCGCTGGCCTCTGAGGAAAGCTGTCTGCCAAGACGGTGTGGGGAGGGGAGGGCCAGGTGCCCAAGCCCACCTTTAGCGCTAAACATATGGACCGGGTCATTGCATCCCTCTGAGCATTTTATTTCAGAGTCTCAGTTTCCTTGCACAGTGGTATAAGAGGAAGATAAATTGGGGGTGTTCCTGTGACATTTGGGGATCTGTTTGAACAGCCTAGGTAGCAGAAGGGATTTCTTGCTGATGTCGTGGTAGAGCACAAACCCTCAGGAGACTTGGAGACTAGCCCAGGCTCTGCCACCAGCTCCCTGTAAGAGCCTCTTGACCTAATTTTCATCCTCTAACAACAAGGTCAGAAGACTTCACCTTTCCAAGTTCACTGTCAGTCCCAGAAGTCCACCACTCAATAACATCAGCTCATCCCAGGGGTAGAGATATCCCTGAAGGTGGACAAGCCCAAAGTACAGCAGCAGAGGGCTGGCTCGGTTCTGCACATTTTGTGCCTGGTGACTTCCTGAAGTCATTTGGGGCAGCTGATATGTTACCTGTAGTCTTAATGCTTCTATGATTATGTGATAAAACATGATGACAAAAGCGACTCAGGGGAGAAGGGTTCATTCACAGCTGAAGGGCACAGTCTATGGGGCAGAGGCTTGAAACTGCTGGGCACATCCCAGCCAAGAAGCAAAGAACAAGAATGCTTGTCTGCTGCTCAGATCCTGTCTCCATTTACAGTCCCAGATCCCAGCCAGGGAATGGTGTCATCCATAGTGAGTGAGTCTTTCTACTTTGATGTTTACGATAAAGATAATAATCCCTCACAGGCATTCCCAGTGATTCTAGATTCTGTCAAATTAACAATTACTTCTTTCAGTTAGAGATGGAGAAAAACATCCAGGCAAAGACAAAAAAGCCCCCTCCCTTCCCCTTCTCTGGTTCCTTTAGTCACCCAGTGGGACCAAAGGGAAAGAGTAGAACACATCTTTCTCCACAGGACCATTCATAACCTCACTCTTTGCAGGGCCCTCAAAAGAGCATCATCGAAGCCTCGTTCTCCTCATGGCTGTCTTCTCTATGAGTGAAAGTAACACACTCAGCTCTGTGGTTGGCAGTGGGAAAGAGGACATGGTGCTGAGTGGAGGAGAGGTAAGAACGCCTCAGATTCCTGGGGTTGGCTGAGAACGGTAAGGAAGTCCCACCATGTGCAATGAGCTGAAAGGCACTCCCAGGGCAGAGCTAGTACCACACTTCCTGGTCCTCAGCCACAACATCCAACCCAAAGTTAGCCCACAGAGAAAGGACAGTCACTAGATACTGGCTGTGAATTTCATTCTTCTATGTCAGACTCGTGGGTTGATTCTAAGAACTCATCCTGCATAGTAATTTCTTCTATGGTTTCTACCTGCTGATCCCTTAATCCCTGCTTGACCGCTTCCATTCACACAGGCTAGCCCACAAGGCAGCCCAGTTCATGATGAGCATCCCTGAATTAAAGATAAGCCCCCCCCATGGACAGAATCAAATTACTTCCAAGGAAACTGAGGGATGCCTTCTAGAATTTTCTAGAACAAAATGTCACTCCGCCTCCTTAGCAACATGTCTAAGACATGACTTGTGATGGTGGATGCCCCTTCTTTGCAACCCCACTCAGCAGCCCTCCAGGGGGGAAAGTGCAAAGAGAAATGACAACCAAGTGGCCTCTCAGGTCCCTGCGGCTCTAATATTCTGATTCTAAAGAAGAAAGAAAGAGAGAGAGAGAGAGAGAGAGAGAGAGAGAGAGAGAGAGAGAGAGAGAGAGAGAGAAAGGAAGAAAGAAAGAGAGAGAGAGAGAAAGGGAGGAAGAAAGGAAGGAAGAAAGGAAGAAAGAAAGAAAGTAGATACATCTATTTAACTGAAATCTGGGCTCAGGTCCCAGACCCATGGGCTTCATGAATCTCCATGAATCTGTCTGGTTTTACTTCTCACTTCTATCAGAGAAAGTAAATGAGGAGTTGGATAAACAATGACTGAAATATGGAGACAACAGGTCCAGGTCTCCACATCATGCCTAAACATTAACAAATAAAATTGCTGAATGATCTTCATGGAGTGTAGTTAATATGCCCCTCTGGTACTTTGACTCATGTCCATTAGCATCCATGGGCTTTGGCTTAGGCCATGGTAGACAGACCCTCTTACCTTCTTCCTAGGAGATTGGAAGAAACTGAGCTACCTTGGAAAGTAAAACATTATTTCTTGTCTTCCCTCCATTGTTTTATCTGGTTGAGACCCAGGATTTGAAGGTGGTCTCAGATTTCCCTGGTAAGTTCCCCACACATCCATCAAGAATTGGTGATATCCCAGGGGCCATCCTGAGGGCATCAAAGAAAGCAGAGAACACTGAAGAGAAAGACAGCCACTGTAAGTATCTCAAAAACCTGCTGGGCCACGCTGTCAACTGGCGTGGGCTAGCATATGCCATGGTATAGCAAACAGCAGGGGTTGGCAAATCCAGAGCCCAATAGTGACCACAGTGCCATGCTTGCTTATTAAGGTGCTGTTAGAACACGGGTCACCTGGGGGCAGCTTTATTTGCAGATCCTGGCTCTTGCTGGGCCTTCTTCTGCCTTCTTGAGCTATATATGAAAAAAAAAGAAAAAGAAAAATCAGACCTCAATGGATTTTTCCATCTGAACAGCCTAAGTCATAGATTTATCACTATCCCCAGATCCAATCACCAGACCTTTCATTCCTGCCAGACCACTCTGCCATACACTCAAGGGACCTTCGTTTTTTTCCTGAGGTCTCTGCCTCAGAAGAGAAAGCAATAGTCACAATGCAAGTTGTAAAAGACTTTCCAGGCTGAAATCATTCTCCCTTCACACTGTCGTGCCTCCATGAGATGACAGTCACCTTTTCCATTTGCAAACACACAACAGGAGCCACCTCACCCAACACACTTGGGCTCTGTAACCAGGTATATATAATTCCACAGTTGTCTTTACACCTCTGATAGAGTAGTAGCGATGAGGATGACTGAAGGCAGGACAAGAGTTTTGGAACAATGCTAGCCAAAAGCATAAGGAAAACTCCCCTGGGAATGATTAGCTGCCTTCACTGAGTGGCTCTCTGCATATTCCCTTCAGTACCAGGGATGAAGATTTACTGAGAAAACTCCAGAAAACAGCATTATAAATCTGAGAATGTGAAAGTACCAAGGTGCTGTAGCTTGACTGTTCTCCCAAAATTCCGTGTATGAAAGTACAACAACAGTATTAGATGACACCTAGCAGAAAGTGCGTGGATCACGGGGGCAATGCCCTTGTGAAGGGATTGATACCTTTCTCACTCCAACCAGCTGTCACTTTGGTAGAAACAGATTGGTAACCTTGAGAAGGGATTGTCATGAGGTTTACATCTGGTGTTTTGTTTCTTTCTTCATATGCTTGCATGTTCTGTTTTCCTCCATGAGTTGAAGCAGCTCAAGGCCTTCACCAGTAGCTGGGTAGAGACAGTGATTCATCTTTGACTTCCCAGCCTCCAGATCTATGAGCCATAAACATCTCTTTGTTTACAAATTGCCCAGGCTCAGGCATTCTGTTATAACAACAGAAAACATACAAAGACATGGGGAATAAGGTTTGATGGCAAGAGCACCAAGTAAGAGGGAAGGTAAGAGAAGAAGATGAATTCATCTAATTCTTCACAGACCCATTGCATCCAAACTAAAATGAGTAAAAGCACTTTTTTTTTTTTCAATAAAGTTCTAATGTTTGTTACAGTGTGTTTTTTCTAGTTCTTGGAAATGTGGTCACCCACACAGGGAATCCCTGACAACATTCCATTAGGCAGAGTCCAAGCAACCAGAAGGCCCCAGGGATGTTCAGTTGAGAAGTATAATGCTGATGAATCCTGTCCATGATGTTTATTATTTGACAACTGCTTTATTATGTAGGATGTGTTGGGTCACTCCTGGGAAACTATTGAAACAAATAATCTGTCATTAAATGATCTAATAGAACAAGTGCTGTCAGGTTCTTGGAAGAAGTTCATAATCTAAAACTACTCATAGTTTCTTAGAACTGAAGGCTCTTCTAACATCTTCTGCTAGGGTCCCTACTATGTTAATGGGTAACCCTTGGCCCAGAGAATTGGAGGATTTTCACGATGTCAAAATTGGCCTTCTTTACACATGTTCTTATCATGATAGAGCTGATGTCATTTGCACCTATTCCAAAGGAAAGATTTAATGCAGGCTCTGACAATCCATAGCAAGATCCTAGCCCTTTTTAAGTCCAACTTCCTCAGGCTGTCTCTCACACAACCTTCTGAAACTCTTCTGAGAGCCTCCACAGGGGTCCTGAGACCCACAGGTTAGATGGGGTCACAGCACAGCTCCACCACAACTTAGCAATGACCTTATAGCCCAACTGTTAGGGACAGTGCCCAGCAGTAGCCAGCTTCACTTGACTTCTGACCAGTCCTGGAGTGCATGAACTAGAGGTTCAGGTGGCACATGGTGTATGACAGCATGAGCGCCTCTTCCCATTCCAGCCCATTTAAGTCTCTTCAGTTTAGCAGGTTAAAGTTCAAATCAGTGTCTAGAGTAGCTAACTCAAGAGGAGCTGGGATACACACTTTTCTTACTCCTTATTGAATACCTATTATGTGTCAGGCTTCATGGGCCCAGGCTGAGGATTTCAGGATAGGCCAGAGGGGGCACAGAGTGAAGACACAGATATTCAAATAGTGATAGAATTGCTAACTATGGATCATGGGATGCACAGAGAGGTCTGGAAGAGAGGACAGTAGCTGTGAAATGTTCTAAAGCATTCAAAGTCAGGAAAAGAAATATAAAGTAATATTCTACATCTATCACCCGAACCAAATTATGCACCAGACATTATTTCAAAAGCAATACTATTTTTTGTCTTGACAAAAGCCAAGTTTTACATCTTGTGCCTATAAATGAACTCCCTACCTCTGAGCAGGATGTCTAGCCTATGGTATTTTACAGCAACTCTGCCTTATGTAGGGTCAATCATTGATCCCTGGCCTTTGTACATGTACATGTGACTTCTGGGTTTGGCAATTACATAGTTGTTTTTTGTTTTGTTTTGTTTTGGTTTTTTTTGATTGTGTCTTCTTCAGATTGCAGGTTTCATGCAGGCAAAAGAAAAGATTTAACTTGCCTACACTCATTGTTGAAATGCCAGCACTCTGCTCAGCAGGGCTAGAGCCTAGACATTTACTGAGTGAATGTCAGAAGTAGTTCAGAACTGTAACTTGGGCGAGGGCCTTCTCTGAGTTTCTTCTTCTTTGCCTGATCATACCAGAAGCAAACAAAAAAATCTATGTGTTCTATAAGAAAAGAATAGAAGGAATGGGATAAAACATTTCCACATAGGAAATGAAAAGAAAATAAGCTAAGTCATGTAGTCATAATGCATTCCTAAATTCTCCTTTCTTCCTGACTTTTTTTTATTTACATTACAAACAATCTTATTTTATATATCAATCTTAGTTCCCTATCCCTCCCATTCTCCCATGCTCCCCATCAACCTCCATCCCATCCCTCTTCGGCTCCATAGAAAGGGTGAGGCCTTCAATGGGGGATCATCGAAGTCTGTCACATCACTTGGGGCAGGGCCTAGATCCTCCTCCATGTGTCTAGGCTGAGAGAGTATCCCTCTATGGAAAATGGGCTCCCAATATCCATTCATACACTGGTATAAATGTTGTTCCATTATCAGGGGCCCCTAGACTGCCCAGGCCTCCTAACTGACACCCACATGCAAGGGGCCTGGTTCCATCCTATGCTGGATTCCAAGCTGTCAGTCTTGGGTCCACAAGCTCCCCCTTGTTCAGGGCAGCTGTTTTCATGGGTTTCCCCAGCATGGTCTTGACCCCTCTTCTTAACACTCCTCCCTCTCTACAACTGGATTCCAGGAGTTCGACTCAGTGTTTATCTGTGGGTTTCTGCTTCTGTTTCCATCAGCTACTGGATGAAGGCTCTATGATGGCATATAAGGTAGCCACCAATCTCATTATAGGGGAAGGGTCTTTAAGATAGCCTCTCCCCTATTGCTTAGATTCTTAGGGCCATCCTAGTATATCTCTGAACACTTCCCTAGTGCCAGATTTCTCTTTAAACATACAGTGGCTCCTTCTATTATGGTATCTCTTTTCTTGCTCTCCTCTATTCGTCCCTCCCACCCAATCTTCCTGTTACCTGCTGTATTCCTCGCCCCTCCTCTTCTCCCCTTCTCTTTCTCCTAACTCCCTCTCCCCTCCCCTCCTTGATCCCAATTTGCTCAGGAGATCTTGTCTCTTTCCCCTTCTCCAGGGGACCATGTATGTCTCTCTTAGGGTCCTCCTTGTTTCCTAGCTTCTCTGGAGGTGTGGACTGTAGTTTTTGATCTCTCTTGGAATTTTTGTTTTACCTACTGAAGCTGTTCTGTCATCCAGAGCAGTATGTGTTTTTAACAATAGGCATTAAGTCGTTTAATTATTCTGTGAAGTGATTTCCCCAATACTGACAGGGAATGATTGAGCCAAATTTGATATTGGGACCTGAGAGACACCCCCCCCGGGTGTTTTCCAATGGCAAAGAATTACCTTGCCTGTCCCATGTCGATGTGTGTTTATTAGTTCAATGCCGGCCTCTGCCACACCATCTGCATATTTCAGAAGGCTGGGGCCTTCTGTTTGTGTTATCTCTGGCAAACATTGTTTCTAGGAATGCCTTGCCTACAATCCCTTTTCAGATAAACTCATTTACCACATTGAAACATCTGACATTTTGATTTTTCTAAAAATTTTTAGAAATCACTTTTCTTATCCAAGTATCATCGTGTGAAATCTAGTATCAGTTATATTTTAGATCCATTCATCCATGAGTACTGATCTTGCCTTTAAAGACCTAATCATACTTTTGCATTCTGAATTAGCATTTTCAAAAGCCAACAGTTCAATTAATATTTGCTAACTTCTGTATCTATATCATTCTATTTATAGCTAAAGTCAATCTTAGTTAAAAAAAAATCTATCAAAGCTTCTTTGGGGCCTTTGTATGATTTTAGTAAATGACTCAGTCTTCTTTTCTGATTCTTCAACCATGTCCTAAGCATTCAGAACTGCTATATGACATAGAAGAAAGATGTGATCATCAACAAAGCATAGACTGCCTTTGAAAATCAGCATACTGGCCCTCACCAAAAAGCTGATCTTAGGAAATTTCATTACCTCTAGCCCTACCTCATTGTTATATGACCCTAGCTTCCTCTCTCCACCATGTTTTCTATTGCAACTGAAGACCAGCTTTCAATATTGCTATAACTAAATATTTCCAATCTTGTAGACTAATTCTGTCCCAAGTCACCCATGAATTTAACATCTGCTTCATAAAAGGTGAATGCATACTATATGAAATGACTGCTTCTTTAAATCTCTTCAAATCTAACATTTCTAAAGGATTCCAATTAGGTTCTATGCACCCTTTGGTGTACCTATCGTCTAGTGATAGTTCTTGTATTGTAACTTGATAAATTAAGGTTAGTTGCCTATTAACCTTGAGCCACTCCTCTTCAGTTTCATAACACAATGGGACAGTAGGTTCTGTTCTAAATTCCTCTGTCTGTGTCTGAGTGTTTTTCTTATTTTCATTGGTAGTTCTTTCTAAAGCTTGAATAGTAATCAATAGTAATTTCTTCTTGTAAGTGAGTGTGAGAGTTACAGCCCTGGAGCTGCAAAGGCTCTGGAGACTGGAGCTGCACTAGGACAGCTCAGCCTTGGAGGGAAAGGTATCCTGATTTGGCGGGAAGCTAGGGTGTGATGGGGGATGGTCTCTCCCAGGATGGTCTCTCCCCAGGATATAGTAATCCTGCTCCTCTCCTAGAGAGAGCCATTTAAACTGAGATCTGTGCTGTTCCCAAGGGACCCAGGGTTGTTTATTCTTCTGTGGCCCAAGATGTTACTTCTTCTGCTACATTCTGCTAAAGGGGAAGCCCCTGAAGAAATGTAAAATCTCCTCCACTGGAAAGTTGTTACTTGTTCTGCTCAGCCTTGCACAGAGCCCTGAAGGGAATGTCTCAGCAAGATTTTTCCACTCATTCCCCTAAGGGACCTCTCAGCAAGGTTCTTCAATTCTGTACCAGCAAATGAAGATCTTCACCCAAGACTCTTTGGAGAAAGAGATTATTTTGGGAAGGAAGAGTCCAGGAGGGTTGCTGCCTCTGCCAGGATGGGAAAGGACAGGCAGCAATTGAATAGGCAGAGTGGCTTATAGAGATTCTTAGGGGCAGAGTTTTCCAGGGAGATGTTTTTATGCTCAGGGATTGGTTAGTTTTCTTGCTCTGGGATTGGTTAGTTTAGTTGGTCAGAGACAGAGATGGCTTTGATTTCGAGGCCAATCTGTGTTTCCTTCACCTGTCCTTTTTAGCTTTCTGGCTCTAATTTTATGGCCAGGGCATATTTCTTTCACTGGCTCTGGTTCTAGGGCCAACGTGTGTTTCTTTGACCCTGGTTTCAGAGTCGACACTGGTTTCAGAGTCAAGGTGTGTTTCTTTGGTTCTGGGTTCAGGGGTAAACTGTTTCTTTCATTGGCTCAGTTTTCAGATTCCGGGTGTGTTTCTTTCAATGGCTCTGTGTTCAGAGCCAGCGTGGATTTATTTGGCTGAACCTTTTACCCTACATTTCTAATATTTGTATCTTATCAGTCAATTTTTCTTTTACTTTCATTGCTGAGTCTTTCTAAGGCTTGTATCTTGTCAGTCAAATTATCATATTTGACACAGTTATGAAACTGATAGATAAAATGTTAATTACCAAACTGATAGAAATGTCAATCCCAGCTAAGTCATTTATCCCCTCTTTGAAATTTCCCATTTTCAGACCATCCATAGTAGCAATATACAAGGTCCTAGCTCCCTGCATTGTGATATTCCCTCTCCTAAGAGACTTCCCAGTTATCTCACCAAATCGGCTGACTTCTCATTTTGTCCCTGGTGTCAGCAGTGAACTCAAGCCCCTCCTGCAATTTTCAAGCATGACCCTGCTTTCCAGAGTCCTGGCAAGTGGCAACCAACTTCTGTGAGTGTTCCTGCAGAGAGGCCCAGGCAGCAGCTGCAGCAGACAGGACTAATGTGACTTCTCTATCCATATGGTTGTGTCATGCATTGGAGCACTTAATGTTGCTTTAACTTCAGCACAGTGGCTGTGCCTTAATCTATTGTTATTTCATCCAGCAATTGTGACTCCACAGTTACCAGCCTGTCCCTTTGACAAGAAGTAATCATAGAGCATCAGAGGACATCTGGAACAGATAGACACAGGAAGAAGTAGGGCAGGATTTGGAGTGGCACAGCTTTTTTCTTCGGCAGAGTGGAAGGACTCACTCTTTTGGGGACACCAACAAGGAGAGGTTAGCTAGGTGTTACTCAGCCTCACTGAGCTAGCAGGCTTTCACCCCAGTCTTTGAATCTCAAGTCTTATTTATAAAAAAAAATATATAGAGAGAGATTTGGTTAAAGCTACCTTTAGTGGCAGCAGCAGAACCAGTGCCTGTGGGAACAAAATTCCTACAAGGCTGTAGCTAACTGAGCCTCCTAACCCAAGGTTAATTTTGTTTAATTAATGCAAGTTCAAACTGGGGGTTCACAGTTTATTCAAATATCACCCAACAGGTAAGTTGTGTAGTGTATGCCAGGCTTCCAGATATCATAAACTGTCACTCATGGTGGGACAGATTTTGGTGATGCAGCTGTTTTTGAGACATTTCTGCTCATGTAAGTAAAGTAACCCCAATAAAACTCATTGGTTCACCAAGTTGAATTTTGTTGGTATCCATACTTTGGTTGGCCATTGATTTCCAATCTGGGGTGAATAGATGTTTGTTCACATTACCCCAAGAATGGTGTCACAGAACAGCTAGAGAGAAGATACAGCATTCAATGACACATCCCCAGAGAACTACCTCCTTGAACTAGCCCTACTTTCTCAAGTTTCAACCATGTCTCAAAACAGTGCCATCACATGAAGACAAAGTCTCCAGCACATAGCCTTCTGGGGAATACTTCAGATTTAAGCCATAATACTGCCCAAATATTTATATCCTCTATAAGATCTCACCTAACCTTGGGACTTTAGCAAATCATAGAGATGAAATGGATTTAAAGTCAAATTGTCTTTGTACTAGTTCATTTAGTGTTACTATAATAAAATATCTGAGATCCGGTGCTTTATAAAAAAAAAATTAGCTCACAGTTCTAAAGAATCCCAGACATAGTTCAGTTATAGCAGAGGTATCATGATAGATGGCATCACATCGTTTTTGTTTTTAATAGCCACCTTCTCTGAAGCAGTCAGAGTCCCAGGACAGCATCTTAACCACTTCTAGACAATATCCTCAAATGACTTCCCACTGGTCTCTACCACTTAAAGGTCACAGCACCTCTCATCATCACCATATGTAAGATCATCCTTCCAACACATAATCCTTTAGGGGAAAAACTTAAGCCATATCCAAGTAATAGTAAGCTTCCTCATTCAAAGTTCCATACCTACTCATTAAATTAATGTAAATATGTGCCCATAAATCAATATCTCCCACCCTTTCTCCTTAGAAACCTAATGTCTGCTTTTCAGAGTTTCCCAATACCTTGACGTTAAAAGCTTGTATAGCCAATATGACTATGAGCTAGGGACATGTTTCTCAAATTTTGTTTAAAGGAATATTGGCCACATGAGATGCAACCTCATCTCCCTACTTCTTATGAAGAAGATTCTGTAATAGTCAAATAATATTGGAAACCTCTTATACTTATGCAGGCACTCCTTGGGAGAATTACTATGTAAAAGTGAAATATTCCATAACTCCTCTTATTTAAAAAGAAAAAAAAACATATTAAATGTTGTTTAGCACCGTTTACTCAAGAAGCATCTGTGAGCAACCCAGTGTATAGACATCTACAGAAAACACAGGCCTCAGAAGATGCCTCTCAGTCTCCTTTTCTGTTGTCCTATAATTCCTGAAAGGAACAAAAATAGTCTCTATTCATTCAACTCTAACATTTTCCCAAGTGCTTTTACAAATATCATCTCATCTTATAATATTTGAAGTTTCAGACCAACAATGTTTTTCAGATCCTTTCTTTTCCTCTCTTTGAAGTTGAATCCCAAAAGATACCAATTAGGTAGCTCTATCTCAGAAAGTTAATACCCACGCCTATCTTCTTTTTTTTTTTCTTTTTTTCAGATCAAAAGAGTAAAATCTTCTACTGTTTAGAGAGAGAGGGAAACCTTTCTCCTAGCAGATTTTTATCAATTTGAGGAACTCCTTAAAATGCATTTTGTAAACGTCAAAGATTAACACTTCTCAACTCTCTTAAGAGACTCACCTCCCAGACAATTACTCTGATACAAGCTACTTTCTGTTAAGTATTACTTTACAGGGAACATGATAATCAGCAAAATGTTTTAAAAGAAGATGAGGGGTTTCTCCTACAGCGCGTTTTAATGGATCAAAGACTTCCTCTCCTAAAAATATCTGCATTCAAAAATGGTAAAATTGGGATGCCACACTTGATTCTCAAGGATTCCGTGTTGTTGGGTTTCCGGCTTTAAGAGGAACATCTGAGGAAGGGAAGGATATTACTCTTATTCCTCAAAGGGACTCACCTAGGCAGCTGTCACCTCTGTGGTCTCAATTTTGTTCTACTCAGCATTCCCTCTTGAATTCCCAGAACATATGGATGTCCAAATGCAAACTGGGTGAATCTTGGCTCTTCACTGTCATTGGTTTGTGAGTCTTAAGCTACCTTTATTTCAGGTATCTCATCATTATTTGTAAAAATAATCACTTGTTAAGACTTGGATGTTGTAAGGCTAATACTGGGATTGATGCAAAGCACCTCCCATGCTTCCCAACACACAGCAGGAGCACACAGACATGCATATGCTTCCTAGAAGTTGTAGTCAACAGAGACAACTGTTAGCTATTTTCATGCCATGTGATTTCCACTCAGCCTGGGGAGATGGAAGAAGTTTTGTCTTCTGTCTCTGTGGATCACACACACACACACACACACACACCACTTCTCTCTCTCTCTCTCTCTCTCTCTCTCTCTCTCTCTCTCTCTCACCCTGAAGGATTTCTAACTCACACATAAGAATCCCAATCGTTCCACAGTGACAGTTGTTCGGGGCACCAGGACAGGCTGCTTATCCTCAGCAAGAGAGACCTAGGGAGCCCTTGTTATTTCTCCACAGCTGTAACCACAAACCCGGCAAGAGAGTATGCACCAAGAGAGCATTGGTAGGGCTAGTAGGGAGTAGAGGATCCGAAAGCAAGCATATGCTCAGTCAAAATACTGTTTGATAGCAGGTGTCAACTCTCCTAACCTCCAAACCCAGAGAAGTCACCGTCTGGAAATTGAAATTCACCGTCAATCAGATGTTGTAGGACACAATCTCTGACTTCTAAAAAGCAGAATGGTACCAGTCCTTCCTCCTGTTAACTGCCCAGGGTTCATTTTCTCAAGAAGATGGAAAACATATTGGTCTCGAATAGTGACTGTGCATGCACTATTTTGACAAAGGGGAGGGGACTATGATGAAGATGCCCTTAACCTCCTTCTGTAGCTGCCATGGAGGGACACCAAAGCTCTCCACTCCCTCTCCCGGAAGCCAGTGGCAGTGTGGGCAACACTAGCAGTGCAGGGACTATTTGTCTCTACTGAGGACCTTTTTCCCCTCCGGCCTCTACCCTGCATCTCTCCTCCTATCTCCATGGGAATCTTTCCCAGATGGCCTGAGGTGTCACCTGCAGCTCGAATGTCAGTAAGCTTGTCTGGCCTGACATGCTCTGCATGGGCATTGTATCTAGACATGCCAGACCTGGGCAGAAAGCTGAACAGCCTGGCCTTGCACACAAAGACAATGGATCTGCAGAGCCTGAGCATTCCATGTTCAGTGGAAGGCGAGGCAGAAAGGTCATTAATGCAGACGGTTTGTGTTTTCCCAAGCTAGCATTCCTCATAAACAGCTGTGTTTATACAAAGCTAGAAAAGAAAAAGATGGGGGGGAGAGGAGAAAGGACAGTGTCCCAGGAATGACATCATTCTGTGTTGTCTGCTTTGGCTCCCACCACTGGAGGTGGGGGTGGCTGGGCTGCAGCAGGCTGGTGAGTAGACTTGGTATAAGGTAATATATGTGGCTTGGCAGTGTTACATACAGTTGGATAAGCAATTTCCCAACGCTCCCCTCTGTCCACTCCACCCCCAACATCCTAATATATTTTTCAGAATAGCACTCTCTAAGGAAGGTTAGATTCAGGACTCAGGTTCACTCTTTCTAATCTCTTCAACAACAGCCCCCCCCCCCGAAGAAAAGCATGACAGGAGGCAGAGTCATTGAAGTAAATTAAAATGCATCCAAGGAGAGATTATCCCCAAGCCATTCCCATATCAAACAAAGGCCTCTTTCACATAGACTCCAGCCCTAGAAACCCTGTAAGCAGAGATTAGGGAACAAATTCTCAGAACCTAGAAGCAGGAGACAGGCCTGCACTTAACCTCCCTGGCTAGACCCCAGGAACTCAACCTCTGGCTGTGCCAGAAGATTCTGCCTGCAAAGAAAAGGTGGCTTCAGAGTGATGCATGGATCTCCACCCACAAGGCTTCATGGAGCCAGGCATGTCCTTGACACAGTCCACATAGAATGAAATGCTACCCTTTCCAAGCTTCCAGCATCAGGGTCTAAGGTGTGTGGGGGGGGGATCCTCCACAACTCCCTCTCAACATTCTCTACAACCCTTTATTGAACATCTGCATTGTGTCAGGCTGAGCCATGACAAAGACTTGGCCAGGACAGGCATCTTGCTGGGGAGGATCTCCTTGAAGAAGACAGGTTGACTTGTGAGTGAAATTCACTATGACTCAGATCCAAAGATACAGGGAGGCCAGCAAAGATAGTACAGATGATTCTTCATCTGGAAGGCTCAAGAGAACATCAGAGAGAACAATGACCCATGAACACAGTCTGGAAAGAATAGCTGTTCAACTAGGCGAAGGTGGGCTGGCAGGTGGAGAACTAAAAAAGGGAAGACATTCCAAGCAAAGGATGCAGAGTGACCAAAGGCACCAGAGTGTGCCGAGCATGCTGCTGCCTTGGGTGGCCCCCAAGGACACCTCCCAAGAGGAACAGAGCTTCCCAGTGGAAAGATCGTGGCTAGATTATAACTGGGCTATGTGCAAGTGGGAGGAGCTAGGAAAAAGCACCCTTCTAGCTGCCATGTTATGGCGAATTCCAAGTAGGATGTATTGCATAGTCAGATGTGCACACTAGGCATGTCGTTCTAGGAAGCATCGAAGCAGCTAGGCTAGAAGCAGAGAGGCCAGTCTAAAAATAATTTTACAACCCAAACCGAGTTTGTAAGGATTGGGTGTGAGTAGCAAATACAGGCGATATTTCTACATATAGCATATTAAAGGAAAATAAATGGAATCAACTAGTCCTACTTGGATATAAGGCAAGAGGAAAATGGAAACTTTAATGTGGCTCAATGACATATGGGCTGGAGGGATATTACCCCAGTTACCTAAGCAGGGACTTCAAGGAAAAGAAACTGCAGAGATGTCTGTCACCTCTCAACTCCTTTCTCCAACTTTTCAGCCATACTTCTCACACCTACCATGGCTTCACCTTCCAGTTTTATATAGGTCCCACCAGCTTGGAGCAGATACTCCTAGATTAACTTTCTGCCTGAATGTTACCTCCTAGCCCCATTCCTGCCCAGGGCTTCTCTGGCTATTATGGCTTATGTGCCTGAAGGATCTGGTAGACTCTCAGGTACACAACCAAGAAGAACAGAGTATGAACACTCACCTGATGAAAGATTTCCTGACTCTATAGATCACAAATCTGGGTCACCTAGTTGCCTATGGCAGTCTTGAAGTTCTCTGTTGAGGACCCTCTCCTTCCTAGTTTCCTGTTCCTTTTTCTAAGTTCCTCCTTGGGAGCATTTTCCTGAATAAGCCATTCACACACATGGGGGTTGATTTTATGTGTCAACTTGGCTGCCTTGATGCCTAGATGTGTATTCAAATACTGTTCTGGGTATGTTCTTGTGAGGATGTTTTTTAGGAAACATGTGTAATTGGAATCTGAGTAAATTGGATTGATTTCATCAAATAGGTGGGTCTCATCTAGTTAATAGAAAGGCCAACTAAGTGGAAAGATATGCCTCCCATCCAACGACGAAGGGAATTCTGAAGCCGGTGACTCTCAGGCTTGGGACTGCAACATCATCTCTCCAATCCTCACCAACCTTTCTCCATTACATAGACTATAATATACATTTCTCCCTTCGCTTTCCTCTGTGCTCTCCTTCAAATTCATGGCTTTTCTTTTTTTCACTAATTGTTATTGTGTGCATATATGTTTATGATACACATATGTATCCCTAAATAGAACCTACCAGTAGTCTCTATGCCACTCTTTTACGTTTCAGAACAGCCACTTGGTGAGCTCTTCCCTGGGAGCCTCACCTCTCCGGCTCCCAGATTTCCTCTTTTGCTTATAGTTCTTGTGTAAGGTTGAGGCCTCCCCGTCCACATCAGCATGTCCACTAGTGTTGCTCTTGCTCAGCTCATGTCTCAGCAGCCATGTTGGTGAGACATTTTAAGGGTGGTAGCTTCTGATATTACTAGGAGACGTGACCTCACAGCAAATTCCTTAATCCTCTGGCTCTTACAATCTTTCTGTCCTTCTGCGGTGTTTCCTGAGCCTTAGGTACAGGACTGTTTTGTAGATGTGTCCATTGGGACTGGGATACCCGACTCTGCAGTTTGGGTGGGGGCGGCACCAACCAGCTGGTCCCAGTAGCTCTTTTAACTTGATTTATCCCATTTCTATTTGTCTATGTTTTGCCTCGGGGCTTTTTACCTTCATTCTGTATGTCCTACTTTCCTGCTTCCTTCGTGTCTAGCTGGCTGGCCCCTGTTATCTCCTTTTCTTTCTTCCTCATTCCCCTTCTTCCCATAGCCTAAATTTCTCCTTCTACTTACTCTCCCTGCCCAGAAGTTCCACCTATACCTATCCCTTACTACTGGCCATTTAGCTTTTCATTAGACCAATCAGGTGCTTTAGGCAGGCAAAGTAAAACAGCAGCACATCTTTACATAATTAAACAAATGCAACACACCTTTACATAGTTAAGCAAATGCAACACATCCTTGCACAGTTAAACAAATATTCCACAATACAACTCTGCATTTTGATTGCTGTCTGGAGAACTCTCACTAATTCGACATGCAATTTTTTATGTTGGATTCTGATTTCTGGATGACTCTGCTGAGGATAGAATGAAAAATGTTGAGCTTGTAAAGAAATGTAACCACTGTAATGGTTATACATGTGAACTGCAATCATGTGGGGAACAGGCATCTGGTATGTCTGCAGAGGATGTTCTTAAGTGCATTAACTAATGTCAAAGATCTACCTGTGGTGAGGGGTGTTACGTTTGGTTTGTTTGCTTGCTTGTTTGTTTGTTTTGAGACTGGGTCTTACCAGGTAGATCTGGCTAGACTGAAACTTACTTTGTAGACTCAACTGGCCTTGAATTCACAGAGATCCACCTGCTTCTGCCTCCTGAGTGCTGGGATTGAATGTGTGCATGGTCTTGTTTTCTTGTCTTCACTTTCTCAAGAATAGGACAGTTTTAGACCTGGTTGCAAAGGTCAAAGCTCAAAGGGACAGAAGATGGGCAGAATGTTATGCCAGTCAATATTTAATTAAAATTTCTGCAATCTACCATTTTGAAAAAACAAAAAACAAAATGGAAAGACTGTGTATCTTTGATATTTTACTTAGCTACTTCAACAGCCACTGGGGAAAATCCCTTTCCCATTTCATCCTGAAGGAATCTTAACTTACTTTCATCTTCTAAATATTTGTGCTTGTTTTAACATCTGTACACATTCTGCAGCCTCCAACAGTTTTATGTGGCTTATACAGTACAAAACACAGAGGACTCGAATTCCTAGGCCCACAGCCTCACTGGTAATGTTCATAGGGGCAGAAGTTATTCTTTATAGGACCATGGCTCATCCACATGGCCAGACCTGCAATGTGTCCAGAATCAAGCCAAGCATTCCATTGGACACTAGCCTGTCTGCTCAACATGGCTCAGCTGCCCTCACACAACTTTTTTCTTGTTCCCCTCATCACATCTATTAATGAGTATACATGTGTCTACCTTTGCTCTTTGGTAAATGGCTGGCTCTGCAAGTCTGAAAGATCCTCCTAAAAAGATGTCCGGCATCACTGGACCTCTGCCTCCCAGCCCAATATGAAGCATGCAATAACTGCTCACTAAATGCTATTGAATGCCAACTCAGGAAGCAGCTGGACCAAAAATGTGCAGCGTATTAAACCTTATGACAGAATTAACAACCCTCCCATTTCAGCTGCTCTCTCACTTGAAGACTGAGAAAAATGAAAATAGTCTGAAAAACATCTGAGTTATGAGGACCACGAAGCCCTGGAACAAGCTGAAATAAGAGAAAAAGCATTACAGTGCTACCCTGAGAGCCAGGAAATTGAGTTCAAAGGGCAGCCAGGCTGGAGTCTGGTGGGTGGGTTTTTGAATCAAAGGATAACCCTGCAGAAATATTCTAATGTCTCCAAGCCTCACATCACCTATTAAATAAGGAAATCACACCTGTTTGTTTGCTTGTTTTAGGTATACTAGTAGAACCTCACAGTTCCTAGAGCAGATTAACATAGAATTTTATGTAAAATAAGAAACTGGGAAGGGAACTGTGTGAGAAGAGGGATATAGTCAATGAGAGGGGAACGGGGTCAAGACAGGGTAATGGCTGGATGACTGATCAAGTCCATGACAGATGACTATGAAAACATCACAGTGAAACTCATTGTCTCTATCATGAATATGTGCTACTGAAAAGTAGAACTTTGTTAGCTCAAAATGTTTCCAAAATTCAAATGTATGTTTACTTGATATTTACCTAAATGATAAGGCTATAAAAATAACACATCTAGATCTATAGATAAAAACTGGCATCTTCTACTAAACTTAGTCTCTGAATTCAAATCTATTCAGGTAAATGGTGACTGGGCTACTCTTTAGATCAACAGCACTGATTTCTGAGTAGGTGCCTCAGGAGGATAATATGGAAGGCAGAGAATGGTTAGCTGTTTAACACATCCATTTCTCTCCCTCTGTTTCTTATTCCTGATAAAAGAGACTTCATTGCTTTGGTTCTTTCATATTTGGATATGGCCATGTGACTGATTCTTGACCAGAACATGGTGGATGGATGGATGGATGGATGGATGGATGGATGGATGGATGATGGATGCTGTCCCCAAAGGATCTCTTTCATACAAAACTGTCATGTTCCTTGTCCTTCTACTGATAACAGTAAAGAGTAACACAGAGAACGTGGGAATTCAGATGAAAACAATGGAGCCACAGGATGAGAGAGGCCTGGAACTCCACATTTCAGCATTCAGCAATACAGATTTGAGCTTGATTATGTTACTGTGTGTGTGTTTTAGAGTAGCTAACATCATGCTAGTAACCTGGCAACACACCTTAATTTTTTGGAGTTTTCAAACACATTACAATACATATATTAGATATATGTCACCAATATATATTAGCTAGCCAATAGTTCACATAATTTTTGGAATGAAAAGTGAATGAAATAAATACTTCCTGGAAACTTGATGAAGACCCAGGTTTTCATGAAATGCATTTACATGACTACATACATTCAAATAGCTTCTCAGGCTACAATGTCTTACTATTGGATATTTTTCTAATTTTCCCAAGGTAAGTTGTATTGGTTTTTATTAAAAGGAAACAAACCCTTTCTACCTTGAAAATGAAATGCATGAAAGAAACATCCAATGACACACTGCTATTTCCAGTATCAGGTTGAATATTTAGGGAAAGGGGGCTTCTTGAGCTTTAGTTCTAAGATTATATCTCTCTGTGATGCAATAATAGTATTATTAAAAAAATACACCCAAACTGTAAGTCAAGAAATTATTAGAGTCGTCCAGAAGACTCTTCAAAACAAACCTGAAATGAAAGCAATGTTTGTATTTTTTATTTATAATCAAATGTTCAAGAAATGTATTTGGACAGATCTCAAAATTATTAATGAAAACAAAATTATGATGACTGTTTTCTTTTTCAATGGCTTTCTGTTAGAAATTCATCAGATCCCAAATTTATGCACTGTCCACAGCATTTACTTCTGAGAACACTACTATGCCACCAGTCTTCAGAAGGGTTAAGGTCCCCACAGAGCATCCCATGATGACTACATGCTAAAACTTGGGAGCCTTGAACAGAAATGTTGAACCACAGGGTAAGAAAGTGGTTCAAATGGACTGGATTCAGGCATTCCTAAGATTAATCCCAATGCCTTTTATGCTTTGTGTGACCTTTGGCAAATTATAAGACTGCCTTGACCCATCATTAGCTTATGATATAATATTGGTCATTTGAAATAACTGGAGGTCCATATCCAGTACCACCCTAAACCTTGACTTCTAGACATGGGTTGCTTATTCCCACTTAGTCTCCTACTCCACGGTCTAAAGCATCGGATTAAGCTCTCCATCTCTAGGAAGAAAGGGACATTCTGTCTCTGCAGACTGGAAACTCAGGAACTACTCCACATCTTACCCAAGACATGTGGGCAGAAGTTGCTTATTGTTTCTCATTTTTCTTTTGTTTTTCTTTTTCAAAACATTCAAAAAGCTTAAAGGAAACAACCTTTGAGAGACCCTGTGAAGATGTAATCCTAGATGGTCTCCCAGCTGGTCCAAGTCTACCAGTGTAAGCTGAAGACCACAAAGAGAAAAGAACACTTCCACACAGAGGACATATGGGTCTCTGGGAATAGAAGATCCAAGTTTGAACCAAAATAAACTCACCATAGCCTAAATATTAGGACAGGCAAAACCCACTCTCAGAACATCAGGCCCCCAATCTCATAGCCAGACTGGAGATAGCTCCCAGATGGAGAAAGAGTATCACATGGCCTATAGCCATCTCTCATGACCTGGGTGTGGCTCCTGTCAAAATGTCAAAAGACAATGTGAGGTTGCCCTTCTCACTGGCCAATCAGTTCCAAATTAGGACAAAAGGTAATTTACTGCATTCTCCTTCACTTCACAGTGATTATCTAGTTTGCTTTCTCAAGACAATCATTACTCTGGGCTCAGATTATTTTCTCTCCAGATTCATCCATGTGCTCAGTAGAGAGGCTTAGATGCCATCATCTCTGTTTCTAAAAGCCCCACTCATCTCAGCCTGCCAGAGCAGAAGCTGGCCTTTGGTACAGTCTCTGGCACACATGCAATGATGTGGTCCTCTGAAACTCCAGCATCCAGTTCTAATTAGCTGGTTCATGGAGGCTCTGGCATTCCCAGCAGCTTCCTGAAAAGGTAAACTTCGAATGGCGAGATCAAAAGATGGGAAGGAACCGGATAAAAAATTCTTCCTTAATCTTCCAAGGAACTGTCCCCAGATACTCCAGGACTATTCCTTACTTTCTCCCCAAAGACTGTCCACGGAACCAAGCAACTCCCTGTGTCTTATAAACTGACAAATTCAGTAACATGCCTCTTGCATTTTCGCCCTCTTTTTTCTGCCTAATGTTGATACACCCAAGAACTGTACTCTCACATGTGCGTGTGTGCGGTTGAGTTCTAAAGCATTTAGCCTGGGAGCTGTCATTTCATCTCTCTGCAGCTGGAGTAACTCATTCAGGCAGACTACACACCTCTACCCACTAGATTTTCCGCCTTTTACAAATATGTATCTCAACTGGAAGTGGGCTTCTCTGCCTCTCTGGTTGTTACAATAACTGTATTTCCTTTCTTTTCATTTCATGTATTTTGAGTTTATTGCTTGAGTTTGAAGTCTCAGAATGCCTTTGGTTTGTTTATCAAAACTAATATAGAAAGTCTATGTGCATAGCCTTACAGAAATCTAAAGAGAGAGTCCCATTCTCAGAGACCCTGAGCAAGTACTGAAGTGTGCAGTCCCCAAACCAAGTGGCTTCCGCTGGTGGAATGAACCCTGGGTGTGGTTTCCGAGAGACAGATTCACAGGATGCATGGTTTAATAGATGCTCTAAAAGCAAAAAGGATTCTGTTCTCAAATAAACTTGGGTAATGAAACAAAATTAAATACTTTCCCCCTTCCCACATAAGGTTTCTGAGACATCGAAGCATGGGTACTATCATTTTCTGGGAGAAGTATTCACAGCATTTTGGTTTTGGATTTTTGAGACAGGGTCTTACGATTTATTTCTGGATGTTCTGGAAATTTTGTGGGTCAGGCTGGCCTCAAACTCACAGTGATCCACCTGTCCTGCTGGGATTAAAAGTGTGTGCCACCACACCTATCTCTTCATGGCATTTTTATAATTCACCTCCCCCACCCCCAGTATCCCATAGGACTCTATACCAAATATATCCTGCAGTTATTAAGGATCTCTCTCTCTCTCTCTCTCTCTCTCTCTCTCTCTCTCTCTCTCTCTCTCTCTCTCTCTCTCTCTCTCTCGAACTTCAAGTTGCAAAGTGTTTAGATCCTTGTTGAAAATACCACAGCTGTATACAGCCAATCTGACATTTCTATCCCTTTGAGAAAATGTTGTAAGTTTACTTCAGGACTACTGGCATAATAAAAACTGAGACTAGCCATTAAGAATCTAAAGCCTGGAGATGGGGAGATGGCCAGATGGGTCAAGTGCTTGTTGAGCAAGCCCAATAACTGAAATTTGGATCACCAGGATTTTTGCCAAGCCAGATGTAATAGAGCATACCCATAATCCCAGTGCTCCAACCAGAAGCAGGAGGCCGAGACAGGAGAGTCTCCTGAGGTTCATGAACCAGCTCACCCAGCATTAAACAACAACCTATAAAAGGAGCCTGCCTCAAACAAGGTAAAAGGTGAAATGTTAATGGACAGTAAGAGCTGCCATGTGAGGCACATACCTGTCCACGATGTCACACGTGAACACAAAAACATAAAAAGAAAAACTCTAGGTAGACTCTTCTGTCTTCCATATTATCTCCATCCACAGATCAACCTGCACCCATAGGATCCCTGCTTCCTTCCCATGTCTCATTGCAGCTCTGGTCCACCAATGTCTCCCTTCACTGTAATTGTCCCAGGAGAAGGAAGGAAGGACCAAGGCTCAGCTCGCTAGCCTATATAGTCTCAGACTCAACTGAGGTCAGCAAGATTGTAGGTTTCAGGCCTTGTGTTCCCCCTCTACCCACCACTGCCCATCATCCACTCACCACTGCTCCCTAGCTTCTTCTGTTCCGAGTTTGATAAAGCTCAATGTGAAATACTGCTACTGTTAGCCCCCAGGCTACATAATGCTTGAGGAATGAAGATCTCAGTGAGCAAAACAGGCTGGTGAGTCCCTTCCCACTGATAGTAAGTGGTGGAAATTAGCTGCTGGGATGAAGGGTGGGCAGAGCCCCACATAAATCCATGTATTAGAGAAGCAGCCTGGAGAAACTGCAGGAAGAGCAGAGTGGAATGCTGGGGAAATGCTATAAGGTGAGGGTAAGATCAAACATGGAGCTAGGTTTGTCATGAAGGAAAGGGTCTTTGGGGACCACTTCAAACACCTCCCTCTCACTATCTTGCATGAGAAAAGTACACTGGCTTACCCGGGACCATGGCCTCAGAACCTGGGGCAGGGTAGGTCATTCCAGACAAAGCTTCTGTGGCTCCCCCCAGTATTAATATGCACCATGAAAGTTGGAGGTGGGGGTGGTTGGTGATGTCAGTGATAGGGTGCAAACTGTTTTCATTTCTCTATCTATTCTCCATTGTTCTCCTTCCCTCCCCGAAAGGTGCAATGGGGTTGGGAGTTGGGGGGAAGCAGTAAAATGGAAGGAACTACCAACATCCTTCAGAAGATATTTGGAAGATGGCCTGTATTCCAGCTTCTTTCATTACCTCCAGTTAACGAAACCAGATTGAATGGTTTAATTAAGGGAATGACTTGGAGTGTGGAAAAGAGAAGAGGGAGGAGAAATAGGAGTCACCCCACACAGCCCCTGGCTGGCCTCAATAAGCAGAACATTCCTTCTTCTTATAACCTGGGACCTAAAGGCCCCCAGAAAGATGGGTTGGTGCCTCCCAAGAGCTCTGAGACCCTAAGCCCAAAAGAGTCTGGGGTCTTAACATTTTTGTGTAAATTCTCACTTGGTTGCACAGGCCATGGGGAAGCCATCAGCATCATGGGTGTAACCTAATCCCAGCTGATGGGAAACGTTTGCAGGGTCCCAAGGAGCCCTACAGATTGCAGTGATCTGGAAAGCCTGCCTGTCTTCCCAGGGCTTTCCAGCCCAGATCCACAGACCCAGCACGCAGTGTTCTCCAGAACAAGCCGAGCGTGAAAGGAACTCCCCAGCCAAGGAAAGCGATAGCTCAAAGCCAGAGTGTATTCCAAGATAGCCATTCCCAGTGTCTGTCAGCCCGCTACCTCGCCGTAAGTAAGCTTACTTACTTAGGCTCTTTGTAAGACTGGCAATCAGAAAAGTGTCTCTTTTTCAGGCTTTTGAGCACTGCCAAGCAAAACTACTTTCTTCCAATGCAGCAGTCTACCACATGGCCTCCAGTCTCTGCCACAAGTGCCGCTTGGAGAAAGCACTACCTCTCATGGCTTTATAGAACCCACATGGTCGGCCAGGGCAGAACAAAGTAGTTTGTAACAGAAGTGCCATTTACCTCTGTCTTTCTGGGATTCTGTTGGCCCCATCTCCCAGGATATTTTATCATCAAAGACTGTTGCATGTTGTCTTACCAAAAGCCCTTTGCGTGTGTTTATGTTGATTGATAGATCGTGAATGACTAGGTATGATAGACAAATGAGAGCAAGAGGGAGGGGGATAGACATATGGATGGGAAGGTGGTAGATACATAAAGATAGATAGGCAGGCAGGTAGATAGATAGATAGATAGATAGATAGATAGATAGATAGATAGATAAGTAGATATTTACAGATAGACATAAATAGATGATAAAATGTTAGGCAGATGAAGAGAGAGATAGAGAGATAATAGAGACCAAGAAAGAGTCAGGGGACTTGAAGGTAGGAGTGGGAAGAGTTGGGAAGAAAGGAGTCACAAGAGAAGAGGAAAGATGAGGGAATTGGGGGGGGGGAGATAAAGTATGAGGACACAGCATTGTATACAAGTGTAAAATCACAAGAAGTTAAGAATATTAATTAAAATGGTACAACACAGCAGAGGACTGGTTTGGAAGATGAGGAAGTCAGCAGGTATAGGAGGAACAAGAGAGGACAATGAATGATGAATATAATCAAATACATTGTAGGCAAGTATGAAAATGTCATAACAAAACCATTGTTATATATAATTAATATACACTCATAAAAAACATTTAAAACATAAAAGCAGGGCTGTGTGCCTTCCTGGAGGCTTTAGAAAAGAAATCATTTCCTGGTCTTCCCTGGCTTCTGAATACTACACATATTCCCTTGTGTACGGGACCTTTCCTTCATCTTCAAAGCCAGCAGTGTTGCTCCTCCTCTCTGATATTTCTACCACAGTTCTCTCTCTCCCTCTCTCTCTCTCTCCCTCTCTCTCTCCCTCTCCCCCCTCTCTCTCTCTCTCTCACACACACACACACACACACACATCACATCACACATCCTTTCCACCCTCCATCTTTAATCTTCTGTTTCTCTTACTTTTCACTCTCCTCTACTTTTAAGGTTCCTGTGATTACACTGGGGATACCTCACCAGGTAAATATCTATTTTGATGTCTGGAATTCTCCCCCTTTTTCATGTAGCCTAACATTTACACAGGCTCCATGGTGTGTTAATTACTTTTCTGATCCCCTTAATGAAATGCCTTCCATGAACAACTACAGAAATCAAGGATTTACTTAGCTCTTGATTTCAGAGCTTTTAATCTGTCATGGGAAGACATGGAAGAGTGGTTTATGGTATGGTGGGCAAGAAGGAGAAAGGGAAACAAAGGGAAGGGATACAGCAAGCAAAATCCCCCCAAAACATGTCTCCAGAGACCTACTTCCTATAGAGAGGCCCCACCCCTAAAATTCCCATACCCTCCCAAAATAGCATCACCATTTTAGAACCAAGTCATGGCACACATGAGCCTCAGGAGACACTCCATATTCAAACCGAACAAAACGCAGTGTGGTCACCTTTGCAGGTCATTGTGTTTGCAATAGAGTCCCGCCAACCTGAGCCTATGGCTCTATAATACACACCAATTGTGGATGATAGGATTGGTACCATGATGGACAGTTCCCTTGCATGTAGCCTACTGAGGGATCTGATGTGGTTTTCTGCCCATCTACTGTACATGACGCAGCTACCAACTCCCTCCTGTTTTCACTCCTCCCATTGTGTCTCTAAGACAGCATAGTCAGGGATGCAAGGTGTGTGGACTGAAGAATCTAGCTGAACTAGAATGGAATTGATAGGGAATGAGAGCTTCAAGGAATATGGGTGCAAGGGAGACCCCCACCTTCCCAGTGTAACTCTCCATGATTTCTCTCTCCTCAAATTCAGACTAAAGACTGAAGACAGGTTCCATAACATATCCGCTACAGATTTTCCTTTGGCTCTTTTCCCAGTCCACTGGAGAATGTGTCTTCCTTCATAGAAGAGTGGGCTATCACTGTCAAAGAATGAATGAATCAGAGAGCAGTCTTCAACCAATAGCAGGCAGAAGACAGGGAGTAAATTTTATAGTACCCTCCCCATCCCTTTGGGACAATACCGAGTCATGATCTGTACGCCTCTACACAGGGAACCCAAGGGAAACTTCATATAGCCCATGTTCTACAGCAGTATTCTTAACCATTCTCACAATGAAGCAACTTGCCCCAGTTTGCTGGGGACATTCACCAGTCAGCACTGTACATCCCACCACACAAGGAATCTCTCAGTCCTGGGAAAATGGGATATTTGGCTGTGATACGCATGATTTGTTCACTCCCCTGACTCTCTTCTTTTTTCCCTTTTATTTTCCAAACAAGCAGTGTTACTTCCTGTTATCTCTTCCAAGCAAACTACCTATGCCCAAATGCTCATCCCAAGTAAGGCCTGATTTGGGAGCAACCAAACCATTATAAACTCTGTGGTCCAATTTATGCTTAACATTCAGGGCTAGGGAACCTTGGCCACACATGCCTGCCATGCCCCCTAAAACTCCAGGGGGTGGCCATTCCCACAGACTGGGTTGCAAACACTCTCTCTGGCAGAGTGCATGGCAGGTCCTAATAACAGCTGGTATCTGGGGCCCTCTGTCAGTTTATGCGAGGATTAAGTTCTCCTTTCCCCACCTCCCACCACATGGGAAGAGAAGGCACACATTATTGAAGAAAAAAAAATCTTCCCATAATGCCCTTTACCGCCTCCTCCTTACCCTAGCCCTGCCCTGCCCTGCCCTTGTCCAGATGTTCCCACTTAGTCATGGTAGGGGCTGAGCAGGGGATGAACAGCATGACTTTGCCTGGACACCCTTCACAATCAATTGAGCTGTGGCAGCTGGGCTTACCCCCAGATGGGGAGAGCTCAGTGCAGTGATTATACATGGGAAACCAGAGAGCCTTTGGGACCAGACCACAATGGCTGATGCCTCTGCAATTCTCTCTCAGCTTCAATTAGCAGCTCTGAAATTAGGAAAAGCTCTCTGGGCTTTGACACTCCTCCCACAGACAACAGTTAGCCTCACCTGGGAGACAGCCTGCCCCGGGGAGAGGAGACAGCCCAAGCGGTGGACATCTGCACACCCCTAATGAGGCTGGCCCAGGATGGAGCTCAGCTAATTGCTCCAATCGGCCGTGATGTCTGGCTTCCAGCTGCCATGTCTGGCAGCACCATTTGGATGTCTTGAGTTTACTGTAAGGTTGGGATTGAGAGACCCTTAGGAATGGAGGATGTCAGCTGGGATTCATGCTGAAGCAATTAAGGGACATTTGTTGCAGGTGAAGAATGGTGAGATAGTAAAATAAAAATATCCCAGCTTGCTGTAATCTTACCAGGAAATCCATAGATCCCAGCCAAGATAGACCATTCCAGGAACACTATGCCTGTGGTATGTGATTGCTGAAGCACAGCAAAGCTAGACAATTCTGCATGCTGAACTGGGAACCTGAATTCTCAAAGGGCAAATTAACCAGATCACTACTGCTCCCCATTCCTGAAACACAGAAGACTCAACTTACCCACCCTACACCCTGGCACTATTTATCCTGAAACTGACAAGTATAAACTTCAGACTTCTCCTTAACACTCAAAGTCCCATACAGAGCCCTAGAAGTGGTCTCTTGTTTTGCATAAATCATATAAGAAACAATGGTATCCTTTATTTTGTGTCAATTTCAGCCTTAGGACCACTGTCTCTTTCCACTCCAACTCTCTCTGAGTCCCCTAAGGCAGTGTGATATGAGCATTGGGGTGATTTGCCTGAGGGGGAAAAACACTCACTCCAGGGTACAACCAATTTTGCAACAGGGGCTCTATTTATGTGGCTGTAGGAATAACGTACAGAAATAGACATTCTACCCTCTGTACCAACAACTGTGTTGTCATGGCATACAGGTGCCAGAAGACCAACTGTGACACAAACACATCTTATGGTACCAAATTGGTATCTCCACAGGATACAACAGAACCAAGCTCTGAAATCTAAAGAGCTACACGATAGTGAACGGTGAGTTATCCAACCATAGAAGCAGAACTGTAGGGGAAGGGCTCTGCTTTCATCAACACTCAAGCAAAATGAAAAGGTTCTTTCTTACCACATATATGAGAACTCAACACACATAATTAGAAATATGTTACACAATGAAAACATTCTCCATGAAATCAAAAGAGAATACTCTTGACACTGACATCTGAGTTATAGCCAAAACATTGAGGATAGTTCAAGAAACAAGAATGCATTAAAGAGCATCACTTTAAATGGGAGCAATAAGTGGGATTTTACTTTACTTTGGTGGTCCATTTTTAAAAGAGTAGGAAGTTATGTAGATACATGGAAGGACAAGGTTAATTTCTTGCTGATCCAAATAACGTTGAATAATAACAAAACTCATAAAACCACAAGGTCACAAATAGCAAATTAATTAATAAGTACAATCTGTTCAAGAAGTGGTTAAAATCAGCTAAGAAGGCTTTGTCAACAAAGAAAACTGATGCAAAGATGCCCAAGGACTTTAATAGCTATCTCTCCAAAAAAAAAAATGTACAAGTGACCAATAAGCCCACAAGAGGTGTTCAGCATCACTAAGCACTAGATAAATATGATTCAAAATAGCAATTAAGAGAATCGCTGTCAGGAGATGGAGATGACAAGTGTTGGTCAGGATGTGGAGTGTTTGCCTACATGTATGTGCAGTGCATATGTGCCTGGTTCCCACAAAGATCTAATGAGGCTGTTGAATCTCCTCCAACAGGAGTTCCATGTGGTTGTGAGACACCTATGTGGGTGCTGAGCACTGAACCTGGATCCTCTACAAGAACAACCAGTGCTCTTAACAGATGGGCCATCTCTCCAGCCCATAGAAATGCCTTAAACTTTTCACCTCATATACGAGAGAAATGTAGTCAAGATAGTCCCCAATACAGTATTTGATAAACCTAATAAGTCATGAGATTGCTATTAACAAATTATAAAATTCACAGATATCCTCAGTACTGAAAAAAAAATCATTGAAAATATACCAAATGTTGGGGGATGAATAGAGGCGAGCAAAAAAAAAAAAAAAAAAAAAAAGAGAGAGAGAGATACCTTAATAGAGGGAGTCATTATAGGTTTAAAGAGAAATCTGGCACTGGCGAAATGTCCAAAGATCTACAATAATGACCCCAACTAAGAATCTAAGCAATAGTGACCTTAAATGACCTTCCTCTATAATGAGATTGATGACTACCTTAAATGCCATCCTAGAGCCTTCATCCAGTAGCAGAAGCAGAGATCCACAGCTAAGCACTGAGCTAAATTCCTGGAATCCACTTGTAGAGAGGGAGGAGTGATGAGCAAAGGGGTCAAGACCATGCTGGGGAAACCCACAGAAACAGCTGACCTGAGCAAGTGGGAGCTCATAGAACCCAGTCATGAAATGGGGGAATCAGCATTGGAATGAACTAGGCTCCCTGAACATGGAAGGCCTGGGCGGTCTATGGGGCCTCTTGTGGTAAAACCAGTATTTATTCATGAATGGACTTTGGGAGCCCATTTCCCTATGGAGGGATACTCTCTCAGCCTAAATACATGGGGGAGGGACTAGGCCCTGCCCCAAATGTGACAGACTTTGATGATCCCCCGTGGAAGTCCTCACTCTCCCTGGGGAGCACATGGGAGTTGGGAGGTATCAGTGCAGTGCATGAGATGATGGGAGGAAGAGGGAACTGGAATTGATATGTAAAATGAGATTAAATAAACAATATTTTAAAAAATACACTTGAAACCCAAAATTTAAAAAAAGAGAAAATATACTAAGTGATCAATAATTTTTAAAAAGCAAACTTTAGGGGCTAGAAAGATGGTTCAGGGGTTAAGACTGCTTACTACTCTTGCAGAAGACCCAAGTTTGGTTCCCAGCACCAGCAACCAACTATAACTATAGTTCTAGGGAATCCAATGCCCTCTGGACTTTGAAAGGCACCTACATATATGTGATGCATGTAAACTCTTTTAGGCACGAACAAATCAATAAAGTTCAAAATAGATTTCAACTAACAAACAGGGAAGACTGAATTAATTTTTAATGTCAGTACAGAAAATATTATCAAATTATTGGTGGACTGAATAAAAGAGCAATAAGATTGTGTAGCCAAAGGTGTGGGAAACTATTACCATTAAAGTGACCCATTCATGAATTCACAAAATGCCTATATTACTGTTTGGATTTTTTATGTTTATGGTATTTTATAAGCATATTCAAGTTTGTTATTTTTGATGTGATCACTTTTCTCATCATAAGTTGAAGATTCACTTTTCTATAGAATGTTACACTCTTCTTCCATAGAAGGACCCAAGTTGCCTAAATGCATGGATATTGGTCCCTCTCCAAATCTGGGCATGTCCTTCCTCCTGGGGACAGCTGAGCTTTGGACTGTAGCCATTTCCTAATAGAAATCAATCTAAAAGAACTATGTGGCTGTGATACTCTGCCACTGTGGTCTAGGATTCCTCTGATTACAAACTTGAACTTGGATGCTCCATCTTCCAGTAAGGGGGAGTTCCTTGCAACTCAATACTTCCAACATGTGAGCAGGGGGCAGACAGAATCAACACAAAACTAAAGGACCTCTGGACGCCCTATGTCATAAAGAGAATAAACCAATACTCACTGAAGCACTTACCTCAAGATCAGTATTTTCATATCCCCTTCTACCATTCAACAGCCTGTATTCATCAGTAGAAATTATCATGGGACAGCAAAGGCAGCAGAACAGGGGCTGGCTATGAGGAACATGTGAAGAAAGCCAAGCTAGTTTGGATCGATTGGATAAACAAGTATTCACTTGGGATCTAATGGGCAGGAAGGGCACTTGGGGGGGTCCTTGGAGAATGGATGAAAGAAAAGGTAATCAAGAGTAATTAAGCTGTCAATCTTCTCTTAGCCCTTTCTTCTTGGTGGATAAAAAGCATTAGATTATAAACCCGATAGACTAGGAGAGCTTGAATGTACTACGGTAGTGGTCCTCAGGGGATAAAATGGAAAGTAACATTGACTCATCCAAGACATTGATGGATTGGCAAGAAAAGCTGAGTCGTTGAGACCTATTCCTAGATCTCGGGCACGGGCAACTGATAAAAGAATATAATGTTTATTGTGATAAGAAAGGTGACGTGAGAAATGGGATGGAAGGTACAGGGAACATGAAGTTCTCTTTCACTCAAGTGGAAGAGGAGCGATTTGTAAGGCATCCAGGTGAAGGTGCCAAGTAAATTCCTGATTATATAAGTCTGGGGCTCAGACAGAAGGCTTGGTGTTAAACTATAAATGTGTGGCTCTTCAGAAATAAGAATAAGAATAGAGATTAGTATGTAAGAATAAATAAGAATAGTATGTAAGTCACAAGAATAGGTTAGGTCATCCAGTGGGAGCTGAGAAAGGAAGTGGGGAGGAGAAGAAACTAGCTTCAAGAACACAAGCATGTTGATAGAATGGAAAAAGTCAGCAAAGCAGATGTAGCAAAAACATCTGTAGCAAAACAAAAAAAGTAGGAGAACCAGGAGAGTAATCCCAAACTCCAGGAGAAGAAACTAGCTTTTTAAAAGGTAGCAATAAAGTGGTTCACTCTCCCAAATGCAGCTGACATACAAATCTAAGATTATTTTTCCCCTGTGTTATCAAATCACCTACATAAATAAAGGTGGCCGGCATGCACTGCTTGGAACCAAGGGGACTTGTCCAAATGTCACAAAGGAAGTTGGTCAGGTATCCCTGGCCTATGGTGATAAACACCCCAAACATACCCAACCTTGTCTGATCTTGGAAGAAGGCAGAGTCAGGCCTGCTTATTACTTGGATGGAAAGTTGTCACTTCCCTTACCGAATATGAAGTTAACAGAGAGCAGAGACTCTGATGAAGCAATCCTGGGACAGACAAGGAACCAGTAAAATTGCAGCCAAGTCAGGATGCACGGACCCTAGAGGGGCTCTTGTGATCACCACGGAGAATGGAAACAATGTCAGAAAACCCACCATCCATCATGAACTGGCTTCAGAAAAAGCCTGTTCATATTGCCATTAGGGAAGAAAGATATCCGAGGACCAGAAAGCTCCTGTGATGTCTATTCTACTTTATCATGAAGTCCATCATCCCTGTTCTCCACTGCAAGAAATCGAAACATTTCCCTCCTGGCTACCACAAGCCTGTTCCCAAAAGTGGCTGCCTCCATATTCCAGCACAGAAATCTGTTCATGCAAATCTCCCACAGGTCCTCCACAGTCAGTGACTTCATGCTGGCAGGTTTTGAAATCATCCCTGGTGGGACTATTTGCACCATGGAAATTGGCCAACATTGAGTTCCAGTTTGTTGAATGGCTCCAGCCTGTCACTGAGTACTGTCCTATAAGGTATAACATGCTAAGCCAGAAAGGGAGAGCAAATACTTTGGGGAAATAAACTTCCCATAGTTTCTTGATGTATATTAGTATATTAAAAACTCAGAGGAGGCTTTTTATAAAGAAAATAATTCAACTTCTTTTTATTAACAGTTCTTCATACTTCCTTGACCATAGATTTCTATTTGCTGAAACATGTATCACTACCATCTGGAGTTCATGCTACTTATATTTTCTTTAAAAAAAAAAAAATAAAAGTGTTAGCATTAAAATGGAGATAGAAACCCCTAATGGATCTTCTGTTCATTCCCATGGCTATTTTGAGAGGTGTGCAGATGATGAATGCTCTTAACCATTCCTGTGATGGCTGAAAGACGCTTATTATTTATGACTTGAGCTCCGGGTGGTGATTGCTGTCATTAATAATGATGGTTTAGCCCCAAGGCTGGGAAGGTGGCATGTCTGCAGTCTCTCTTGCTTAGCTTGACATTCCTGTGATACAGGAGTTAGGGCTGTAAAGCTCCAAGTGCTTAGACGAGCACAGGGAGTGCTCAATTTCAAATTCCTTCCTCATTCAAGAGCAAGAGCTGTGGGGCTCAGGGCAGGGGTCTTGCCTTGAATGGTGGAAACTTGTGCTGGCTAACAGATTGCATGGAAGAGCTCCTGGGAACCCAGCGGAGCAGAACAACCATGTCAATTAAGAGAGCCAGGAAGCGGCCATGGGGGTCTTGTCCATCCACAGCTTGGCAGGACACAACGTATTTTACCAGAAGGAACCTCACAGCTGGAAGGAGCAGGTGCCGACAGAGTGAGCCTGTGCAAAACTGGACAGAGATTAAGGCAGGAAGGAAATTGGATTTTCCCAAGTTCCAAACGGGAGGGGTGTCCTAAGAGGAGGCAAGAGGAGAAGGGGAGAGAGGCTGAAATTGATTTAAGACTTGAAATAAATATCCTTAGCCAGCAAATAGCTGTCATTCTGTGTTTTAACAATTTAATGGGCAAAAAGACCCAGCATTAACTGAACCCACGCCTCAAACAGAGAGAAGATAATCAGTTGCTGAGCGGAGAGAACCAAACACGGTGTTCATGTCCTGCATTCCCCAAGAAGCAAATCTTCCTGCCAGGAAAAAAAAATCTTGGTCCACCCCCCCCTATGTTCTTTTCCCAGCAGCTCTCCTCTCCAGACAGTAAAGGATGCCTTCAGCCTCGTATGATGAGGCTTTGTCCTGCAGTTCTGAGATAGTGAGCAGCATGGGCCAGTGCTTCATGGAACAAAGAAGGGTGGTTCCTAAAAGCCAACAAGCACTGAAGCATCTTCCATATGAAGGTCAATGTGTCTAGCCCGTTTCAGAAAGCTGTGGCATCCTCATCTAATTATGTTCTGCCTGGGGCCATGTTTTCTCACTTACTTTCTCTAACCCTATTTGGAATCAGCGTTTTAAATGTCCAAATATGATAGCCTAAAGCAGTGGAAGAGTTTAGCAACTTGACAGGTCAACTAGTTATATTTTTAAAAAACAAAGTAAGGTTGGGATATTGAGAAATGAGATGTGTGATTCAGGGTGTTTCACTCCAATGCTCATAGATATGAAGGCTGAGTGGTCTTTTTCTCTTCTGGACATTAGTCCCTCCATATAGAACACCCTGAAAGATTCTGGAAGAAGAGTCAAGTGTTTGCATTCGAAGATGAAGAAAAAAAAACTTACCATTCTTTTCCATCTTTGAGTAGTAATTGGCACTCCAAGAACTAATTCTCACATGCATCATTGGATTTGGTCCCCGAAATAATCCCATGAGTCAGGTGGTCCTATTAGCCTCATTTTCCAGTTGAAAAAACTTATGGCTCAGAGACCTTGAGGGTCACACAGCTGGTAAGCAGATATGTGTGACTCGAAATCTCTTGCTCTTTGCCCTACCACTTACCCTAATCTTCTGGAAGGAAGAACCACCACAGATGTGTTCTCCACAGGGATCCAGGCACAAAGACATATGCAGGAAACTTCTAGAGCTTATTGAAGAAGAGGAGCACCTTTTGTCCCATGTCCCCTAATGTGAACTCTTGAAGGTTACCATGCAACAGAACCCCATGCACTCAGTCCCTAAGTTTCTCCGTATATTATGCTCCCTCCTCAACCCTAAAACCTAATCTGTAGGCCAAGCTGCTGAATTTGTCGGGACAACCAGAAATGTATAAAAAGTACAGTCCCCATATCTGTTTTTCTTGTCCATTTCTTTCCTAATGATCCTTCCCCAAAGAACATGACTCTCTTGGGTTTGAAAACTGCTATGAAAAAGTAAGGAAAGTACATCAAGAATGCATTTGTTATTCTCCAGATAAGTGAAACAGACACATCATGTAAGATGCCTTGCTCTCTCAACCCTTACATCCATCTCATTTTTGTCTGACCCTTTCTCAGGAAGGGCCAGAAGCCAATTCAACACATCATATGGAAAAATACATTCAGACTTCTATGAAAGATCACCTACAGACTTTATCCCCTACATCTATCTTTATCCTGCCTTGTTCCCCTGGACTCACTTCTTATATCTTACCACTTCCTCAAACAGAGACCTTCAAGGATTCCTCACTGACTCTAGTATTAACTCCAAATTTCTCAGCAAATCATGTCATAACTCCTTCACTCAGATAGTGTTCTAGTTTTTCTTACATGAATGTTTAGATGGGTGGGTGGGTGAATAGATGAACAAACAGATCTCATACTTTAATATTGTAACATTTCTCCTATGTCTGTGGAACAGCAGTGGTCTTCCATCTGCAGTTGAGAAAAATTAAGGACTTCATAACCTTCCCCTGAAGAGTCCCTCCATCTTCCACATGCATACATACACACAACTATCTCACAGTTGCCATATAAGTTTATAATATTTTAGGGCCAATAATACATCCCAGCAACCCAGAGGGACCTCTGGAAGGGCAACACCCTAAAATGTGAGTAGTTGGAGTCCCAAGTCTAATTTATAGACTTAAAAACCAACATTGCACAAGTAAGGGAACTTTGTTCCCAGGCCCCCATTTATCTTTGCTTATGTAATTACTACCTTTCACATTTGTAGCAGAGACATGAGATCAAAAGTATACCACCCCCACCACCATCACCACCACCATGCACATTTGTTGGTAATAAGGAACAATCTTCAATCTCCCGTCTTAGCCAAAGATGCCCTTGAACTTCTGACCCTCTTGCTTCCATGGACTGGGATTACAGGTGTGTGCCACCATACCTAACAGGTTTGTGAAGTGCTGGAGATGAAACCTGGGCTTCACACATGATAGGCAAGCACTCGACTGACTGAGCTACACTCCAGCCTTCTGTTGTTATTTTTTATGAAAGTTCAAAGATTCTTCCTTGTTCCTTCCCCCAAAGCCCTCTTACCCACCTTCTACTCTCAGAGAATTTCTCTGTGAGATAGAAGGGACATATCATGATAAAATGCATTCCTACCTACCATCTTTGGATACTGGCTTGAGATGTCCCTGGCTGCCATCTTTGTGACATAAGCCAAGCATACCCAGAAGCTTTTCTGTCTGCCATTTTAACCCTTGAACATTTTACACTTTGCCCTTAAGCTAAGTATTGCCCTGTGTGTCTACTATCTTTCTTTCTTGAATGGTGACCTTAAACTGAGCATGCTCAGTTAAGAGAGCATGCTCAAGATTAAGCCCATCCTGAGAGTGCTTTCCTGTATGAACACAGGCTCCCTGGATGAAGTACTTCTTTCTTTCAGAAGAGCACTACTTTGGAAATAACTCTCATACCCTTCTTGACCTGCTGGAAGTCACTTCAGCTGATCTATCACTTACCTATTGTGAATAGAGCTACAGTAAACATGGGCATGCAGGATAAAAAAAAAAAAAAAAAGAAAACAAGAAAATGCTGGATAAATGAAAGTAACAAATAGAAAAGGAATTTCTCCCAGCCAGATAAGATCATTACAGCAGCCTAGTAATGTTTAAATATAACAGTAGCTTTAAAAAGAGTAAGAAAGAAAACCTACAAATAATGTAATGTGTGATAAACAGAATGGCCTCCCCAAAATGACTCCCCTTGTCTTTACTCTAAACATCTAATATTACTGTTACATGGTAGGTTAGGGCTGCCATAACAAAGTTCAACAGACTGGGAGTCTTAAACAACAGAAATACATTATATTACAGTTCCAGAAGCTGGAAACTCAAGATCAAAGTGCTAGCAGGGTTGATTGTCCCTGAAACTTCTCTGCTGGCTTGAACATGGTCCGCCTGTTGCTGCTTTCTACAGTCCTGGCCTCTGTATACATGCATCCCTGGTGTCTCTCTGGGTATCCAAATACACTCTTCATATAAGGACAACAGTTAGATTAAATGGCAGCCCACCCACATGACTGTAAATTAACTCATTTGACCTTAAGTATCTCTTTAAATGTCTATTCTCCAATATAGCCCCTTTCTAAGATACTAGAAGTTAGGTTTTCAACATGCAAACGAGATAAAGACATGCATGACAAGGGAAAATTTAGATTGCAATAGATAATTAATGAGCTAACTTTCATTGAAATGGGGAGATTATTCAGGTACAACCAATGTATAATTGCAATTAATATAAGATCAAAAGGGAATCCTGAAAAGTGGCTTGTGGGAGATACAGCATAAGAAAAACTTGACACACCTATTGCTCTCTTCTAGTGGGACAGAGCCAAGGAATGGAAGCAGCTTAAAAATCAATGAAGGCGGGGCAGTGGTGGTGCATGTCTTTAATCCCAACATTCAGAAGGCAGAGGCAAGTGATCATTGTGGGTTTAAGACCATCCTGCTCTACAGAGATAGTTCCAGGACAGCTAGGGTTGTTCCACAGAGAAACCCTGGCTCAAAAAACAAAAACACAATCAACAACAACAAAAGAACCAAATAGATAAATTAAAAAAAAAATACAATGAAGAGTCCCCACTACAGCCCCCAGAAGGAATGCTGTAGCTTGACTTCAGCCAAGTAACACCTTTTCAAATTCTGACCTCTGAACTTATGAGATAATACACTTAGGTTGTTTTAAGCCACTAAATTTGCATAGCTTGCCAAAATAGAAAAGTAATACATCATGTACATGAAAGGATTAATGATGCGAGTAGCATTTCAAGTAACTGACAATGACATGTTACTCAGTAAATGATAAACAATTAGCTACTCATTCAATTAATAAAGTAAACAAAATCATATATCTATGCCACATTATTTATAAAAATAAAGCCCAGATAGGTTTAAGACCTTAGTAATATACACATGAAACTACTGGAATGAAATGGATGTGAATGCATTCATGACTTTGGGATCAGGAAGAAGAAAACTTAAAAAAATTAATAAAGTTTACATTATTAAAATATAAAGCATTTGTATTCAAGAGCTAATCTAAGCAAAATCAAAAGACAAGCAAGAAAAAAATTGGAAAAGGGGTATTTGTAACATACATCTATTCATAATTTCTCCTTCTGTTATTTTTCTTCCTGACAGTGATCATGAATTATTTCACTAATTAACAACAAATAAGGGGAAAGGGTGGGAAAGAATCTTCTCCAGCATTCTTATTTTTTTTTTTTTTTTGGTTCCCAGAAATAGATTAGAATGAATAAAAGAACCAAAATCACTATGAGAACACAAGGCTGTGTTTTATAAAAGACAAATTATGATTGCTGGGGGGGGGCAGTTCCTCACTCTATCTCTCCCACACCAGTGCTGTGGGTTCAGGGCAGCCAGTGTTGAATGGACAAGACTCCTGAAGCACTGACCTACTTAGGGACCACTAGAGACATGGCACAATTGTCTGATTGTCTCTCCTTTTCCCTCATTTTTCTGGACATGGGTACACTACATGTCCTGCCCTCTCTAAACTTGGATGTTTCTGTGTGCCTGAGTTCTAGCTAATGGGACAGAGGAAGAGCAGAGGTCACTCTCCTGCCCTTCATCCTTACTTTACCTACCTTTTGAGGCACTGGGACAAGAAGTAAGCCACAAAACATGCCTGACCTCTCACTGTCCTCCAACAGGCCTCCCCTAGCTCTGCAAACAGGAGGCGTGAGGCCCAGCAGGTGCTGTGATGAGCTTCAGTGATCAGCTTGAGTGACACACCTGGGGAAAAAGGAAAGTCAATTGAGAAGTTGCCTCTATCAGATTGGCCTGTGGATATGTCTGTGGGGCACATTCTTCTTTTTCTTCTTCTTCTTCTTCTTCTTCTTCTTCTTCTTCTTCTTCTTCTTCTTCTTCTTCTTCTTCTTCTTCTTCTTCTTCTTCTTCTTCTTCTTCCTCTTCTTCTTCCTCTTCTTCCTCTTCTTCCTCTTCTTCTTCTTCTTCTTCTTCTTCTTCTTCTTCTTCTTCTTCTTCTTCTTCTTCTTCTTGTCCTCCTCCTCCTCCTTCTCCTTTTCCTCCTCCTCCTCCTTCTCCTTCTTCTCCTTTTCCTCCTCCTCCTCCTCCTCCTTCTCCTTCTCCTTTTCCTCCTCCTCCTCCTCCTTCTCCTTCTTCTTCTTCTCTTATTTCATTTTACATTCCAACCACAGTTCTCCCTCCCACCCCTCTTCTCACTCTCTTCACCTTCTCCCCTCTAACCACCCCCCCATTCATTCCTCTGAACAGATAAGGGCTCCTATGGAGAGTCAACAAAGCCTGGCACATTAAATTGAGGCAGAACCAATGTGGAGCATTTTTTAATTGCCAATTGCTACCTCTGCTCATGTGCTCCTTCTTTGCATAAGGAAGGTCAAGCCAGAGGGAGCAAGCCAATAAGCAGCATCCCTCCTTGGCCTCTGCTTCAGTTCCTACCTCCAGGCTCCTGTCTTGAGCTCTTGCCCTGACTTCCCTCCACAATGGACTGTAGGCTGTATGCTGAAATAAACCTTTTTATCCCCAAATTGTTTTTGGTTGGTATTATCACAGCAGCAAAAAAGTAACCAGAACACAGGGTGTTTTATCACTGCCAACGCCAGTGTCATTTGGATGTTAATATGACAAAGCCCCTTCTTTTAGATCTCCAACGTCATGACTCATGGGCTGGCACATTTTCCAGTGTTTCTGTATTGTATGAGTAAGACTGTGTGGGAATGAAGGATTCCAGATATCAGGACAATGGGTTCCAGAACAGAGTCAGGGCTCACAGAGAGAAACGGATGAGGCTGAGATGCACAGCTTTAGGAAAATTAACTTCTTCCCATAAAGAAAAATCCATCTAGCTGTCCAGAGTCTGGACATCTCTCCTTGTGACTATAATTCATAGGGTATTTTTCAAGACCCAGGACCCTGGTTTTAGTTTGTTTTATTTTGTATTAATTTTTTTCTCCCAAAAGAATAAAAAACATAAGTAACCTATAGACTATTTGAACCTACTTTGGGAGGATCTGGGCACCTCACTAATTTACCGTTTGCTTAGGAGACCCTTCTCACTTCAAGGATGAAAAGTCTGTCTTCTGCCCACTGCCTTCCACATCACATTATACGACAGCTGGTCAACTCACCATGGCCCTAAACAAGCTCAAATATCATCTTACATAGAGGGGCTATCTGACACAAGATCTTGCTGCATAGCTCAGAAAAATATCCCGACAGCCACAGAAAGGTAAATACAGACCCTGAACTCAAGCCAGCTGGGCCAGCAGCAACAGAGCCCTTTGCCTGGCAGCTGTGGGACAGTTTTCAAATATAAACACTTTTCCTCTGCCTCTGCTTCCCCCTCTCCTCTCTGTTTTCTTTCCTAAGGATTAAGAGATTTCATTTTCATTGTTCCATAGATGGGAAGGGAGGTCTCCCTGAGTCAACGCCAAGCACTGTGTGTTCCTTATGGTTTGGAAACCACTTGAAACAGTCCGTCCCCTCCTCCAGCAGCCAAGCCACACGGTACCCCCAGATCCTTGGAGTTCTATCGGAGTCCCAGGAAGACTGCTGCAGAAACGGTGTCTTTTCCCAGTCCACCCAGACCATCTGGAAGGCAGAGACCATCAGTAGAAATGTGCCTTTCTATGTAAGATGGGGTGATTATCAGAAACACAGAGCAGAAAGTAGTGTCAGCTACTTCTAACGGCCTTGCCAGACATCTTGCTGTCTCAGTGCACTCATGAGGCAGCTCAGGACCTATGTCAAGGGCACTACAAGGAAAGAAGAGACCTGCCCAGCATCCATTTACCCTACCTTCCACTCATTCCCAGTGCCTGCTGTGTCCTGTGCTCTGAGAGGCTAAACTTTAGAAACTGCTTCTTCCCAGATGGATCCCACCAGTGGGGCTGTGGAATGCAGGATGTGACTGACGATTGGAAAAAGAGAATTCCCTGCTTGTGCTACATTTCTGGAAGTGGAAGCAGCCATGTACATTCATGGAATGAGCCTCCACCCAGACCCCAGGCTGCCCACTCTGCACCAACCCCGCTCCCAGAAAGCCAGGCAACACTGTTTACTCATTCACTTGAGCAACCTGGAAAAGGCGGTGGCTGCCTGGTGCTGCTCATCTCCAATGCCCCAGCTCCTACTGTGTGTCACTTTAACATCCTGTACACACTTCTTCAAAAAGCCTCTTCATCGGCCTCTTTTTAAAATTTGTTTTTATTATTTTAAGGTCTGTGTATGTGGCAGGGACTGGAGCTATATGCCCATGTGTGGGGGTATCTGATCAGGCCAGATGCACCGGATGCCCTGGAGCTGGGGTTATAGGAAGTTGTCTACCATCTGATGTGGGTCCTGAGAACTAAACTTTGGTCTTAAGCACTGAGATGTCTCTACAGCCCCTGGATCCATCCTTTTTGTTTGGAGCATATGGGATGAATGCGCTTTCCTGCCAGGCCCCCACATATTGCACATGGCACAATCAGTGCAAGTACAAAGGTTTAAAAAGGAAAGATAGTGTTTACATCTCTTTAGCCCTGCTGTGATCAGAGGAGAAAGGAAATATAGCTGGGCTTATCATTCTAGCCCAGATGACTACTTAAGATTCTAGAACAGTGATTCTCAGGGTCTGATCCGCTTCATCTGGGAATGTGATATAAACATGGATTCTAAAGCCTTACCCCAGAGCCACCCCGTCAGAAATTCCTAGAGCAGGGGCCAGCATCTTTGCCCCAGCACTTTGTCACCAGGGCCCCTGAGATGTATCTCTGTCATATCCCAAGCGAAGGCAGATGAGGGAACATGGCAACCAGATTTTTTTAAAACCATGGAAGTTGACTGCTGGTCCCTCTTGAACACCCATGGGTGATCCTCAAGATGGTCTCCATGACTTGGGTTGGGATTAGACAGGTGAGGTCCCTCCAGTTGCAGCAAGAGGCTAGGTGCTTCCTGACTCGGTCAGTAGCAGGAGGGCACACCTGCCCTCCTCTCAGAGGCTTCACACATAAACACCTAAGCTCAGACAGGACTCTCTGTCCTCAGATGTCAACAGCACCATAGCTGAAGATCCTGCCTAAGTGCCATCACCCAGATGTGCCCAGATGTGTCTCACGGCTGAAATGCTGTGAGGTTATAATGGTTAGGGAGGTCTTCTCTTCACTTGGCTCACGTGGGCTCCTTTGTCATCATTCTCAAAGCATCTGCTTGAGAACCAATTCACACTTGTTCCCAGCTCCAGCTGGGAACACAAATGGCAGCTTAAGTCTCACAACCCATTATTTTTGGAGCAGCTGCTGACCTACAACCAGCCCCTTCATTCTGCATCTGCTCCCTTCCTTTGTGAAATGAGGGCAATGAGACCTGTCTTGGATGGTGAAGTAGGAATTAATTGAAATGATGTACAAATGATGACACATCCTTGGAGTCCACCAAGTGGAGTCCCTGTCCACTCCTCTCCTTGCAGACTATGGCCCTATGTTTCCCATGGTGAATTACTAGGGCACAGTGCAGAGGGTAGAACCCAGGGTAGGACAGTCTGTGCCAGGCCTAGGACTGCCATTTGCTATCTTTGTGAATTTAGGCAATTGCCTTAAATGTTATATTGCTCTTGTTCTTACCTACTTCATGCATAAATCTCAGCATCTAGAAAGCTGGCTTTTTCATCGCCTTCACACTCTGTAGATGTCTGCTCTAATTCATTTAAAAATTATTCATTATTAACATGAATAAGAATTAACTGTTCATTCTTAATTCATTATTAATAATATCATGACCATATTTTGCAAGCCAAATATTGAGACTGAATGTCTATTATGACTCAACAATAACGGTAATTGGGCAGAATTTTTGACTCTCATTTCAGTGTTTGAAAAGAACTTATGTATATTTTGGGTGAGAGTTTAGAAGATAGTGGCAGGAAGGCTAGCAATGGTGGTGAAGAAAGTGCGGCTGGACCTGAACAACTTACTCAAGTGGAGCAATCAAGGCACAGAAGGACAGACACTGCATGATCACACTCACATGTGAAAGCTTTCAAACTTAACCCCATGGATCAGTGAAAGGCAATTACCATAGGCTTCCGGGAGTGTGGTGTGAGCAGGGATAGGGGATAGAAAAGGGAGATGCTGAACAAAGGGCACAGAGTCTCAGCACAATGAGAGCAATAAACCTTACTAAGCCATTTTACTGCATGATGAACACAGTTAATGTATCCATGCATTTTCTGTTGCTATAAGGAAACACTGGGCCTGGAACTTACAAAGACAAACACTTTGCTAGGGGTGTTGAAGATTCCAGTAAGAGAATCTCTGACTTCATCATCCTGTCTGCAAAAGCAGAGGCGAGATCATGTGATGAGACTGGAAGCCAGGGGAGGTGTGGCCAGACCTACTTCCCAGTAGGCCTTCCCTTCTTTACATATCAATATATGTATTTTTATTTGAATTCTTTTCATATAACATATACACCCATCTCTTCTCTTTCAAGACCCATCAACTCTAAACATCATCACACTGGGACCAGGTCTCTAACACATGAATGCTTGAGGAACAAACCGTATCTGAGCAATTAATAGTAATCTGTTGTAAATTTCAAACATTTTTTTAAAGAATAGATTTTAGTGCTTTTATCACACACACACACATGCACACAAGTATTAAGTTGGTGCATATTAGTTTGATTCAACCTATAAAACACACAGGTCAAAACATCATGTTATATCCCATAAATATGCATAATTATTGGTCAATTAAAATATTAATAATGACTGGAATCTAAACTAAGAGAACTGATTTGGTCACTGGTAAGGGAAATGACAAAGCCATGTCAGATCCAAGAACTGGGTCTCTGGAAAGTCCTTGCACTGAGTGTTTCTCTTTGTGAGTTTCACCACTGTCCAGAGAAGAACTGGTCTGTTTCCCATCCCTGGAACACCTCAGAGTCATTGTCACCACCACCCACTTTGTTCTCACCCTTCCCTGCCCTGAAAAGCCCTTCCTTCTTTCTTCCCCTTCCAAGTCCTTCAGAGCCCAGCTCCATTCCCACTTCCTCTGAGACACTCCCTAGAGGCTCAGTCCCCTTCTACATCCTCCTCCACAGACCCCCCTTAAAGCTCCTGGTCAATTGAAGGTCACTTAGCATAATATGTCTTCATTCCTAATCAGTATGATACCTTCCATGTCTTCTCCCTGAAAACCAACCAATCACAGGTATTCCCTCTGAAGGCAAGAGTCATACTTTCTATAACCAGAAGAAATATAAAGGGTGCACACAAAAGAGTTGAACAGAAATCACATCCTTCATGCTGTATCTTTCTATCAAGATCCCCATGTCCCTAGCTATTACTTGCATCCTTGTTCTCTGAAAGGGGGAAAGACAATCTAAATGTTCTTCTTAAAATAAACTGGCCTGGATTCCAACCCCACCCATTAAAAACCTAGAATCCTCTTTTTACTCCCCGATAAAGCTCTAGGACTTTGCAAATATCCTCCCTCCCAACAGTTCATTATTGGACAGAGTTCTAAATTAAGGACTGTTCTGCTCTCTAAGGCTTTTTTCTAATTTTTTTCCTGGCTGGCCACAAATCAGCGGCCATGTTAGATGGCAGAGTCAGATTGAAATATGGGACTCAATGAACAAAAGTTGGTATTAACATGTGCTGTTATTCTGTATGTGCTCTAACAAATAAAGCTTGCTTGAAGGATGCAAGTAGAGCTAGCCACTAGTTAACCATACAGGCCAGGAAGTGATGGCATACACCTTTCATCCCAACACTTGGGATCTCTTGCCTTTGATCCTGGTACTTGGAAGACACACCTTTAATCCCACCACTAGGAAGGTGGAGATAGGAAGTAATATGGCTTGGCGGACAGAAAAATATAAGGCAGGAAAAGACAGGAGCTCAGTCCATTCAGTCTGAGAATTCATAGACACAGGAGCTTAGTCCATTTGGTCTGAAGATTTAGCAGAGGTAGTGGATGGCTCCTTCACTTCTCTGATCTTTCAGCATTTACGCTGATATCTGACTACAGGTTCTTATTATTAAGACCAATTAGAATTGTGCTACATTAACAGGAACATATATTAAGTTCTGAACTTTAAAAGTGAACTCAAAATATTGAAAGGTAATTTAAATTTAATGCAATTGTTATAGAAATCAGTAATAACCATCTTAAGAAAGTTAAATCTCAACAAATACCCAAAATTGAAGTGATTTCTTAAAAAAACAGTTCACAGTAGCGTCAAAGTAAAAATCAATAACAATAAAAACTACACAAACACATGGAGAATAAACCTCTAAAACCAAGGTCAAGACAAGGGCGTCTACTCTTACCACTCCTAGCCAATTCAGAGGAATGAGCAAGAAAAAGTGGCAGACAGGTAAAAATTATCCACTTTTGCAGACAATATGATCTTGTGCTCAAAATAATCTTAGGCCGGGCATAGTAGTGTTTGCCTATACACCCTGGGGGAACTAAGGGAAGAGGACCGAGATGTTAAAGTCAGCCTGGATGACACAGAGAGTTCTAGGCCAGCCTATGTTATAGAAAGACCCTATCTCACAAACAAAAAGCAAAACAAAACCCTTTGATATGATAAGCACTTTCATTAATGTAGCAGAATATAAACTTAACATCCATTAAATTCAACTTTTCTACATACTATCTTTTTTATTAATTTATTTTTTACATTCCAATCCCAGTTCCCCCTCCCTCCTTTCTTCCCACTCCCTCTACTCCTGCCCCCCCTTCTTCCCATCTGCTCCTTTGAGAGAGTAAGGCCTCCCTGTCTATCTAACAATCTTAAGCATGCTAAAATAAGAACTCAAGGAAATACTTTCATTCATAATTATTTTTAAAAAATGGGAATAAGCCTAACCAATGAGGCAAAAGACCTTCACAATGAAAACTTTACAATACTTATTAATCCCTCCAGGCAGGAATAAGGCCATTACCATAATTTTTTTAGCTAAATTTGAAGCAAGCTTTATTTAAGTGCTGGCCTGGCCGAGTCCATACCTGGGATTCGCAGAATATGGTACCAAATTACATTAGTCAAAGGCTCATAAGGCAAAATTCACAAAGCTGTGTAACTCTCCCCTTCATCCAGTCGGGGGCAAGCATTCATCTGGACGTACTTCCTGCCGATGTACCTCCCACCTGCATGTGATCAAGCACATCCTGTTCAGTTGGGGCACCAAGCTCGTTTGCAGCAGTGAAAACACGTGGCTCATTATCTTACATGAACAACAGCTCCCAGCATACCAGAAAGTTCTCTATCCTTGGGCAAGTGGGGCTTACAGGTTAGAGGCATTCTTGTTTTATAGATCTCTTAAATATAGCAATTTAAACTTAAAACACAGCTTTAGCCCTCACACACTGAGGACAGAAACTCAAGAAGCCATTGCAAAGTAAGAAAAGCTCCCATGTTCATGGATAGGCAGAACTGCTAATCAAAATTCCAGCACAAGGAAAAGTAATCATAAAATTTATACAGAAGCATAAAAGACTTCAAGCAGCCAAAGCAATCTTAATCAAAAAGAGAAATGCTTGAGGTATCACAATATCTGCTCTCAAAGTCATAGTAAAAACAATGCAGCATGGTACTTACACAAAACCAGAAATGTGGCACAATGAATTACAGTAAATAATCCAGAAACAAAGCCACAGCTACAGCCCTCTGGTTCTCCAGAGAGACGTCTTTATTAGTTTCCTTCTCTGTGGTTGTAATAAAACAATAAGCAGAATTCAACTTAAGGAAGAAAGGTTTATTTGACTAAGTAGTTATAGTCCTTCATTGAAGGAAAACAAGGCCAGAACCTAGACATAGGAACTGCAGTAGACCATGGGAGGACGCTGCTCACTGGCTTGCTTCATCTCTTCCCTCTACTGCCTTTCCTATAAGGCCCCAGACCTATCTACTCAGGGATGACACCACCCACAGTGGGCAATTGACAAAACGCTCTGCAGATAAACCCACAGGCCAATCTAGTAGAGGCCAATTCTTCACTTGAGAGTCAATCTTCCCAAGGATTTTTAGGTTTGTGTCAAGTTGACAAAAACCAACTATGACAGTGCCAAAAACCTACACTGGAATAAAGAGCCTCTTCAACAATCTGAGCTGGAAAGCTGTATACCCACTTGTAGGATATTAAAACTACATCTCTCCCACTGTTCAAAAACAAAATTCAAAATGTATCAATGACACAAATATAAAACCTGGAACTTTTCACTAGAGAAAAAAATGTTGGGGAAATGCTACAATATAATGTGCAAACAGCAGCTTTCTGGGTGGGATTCTAATAGCCCAAGAAATAACAAGAATTGACAGGTAGAATTTATACAATTTTTAAAATTCTACATTTTAAAGAAATAATCTGTTGGAGTTGGGGAGGTGGCTCAGAGGGAAAAGTACGAGGACCTGGGTTCAGATTCCCTGTACCCAATAAAAAAAACAGGTATTGCTGCGTGCTGCAACTGCAGCAAGGTAAGGGGAAGGTACAGATGTGTGTCATCAGAGACTGCTGGTCAACCAGCCCTGTTGAAAAACTTGTCAAGCTCTAGGCTCAGTGAGAGAGCCTGTCACAAAGGACTAAGACAGAAAATGATAGCGGAGACACTTCATACCATTCTCTGCCCTCCACACACCACACATGGGAACACATGCATGTACTAACACATACAAAACAAAATAGAGGAAATGATTGCCATGTATAAGAGGCAGTTTAAAGAGTAGGAAAAATAAAAGATTAATGTCCAGGATATATATTTTTAAACCTAGAAATTAAATACCAAATAACCAAACTAATAGGTGGGTCAATGAGTCAAATGAACAGGTTATTTTTTAAAGAAGCTCAAATAATCATAAATTATTTTAAAATAATCATGTGAGGCTAGAAAGATGACTCAGTGGTTAAGAGCACTTGCTGCCCTTGCAGAAGACCCAGTTCCCAGCACCACATGGCAGCTCACAACATTGTGTGTGTGTGTGTGTGTGTGTGTGTGTGTGTGTGTGTGTGTGTGTGTGTGTTCTACTGAAGTTGAGTGTGGTAGTGTGCACCTATAACCTCACCATTTGAGAGGTTGAAAGAGAGGAACTGAGAATCTGAGGCCACCCTGGAATGCAGTGTCTCCCTGCCTTCCCCAGACTGAAAGTCTTCATCTGAACCTGACCTCTTTGTATAAACCATACAATCATGCCAGTCAGGGTTCACATCTACCTTACTCCTCCCACAAGATTCTCTGGCCACACCAGACACTAACCAGTCTCTTGCCCTGACACTTACTTATGCCTTTATATTGCTTGTGCAATCAAAATTAATTTAAATCTGATATCTTTCTCCAAATGCTTCGCTCTCTCCTTAGGGACCAAGACCCTTTTGTCTTGTACATTTCCCATCACCTAGTGCAATCCTGAATCTGCTAAGTTGTTGGACAGAATGTTCAGTTGCCCCTAGAACCTCTATCAGCATCGAGTTTTCCATTGCTTCTGCTCTGGGGCACTGATCACGAAGCTTGGGTGAGTCACCTAGGGAACATTAATAAACTAAAGATACAGACTGCAGCATGGACTACAGAATCCGGTATAAGTATGGTAAGTGGAGATCCAAGGGGTTGAACTACATAAAGCTGTCTCTCCCTGTACATGGGAGATTGGTTCAAAGACCCTGACACTACAAAAAGCTGCAGCTGCCATAACAGTAGTTGTAAATAAAATAAATATATTCCTCTGTATGTTTTAGATCATCTCTAGATTGTCTACAATACCTAATGCTAGTTAAATAGTTGTAGTGTATTGTTTAGGAGATCGTGACATGAAAAATCTCTACATGTTCATTTTTTGTTCCTGGATATTTTCAGCCTTCAGTACATTGCCTTCTGCAAATGGAGCAGAGCTCCTTGGACTCAGGACACCTCCTTGTTGTCAAGTCGTAGAGTTTCCACTCATCGGGCCCCTAAACTGAAGAGGTTGGGCTACTATTCTGTGGGTCAAAAGGCTGACTGCAGAGAGGATCAGAGGGAGCATCTGTTTCTTGAAAATCTACTCTATCCCAAGCACCTCTCTAAGGCCATGTGCTCTCGTGTGAAGGCAGCAGGAGTCTGCCCCATACAGCCCTTGCTGGAGATGTACAAAAGGAGCCTCTGAACTTAGAGTAGCCTGGCTCTGCTGTTAAACGAGCCATTAACATCTCCAGGTCTGAGATGTAAACAGCAGATGGGAGAACCATACACAACTGAGGTTGAGCCACATCACTCCCCTGATGTTTAATAGAGAACCCAGTGTTTAATAGAGGGGAATGAAGACTCTTTGGGGCAGTGTCCTTGGGGATGTTTCTTCAAAAGTCTCCTCCTTCCCTTACTGCTCTTAAAAATCGGGCACAGATGTGGTTTTGTTTTTCAATGTAAGGCATTCTTAGAAGTTCCAGGTTGAACCTCCTGAGCTAGGTGACATCTAAGGTTTCTGCTAAACTGGTTAATATGACCATGCTTGCTGTGACTCTGACCCAAAGATCCAAGAGTGTTTGGGTGGGGAGGCACAGCATGGGAAGTTACTAGACAAAAAATGAGTCTTTTCTAAAAGAAGCTGTGTTCTGAAGAAAACAACAACACATAAAGCTCTCTCTTCTCTTATTATCCATCATTTGGGGCCTTCTCCATCATTCTAGAACATTCCAGAGCCCATCTCTGTCTCACTGTTCCTGCCTTCCTCCACAACCTTGCAGGCTTTCATATGTGTCCCCTGGATTCATCATCCATTCCCCACCGCCACCGCCACCTTCCTGTGGGTAGCAGAACGAGAGAGAAGAAGCTACCTCTCAGAATTTGTGTCTCCTCACGACTTGGCATCTCCTCTTTTGTACTTTATCCCTAATGACTCCCCCAGACTCTGTCCAAATCGGGCCTCTTGCTATTGAGTCCTTGTCCTTGACTGGAGGTGACCCCTGGAAGAACCATCTCACTGATGTCCCTCTGCTTCCAGTCACTGAGGAAACTGGAGGAAGAAAAGTGTTTATTAAAATCAGTGAAGTCTAACAAAGGGGTGGGGACAAGGGAGCGTGTTCATTTCAGCATTCTCCCCACAGACAGAGGGTGGAGAAACCCAGGCCTTCCTGCCTGGATGTCATCAGATTTTGGCCTCCCAAGAGCAAGAAATCAGTGGAAATGTATATACATTTTAATACGCCCTCATTACAAATAAAAATGGTTTTACATCAATACAGGGGTTGGTTGATATGTGTTCCAGCTTTGCTGAGCAGGGAACACATCAAACTGCCTATAATAATATCAGGCGAGCAATCTTTCTGCCAAACTCGGACAGAGGGGAATTTTCACCGCCAGAGGAGATCTGCTCTTCATCAATGTTTCAATATTCAAGGAAGCCGGGGACATATTTCTGTGATTGAAGCAAACTGCCAGTTGCCAATACTATGATTTAATTCACCCCTTTTCTCCTCTTATTTGGATTAACTGCCATGGCATCTGCTGTGCCATGAAAGCCTAGCCTAGAAGAAACATTATACTAAAGAGCAGAGAAAGGGAATGTGAGGAAAGACAAAGAGAAAGGGAGAATTGAGAGGATAAGGGAAAGATGGAGGCTAAGGCAGCTGGAATGGGAGGAGAGCACGTGGAGAAACTGAGAAACAGAAGAGCAGACAAGATGGAAAAAGCAAAAATGGTGGGAAAATGAGGAATAAGTAAAATAAAAACCATGAAGGGGCTAGGAAAGTGGTTCAATGGACAAAGTGCTCTCTGGGTAAGAACAAGATGCTGAGTTCGGATCCCCAGCATCCATGTAAAAGTTAGGCGTGGCAGTGTTCACCTGCAAATCTCAGCACTGGGGGATGGAGAGGTGGATCCCACGGGCTCACTAACCAGTCAGTCTAACCAAAGTGGTGATTTCCAGGTCCAATGAGAACCCGTGTTTCAAAAAGTAAGGTAGAGAACGATGACAAAGATGCACAGACTCAACTGCTGGCTCCCATGTGTGCACGCACAGACTGACACAGGCCTGCAGCACACACACATACACAGCAAACAGAGGACAACACAAAAGCCAAAGGTAAGAGTCATCTCAGGGGTGGGTCCTCTCTCAGGCTTTAGGGAAGAGATCCAAGACTGAGGTTCCCTTCCCAGGGTCACTGAGCTTGAATCAAAGCACTCGGTCTGCCTGAGCCCTATCAATACCCTTCACTGTGCAGTGTGAAGTGAAGAGCAAGGTAAAGCCATGGAGTGGCGACAGACAGACAAAGGTTGCTGTGTGTACACATGCATAGTGTTGGCCTTCTTCAAATGTCTGTGCTGACTACTAAAATCTAACAATTCAGTTGCCATAGTCTCTTCATCCTTAGACCCCCCCCCAACAGCGCTTTGTGAATAGTAGCTAAGACCTAGAAGACACTATTTGCTTCCTCAACAGATTCCACACAGTAGAATCAGAATATAGAAGAAACATCAGAATCTTACAAGATGGATGCCTGTCTTCTGAATGTCCAGCTCCTGACAGGATGTATTTCCAGGATGGTACCTACCCTGACAGGAGCTACATCCTAGGTGATGGGAAATGACAAACTCTAGGACCCAGTTCTAGCTTCAGAAGGGCCACTCACCTCCTCTAAGATGAGGGGGACCTTTCTAGCTTTAGCATTAGGTACCAGCTTTCCCAGAACTAGTTTGTTTTGACAATGGCCCTGTTAAAATTAGTGAGATTGAGTAAAAAGTAAATAAGACTTCTGTACTATTCCTACAAGTTCTCCAAATATTCCTAAAAAAAAAAAAAAAAAAAAAAAAAACCTCCTTCACAGTAATCTCATTGGCTGGATTCAAATTTAAAAGCACCCATTTCTGTTTAGATCTCCTCCCTGGTCCCGATAGTACCTCTCTTCCTCCCCTATCTCACAGTAACTCTGTACATTAAAGAGCTTGAACACAACATGGCCATGGCACACTGCCCACCTAAGTTCTGTCCACAACCCCAAGACTCCACAATGAGCCCCTCCTTAACCACTATTGGGGCCTAGGGATATACAAGGTAGCAGCATAGTCCACTCCTAGAGGACAGACCCAGGGAGGTTCAAGACCATCTGAACAGAGAAAATTACAGAGACCAGCTATAGGAACATCTTCTAGAAGTGGATATAAACCACAAGTTCCAGAAGACATGTTTTTTAGTGTCACCCTCTGAAAAGGAGCATGAGAGGAAAATAGTCAGCATTAGGACCTGATTAAATCTAAAATCTATATCAGGAGTGTCACCTCCAAGGTCTGAGAGAGTTATCTCCACTTCACCACTTACCTGCTGACTCATTTGGACTCAGTGGAACTGGGACCAAGACAGAAACAGGAAATTCATTCTGGTTATACAACTAATCTTAAGAATTTGGGCCAGGCAATAGTGACACACACCTTTAATCCCAGCACTCAGGAGGCAGAGGCAGACGGATCTCTGTGAGTTCAAGGCTAGCCTGGTCTACAAAGCTACACAGAGAAATCCTATTGGCTGGGCCTAACAAAGTACCTGGTATATACTTTATGATGAATGAACAAAAGTGAGAAGACTAAACACCAACCTTCAATATAAGACAGGTTTCATCATAAAAATAAATAGTAGGTATTTATTAGTAGAATTCTATTAGTATTCAAGGACTATTATGCATGTAGCCCATCCTGGAGGAGTCAAGGAGTTGCTTTTTCCATTCCTAGAAAAGCAATGGAATTAAGTCATAAATTACAGGCAGGGGAATCCTGAAGGTGGATGGCATATTGGAGTAACTATGACCAAGCAAAATTTAAATATCATGAAGGATGCTAACCCTTGTATGTGTTTCAACGACTCGCATATGCAGGCAACTGATAGACCTTGTGCTGGGTTAATGGAGACTGATCTATGGTCTCCTTTAAAAAAAATCAAAACTGAAAGAAAGCTTAAGGATTTCTCAGTCTGGAGACAGGCACACTTCCCTGTAAGGGCCCAGACAGCAATTATGGTAGCCTTTGAAGGTTGTATTAGTTACATCAGTACTCAACTCTACCATGTTTTATAAAAGCCCCCATTGACATAACAGCTTGGCTGAGCCTTAATAAAACTTTATTTACAAAAACTGACAATGAGTCAGATTTGGCCCAAGAGCCATTCTTTACTACCCACTACTCTAGAACCAGACCTTCATTTTATCGACAAGGACAAGGGCGGGAGACATAGCTGAACTCGCCCAGGATCATACTGCTTATTGGCACTTGGACCTAAGACAAATATTAATGTTACAATGTGAGTGTTTGGACAGAGCACAAATAGCAGAGATGTTTGGGGACATCTCCATCCTAGCTGTGCTTTGTCTGACCTGAAGGAAAGAAAGACACTTGAGTAAAAACAAAGGCACATTCCAGGTCAAGGACATGAGTGGGCACTATCTCCTGAATGGGGATCTGGGCAATCTGAAGACCCAAGTCAGCACATGACACTGAAGCAGCCTGTTTCACACACACACACACACACACACACACACACACACACACACACACACACACACACACACCGCACGCACGCACCGCTCAATCTACGCTCAGAGGAACCTGCCTCAGGCTATAATCTGCCCCAGATTTCAACTCAGAGTAAAACCCCAGATCTCAGAATCACTGCAAGCTGGTCCAGGCATAGCTTCATTTACATATGGAGAAGCTGAGTTCCAGGGAAAGAAAATAGCTCCCCCAAAATCCAATACCAGGTGACTCTGAATCTTCAGTCCAGTCTCTTGAGTGCCCTAAGGGTTCTTCTCTCATATCCTGATGGAGCCCCCACTCCCGCACTCCCGGCAAGCATTCTAACCATCTTTCACACACACTTAGACAGATATATGGGCTTTAGATGGAGAAGTATCTAGGACATTTCACTGGTGTTCACCCAATCTCTGGGGAGATCATGACACCCTGGAGTAAAGGAGGCTTACTGGCTGACTCTATCCAGGTAAACAGAAACTGAACTCAGGATGAGAAGGTAGGCCCTCCATGTGCCTCTGACCCTCCCAGTCACCCCTGCCCCTTTCAGTGAACTTTTGTACACTCCTCCCATTGCCAAACACGGGGCCAGTGTCCTCTCAACGTCACATCAACTCCCTCAACCCCTAGTGATGCCTCACTTAAAACCATTTGTGTGTGAGACTGTCTGCTTTGTCCACTAGCTTGAAAACTGGACAAAGACAGGAACTGTATCTCACCCATCCCTGGACTCCTGGCCCTGAGTCTGGCACATAGAGAGGTATTATTCACTGATATTTAAGCTGTGATACCCTGCAAAGAGCCAGGAGAGCATAGCAAAGCGGTTAGGAGATTGTATGTCCTGGAAGCAGGCAATCCTGAATTCAAATTCTGACTCACACATTTTAATTGCTCTGTGACCATGAAAAGTGTTACTTAATCTCTCTGAGGCTTAGCTTCCTCATGTGAGACGTTGTCATAGTGAGATGAGACAATGCTGTTGAGGCACTTGGTAGAGCACGCAGAACTCAGTAAACACTCAATAAATGTCACGAAAGGACAGAGTCTGACTGCCAATGTGCCGAGGTTGATCCCTCCATAAGCTGCTTTGCTCACACTCAGCATCAGTTCACAGTTATCTGCCCTTAGGAACAGGGAAGGCCCAAAAGCAGCACAGATGAGGCAAACCCACCCACGGGGACCAGAAAAACCAGAAAATCAGCAGCACACCCCCACTCACCTCCAGAAAGAAATAAACCAGGGTATGCCCCTGCAGCATCGCCAGCAGCCCGCCCCTCCCGCTGCCAACACAATGCCACAGGCTCTCCCAGTCTTCGATGGATTGACAGAACCCCAAGCACTTTCCAGAGACTCCATACTGCATTGTCCTTAGTGAATGCCGTTGGATTTCATGCTGGCAGGTGATGAGAGACACTAGGGAGCTGACAAAGCAGGCCAGACTGTTTACAAGAAGTCAATAGAGCAACACCTGTTACTCAAAGCTAGCTGAGGCCCAGCAGTCTAGGAATGCTAGAAAAGAAAAAGAGAGGGGAAGATGGAGCATGCAGGGCAACCACAGACCGAGGCTTTAGAGAGGAGAGTGCTGTGTGATCCCTTCGCCTGAGTGGCCCTGAGAGCACAACTCAGTTAGGAAGAGGGTCCCTAAGGAGGCAAACATCAGGGAGGTTGTAGCAGCTCAAAACTGGATGGAACTGGTCCCAGTTGTTATGAAAATAAAAAACAGAAGAAGAAATAGAAAGATGAATGGCAAATTAAATTTAGTTTAAAATCAAAAACAATTCAGAAGTTTCTAAGAAGATAAAATGTGGGCTATTAAATTTGCATACAAAGAAAGAATTTAACCAGATCAAACACATTTCTCATACATACCTCTAGTTCTGTTATTCGAGAAGCTGTAGGATCGTGAGTCAAGGGTAGCCTGGGCTGCATAATAAGACCCTATCTTAAAAACCAAGGGCTGGGCATGTAACTCAGTGAAGGAACCTGGAATCAATCCCATACACTCCAAAAAAGTGTAATATATATTTCTGAAACACAAAGCCAAAATGTTATTATGTATAATTATGTACAGACCTTCAGGTCTGTTCTGGGGGGAAATTGTGATATGATGTGTTGGAAAATTGGCCTCCTTGTTGCACCCACCCTCACCCACAAGAAACTGGCTTATAGTATTCACTGATTTCTACGGTGGGAACCTTCCTCCTGTTACCAATTTTAAGCTTCCAATATGACTATTAAAACTTGGGAGTGGGGGAACTTAGTAATTGCTTTTTTGCAAAACCAGCTCAAAGCCCCACAACACCTCGTATTTATGAGGAATGAATGGGCTGCTCGTCCTTGTCATGTGGTACTCGTGAAAGAAGACATTTTTAAGGCCAGAAAAACACATAGTCGTACCCACCACTGAAATCAAAACAAAGAGTATTTCCAACAGCTGCAGAAAGTTTCCCATCATGGCTGTGAAGTCTTGGGCAGTCCTTCAATAGAGTGTTGGGGTCCAGTTCTCTCTCCATGAATCTGAGCAGACTGTCTTGACCAACAGAATACAACTGGAGTGCTGCCCAGGCTCAGCTAGCTAAGTCTCTGCAGCATCCACCTTATGGAAGTCAGTCAGTCTTCCCCTGAGATCACCATATTGGGAAGGCTACATGTAAGTCCTCCAGTCTAGAACTCCAGCAGAATCTACTAAGAGGTCAAACCTGAGGGAAGCTATCTTGGACACTCAGGACCAGACATCAACCCCACGTGGAAAATAAACAATCAATCAAGTCTTGCCTGAATTTTTGACTCACAAAACTGAGGGGCAGAATGAGCTAGATTTGGTTTTACACTGAGTTTGAAGATAATTTATCACAAAAATAGCTAACTGGAACAATTTACTCATGTGCCTTTCCCATCAATACTATGTCCTGTCTTCTGAGATAACCACAGTTCTGCTGTTCATCACTAAAGATTAATTGTGTCTGATTTCAAGCTCCCATATGAACAGCATCACCCAACAAGAACTCCTTTGATATGCGTCTTTCAGTCAGACACTGCCTGGATTGCTCGTTTCAATGTAGTTTATTGATAAGTAATTCCCTTTTGTTAGTATACTATAGCCTATTTCTCTGATCTCCTATTGATAGGCATCTGGGTTATATCCAATTTGAGGTTGCTACTCATGCACTGGCTTACCTGCATCTTCCTTAGACATGTATTTTAGTTTCTCCTAGAAATATACCTAGAAACAAAATGATTGCATCATGGGAAAACACTTTTACATTTACTAAAAAATGTCAAGCAGATTTCTGAACTGGCTACAGCATTTTATCCTCCTACTAGCAGTATTTTATTACCTCACATGCCACACTCATAAAACATCACATGGCCATTCATTCGTATTTTACCTGTTCCAAAGCAGGCACAACAATGTCCCTATCAGTCTAATCTTAATTTTCATAATGATTTCTTAGGTTGAGCATCTTCTTGGCCATTTAGATGTCTTTATGGATCTCCGGTTCAATCTTCTGCACGTCTTTCTAAATTCAGTTGTCCATAATGACTGAGAGTAGGAGTCCTTCATACTTGACTCTAGTCCTGTGGCATACATTTTCTTCCACACTACAGCTGGCCTTTTTCACTTCTTAGCTGTATCTTATGTTGAACATGAACTTGATTTTTATGAAATCTAATTTCTTGTCTGTAGTCAGGAACTCGCCTGAGAACTCTGTCTATCCTGCAGTTAACAAGGGATTCACTAACAAAATTTTTACTAGAGGTTTCACTGCCCTAACTTCCACATTTAAGCTTACAATCCATTTTAATTAGGTTTGCTCAGGTAGTGTGTGAGAAGGGTTCCTTTCTATGACTCCCATTCAAACACCGAGCTTTTCCAGCTCTTTACCCTACAGATACACCATTCCAAAACAGGTTTACCCAATCATGTGCCTAGAATTTCTTCATCTGACAAGTATGTCAGTGGTAATTGTAGAGTTGTTCTTTAAATTCTCAAGTATCAGACCTAGGGGACAACATACAAATGTACTTGCCACCAAGACTAGGTCCAGTCCCTAGAAACCACAGGGTAGAAGATGAGACCTGACTCCTGAAAGTTGTCCTTTGACCTCCATAAGCGTGACCTGGCACGTGCAAACACACACACACACACACACACACACACACACACACACACATACACACACATGTTTTTAAGTATAATAAAATATCACAACCTGCACTCTACCCACATTATAACAAAGTAAATAAACCATGGTCTCACTTTATACCTTTAAGTCCTGGAGTACACTGCATTGTACTTGAGAAAATGCCTAAGAATGAGCCAACCAGGTTACATGTCATTGTAACTCAACATTAGTCAGAGGGCTTTCTCTGCCAGGTGCCATGCTTAAAGTGTGTTAGGGGAGAAGAAAGATCAAGAGTAGAAGATATTCCCTGTTCTCCAGACTGTCATAGCAGGAACAAGTCTAGTGGCCTGAGACCACCCTCACTGACCCTGATCCTAGCCTCAGACCTCTGGAATCAAGAGTAGAAAGTGTTGTCCCCTCTGATAGTTCCAGAAAGGCCCTGACATTCTAGTCAAGTCTCATGAAGGCAGTACTAGCAACAATCACTTGGAGCTCTTATCTGAAAATGCCAATTTCCAGGCTGCAGTCCAGAATTCTGTCTTTTTTTTTTTTTTTTTTTTTTTCCCAAGATCAGGCTGAAACCTTATATTTGAAAAAAAAAAAAAAATTAAAAGCCCAGGTATTCCATGTCGAGCCAAGTTTAAAGACCTAACTTCTTGCACAAACTGAAGTGGGTGCGGTGGGAAGATGCCTAAAATTTTCTTAGAATTGCTGGGATTATACAAATGTAACCAGCTAATCAGATAAAATGATTATATTTGTCAAATGTTTTCCAAGAGAAACAACTAGCACAGGGCAAACATGGGGAGGAAACAGGGGAGGCCGTTGGGTGCCAAAGACAACTTCAATCATTTTGTAACTTTACCTGGAGTCCTGCTTAAGAACCCAAAATTAATTCATATTACGTTAATGATCTATTAACCCAAAGGTACTGTTAGTCAGTTGGAACGCTAACATGAAAATATTCAGAGCCAAAAATTAATTGAACTCAAGGTAAGGCAAGCTAATAAGACAAACTCACGGAGGGAAATGTTTTCAGAACAGTAGCAAGCTTCAAACTTTGACGGAGGCATAGCAACCCAGCAAGCCTGTGGAGGGTCGGGCATCTCTGAAATACTTTTTAAAAATCCTACTGATGGCAGGCCAAAGAAAACTCATTGGTAGATGGCTCATAGAACAAAGCAGAGGGATGGTGACTGGTTTAGTCTGTAATGACATCTTCCCTTTTCTTCTTTTTTCCTCTGAGATTAGGAAGGATGAGCACATGGCTGCAGGGCTGCAGGAGCTTGCTGTGAAAGCAACACGGGATGAAAGTTCACTGGGTAAAGACAGAGATCTGAAATCGGAATGGCCCTTCCCCAAGCTCCCAAAGGACGCAGCCTCACAGCACAGGTGGCAAATCCACCAACAACCAGAGAGGCTCCAGGTAAGGTGCCCTCGGTTTACAGTGATGACAAAATCCTATAGGCATGAGTCCTGTGTCCCTTGACTGGGTGGCATTTTCTTTAGAGGCTAGCAAACCCGCTACACCAAAGCCGACTTCTCCCCCCTCAAAGCGCTGAACTTTTCCTCACATCCCTTTGCATCTTTCAGAATGGGGGTTGGGACAGAATTTTCAAGTGGGCTCAGGACATAGAGCTGGGTCGGGGAGAGGCAGAAGACTGGGCCTCCTGGGATCACCTTCTCAGCAGCACCTCCCGCTGTGGCCAAGTTGCAGAGCTTTAGAGCATTGTTGAGGTCCCTGCCAATACTTCATCAGCCCCATCCTCCCCACCTCCCTCCTCCCCACCCCCGTTTTCATTCCCTCATTTGGGCTGGAGAAATAGAGATTTGTTCAAATCCTTTCTACATGGAGAAGTTGAGAAAGGCTATGGAAACCCCTACTGACCTTGTCTAGGAAGCAAACGGGGAATGAGCACATTTTATCCTCCATCCAACCCTTCTTGGGTGAATTCTAAAATAGCAGACCCACACCTAAGGAGAACCAGAACATCTAAGGATGACCTCTAACCCTGTTCTTTAGGGATTTACAATGAAGGCAGTGACCTATGAAGGAAAATCACATGGCATCAATATTCTCTCTCTCTCTCTCTCTCTCTCTCTCTCTCTCTCTCTCTCTCTCTCTCTCTCTCTCCCTCCCTCCCTCCCTCCCTCCCTCTCATACCTATATAGAAACAATTGATATCATGCCCCATCACAACAAAGTCTAAGGAACTTCTTCCACTAGAGACTTGCAAAGGAGCTGAACATGTTCTATCCCCTTGAATGTTTTTCCTGGCTCACTGTGGCCTCACAGTCAAGAGGAATACATCTCAGAGACTCTCATTATGGACTAAGAAACCCCTGCAACCTCCTCGCCTTAGCTGACATGCTCAACTGAAATGTCTGTGAATGGCAAGGCTTTCTGAATTTCCCTTCCCATGGAAAACAGAACATACTCCATCTTTGAAGGCTGAGGTCAAAGTTCAAACAAACCATGACTGTTATGTGTAGATATCTAATCTGGCATATAAAATGAAACACTCTCTAGACACACCACCATCCTTGTTCCTGTTCTTCATGCGGGGCAAGCCCACTGCCATATGTAGGTAGAATACAGGGAAGGGCAACTCCCTTCAGGGCCTGCCATGGACAGTTATTCAGTTAGACTCCACTGAAGGGCTTTGAGGTCCTGTCTTTCCCTCCTCCCACACCTGGCACAATGTAGGCATACACATGCTAGCTGGGTGGATTTCCAAGTTCAAAAGGATAAACAAATTCATTACACATATCAGTAAAACCAAATTTCAGGAGACATTGCAGCCCAGTAAAATTTACCCTGCCCAAAACAGATATGAAGACAGCCAAACCAAGCAAAGATTTCTAGCCGAGTTATTCTGCTCTCAAGGATAGAGTACAAATGTTTTTTTCCATGCTCCTAATTTGAACTTCCTGACTAATCATATAAGCCCACTTCCTCCTTTTGAGAGAGGATGGAAGGGTCCCTCTTAAACAGAACAGCCCACCAAAATCCCTTACATAAAAATAATTCATGGCCTGGGAAGATACACAGAATTCCTCTGGCTATATTGCCCTTAACCTGCAAAATGTCTATTGACCTGATCTTAAACTTCCTTCTTTTTCTACTTTTTTTTCTTGAGCGATAAGTCCCCTAACCCTCTTTTAGTACTCCCTCTGTGTCCAATGTGTTCTGGGGGTCTTAAAGTCTCAGACTCACTGATGTGGGTAATTAACCTTACAGTTCTCGTATTCCATCACGAGAAGGGTCTAGCTCCAAAAGTAACTCCACAAAAAATGCATGTTCTTTTGGGCAGGGGAAGATGCTGAGCACTGTGCGTGTGAAACTTTGGCCATTCTTACAGACAAGAACCCTACCAAGTGTTTCATCCTGCAGACAACCTTGACACTTAGTAACTGACAAATGGAAATCAAAAATCCTGGAGCTTGGTACAAGATGTTCCAACCACATGAACTCACACATTCAAAGAAGAAAGGGTTAGTGTGTGTGTGTGTGTGTGTGTGTGTGTGTGTGTGTGTGAGAGAGAGAGAGAGAGAGAGAGAGAGAGAGAGAGAGAGAGAGAGAGATATTGTGGGGGTGAGAGGAGAAATATTGTCATCCTTAACTTCCTTGAAATGTCAAGACTCAGTTTGTCCTCATCTTGAGTAAATGAACTGCAAGCTGTAAATAAGTCAGTTTCTTGCAAAAGGAGGTATAAAAGGTACATTCCATTCCCAGATCAAATTAAACAATTTACTCCAAGAGACCTAGTCCCACCAACAGCATGTCTCACCATGCATTAAGTGAGGAATGTATTCTTTTTCCAAATGCTCAGCCCCTATTCTTAATCACATTTATTACCCCACATTTATTTTCCTCGTTGACTTTACTTTTTCTTTCTACTGAGGGTACTGAGGGACTTCCCTCTCTCTCTCTCTCTCTCTCTCTCTCTCTCTCTCTCTCTCTCTCTCTCTCTCTCTCTCTGTCTCTCTCTCTCTTTCTCTCTCTCCCTCCATCTTTCTTTCCCTCATGTGTGTATGTATGTGCTCTCCTGTATGTAAGAATATATGTGGATTTGAATAAGTATATACACACTTGTGGCATGCATATGACTTGCATGTCGAGGTCAGAAGACAATCTCAGGCATTGGTCTTCAAGGGTCTTCCCCCTTTCCTTTGAGACAGGGTCTCTCATTGGCCTAGAACTCTGCCACATTGGCCAAGTTAGCTGACCAGCAGCTTCTAGGGATCCTCCCATTGCTCTCTCACTGGAATCACAGACCTATACCACCAACCACATCTAGCACAGCCCTCTCTTTTTATGTGGATTTAGGGGATTTGAACTCAGGTTCAGAGTTCTTTCTCTTGTTTCTTTTTACTTTATATATATATATATATGTCAGTCTACATATTTGCTAACCCACACAGGAGATCAGAGACACTAGATAGGTCCCTCAATTGAGAGGTATGGCAAACTGAAGGAGTGGTACAGACAAGTATCACAGACTAGAATTCACACGCAGCTACAGCACAATGGCCAGGTTGGTGCAATTGCCTTCTCTCTGGACTGCACCAGGAATTCAGACCCTCCCCCAGCCTCATTGGAAGCTAGTCCCGAGACTGGGTGCTTTATATGGATGCTTTCGGGAGTTGGGCAGCACGAGCTCCCTTCACGGTGCTCAACTGGCCCCACCATTTTGACCTTTGAGTACTTTTACAACTGTTTCCAGTCATCTGAACTTAACCTGTCTCAGAGCTACCCTGTCTTAGAGTTGAAAGCTTTGGCGAACTGTGTATATAGAGTTTGACTGCCTAGGAAAAAAGCTCTTACTCTTATTGAACAACGGGAAAATGAAGAGCTTGGCTTTTATCTCTGTGTGTCCAGAGCTGGCCCTACTGGCCAGCAAATAGCATGTACTTGATATAACTTAGCAAATAAATGAAATAAGAAATGGGCACTCACAATAGACCCAGGACTAGCTAGGCAGGCTAGGGGAAGGAGGGGGATTATGCCTTTACAGAGAAGAAATAATGAATATATTTAGAGTTTGTTTGTCAGAGTACAAGAATGTGTATGTCTATGAGTGTGTGTGCATGTATTATGAATGTGACAGAATTTAGGGGAGTGTGTTATGAATGTGAGAGAATTTGGGGGAATGTGTTGAGTGTGTGTGTGTGTGTGTGTGTGTGTGTGTGTGTGTGTGTGTGTGTGTAGGAGGGCGAGGCCAGGTGAGCTCAGGGGGGAAAGTAAATTTAAGTAAACCAGGGCTGCAGACAGACTTTGCCAGGTCAGCTGTTTCTATTCATTAGACTTGGTTAATGCTATAGCCTCCACTCCCTTTTGCCTGAGCAAACAAACCCGAAGAGATTTTTCAAGCTTATGCCCTTGTTTTCTTAGTGCTTCTGAGTGTGTTGGCAGCCAAAGGCATTGGGCACACCCCTCTCTTTCAACACCCTCCAGGGACTTGTTCTGTTTATCAAGCAAACAACTGATGTGCAACAGATGAAAGCCTCCAGCATGGGGGCAGCTGCTTGTGGACTTGTTAACCTGTGCAAGGAGCTAAGTCTTATCGCTCTGCAGGAATCCAGACTCTTCTTTCACATGGAGAAGTTCATCCTCTCCCCAGATGAAAGGCACAATAGCTTCCATTGTTCTCACAGCCTTTTTAAAAAATAAAAGTTAGTGTTTATTTATTTGCATATATGTGTGTGTGTATGAACACATGTGTGCCCTATTTGCACACGTGTGCGAGTGTGTGCATGCAGGTGTCTGCACAGGACAGAAGACAGTATCAGATGCCCTAGAGCTGGAATTACAAGCTATTGTGGCTCACAGGTGCTGGGAACTCAATGCCAACCCTCTAAAAGAGCAGCAAACACTGCTCTCTCTCCAGACCCTCCTCGGTCTTTGTCCCTTAATTCCATAGTTATATCCTGCAGGTTTCATCTCAAGGCAGCTTACACATTTAACTTCTATCTGTGGCACTACATTCTAGGGGTGAGGGCACTGCAGTAAACTTCTAGGTCCCCCCCTACAGTGCATGAGTGTGCATGCATATGCTTGCATGTACACACACATGCACATGTAGACATGCCCTGCAAGTCCCGTTTCACATGGAATATGAAGTTCTATGCCCCCAGGAAACTCCCACATACTGCTTGAGACTTAACCTGTATAGTAGAGGAACTTATTTGAAAGAAACCACTTTAGAACTTGAATAAACCAGGAAGACTGGTGGAGGGAAGGGGGCCTTGTGCAAACTAACAGAGAAGGCTTGTTTCAATTAAAGGCCTACAGATTTTGCCCTTGTCTAGAATGACTGGAACATTCTAATAACATGAGCATAATTTCCTTGAGAATGACCCCATGTACGTATAAATCTTATATATTTGTTCAGCATTTACTGCCATTATTTAAAATGGCCTGAGAGCACTGCATATGTGAGGTCAATGCTGTTTAACATCAAAACTTCTAGAAGGTAGGGAGCCAGACCCAAGCCACAGACATCTCCAGCTCCAACTGTGTCTCAAAGGCATCATGGGGGCTTTTGCTAATGTTCACTTCAGATCTCATTGGATTGATGGAACACCCAGACTCTAGCACCCACACAAGTCCAAAGTGGCTGCTCACAGACAGGGGCACTGAGGGGAGGCAGATTTGTGTAAAAGCCAAGAGACTACAGACTCTTCTCAACCCTTGGAGCTGTGACTAGAACAGGATCTTCCAGCTGGAGCATCCAGGTCTCTCAACGCTACCAATCCCTACAGCAACTAGGAGAAGAAGGAAATGAGTGGGAAGGCTCTTCAAAAGGGCTTTTTTTTTTTTCATCATGACCTCAAAATCTACTTCCAGTGGTATGCAGCTCACTCATCTGCTCTGGATGGTGTGTGCCTCTTCACCCACCCATACTTCCTCAGATGTCCCTCACTTGAAGGGTTCCTGTAGAGACTAGGGGGAAAGATCACCCCAGATTTCCTCAATGATCTACTCAAGCATACTTTAAAGTCATACTGTTCTCTCCAACCCAACATTACCCAGAAGTTGTGTCTTTTCTTCATCTCCTAAAGGGATGCTGGCTAAATGCTGAAGGTGGTTCCGACCACACTGGATTCCCAGACATCACCTGGAAAGGAACATCCATGGGTTCTAATTTCCTTTTCATTCAGACAATTTTAAAATATCTTGAACTAAGTATATGAGAAAATGCAGAGGGAAATTTTGAATCTACCAGAAACTTCCTTCTTTCTTTCATTTTGGGATTAAAACACAAGACATGATGGAAGCCGAATCACTCCTCCTCGTCACCACCAGGTCATCCCACTTGTGGACATGAAATGCACAGATAAGACAGACCCCATGAGTCTCAGCTCTCACCTCTTTATCCTCAACTCTAACAACATCAGTACCTCTTTTTCTGCCTTGTTTTATCCTGCAGCTTTCCCTCCTCGTGCTGAACAGGCCATCAGCAGGCCTCAAAGCTGACCCTGAGCCAAACAGAAAGAGTCCCATGGTGATGCTAAGCTGACCTCAAACTGGGCTTTCTAGCCCTCTTCCCTTTGAACTTTCTCCAAGAGTCTATCACACCAGGGACACAAACTCTTAAGTCTGAGTTCTTTGTAGCTGTGGCCCCACCAACCTCTGTAAGGTCACTGGCTTCCCCTCCCCCATGGTCAGCAGCCCTGAAAAACACTAGACTGTACTGGCCTCTCCTCTCTAACAACCTCCCCCCTGCACCCACTTCCGCCCAGCACCCCTCACTGCCCCCCACCTACTCCAGAGAGCAGTGAGTCACAGGGAATACAGAACAAATAGGCAGCCCCAGGTCTCTCTAATTGCTAATTTTTTCCAGCTTGCTCCTAACTGCTCAAGATATTTGTGCTTCGGATTCCTTTCTCACAGCTGTCTTTGAGCGATTCCAGGCTGGACTTGGTTGAGTTCCTGTCTCTTCTGACCAAGAAAGGACCTCTAAATCTGGAAAGTTCTGACCTGAATTCTTTGTTGCTGTCCACCAGCACCTCCAGTTCCGGAATGCATGCATGGCTTAAAGAGAAGGCTGCACAGGGCAAATACCCAGACATACCACCCTCTAGTATTCACCACTACTGCCCACCAACAGCAGGAGCTGTTGCAACCCCTCCCTGTGTCCTTCCTGCCAGAGAAACTGTGGTGCCTCCCAAAATAATCTGCACACATCTCCTGTTGAAATTTACAAGGCATCCTATCATATTATTTTTCTCTAAAATTCCAAATCTGTAACATCTATGGAATCCCTTTCATCCAATTATTGAGTAATTCTGTGAGTGGAGAAGAGTGGAACAGAAAGAAGGTGGTCCCATCCTCCCCTCCCCGGCCAAGATTACAGTGCTTCCTTGCTGTTTGTCTGTGGCCCTGGGCTGTCGGCCAGGCTCACCCCTCCCTGCAAAGGCTTTTGCCCTTTCTCCCAGGGTGACCCCAGTTATCTTTCCCGTGGGTTCCTCAGAACATAAGAAAAGGGATCATGTTTAGATTTAAGCACCACATATGTGCCGCACCTACAATTAATGGCACCTGTACATTTGTGTGTGTGGCAACACACAGGGTCCCAGAGCCAAATAAATCCATCTTTCTGGTACTCTCTGAAATGTGATACTGAAGGTAGAGATGATGGGGTGGGTTCTGTCTTAAAGCAGCTTTAACTATACTGACCAATCCCTTACCTGCTATGCTCATTATCTTCCCATTTCTTTTCTTTTGAGATCGTTTCAAAGCATCTTTTTGGGGGATGGAGGGGAGGGGCTTTTCTGTGTAACAGCCCTGGCTGTCCTGGAATTCATTTTGCAGACCAGGCTGGCTGTGAACTCACAGAGATTCTTCTACCTCTGCCTCTCAAGTGCTAGGATGAAAGGCATGTGCCACCACACCTGGCTGTTTCAAAGTATCTTAAGCTAAAATAAAGAAGGGGGAAGACATACAGCAATATCAGAGGACACAAAACACCTGGATTCCAGTCACTACCATGTCATAGATCCCGACAGCATCAGAAGTTGTATTGCTCAAATGTCAGTGGACCCAAAAGACAAATGAATTGTCCTCAATCAGGCGGTTGGCATCACAAACTGGTCTGATTCAATTGCATACTAAAATTTTGCACAGCAAATCCCATTACAGTATCTTTCAAGGCATGCCTGAAGAATCATGCTGAGTTCTGCTGCACTAAGTGCTCTGTGAAAGAAAACACCAACTGCTTAGAATTCTAGTTGTTGCCCGGTGAGTTGCAGCAAAAATAGCAAGGATCCCTTCATGAGCCAAGTCCAGCTGTTGTTTACCCTCCTATAAAGAATTCTGAGGGAGAAAGGAAAGGAAGAGGGAGGGAGAGGGAAGGGAGGGAGAGGAAGATTGGGAGCATCAGCATCAGACAAAGATGGAGAGGCATAGATGGAGAAAAAAGGACTGACCCAAAGCACTCAGACCCTGAGCATCTCCACAACCTGGTTACCCTGGAGCTGTTTAATGTACCTATCTTAGTTCCAGAATGTGTCCCACATATCTTGATCTAAACTCCATGTCCTTTGTAATCCCTGAGTTACTAAGAAATTCCAAATCTGTCCTCTGCCCTCCTACAGAGCCTGGGGACTGCTATGGACTTCTGATCTTGAATGACCTGTCTGTAGATGTCATTGAAAACTGTGCCTGTTTCTACCACTGGACATGTTTCCATCTGCCCATAGGATTCACAGCAATTACACAAGTCCAGGCTCAAACCTGCCTCAGTTTATGGATCCAGAAACTGCTATAGATGCTGAAGGCTTAAGCTGCACCATCCCTTATTGCACCCCAACCCACACTGTTGTTTGTTTTGGAAGCCCACCAAGAAACACAACTGGAGAAAAAGGCCGCCTTTGTTTGTGTTTAATCCCCTGATTAACAACCAGAAGTCACAGCTCCAAGGTGACATCTTTATCTCTTAACCAGGAAGCATGCATACATGCACACTCACAAATGTGCACATACACACACATACATACATACTCACACACATACCACATATACACACATAAATACTATGGTGGTTTGAAAGAAAGTGACCCCCATAAGGAGGGGTAATTAGGAGGTGTGACCTTTTGGAGGAAGTGTGTCACTGTGGAGGCAGACTTTGAGGTCTCTTTTGCTCAAGCTTCCTTCAGTGTGACAATTAGTTCACTTCCTGTTGCCTGTAAGATGGATCACTCTCAGCTCCAGCATCACATCTCCTGATGCTGCCATGCTCCCCTTCATGATGACAATTGACTGAACCTCTGAAACTGTAAGCAAGTCCTCCTCAATTAAATGTTTTCATTATAAGAGTTGCTGTTGTCATGGTGTCTTTTTACAGCAATAGAAAACATAACTAAGACACATACTTACTGACCCATACACACATACATACACAAACATATGCACACACACATACATACTCACACACATAAACACATACACACATACATTCCATACATTCACAAGTCAATGATTATAGAATAAGAAAAATACAAACACATGAATTCACAAGCCTGAGTCCCTCTCTAAGCTCTAACATACTCTATGTCCCTGGAAGAAAACTCTTCACTTCAGAAGATAATTATCAGTGGCATGATTAGTCATTAGTAAGACATTTATATCATAGTCTCTTCCAAGAAGCTCAGAGATCATCATGGAAGAGGAGGTGGAAAGATTATTAGGACTGGAAGCCCAGAAGGCCAGAGGACCAGGAGTACCAGATATGATGGGATCTCTGCACTCATGAACTTAGCAGCTTTGATTGCCTACACAAGACCTGCATAAGATCAAACCAATTAACTTTTCAGTATGGAGACAGAAAGGGCTCAGAAGGTCCCGCACCTGAAAGAGGAGTTGTTGGCAATGGATGGCTTCTGGGAGAGAGTTTTTTAAGGGTATGGCCCCTGGCAGGTTGACCATGCTCTGGTAGATTTCCCTATACCCAAGCTGTATGTACAGTGAAAATTAGACTCAGTGAGTTTTTTTTTAAGAGGACATGAAGTTGGGTAGAAGAGGGAAGATGGAAGTGAATCTGGGAAGAGTTATGGAGGGAATGGGGATAAATACGACTAAAATGTATTGCAAGAAACTCTTAGAGAATAAAAGCATTACATTTTTAAAAATTAACTATACAAAAAATAATTTAAAAGAATTAAATTCTTCCATAAACTAGTGAAGCTGTATCAAGACTGGATCTCAAATTAGAGCTGTGGTCCTTTAGACACCTTGATTTTACTCTGGTGAGACCCTAAATACAACATCCAAGAATGTTACACTGAATGTCTGACTCTGTGAGGTAAAATTAGGTGCTGTTTTAAACTGAAAAACAAATTATATCAAAGACTTGAGTAATAATTCCTCCAACTGTGTTGGTGGGCTTCACCCCTCAGTTGAAGGCCCAGATAAGTCTGGTCACCCTGAGCAAGCATGTGTTTTCCTGAAGTTCACCTTCTTCTACATCCGCACCAGCAAGCCTCCTGGATCTCTACACTGCTGGCTCTCATTCCTGGATTTACCAGCCTCCATAATTCCATGAACTAATTCCTCCTAAATCACTTTTTATCCACACATCCTTTGTTATTGTTTCTCTGGATAATCCTGATGGCTGTGGTCCCCAAAGACTGACCACCTGACTTGAGTTCAGGCCACAGTGGTCAGAGGGCCAAACTATCCAAACCATCAAGCAGCACACAACCCATTTGGAAAGACAAGACTATAGAGCAATGCACACAAGTGTTTCAGGGCGTGGACCAGTTGCTGGTGCTCTCAAAGGTCAGAGGAGAAGTCACAGGGAATTTCAGGGGAAAGGCAACACTTGTCCTGAATCTCTCTGAGGAAGAGGACAGAGAGACAAACTGGAGGCAATGATGAGCTTGATGCCTTTCTTCACCTCCCCCAACTCCTCCATCTCCCCCACCTCTCCCATCTCCCCCATCTTCCCCACCTCCCCCGTCTCCCCCATCTCCCCATCCTCCCCATCTTCCCCACCTCCTCCATCTCCCCCATCTTTCCCACCTCCCCCATCTCCCCCACGTCCCCCCACCTCTCCCATCTCCCCCATCTCCCCCACCTCCCCATCTCCCCATCTTCCCCACCTCCCCCATCTCCCCATCTTCCCCACCTCCCCCATCTCCCTCATCTTCAAGAACGTTATCAATACCCACATAGCTGCCCAAGACAAATGAGACTCTTCCCCTTCACCACCCACCCATCACCAAGCACTTCCTGGCCTCACTCTTTTCCTACCTATAATTAGTCATACATCTTTTCTCTTATCTTTTTAAGTGTGTTACTTTGTGGTGCTAGGCTAGCACTCTACTGTGATCTCCAACCCTAGTTTTGTCATTAGTCTTTAACATCTTAATCACTTTGCATGCCAAGCTGTCTCCTCATTTATACCTAGTGCTGTGGTTCTCAACCTGTGGGTTAAGACTTTGGTATTGAACAACCCTTTCACAGGGGGCACATATCAGATATTTACATCACAACTCATAAGAGTAGCAAAATCACAGTTATTAAATAGCAACAAAAATAATTTTAGGACTGGAGGTCCCAAAAACATGAAGAACTGGATTAAAGGGTTGCAGTATTGGGAAGGTTGGCCAACATTGAGCTAGGGCCTCTCTTCTTGGAGCCCATTTGAAGCTTTCATATATTCAAGGGACCCTCCACCTTCTACCTTAGGATATTAGCATGTGTGACCTTTCTGCCTTGAACTATTTCCAGTTTTCTCTGGCCATTTTCTACCCTCTCCAATCCCAAGATTTGAAATGTCAAAAACAGCCACCTGGTCTTGTACAGGCTTGCCTCTGCCTCCTCCAGCATCTCTCTAGCCTCTCTCTCTCTCTCTCTCAAAACCTTCACCTCCTCCCCCACCCACCCACCCCCCGCCATGCAGGTGACAAAATGTTTGCCTTCCTAACTAGTCTTTGAGTTTTCAAAGACTCCTAGTATGTGTCTTTAAAAAAAAAAAAACAGCAAGTATGCCAGCTCTGCCTTGTTCTCTGAAAACAGAACCACACTAAGGGATAGACAGCACAATTAGAGCTATGAGAAGGTCAGATAGGAAAGGCCTGGGGATTGATCATGAGCTTTCGAGGGAGACAGAGATAGACCAACACTGAGAAGTAACATGAAGAATGAAAAAGAGCCCACAGAAAAGACTCAGGAATAAGACAACCATATTCTAAGAAGACCAGAGGGTAAGCCTGGCTAAGAAAAAGGGGAAACATTATATTCTTCACCCTAACAGGATGCTGCCCCAGGGGCTTCTGTACAGTCACTCTGTCACCCGCCCATGGGGTGAGTCAGTTGGATGAGATGGTTTTGTTTCCTCAATGGAAAGGATGCTGGGTAACAGAAGAGCCCCACACAGCATTGCCTTTTCCACAAAACATGTGGAAAGCTCAAAGGCCCTGCCTTCCAAGTCCGAATTCCATCTCAGTGAAGTGAACCTGCTCAAATTAAAAAAATGTTCCATGTGCTAAAGTTAATCACCAAGAATGAGATTTGTGGTGGTCCACCTCTTGAGTGTGTGTGTGTGTGTGTGTGTGTGTGTGTGTGTGTGTGTGTGTGTGTGTAAAGATTAAGATGGTAGAATGCAGGATTTCCACTTTCTTTGCAACTGTGACAATCAGAATGTATCGAATCAAGGAGATAGGCTTTGAAGTTAGCCCTGAGATGAACAGATGAACAGGCCCCTTTCTAGTGGGCCTCCCTTAAAGTCATAGCAACCTCAACACACATTCCCTAATCTCAAGGTCAAATTTTCACCTATCACACCAGATCTACACTGAATCCTACCATCTGCTCCTGGTTGAGCTCCACCCTTCCTTGCCCTAGAACAATACCGGAGATCTACTGACTATGAGGAGCTGGGGCTAACAGCAGCAATGTTGGAGCCAAGGGCTGTTGACATGTCCTTCAGAACAGCCTGTTCTCTTTTCCACCATCAGTACCAGCTCCCGCCCTCCATCCCTTTCCTCTGCTAACCCTCAGAGACGCCACATTCCTAGCTTAAGCAATGCATTCCTGCTCTCCTGACGCATATCACCAGAGTGGGCTAGGCAGGCATTTGAGACAGCCAGGATACCCACCCAATACTTAGCTTTGGCCAACAGCATCAGGCCAAGCCATGGTGTCATAGCAGCTAAGGTCCCTTGATAAGTCTTGTCAGCTGAACTCTGAAAATTGGCCATGGTGCTGCTGGTGGAGCTAATGAGAGTTGTATCAGACACAGCTTTGGTGCTGAGATTGATTGGCTGTTAATGAGGCCAGATCGCAAAGGTTCACAGGGAAAGGCGCGTCCACCTTTCACTGCGGAGGTGGCTGCCAGATCAGGATCAGAAGGGAGGAAACCAGTGTTGAGTACATGAACCACCTCAATTTAATGTGAATGTCTGGGCAAGGCACGCCTCTAAGGAAGCCTGGAGGTCCAGGTTTCTCACTACAAAGATTCTGGATGAGTTTTGAATTGGTGTCCAATGTCAGTGTCTCCTTTGTACAGCTTTCATTCAAACATTCACTTAAAGCATGTATATACTGTACTAGCAGGGCAGGATGAGAGGAACAGTCATCCCTGGAAATGCGTTAGCAAAAGGTTTGTTTGTCCTGAGAAGACAGATCTGAATGATCCCTGTGGGAACCTCTCAATGTTTAAAAAGAAAAAAATGTCAATAGCTACAATGAGAATGTCATCTATAACACATGGCAGGTAAGGCCAGGGAATGCTTTTTCATTAGATTTCTTGCTGTATCGTTAATATTATTAAGGAAATTCAAGTGCTTGCTAAGTACCAGAAATAGTTACAGGTTCTTCATGAACTACCTCCTGACAACTCCAAGAGGTAAATATTTCTGCCCTATTTACATCCCGACTTGATGGTACAGAAACTGGGGCTCAGGTTGACTTGGGTGCCATGGTCCCTGCAGAGATCTCCAGGGACCCAGCTGAGACCTGATGATCTGATTCAAGTTTCCTACTCTATGAAGTTCATTCATTTAGACTTTATCTCTTCCCATCACAGCTACACTTAGCTATCAAGACACTGACAAAAACCCACAAGCCCTAAATTATTTAGTCATTCAATAAACACCTATTTAAAACACCCTTGTAATGAGAATACAGTGATGAAACAAAATGTTTGCCCTTGGGAGCCTTTCATTCTGGTGTAGTAGATGAGAAATGAAAAGAACAATAAATGAGGAGCAGATACTTGTCCCAGAATAGAGTCTGGATTCCCAAATGTCCCTCAGTGTCCCTCCTTTGAGCTACTGCAGCTGAACCTCTAGGCTCCAAACCCTAGTATGATGTACACCGTAAGTTATACCCTCTTGTAACCCCGGGGCCCTACATCTACCCTTAGACCATCAGCATCAGTGTTATTCATGTCATGACTTTGTGTGAAGCTCAGTGGAACTAGAGATGTAAATTTCTCTTAAAAGGAGGAGGGGACAGGAAATAGTATGGGAGCTATAGAACAACTGCTTAGAAAAGAATTACCAGAAAACAGAACATAAGAAAAAGCTGGGTCTAGGTGTGGTGGTTACAAAATGGCCCTCAAAGGGAGTAGCACTATTAGGAGGTGTGGCCTTGTTAGAGAAAGTATGCCACTGTGGGGGCAGGCTTTGAGGTCTCTTTTGCTCAAGCTTCCCACAACAGGACTGTCAGTCCACTTCCTGTTGCCTGCGAGATGTAGCACTCTCATCCCCAGTACCATGTCTGCCTGCTCACCATTATGTTCCCCATCATGATGATAATGGACTAAACCTTTGAAACTATAAGCAAGCCATCCTCAATTAGTTGTTTTCTTTCTAAGACTTGCCATGTAATTGGCATCTTTTCACAGCAATAAAATCCCTAGACTAAGACACTAGGTGAGCACAAAGATGGCAATGAAGAATTACAAGAGAAATACAGTTCAGTGCTTCCACAGAGTACAAGAGCTACAGAACTCCTTACTTGAGAGAGCCCAAGTACCCTTGGCCTCTCAAAGAAACATCAAAGATAATCAAGTTCCTTAGCATGGGAGGGAGAACCTCATCTCTTTTGTGGTGTGCATGCGCTCAGCCCGGTTTGGGGTTCAGTACTCCAATGGCAAGACTGCACCCCTAGAAGATGTGTCCTGGGGTTCTGTGCTTGCATGTTCCTCAGCAAGGTCCTTCTATCTGGATTGTAGGGGGAAGAAAAGCAACATCTGCAAAGAGCTGGAGATGGACATGGTAGAGACCAGTGGAAAAGATTTAGTTCTGATGTCTACCAGGTTGCTGGCTGCTTGGGGAGGTGTTGAATCTCTAGGTTCATCTCTCCCTGGGAGGTCCAAACCCAACCCCTGCTCCTATGATTTTGTGCATGGAGTCTCCTGAAAACAGAGAATGCTGGCTTCATTCCCACAAACTATTTGGAAGGCGCAGCTGGCATGATCATAAACACAGGCTTTGGCACAAGCAGCGGACAGATTACCACACTGGCTTTAGGGGTTAGAAAAGAGACGTCCACTGGTACTAAGTTCTCATGCTTTGGTTGGGTTACAGGGGTAGCCATTTTCTTCAGCCTCCTTTGTTTTATCATCATGTTGTCCATGAGGTTTCATGCCCTAAACTCTTCCATCTTCCCTGTTGATATCATGTGACCAATGTACCTAATGACCTCCTAGACATTGCCATCATCACTCTCCTACTGATAGAAAGCAGATAGCCATAAAGAACTATGTGGTGTTGACCCTCAGATCCACCTCATCCTTTCCCAGGATAAGACTGTCCCTCTGACTTCCCCGGTACCTGTCACTGTAGCTTACAAAATGCAAACATCAGGCCAAATCTTTGTCCCATGCCTGAAATCTGGGCCTCCTTGCTCAAGATAGGGATACTATGTGAGGATGTTGAGTTTATACCAAGATGCAAATATCTTCCTATCCCTGAGAAAGCTGCATTCACTGATGGGCACAGACACTGCCCTTGGAAATCCTCAGGGGTCATGTTAGCTGGTGTGATGAAAAGTAGACAATAAAATTGTAAAGGGGCCCAGGCTGGCATCCCTTTTGCTTCTACAGAAGAAGGAGGAGAAGAAGGAAGAGGAAGACGAGGAGGAGGAGGAAGAGGAGGAGGAGGAGGAGGAGGAGGAGGAAGAAGAGGAAGAGGAAGAAGAAGAAGAAGAAGAAGAAGAAGAAGAAGAAGAAGAAGAAGAAGAAGAAGAGTTCAGTTCCTCACACATAAGCTCATTCCAGTGATAAATGCTTTACCGTGGTAATGACCTTAAGAAAATTAGCACACCATTATCAGTAAGGGCCCATAGCAGGCTCTGGTCCAGAGTATAGCCTAGTCCTTCCCATGATGTGCCTAGCCATTCCACACAATGTGTCCACACTTTCCACATAGTGTGCCTACACTTTCCACACAATGTTTGTAGTGAAGCTCAACAACCTAGAGAACCATGCTCTGAGTTCCCCTCTGCCAACTTACCAGAAACTTATCTTTCACATATATCATGAAGCCAACTTACCAGAAACTTCAGTTTCACAGATACCATGAGTTTCTTCACCTCCAGCTTCTGCTTTGTGGGCTCCTGTCAATGCTTGATCTTTAGCCCCAATGTGCCAAATACAGTGGCCCATGCTGTTTTATTTCCTAGGGATTTTGTTCCCACAGACAAAGTAGTTTCTATACAGATGACAGCAGGATGGGGGAAGCCATAGCACAGTGCCTCTGTGTGGTTGTACAGCAAGTTGGCCAATGGTATGTGGAAGCTGCTGGGGCAGCTAGCACAGAGCTCTAGGAACTGCTGTGGGGTAATCCAAAATTAAGCCCTTCCTGCTTACTTGGGTAATATTATTTCCTCCTCAGGCCTTTGATGGAGTTGAAGGCTAGATAATTGTAAGTTATAGTTGTTCTTAGTCATGACAAAAGATAAATTAGATATGACTTTAAACCCACCAAGATAGAATAGATAATTAAATATTTTCTCTAATTTTGTCAAATACAAATAGACTAGATACTATAACTGTAATTCTTATTTGATAACTGTTTTGTTGTATATAATTTTTATATGTCAAAGTTAAAAACCTTTTAATTAGACAGAAATGGGGAATAATTCTTCTGTGAATATGTTTTACTCTCATTGGTTAATAAAGAAGGTGCTTTGGCCTATAGCAAGGCAGAATAAGACTATACAGGAAATCCAAAAGAAGATACATAAAGGAAGAAGGGCAGAAAGAGAGAGAGATGAGAGCCAGCCACCAGAGAAACAAGACATGTTAGAGAACAGGCAAAGTCACAAAGCCATGTAGCAAAATGTAGGTTAATAATAATGGGTTAATTTAAATTGTAAGAGCTAGAGAGTAATAAGCCTGAGCTATAGGCTGAGCATTCTGTAATTAATGTAAGCTTTTGTGTGATTATTTGGGATTGGGCAGTTGGAACAAAAGAAAAGTTCCACCTCCACTTGCAAAGAACAGCTAGAATGATACCCATTCATAAATCATCTCTACTCAGGCATGTCCACAACAGAAGCTGATCTTGGGGACTCTTGGAGGCAGGATACTGCTGTGGTTATGACAGAGCTTGGAGTCAGTGCTCCACAGAAGGCAGACATTTGCAACTGACATAGGGACAGCAGGCTCTCATGTAGCTGAAAATGCAGATCATACTGGTTTACTAATAACAATGTGATGACTATATCTATAGACAGATAAAGCATAGAGGAAAGCCACCTGATCTCTGATGATGTGAAGATTATTGCTTATACCCTGGCAGAGAACTCTGATGAGTTACCTTATTTATCCTGCATCATTGTTAGACCTGCTCTGCCTGGAGACGCCATTAATACCTTCTTTATAAATCTCTCTTTAACTTGGCATATAAGAAAGCTGAAGATGACATTGTAACCCAAGAGCCTTACCATAAGGACAGGCTAAGGTCGGGTTGTATGACAGCTCAGTTTATAAAGTACTTGCCTCACAAGCATGAGGACCTGAACTGGATCCCATAATCCATATTTTTAAAAGCCAAATTAGTGTGGTGACACACACTGCAATCCCATAACTAGGGAGGCAAAGCTAGGTATGTCACTAGAATTTGTAAACAGCTTAGGCTACTTGATGAGTTCCAGGCCAGTGGGTGACCTTGTCTGAACAAATAAGAGTGACAAAGGTGACTGGCACTTGAGAAGTGACATTTGAGGTTTCCTCTGGCCCTTATACCCTCCTACATACATGTGCACACACTCACATGTGAGCTCTGGCAGGCACACACTGCATACAAACAGGAGAAGAACACGCTGGTAAGCAAGCCCATGCCCTGACTTCATATAAACTAGCCCTGATGCTTCTGTCACTCACACCACTGATTATGCACAGGAAAGGGTTAGAGTCTGCACTCCTGACGACCTCCAGGTGAAAAGGACATCATGAATGATAGTGACACAGCTGTGAAGATGATAGACAGTCACTAAAGGAAAACTTAGCATGAGCAAGAGTACCTGGGACTCTCCAAATCCAGCAAACTGCATATCTGACCACCAGAAAAATGCAAGAAATTATGTCTTCCAACTAGCTCTTTCCTGAAATGAAGCCACTGGGTAAAGATTACCACATAGCTCACCAAAGCATTAATACTTTCCCATGGCCTTTGGGAGTGTCATGGTTGTAAATGTCACTGTGCTCCTGGCTCTGACTGATCTGTAGACATGCCACATGCTGTTCTTATTTTAGTGTCCACTGGTGAGAATGCAACTTCTCATCAGGCTTTGCTGTGAAAGCAGCTGCCATCTTTTACCCCAAGTTCCCCAACTTTATGGGAAGAGATTTCATTCCTCAGATGCTGGCTTCAAGGTCTCTTGTGCAATAATGACATCATCAAAATCTATACCAAAAGAAGGCCAAAACTATGCAACAGTTCAAAGAGCCCTCAGTGGCAGTTTATGTTTGATTTCTCTCTTTCTCTTTCCTGTTTTAAAACATTGCACTTGTGTTGGTGGGGGAGTCCATAATATTAACATCTTGCCTAGTCTTCTGAGGTCTCCCTTTTTAAGATCAGAAGGAAACTTCAAATCTCCATTCTATGCCATAACCTGTGCTCCTTGGGTTTGAGAACCCTGAGTAGGGACAGCAAATGAATAAAGAAAGGACAGACACACAGACATGCATACAGTGGGCTCTGCTACTGCTACTGTTGCAACCCAGAATCTTGGCATGTTTCTTACATATAGTATACTGGGAGGTGTTAGCTCGACTGTGTAGCAGGTGTCTGCAATGAGCAGTCTCCAGTTGGAAACAACCAAAGGAAAGCTGTAATTGCAAGTCTTTGCACATACTGACCAATTGTTCACACAGACTCAGACTCCTAAGTGTCATCATTCCTCTTGAGACTGTCCCATTTGGGTCAATGGCTTTGCCAGTGTCTCATGGGTTGATTGGCCTTGGAGTCTTTAACATGGCTATACCCATATCAAAATATACATTCACTCTGGCCTTCTTAACTTTCCTCACTGGGGCCTTCCTCTGATCCTCTGAAGGTCTGACTCCATTTCTACAAGTTCTTAAAAACTAACCACTTTAGTCAAAAAATCCACTCAAGGTTTGTAAGAGATTGGAAAGCCACCATAAGGACCTGGACGCTGTCTATTCTGACTCTTAGGCATTGCCCTGGCTGTGTGAGCCCTCTCCTCAGCCTGTGTGACCTCCTCCTATCTTTCCTCTTTTCCTCCCTCCTGTGTCACCCTCCATCTCACCATGAAGGCTCCAATTTGACTTTCTCCAACTCCTGCTCCACTTTGTCCTAATTCCAACGAGCCTTTGATTTAGCAGGAAGCACTGCGGTTTGAAATCGTAAGGTTTATTTATTGTAAAACATTTGCAGAGCACTTCCCAGCACTGATGCAATGCCAATAACGTTTCATGCTTTTCATTTAAGTTTATTCCTGTGTGGAACACATATCTGTGATGACAAGTAAAGAGATCTCATTTTAAAGTCAGATATTTTATCAAACAAAGAAACAAAATAAAAAGTGTCAGGTGACATGGGAAAAGTTCAGAGTTCAGATTCTGTGTAAATGACGTTCAATGTCCCTTCTCAATTCTGATTTTCCACAATTCTAGATCTTGGACCACAATGTCCAATTAGGAGCATGGGGCAGGTTAATGACCACTGCATCTGGACTGCATTTGTCCCAATAAGAAAGGCAAACATGTAAGAAGAAAACAATCCATTTTCCTCATTTTCCTTTGAATGAATCATAAACCTTAACAAAAAAATCAATCTTAGGACTTGCTCTGCGATTTTATGTATCCTCAGTTGTATTACTCATAAAATTACAAAGACCTTGTGTGAACAGGTCTTTCTTTGAACAATATTGACTAAGGAACTTCCATGTTTGGGCAAGCATACTTGAAACTAGAAATACAAAGATAGGTGAACCAAGCCTCCAAAAGAAGGAGTTCAAGTACAATGGGAGAAATAGACAAGAAAACATACACAGCTTGGGTTCAACCCTGCCCACTTCTGTATCCATGTCTGTCCCATTCAAGTGCAGGGACAGCACAGCCTCTTCTCTGGTACCTCCACCTACGACCCTTCCCGCCAGTCATCTGGTGATTTTCAGTAATGCCCCTTATCCCCTTCTGGCTTTTTTTTTTTTTTTTTTTTTTTTTGACTTTGCTGTTCATTCTCACCTCTCAGGAACAACATGTCCTCCCTACATGTCCCACGCAAGGCAGTTTTGAGGCATCTTCTGTTGCTGGAGCATTTCTTTAGGTGCTACCCTCTACCCACAGTGACTAAAACTATTTCCTTAAGAGAAACCCAGTGGTCATCAAAGAAACAGTTCTAGGATGGAAATTCAGGGGATCTCTGTCTATCCTCAGAAGACAAACTGTGCTGAGGACGAGATGGGTCTTGTCAAGCACAAGAGAGAAGAAAACAGCCTGGGTGGTGACAGTAGAGGAAATTTTAGTGGATGAGATGCATTTCTAAGGCTCAGGGAGTTGGGAGTTGCCCTACAGGCTTGCCAGTGTTTATGTTACATTTCAACCTTGATTGAGTACCAGAACCACACACAGTGCCAGCTTCCATGTGCTTTGGGCAGAAATGGGTACGGTACATTGTACTTCTCTGTTTTTTTTGTCTTTGGGTCTTTGACTCCATGTGCCTGGGATGTTTCTTCCATGAAAACCAGGACTTTTCCTCCCTCTAGAACCAAGTATCAGCTCCTGCAAGATGTGACCTTCACTTGGGGGCAAAAAGCAGAAATAACCTACTGTTTGCAAAAGTACCAATAATGCCACAAAGAAAGTCACCTCAAAGTGACAAAGGGGAGTTTAGTCATGAGAAACATGGTGATACTGGGTAGTTTGGGGATAAGGCAGGTCTAGAGCAGATGGCACAGGAATCTACTTGCTGCTTTCTAAAAGTAGCTCTTTTTCTCTTTCTCCTGCTTGTTAATTAAGGACCCCAGACATGATCTCCCCAGAAGACACAAAATTCTTGCTTAAGGCTGCTTCTCACACAAGCAGAAGCAGCCACCCTCCTGGGTTCTTCCCTCTCAAAAAACCTCTTACGTGAAAAAAAAAATTCTTGCTTAAGGCACCATGGATAGAAAATTCCAGAAAGACATAATCATTGTCTGCAAATAGTTGCAGGCTTGTCACATAGGAGAGGTACTAGACTTTGCTCAACATGATGCTCACATCCCGTCCTAAGGAAAGGCTCTGAGGAAACAGTAAAAGAACTGTGATGTCTAACAAGTCAAGTGATTCAAAAAGAACATAGACTACTACAAGCATAAAAGCCTTTATGTCCTGAGTAGAGACATAATTAGCATTAAGTAGATCAGAGCAGCAGGAAGCACACATGTGGCACATGCTACAGACTAAGGACAAACTCAGAAATAGAGCCTGGAAGCCATGAAACATCAGGACTACTGGCCCAGAAGGCTGCAGCTAGTGCTAAAGGTCTATCATGGCTGTATGGATCCAGACAGACACAGATTTCCAGAGGTGGGCAGAGTCCGCTCATATACCACCATCATCATTAGGACCACAATTTACAGCCACACACAGATGTAGGCCATGAAATGGTCAACTTCTGCATTTACATGCTTTTTAAATATTTTCAAAGGTCAGACTTATTAAAGTATAATTTCACACAGTACAGTTTACCACTGCTACACAGATTAATTCTTACAAGTACATAGAATTGTGAATCAAAATGTATAATACTTCCCTCACCACCAAAACATCCTTGCATACCTCTTTTTAGTTAAAACACCTCCCTTTGCCTTAGCCCCTGACAGCCACCAACCAGGGGTCGGTTGGCCTATCTGTCTGTTTGTCTGTTCTATTTGCTCTCTTCCAGAATGTCATGCAAATAAAATCATAGCATATGTAGTCTTTTGACCTTCTGAATCCATTTTTTTTTCACTTAGACAATGCTTTTAAAATGTACCCATGATATCCATGTCATTGGCTTTTTCTTGCTTTAATGGAGTTCTCTGGTATAGATACAGCATAGTTTATCCATTCACCACCTGATAAGCATTTGCGTTGCTTCCGGATTTTGATGACTATGAATGAAGAATACAAATGCCAGCATAGATATATGTCGATCTTGGACAACCAGTAGAAAAAGAATTTCCAGTGTGTGATCAAGTTATGTTTGACTTTGTGTGGCAATGTCAAAGTGTTTTCCAAAGTATCTGGATCATTTGACAAACCAGTGTGTCTAATTATCACAATGCGCTCACTTTTACTCAGAGTCACTTGGTCTGAAGACACTAACATCTATGGAGCTAACTCTAGTCAGAAATGCACAGCAGTGATGATCACCTCCTTGGGAAATGGTGAATCTCCTGACTCCATGGAAGTCTAAGTGGGCTGTGCAGCTGCCCCTCAGGGGTATGACAGAGGGCTAGATATTTTTCCTAGATTCTCTCAAGCTCTTGTTTCTGTGACACTATGAACATGTACGTCACTCTGTCTAGCATTTCTGGCCCTACCCTCCCACATTTCTGCTCACTTGGCTCAGGACAGAGATAGGTAGATCTCAGTGTTTGACATCTTTATCAAGTTGAATGATGTGTTTGCTCAAGTCTATATTTTTCATGCAGCCGAATGGATCTCTTAGCCGTTCTTTCAAAGCCATAGCCAAGTGATGGACCACCCACATCCTGCTTCAGAGTCACCGGTTGACCTCTTTGGGGCAATAACTATTTCATTCCACTGTTCTCTTATTCAGCTTTGCCTTATGAGGATAGTAATACCTGGCCCTTGGAATCCTGCAGAATGGCCTAGGGAAAAGAATAATTAATCAAGCAATACTAGTCATCACAGCTAGAAAGCCCACTTATCTTGTCCTATTTTCCATGGGTTTTGGAGCCTAGGGGATCTGATTCTGGATTCTGATTTTGCTACTAGTTGTATGACCTTGTGCAAGTCACTTAGCCTGTCTGAACCCTGGTTACAAAGGGATTCTCTGAAAAAACTTAATTGTAGGCAAAGCACCAAAATCACAAATGGTACAGAACACACCCTTGGGGAAACACTATCCTGTCTCCACTTCCCCTGAACATATGTCTCATACAACAAATATGGAGTCACTGCTACCCTCAGACTAGTACTAAAAATACCAGATAGAGAGCAGAAACTGGGCTCCGAGCAAGGGAGGATGTGACAGAATGATGCAGAGGGTGTGGCCAGCGGCTAGCACTGAGGAGACCAACTTCTCATGGTGGAACTGACTCTAGATTCCAAATTTGGAACTGAGATCTGGGTCCAAAACATCTTTTCAGACCACAGGTTTTACATGTCCGTATCTCTTCTTTGACTTCTCCCAGTCACTTTGAGTCTGGGGGTGGGGGGAGATTTTCTTTCAAATTCTTTGAGCACATCAGCACCAGCTATGTTAAGGCAGCTGAGAAGTTCTGAGATGGTTTTCTCATAATCTAGAAATAGTCAGGATGTAACTGGTCTCCATCATTATCTCTTCACTGTAACATAGTAAGTATTTTTATTATTTTGTAATTTACTTATTCACATTTTTTATGTTCTTTGCATAAACTTTGCAAAGACTTTGCATGTGCCAGAAGAGGGCATCAGATCATAGTATAGATGATTGTGAGCCACCATGCAGGTGCTGAAATTGAACTCAGGACCTCTGGAAAAGCAACCAGTGCTCATAACCACTGAGCCATCTCTCCAGCCCCCAACATAGTAACTTTTGACCTTTGTCTCAAATTCGACAAAGATTTTTCTTGGACCAGGCTTCTACCATCTATGAGACCATGAAAAAGACAAAGTCAATAGTTCTCGCCTTAAGAAATTACTAGAAACAAGGTTTTCAATCTGCACAGACAGCTTCTCTACTCCCACCTCATCCCTCATGCCAGTCACCTCCCCTGGATTAGGGGTCAAATTCAATTCCCTCAGTCAGAAATTTAGCAGACCAGGACAGAGGGTCCCAGGTAAAATAAGTGCTATGAAGAAGCCACAGTCTGAGTGAGCAGTGAGTGACTGTCCCCCCGCCTAGACATGCCCTGTATCTGTGGGTGAAACTGAGGATAGATGAAGAAGAACCTGCCCAAGTGTAGCAGACTTTGATCCTAGCCCCTTCATTTCCTACCTCAATGAAAATAAACTTAGAAAAGTGGTAACATCTGCTGACTCAGTGTCCTGGCCCTTCATTTATAAAATGAGGCACCCGTACCGCCTCCCAGGACTGTGTGAATAGTAATGGATCTACATGTAAGAATTTCTGACACCTTCTAAACACTGGGTAAACCATAGGGCCCTTTACTGTTACTGTTTTTGTTCTTACTTTAAGGGTGAAATAAGATAATCCACTTGAAAGTTTACCACCAGTTTCACACCTCATAGTCCCTGGCGTGTGACTGACTGGAAAGAATAATAATGGTAGGGCTCATGAGCAGGACTCTCCCGCTTTGTTCCTTAAGATCTGAAAGCGCTATAAACAAGATCTCCACTTTCATCATCATCCTCAGAGGATGGACCAGTTAGAACTGAAACCATCCCAGCATTACCTTTGATGTGCTTAGCCTTAGAAAAGCTTCCTTAAGGGAACAGCAGTGCGGGTGGCTAATTTGCCATGACCATTACTCACTTTGGGTTATAGTTACCTGGGCTGTCCAAATGTTTCTTCACCTTCCCTTACCCTCCTCAAACTATGGAAAATAAAGAGTTGGCCTTGAACATTATGTTCTGCCTCCACTTGCAACTCACAGGTGATACCTGCTTGTGGAACAAACAAAGCAGTTCAGTTTCCAAGGCTGTCAATCCAGGAGCCCATCCACATGCTGAAAAGACTGGAAACAGCATCTCAACAGCTCAGAGCCAAGCAGGAAGGCCCTGACCCCCACAGAGGCTCTCATATTTCAAACTTGATGGGAATCCTTGCATGAAGGGCTTGAGGGACATGGCTCAGGACGCTTTGTTCCTGCTGGGAGAATCTGGAGGAGACAGGGCCGCACAGATCCCAGCTTTAGATGCTGTCCCAGCCAGCAAGCTGCCCAGCAGTATGTGTGGCTGCCTTTCTCTAGGCGGGTGCCCTTTTTCCTGACTCTCCACCCAAACTCTGCTTCCTTCCACTCACTGCTTCAGAAACCAAGCTGAATTCTTTAATCGGGTTATCTGGAGCTGGCCCTGGCCCAAGTGAAAGAAAGAAAAAGGGGACTGGGGGGAATGCAGATGCCTGGGGGAGGTGGGGTTAGAGAAAGGGATCAGTAGTCAAGAACACTTGCTGTTTATGCAGAAGATCCAGGTTCAGTTCCCTGCACCCACATGGTAGGTCGGTCATAATTGTCTGGAACTCCGGTTCCACAGGATCCAACCCCCCTTCTGGCCTCCTCGGGTACTGCACACAGATGGCACAGACATATTAACAAGCAAAACATCTACATCCACAAATAAAAATTTAAATACCTTCTAAGTTAAAAAAAAAATAGCAGAGGCTAGGCATAGTTTAGGAAGATTTCAGGGAGTGTCGTGGTTTCTGATTTCATAGCTCTTGGGCCATTTTACAAAGACCCAGTTCCCCTGATAGACTCAAGGTGGAATAAAGATGATAATCCTTAGCTCTGTATGGGGGGACACTTGGAATAGGCTCAAGTATGAGGCTCATACATATGGATGCGCTTCCAGAATATTGAGGATGCATCTTTAGACTCGACTACCATAAACCAACTAAAGGGAGACAGGGAGAGTGAGCGTGTGACAGTGCTGCTCCCCTCGAGTCAGGCACACCATGGTGAACGCCACCACACCACTCCTAGACATGTGACTCAAGGTCCCCTTCATGCCTGTCACCTGATGATCAAGTTCCTGCAGCAAAAGCTGCCACCACACACTCATTTTGTCCACATCCTAGAAGCAGATCTGGGCCGTTACCTGAGGCCTTCCTCATCCCTGCTTTCATGCATTCTCCTTGTTGTCCTCTATGTGCCTCTTCTCCTAGGCCAAGTTCATTAGAAACTTCTGGGGTAAAAGAATGAAAAGGTTCTGGGAAGAGGACTCTGTGGCTAAGGCCCTGCCAAGCAATCTTGATGACCTGAGTTCAGATCCCTGGAACCCAAGTCTTAAGCTAGATATGGTAGTGTGCATCTACATTCTTGGAACCTGTATGGCAAGATGGAGTGGGAAGCAGACACAGGAGAATTGCATGAAGTTTATGGGGCAGCTAATCCAAGGCCCACTGCAACCACAGAAACAAGAGACCCTGCCTCACTAAAGAGAGGAAGTGAGAACCAATTCCTAAAAGTTGTCCTCTGACCTTCATATGCATGATCATATTCACATAGCACCCACCCACACACACACACACACACACACACACACACACACACACAAGAAAGATAATTTTTCAATAACAAAACTGCCAAGAATTATTCTAGCTGTTGGCACCAGTGTGAACGATCACAAAGGGCATGGCTGAGTAGGAAGTGAGTTTTATGAACATAGTAGGACTAAGTGAAGAAAGACAGAAAGATGTGAAGTGAGTAGGCGCCGCATATGCTCAGTAGCATCAGGGAGGAGTGTCCTCCCCTCCCTGGTGCCAGGACACGTAAGCATGCTCAGAAGCTGTATTCATTTAAGTGTAACTTTCTACAGACCTCTAACTTAGCAGGCGCTATGTCCAAGTCTTGCTAGACAAAGGGCAGAGCTTAAACCCATATCCTTCTACATGAGTGAGAGAATTGAGATTGAGAAAGCTTACTGGCAACTGCTCTTCTTTGTCTCATCCTAGACCTGATGATAGAGCAGACTAAACAGACATTTGAAAAGCTAAAGGTGCCATACTTTTGTGGCATACACCTTGTGTTCTACCTGAGGAGGAGAAAGCTATGAGGGAAAGCTGAATCTACATCTTCCAAGTACAATCTGGGATCCTGATTCTGATATAGCCAACTTCTATTTTTTGTTGGTTGATTGGTTGGTTAGTTGGTTTTTCAAGACAGGGTTTCTCTTTGTAGCCTTGGCTATCCTGGAACTCACTCTGTAGACCAGGCTGGCCTCAAACTCACAGAGATCCACCTGCCTCTGCCTCCCAAGTGCTGGGATTAAAGCCATGCACCACCAACGCCCAGCTAGCCAATTTATATCTTTAATCCTATCTAAAGAGAAGTCAGTCATGGTAACAAATTGAAATAAGCCCATTCCTATCACACAAAGACATCATTCACCACAGGGAAACTCCAAGAGTCCATTTGCAATAGCCCATTTCTATGACAGAATACCTGAGAGAAGCAATTTAAAAGAAAGAAAGATTTATTTCTGTTCCCAGTTTCAGAATCTCAATCCAGGGTCCTCTGGCTTCTTTGTTTCTGGGCTGTGGTGAAACAGAGAATTGTGGAGAGGAACACATTGCTCACACCATGGTGATTCAGAAGCAGGATAGAGACAAGAGACAAGATAGCCCCTTCAAAGGCACAAACCCCATTTCCTGCTTCCTCCAACCAGATGTGCTAACACCTCCCAACAATGCTAGCAAATCACAAATCCATCCGTGAATAAATCTATTCACAATGTCACAGCCCTCAGTATCCATCCCAAAGCCCCGTCTCGGAACACTGCTTGCTTCAGGGACCAAACCTGTTAAGACATGGGCCGTTTGGGACAAGACACTTCATTTCTAAACTGTATAAGGAAGACATTGCTTATAATGCAGAACTCCTACTGAGCCTTCGGGTAGTTTCGAGAACAGAAAAGAATTGGAGTCTTCAACAACAACTTCTCTAGAAGGAAGGGAAAGAGAAGGATTAAATATATTCTTGGTTGCAAATTCAACTTTGTGCAGGAAAAAATATTAAGATCTTTAGAGATGTAAATCATGGATCTTGACTGCAAACAATAGAAATGAAAAAAATGTCATTCTTAGTCATTTCTTGCTCAAAGAAGGAATAGCATGGAGCAAGAGGTAAGTAGATCACAGAATCAGCAAGAAGTATGGATAGCCTCAGTTTTAAAAGAAGAAAAGCTAAGCACTAAGTGTGGAGACGCTGTCTGCTCATGATGCCAGGCCCTCAACCACTTGTCCTGGGACACCAGTGTCTGAACCTGTGTCACGTTAGACCCAGATTCTGAGATCTTCACTGGCAGGCTGGGTCTTATACAATTCCTGATCCTTTCTGTCAACACTGGCGTGATTCAACAACCTCTAGGATCATCTGACAGTCACAAATAAGTCAGGGCCATGACCCAGGTTCCAAGCATCCAGAAGAACACAATCTGACTCTGAGAGGCCCCTAGTTGACTCACGTGTTGATGAATTCTAGCATAATAGAGATGAGGGGTGATGGACAGCCATCAACACTCCAGCCCTTTGTTTTTCTTAATCCTTCTGCCTCCCTCCAAGGATACAACCAATCCACCCTGCCAGGAGGTAATCTTTACTTTTCAAAATCATAAGACTGAAAATTCTACCAGATACTGATCACAAATCTCATGACTTTTAGAGACCAGGGTTTCTTCCTTGTGTCTTGCTGTTCTATTATTCAACACTGGGATCCCAACACAGACCTCCCCCTGCCCAGTAGCAGCAACCTTTCTCTGGGGCCTTGTCAATCTTTTTTTGGCAATCTGAAGGATTGAGACTCGGTCTGGTCCTTCTCACCTCACTTTCTGCTTCCGTGTTTCATGCCATCCTGTCCACCTGCCCCTAACTCTTCACCCTAACCTCTCAGCTTGTAGCCCCATCCCACTCTTGGCCTCAGGATACAGCCAAGCCCTGAGTGAAGCCTAGAATTGTAATGAGTGCCCTGAGAGTGGGTCCATGTGATGCAGTGGTTCCAGGGGAGCTGGAGGGCATACTCCATCCACCTTCCAGCCTGGAAACTCTACACTGGAACATCTCCCTGATATTTAACAATATAACCCAGCTGCTCTACTAAACATGCCTAACTAAGCCCCAAACCAAAATGCCCCATCCTTGGCCTTGGGCCTTCACCCACCAGAACAAGTCTTTCTGGGCTGGCCAGAAGATTCTGGATCTCAGAACAGAAGTTTCTCAGTGCTCCAGGCTGTGTGTGCTGACTCATTTCTCACAGACAAGTTAAACCCTCTTTGGAAGAGAAAGCTACAGGTGCCCCCAAACTCAACCCTAAAGCTCTCCAGGGCCTGAGCTCAGAGAAAGCCAGGGAAATGCAGATGGGGTGGCAGGGCTGGGAGGGAGCCAGGGGACCGGAAGAGAGCTCCTGCAACTGAGGTGGTTTCCAAGAGTGCTTTCTTCCAGCCAGATGAATAGGACTCATCCAGCTGCCTCCCTGATGGGGTTTCACTGTTCATTTCCTTTCCAGCACCGCATCTGGGACAGACAGTCACACAAACTGAAAACAGGGCTGAGAATCCCTCTTCAACTTTCTTCCAACAAAAATAGTAGGAAATAACATGACTGGCACTATTAGCAGTTCACTATATTGCTTAAGATGACCATTTGTTTTATTTTACACTGATAGAACGTTCAATTCAAAGACAGAGAAAGAGATGGTGAGACAGCAGTAGAAAGTCATGTGGGTGCTGTTTTATTTTATTTCATCTTATTTAGAATCTTCAGACACACTCTTACTCTCTACCCTAGGCTGACCTAGAACTCACTATAGCCCAGAGTGGCCTAAAACTCATGCAATCAATATTCTCACCTCAGTTTCTCAGAGTGCTGAAATTTCATATATGCTCCAGCACACCAAGCTAGCTGAGTACTTCTGACATCTAAATTTCAAAGTGGTTTTCATTCTACTTAAGATCCATATGAGCCGGGGAGGTGGCTTGGCAAGTAAGGGCTCTACCTCCAAACCAGATGATGTACATTTAATCCCCAGAGCAAGTTACCCTCTGATCTTTACACACACCCCATGGTCTGCGTATCCACACTTACAACTTACACACACACACACTAATAAAATAAGCATATAAAGTTATAAAAGAAGCAATATCTACTCACTGTAGTAAAACACTGAAATGAAATTAAATGGAAAGGCTTTTCAAAGATTTACTCTTCATAAGCTGCTCATTAACTCCAGATGTCATAAAAATGGAATCATATATTTTGGAATTCTTTTTATTCTCAATTGGATCAATACCAACTAATCTAGGTAATTATTTTAAATGGATATATATTATATCATCATGTAGATAGTCTATCAGCTCTTCAGGAAACATCATTATAAAATACTGTCATGTTTCCAACTTTTAGTGTTATCAACAGTACTCTGACAAAGCTCCCTATTGTACATTCACAACTATGTGAACTTGTTTGATCATTTCTTTAGATCATATTCCTAGATATGAAATTACCATATATTTGTTAGTTTTGATATATAGTCTACTACCCACATCCATGAACTCATACCTGTGGATTCAAACAATTACATGTTGAAATTTCACTGATACCTACAATGGATGCAACTTTTCTTTCCTTGTCACTAATGCTTAAGCAAGACAGTATAGCAGCCATGCCCAGAGCTCTCACATTGCATCAGGTTTAAGAGTGATATAGAGATGATTTAAACTAGGTAGGAAAAGATAGATAAGCTCTACACAAACATGGTGGCTGGCATGCCTATTGATTTAGGTATCTGTGGGAATCTTTGCAGAGACTGCACAAGATATGCTCCCGGGGATGAGACTGGGCTTTTTCCTCACTATCCCAATGTGGGACTCAACCCTCCTCACTGACCAACATCTCTGTTAAACACTCGAGCCCCCAACCCCCAAAACAACAGCCTCCCAAGTCCACGTGGGAAAATGGAGCTATGTTGGAAGCATTCTCTAAACTTTTCTTTCTTTGCACTTCATACACACACCCTGTTTAAAATTCTCACAACACACTCCTTGGGCAGATGTTATTATCTTTCCAACCCAAGGCTGAATGAACTAAATCTTAGATTCCTGAGACACAGCCAGAACATGATTCTCTGTCCTCTAAATCCCAATCCCATACCCTCCAAATAATCACTGCAGGATGCTACTAAGGGAACCACAGGGATACCCAGCCTTCCCTCCTACTGTGCCAGATAAACAAGACTGACAGCCAGCTAACTGTATGAAGGAAATTCTAGGCACAGTTCAAGGATTCCATAGGGGAGCAAATCCCAACACTTATAGGATTTCTGAGCATCACTGAGCAGTCAAACCCTTTCAGACAAATTAAACGTTAAGTAAGTAACTTCAATCTGTTTCTCCCTGGAAAGCTCTGTCCCAGGCCTGCACAGCTTGGGGTGAGTTACTTAGAAAAACCCTCAGTGACACTAAGTGCCAGTGGAAGACGCCAGTTATTTGGTTTCTTTTCCCAACAGCTTTCCACTGGGATGCTACAAGGTCATGGTCCCCAGATGTTGCTGAAGCAGGAACATTGGTGTCTGTACTTGGCCAGAGGAGGCCTCCCACTCCTGCCACAGCTACAGTACACTCTCTGAAAACCCTCTGTGCTCGAATCCAGGGCTTCCGGTGGCCCATCTGCCTGGACAGCACGGCTGTCTGGGAGGGGGTGGATAGGCTTGAGACACAGATCATCTGGTACTAAGTGTTTGTGGAGGCTGAGTGGAGTCTGGTATGCTGGTCTGAGGGCTGCTGTCTGAAACATCAAAGTGATGAAAAAAATTAAACAAATAAGCGACTTTGAGATTCTGTCTGAGGTGGATGAGCTCTCATTTCTAAAAAGCTGGTAGAATTCTGTCGTCCTGTGCACTCCCCTGCCTTGCTGGGTTATCTGCCTTTAGCAGGGCCTCTTGTAGCTGGATCAGAAGACTCTTTTGATGATGTCTGCAAGCATCCCTCTTCTCAGCTCCCTGACCCACTTGAACTACTTTGAAATGACCATAAAACCTTACCTCTAACCCCACAATGACAATGCCACCACCTCCGCTTTCTTCTCACATCCACCCACATTGTAGACCAGCCTGCTGCCCTCTGAATCACCTTGGCATCCTCAATTCTAGGAACCCTCTGAAATTCCCCCATTATCCTGCCCACTCACTCCACTATGGCCTCACTCTGCACCTAGCTCACATGTCAGGACTGGTACTGAGCACTGTGTGCCAACGCCACGTTTTCCAAACCACAGTGGTACACATCATTGTGGAGAAACACTGTCACCTGTGACGGAAGGCAAGCTCAGAATTCGTTATCTGCTTCACACACAGTGGATTATCTTCACTTACCAAATGTCATCCTTCCAGAAGATTCCAAGACCTTCTACTCTCCTAAGAACTTAGAGGTCCTCATCAGGCCTCCATAACACTAAGAAGGTGAGCATAAATATTCCCATTTACAGAGGGTTAGAGGTTTAGAAGGATTGAGTAGTTTGCCTAAGTTAACACCATTGACTGAGATTCTGTCTGAGATCTATTAAGAACCTTTGTAGGCATGGCCAACCTGCAACCCAAAGGCTTTATCCATTCAGCACAGCTATGACGATAGCTCAACTACATTTTTAGGTGGCAACAGTGTATCACAATGTCAAAAGTTTAGGCATCGCTATCAGCAGATATAGCCTCTGATGCAAGAATGAATTTACAACTATAGAGTTGGTCGGTTGGGCTGACAAAACAGAAACAAGGGCTGGCAGGATGGCTCAGCAGGAAATGCCCTTGCTTAGCAAGCCTGTTCCCAAAACCTATGTAAAGGCGGAAAGAGAGAAATGACTCCACAAAGTTGTGCTCTGACCTCTGCACTCACAACATGACACACCATACAGTCTCTCTCTCTCTCTCTCTCTCTCTCTCTCTCTCTCTCTCTCTCTCTCTCTCTCTCTCTCTCTCTCACACACACACACACACACACACACACACACACACACACACCATACAGTCACACATACATCATACAGTCACACACACACACACAATCATAATTTTTTTTAAAGAAAAGAAAAAACAAAAAACAAAAACAAGGAAAGTACAGAAAGGCAAGAAGGGAGGAAGAGCAATGTGTCCTAAGACGGTGCCTTCTTGTCGGTGTAACTTGCTGAAATATTCCATTGTAGGCATGTAACAGTTTTTAAGTAGAAAAACTGTAAGAGAAGAAAGAATATCTTAAATAAAAGAAGAACTCCTAAAGCTACTGTGTGTAAGGCCCTGCCTCCAGAAGAGCCTCCTTCCCACCATCAGACCGAGTAGAATAGTTTCCCAGAAACCACAAAATATGAAGCCCCATGCAAATGTCACTAAGCCCTCCCCAAGGTCCCCTGCCCTGGACTCCCCCTGTCTCCAGCTGGTCCTAGGGACAGAAGGATGCTGCATGGCTCACTGGGCAGTACAAGGCCCTGCTATCCAGCTGCTCGCTCAGCCTTGACGCAGGTCATGCTTTGGTTTCAGTGGGAAAACCCCTGTCTCCAACACTGGGCCTTAAGTGCATGATAAATCCTATAAGCTCTCTTATCCAAACCTGCACTGGGACTGAAATCATGGGCGTGGATGCCCCTGGCTGTTCCTGGCAAAGGGTGGGGCTGGGTTCCTGCACACGGATTTGCGTGGAGCTCCATGGAGCTCCAAGTTCCAGAAAGCTGAGACCTCTCTAGCTGAGAAGGATCCCACTATTCAAGCCAAGGCTGGTCTGTTCCCAGGGCCTTGTCATGGTGAATAGGACACCATAACCAGAAGGCAAGAGACCCAGGCTAGTCACAAAACAGCTGTGGGGTCTTGAACAAGTCTCTGACCTCTGCCAGGTGTCAGCTCCCTCAACTTCCGGAGACACCACCAGCCCTGCAAGGCATCTGGCAGAACAAGTGGCAGAATAAGGGTGTACAGGCACAGCCAGATTCCTGCCTAGAGGACGCTGGGCTAGATAGATGAACGGCAGAGGAGCAAAATGAATGCCCCTCCTTTCTGGGAAAGTCTAGAGAGCAAAAGTTCTGCCTCAGCTTCTCCATAAGCTCATCCCCACTCCCAAGAAGGCAGGTTCTTCATTCTGCACAGAGAACAGAAAATATCTCCCCCAGGGAGAGAGATCCTCTGAGACCAGTGAGGAAGATGGACAGGCACAACCCCTGCTCTGTCTCTACTGAACTAATCCCAGACTCAACTTTCCCAGACTTCAGTTTCTCCATCTGTAAGATGGAAGTGTTTCATTTCACCCAGTTGGTGGTGCCTCCTGTATGCTGCATGCATGGTCCTCAAAAACTGGGGGCTAGAGGTGTTCCAGGGGATCCTGGCTTTCTAGCTCTCTCTCTGCCTTGCTTATTCGTTCCTCCCCTTCCATCCCGGACACTACAAACATGTCCTGTAGGTTTGGTCCTGGGTACACCTCTTCTGTGACCACTTCTTAGAAGAGTCTCTTGAGTCTCTGAGGATGACAGAGTAGCAGCTTGTACGGCCTCCAAACTGAGGAGTTGTGTGTGGACAGCTGCTGGAGAGACCTGGAAAGAAAACAAAAGATGTGCCATGCCCCCAGCGTTTGACAGAGGACAGTGGGGGTTTCAAATCCCTGTGGAGCCCAGTGTCACCAGCATCTACTCCCCCATCGTTGTCTGTATCACTTAATGCATGAGAGGTGTGGTTTGACTAGTTGCCCTGAACTTAGATGGGGTGGTGGCTGTAGCTAATACCTAAAGACAAGAATCGCAATGTAGACAGTAGCTTATATTCCTAGTTAGAACTGTAGAGTAAGCAGCCTTTTACTCTTCAGGGCCTTATTCTTTAACCAGCTCACCTATAATTGGAAAGAGACGGAGTCCAAACATGGACATGGGAAAGGCTGCCATTCCAAGCCATTTTTCAGACCATAAGACCCCACCACTCTCAATTTCCTGGTGGAGGACACGCTTAATGGAGAGAAAGTGACTTGCCAAGGTTGTGCAGGTAGTCCAGGAGTCCTATAGGGATGCAGCAGAGTGGGACCTCCACATCATCCCTGGGGAAAAAGTTAACCACAAAGCACCAGGAAGCTTTGGAGAACACAGGTAGCATCAGCTGGATCTCGAGGCCACCATAGAGGTCAAATGGTCACTAGCCTGAGGGTTGAAAGAAAGGACTTCCAGTTACTATAGTTGCCTGTCACTTCGTGGGTTCTCATGTTCCTTTATAAGCTGAAGCACTCCCTCCCGTCCACTCTCAAAACTGGCTCAGGAAGCAGATGAGAGTGTATCTTGAAAACCACTGACACTGGACCACCACCCTCATCCCTGATTCTGAGTCAGCTGCTGGGCCTAAAGAACAGAGGTCAGAGAGTTGAGAAGCTCTCGTGTAGGCTGGGGAAGGGAGTGGGGGGGGGGGCATTCTATCAGCAAAGGGGCCCCGGGTGCCACTCTAATCCATGGCATTCAGAAAGGCAAGGTTGTGTCTAAGCAGCTTTGGTTTTAGAGGATTAGGAGGCAAGCACGAGGGGAAAGAAAGGGGAAGGAGGCAGCAATTCTCACACGGTACCACACTGTCCTCTGCAGGTCAGCGGAGAGAAGGCACAGAAGGCCGTTTAGGCACACTAAGATGCTCTGCAAAACCAGGCTGCCTTCCTTTCCCCTTCTTCCACATGGCCAACTGTTCCCTTCCTCAGCAATCCATTCCATCTTCAGGCCACACCCATTTTCCTCAGCATCCAGCACCAACGGTCCCCCTGCCTCAATGCCTGTCACATTGCAATGTGCCAGCCTTTGCACCACTGGTTTCTTACTCTGGTGCCAGTGCTTGGAACACAGGGCTTTCAGGATATCCTGCCTGCCTGCCTCATTTTACCTTCTCTGCACTAAAATAAGATGGCACCGCTAAACCTGGAGACATTTTTCAGTCCTTAAAGAAAGACCCCAGACTGAGGGAGGCATGTCCTGCCTGAGTCTAGGGATGAGCAATGGCCCTGGGTGTCTCAGGGATGAGCCCAAGGCCCTGTCACTTCCAGAAGCATCAGCTCCACCCCAACCTAGGAAAAGAAAACAGGTGCCAGACCTGACCCCTGCCTGTTACCCTCCCTCCTGGTAACAGAACCTCCCCCATGCTCCCATGTCCTGCCTTTTCCCAGCAGTGTAGTTCAGAGCCGGGCACCCTGTGGCAGCCTGCTGCAGCCTGCGGCTAGCTGAGCAGCTTCCGGGCATGGGCTCATCTCAAGCCATGTTTTCCTGAGCCTCTGTGCAGATCCAGGAGCCATTGCAGCTGGCAGGGCCATGTGACAAGAGTGATTCACACACCGCCACCCTGACCAGCTTTCTCTTTCTTCCTCTCTCAGGCCATCACAAAAGTCTCAACACAGAGCAGCATTGTTCCCAGAGTCAGGAGGTGCTGGATGCTGAGGAGAACTGGGGAGACTAGCCTGGAAAGGGGTGGTTTGCCAGACAGCATATGCACCTCATGTGGGCCAAGACCACTTCCTGCCTGGCTCTAGCTCCAGAGCTCAAGTTTATGTCTCCATCCCAGAGAACCCACTTGGGCTTGGGTTGCCGGCCTCTTTCGTTTTCCAGTCTCTGCCTGTGCATGCACCGCTTTGAAAACTATGCACGTGCTGTTTCTTTTTTCCTCTCCAATGCAGTCCTCTTCAGAGATCATATGATAGATCAAAGTTCTGCGAACTGTGTCTTTAGAGACACACATTGTCCTTTCTCTTCTGGTCCCTACACCTAACCAAACACAGAACTCAGGCAAGCAGCTGTGAGGGTAGAGGTAGGCAAGGCCCCGCCCAGCAGGGTGATGACAGATGAAAGGGGAGCAGTGCAGGTCTTGTTCAGGGGTGTGAAGGAGGCACACCGTCAATGTTAGGACAGTGACAAACTGAGGAAATTCCTCCAGTGCTCTGGAGCCTGTGATTATGAAAAATTTCAACTATGGATTGTTGAGACTAAATCTCAATAAATAAACACTATAAAGACTTTGAGAGGCCAACAGTCCCATTCACTGGAGAAGTCGTTCTTTGTCTAGAGCAGGCCAGAGACTGGCAAGTCCATCTGTACCTGTGCTAAATAGCTCTACTCCTTCAAAAGGGCTCTAGACATCAGCTCAAAACTCTACCCTGGTATCAAGCTGTAAGGGGGGGCACCCTTCCCACTCTTCCTGGTATCCACTCTTTTATGTGTAGTCTAGACATTCTGGTCTTATGTTACAACCTGCTTAGATTAAATGTGATGTCATATCACCATTGAACCTAGGCCTCACAGGACTTCTCATTCCCACCCCTACGCCTCACCCTCCACGCCCCCCCCAAGCCCCATCCCCTGCCTAGTTCAACCCCAGCCCCTCTTAAGAAGATGAACAAACAAGGGGAACTGGTTCCTCCTAGCTTCTGCCACCTGAGAGCAGGTAAACCTAAGACACCTGACAACCGACTGCAGACATGCTGAGGAAGCCCAGCCCGGAGCTGTAGAACCACCGAGCCGAGCCCCATCCAACTCTCGGAATCACAGGCTAAATACATGATCATTGCTGTAGTCAGTACATTTGTGGGTATTTACCTATGCAGATAAATAAATAGGTAAAAGGAAAATGATACACTCCATCCCAGCCCCCTACAGCTCTGCTGAATACAGAAGAATCTGATCCCTCCTGTGTGGGGACAGCCCTTCAAAAATCAAAGTAATTCTCTTTGTCTCTGAGCACCAGCATGGCTCCTGGGGAAGTCATCCAGACTAACCCCCTCCCTGCAGGAAAATCACACACCCAGGCAGCCTTTACCACTTCCTGCCACTTAGTGCCTGCCCAGGAGCAACATCAGAAGAGCCCCTGTCAGCATCCTCCAGTGACACACTGTCCTGTCCGCTCACAGGCTCACAGGGCACTCTGACCATCTTTCAGCACGTTTAATTTAAAATCAAGAGAAACAGAAAGATAGAGTAGAGGAAAGCACTAAAAGCACTGTAAAAACACTGAAATCAATTAATCCTGAAAGCCACTTTCTGACCCAAATCTGAACTGCCCAAAAATGTCTCCCAAACAAATGTGGTTAAGCAGTCTTCCGGTGCAGGACTGCCCCAAGGCCAGACCAGGGGGAGGAGCCAGAGGCTGGCTCCCTGCATTCGCCACGTGGAGTCAGCACAGCACGCTGAACTTTGGGGTCTAAAGAGGAAGGTCACCAACCCCACCACAGGAGACGGAGCAGACCAATGGCAGCACTCCTCAGAACCAGGCGCAGCAGGAAGCAGTGTGGTAGGGAAAGGCTGCCATGACTGAGGTTCTCTGGCCAATGGCCATGCTTTAGCCTGCCAGTTTCAAACGAGCCCTCACAGCCCGGCTTCCTGTTTTTTCTTTGCACTCCCTGTGTGTCATGGCACAATTATTCTGAGAGACGTTCTCAAAATGGACTCGGCGTCCAATTTTCTTTCCCTAATAACAGTGCAGGGGAAATAGGGGTGAGGGAGACAGAGAGACAGGAAAAATTCCAAACCTCAGAAAAGGATGGAAAACACACACACACACACACACACACACACACACACACACACACACACACACACTTCCAAATTCGGTTTTTAAATGAGAAAATCAAGATCATCAATTCACAGTCCAAACTGCACTTCCCAAACTGGTCTCCTTCCACAGGCAGCACCGAGGAGGTTGAGGTGCACAATAAGACTTTTCAAAGAGCAGTAGAAGACTTCGAAAGTCCCCTCCCGGGAAGGTTAGAACTCATGGCAAGGGATGGTGACAGAGTCAAGTGGCCAGCAACACGGGCCTGGAATGCAGCCTGCTACCATCAATTATTTCTCAACCACACAAACGACTTTGGCAGGGCTCAGTGCAGAACAAAGAACAACTTCCCAGGCTCTTCTATCTTTGGCTGGCTAGATTCCTTGGGCCCCATCCCCAAAGTCATGAAAGAATCTGTGATGGAGACAGAGGTCCAGAGGATGCATAGTTCAAGGTCTTTAATGTGTTTTGCTTTTGGGCTGGGTGTTGAAAGGTTAAGCTCTATCTGTGGGTAAGGATGGAAGGGCAGAGGGAACAGGGGGGAGATAATCCAGTCAGTAAAGTGCTTGCCTTGCAAACATGAGGACCTGTGTTTGTCCCCGGAACCTCCATGTATAAAAAAAGCCAGGTGTGGTGGCTCGAATTTGCAATCCCAGACAGGAGAGGTGAAGGCAGGTGGATCCTTAGGAAACTACTATGCCAGTAAAGGACCCAGTATCAAGAAAATGTGATTATGACTGAGTGAGGAACAATGCTTAAGGTTGTCCTCTGGCCTCCACACTCATGCACAGACAGACATGTGCACATGCATCTGCACACACAAACACACATTCGCACCTCATGTCCCTGTGTGACTAGCCTAAGTTTGTCCAGGCTTCTCCTATGAGTTGTATACTAACCTTGGTACTTTTGAGTTGCATGCAATGGGTGAGCATGGTTTTACATAGACAAATGTCTATTACCGATAAATTCAGTATGAATGCCTGTGTGAGCCCAAGGAATACACATACTTGTTGGCTGAACTGAGCATGCAACTGGAGTTTCTATGTATGTGTGGTGCAAACACAAGCATACTTCATACATGCATTGCCCCGATGCGGATACAGTCTCAATTCAGGTTGGGGCAACACGGATGCACATCAGGTGTAGGCATGCAATCTTCAGTGACAAGAAGTGCTTGAGTCCACTACACATCAGTCCACCCATGTGGACAGGGTGCCGACCTGGCCCCATCACCCCCTCCCTTTCCATGAGTCAAAGCAGCCTTTGTGTTCCTCCCTTTAGGACCTGCCAGCTAATGGCAGGAGTCCCCTCCCAGGAAGCAACACTCCTCCCCTGATCATTTGTGTCTCCTCTGAGGGGCTGATTGGCCTGGACAGCCTCCAGGTTCCAACCATAAATGGCAGCCTGTGATCGCAATGGACAACTTTCTTAATTGCCCGTGATGCTTGTGGGCACTGTGCAAATATGACAGCAGCTATTAGGCTTCGAGGTCTGAGCAGGGCTACATTTTGCGCCTGTGTGAATTTGGTGTTCCTCGGAGCTGAGAGGCCAGAGTGGGCTAGAGTCACCGAGGAGCTGTTATTATGACCTGGCACCATCTTGCCCTTAGCTTCTTGAGACCCTGTGGCCATTTTACCACACACCAAAACTGCAATACCCCTAGAATTTCAAAACCAAGTCACCCTCGGGCAGTAGCCCTCCCTACTCTCTCCCGGGCATACACACTTCTCCCTCTTCTTCCTGTATCTTTCATGCATTCTCTTTTCTTTCTCCTAATTTCTTGCTTCCTTTCTGCCCCTGATTTTTCTTTCCCCACACCCTACCTCTATTCTACTCTTCCCCTCTTCCTTCTCTCACTCTCCTCTCACCTCCTTAACTCCCCCCCTCTCTGTCTCCTTTTCTCATCTCTCTCCTCCTTCCTTCTTTCTCTCCCTTTCTTATGTCTCACTTGAATCTCTCCTCTCGCCTCTACTCTTTCTCCTCTTTCTCTCTCGTAACTCTCCTACCCATCTATCATCTATGTCTATCCTCTTTCTCTCCTGTCTTCCTGTCCCTCTCTTCCATTCCACTGTCCTCCCTCTGCCTCTCTGTGTCTCTCTGTCTCTCTCTCTGTCTCTCTCTGTCTCTCTCTCTTTCTCCCTCTGTCTCTATGTGTCTCCCCTCTTCTCCAGCTCCTTAGCTCCCAGCAGCAAGCTCATAGACAACCAGTGTCCCATTCCACCAGTCCCCACTGTGTCTTCCCATCCCCCAACCCCTACCACAGCCTGAGATCTCCTTTGTGCCCCATATAACCTGTGTCTTCAGAGCCTGGGTCCCCAAGTGAAGATTTGTCACTTACACTGAGATCCAAGGTGTTATGGTGGTTAAGTGTTCTAGACTTTTGATTACTTTATTTCTCTTTTGCCAGCTGCTAGCTACCCCCCTCTCCAGAAAGCCAGTGTTCATTGCCTTACTCCTGACCTAGTAGCTCCAGTTCACATGAAAGACAGACGTAGAGAAAAAATTTACAGATAGCAGAAAGGTACATAGCTATTGACCACCTCTAGAACTTCAGGCATAGAACCACCCCTCCCCAGGCTCAGGCTACAAAGACACAAGTTCCAGCTGTATCATTTGAGGCAACCTCAGCAGAATGTCAGATTTCTTCCCAAGAACTGGAACAAGTCATCCAAGAACCTGGCAATATACCTCCTAATAAATTCAGATTCACGTTCAAGAATGCATGGCTTAGCTCAATAAATGTTTATGGGTGAGAGAAGGATGGATGGATGGATGGATGGATGGATGGATGGATGGATGGATGGATGAAAACTGGATGACAGATGGATGGGGGTGGATGGATGGATGACTATTGGGTTCCCCTCCTCAAAGATTCTTGGAGAGAGAAATGATCTTAAGTCTTGATGATTTCTCCTCAAAAAGAGAGCTTATGCTGTGGCACCTGCAGGGCTTTCTGACAAGAGGACAAGCACTCCTGCTAGAGATACCCTCCCTCTGCTGATGCCAAGATTCCTTGCCACAAAGTGAGTATTCACTAATGATCTCAGCTGATCTCCTCACCCATAGTCTTAGAAGTTAAAGCACAAAGGAATGAGAAGGAGCAAGATGTCCCATACTCTCACATTCTTCGTGTGTGTGCGAGTGTGTGTGTATGCGTGCGCACATGCACACACATGCACAGCAAGCTCCTCCTCAAGGGCCTCATTAATGACCCCTGAACACTAATATCCATCTCAAAGATACACCGGGGAAACTTGTCTTAGAAATATATTCAGTCCAAGCTGCCTGCAGTAGCCAGTGAGAGGAATGAATAAAAAAGGGGACTTTGCCCCATTTACAAGGGACAACACTTTCCAGCTAGTCATTCCTAGCAGCTATAGTGGCTGTGTGGCAAGATAGCCTGGCTTTAAAGAAAGAAAAAAGAAAAAGGGAGAATGGTGAAAGTGGAGAAATGACCCTCCCCAGGGATGAGACCCCTCAACTGGTCAGCCAATAGAATCAGTCAATCCTGAGATCACTTACATATAGTTGACATTATATGAACTGGGCAGGTTATATTTATATATGTAGGGGAGTGTGTATGTGTAACAACTGAAAAAAAAAGAACATAAATTTGAGAGAGTGCAAGGAAGAATGAACAGGAGGGCTTGGAAGAAGAAAAATGGAGGAATGACATATTATAATTACAAAAGGTAAAAAATGCTTACAGGCTAGCGGGATGGCTCATCAGGTAACAGTTCTTGCCTCCTAGAATGACAATCTGAATTTGACCCTAGAATCCACCTGATAAAAGAAGAAAAATAACTCTAGGCAAGCTGTCTTCTGAACTCCATAAACTAGTATGTGTACACACATACACACAAAATTGTAAATGAGAGAGAGATAAGTATTTAAAAGAATCCATAGTTTTATATGAGATCTTTAATGGGTCAAGTCCTTCTGTATATATGGGTCAGGTTTCTCTTATTGGTTGATGAATAAAACACTATTTGACCAATAGAGGCAGGAAGATAGGCAGGACTAAGAGATGAAGAGAATTCTGGGGAAGGTAGGCAAAGACAGGCCCTGGAAAGACACAATGTAGAGATCAGGAAGATAGAATGTGCCAGGCATTCTCTGGTAAGACAAGGCCATGTAGAAATACATAGATTAGTAGTTATGGATTAATAATTAAGACAAAGCTGTTATGAGCAGTTTTCCCACCAGCCTGGTCCCATGGCCATTGCCAGCCCCAAATAACACAGAGACACTGTATTAGATATAAAGCTGTTAGCCTGTTAGTAGTATTTCTTATTGGCTAACTTTGTCTTAAATATTAACCCATTTCTATCAATCTAAGTATTTTCACGTGGTCTCATCTTACCAGAGAGAGGATCCAGACCTCTGCTCTCTTGGTCCTACATCTTGAATCTCCTCCTGCCTCTCCCTGAATCCTCCTTGTCTCCTAGTCCTGCCTATCTTGCTTTCCTAATGGCCAACAGTGCTTTATTCATTAACCAATACAGGAAACATATTTACAGAATGACATCTCCCACCACAAAGCTAGCCAATAAAAACCCTAGCCATTAGCCAACAGTTTAATAATTTATGTAAGTGTCTGTGTGTTTATTTGGGGCTGAAGCAGTGGAACCTGACAGAACAAGAAAACTCCAGTTACTCTGAGGGCTTTTTTTTAAATGTTTGTTAGTGTGTTGTTTTGTTGTTTCTGTTGACTGAAGCAATGTCTTGCCATGTAGCCTTGGCTAGCCTTGCACTCACTACATCATCAAGATGGCATCCAACTCTTGACCCTACTGTTGCAAGGTAACTCCTTCAGGAACCACAAAGACATCTTAAAGCCAAATAGAAAGTCTGCATCGCTGGTCAGCGACTGCCCAAATCATGTAGCCTCCAAGCCTCATCATTCTTTGCCTTTCACGCACAAAAACCATATCCTGGTTGACACATTTTTGGTTAGCAAAAACAGCAAGAAGAAAAACTACAGAAGCCAAAAAGCTAGGTTAGTACTAAATGTACTAAAGGACTTCCGCAGATCCAAGACCTAGAGCCTACAACTTTGATAGATTAGGTCTTTGCTCCCATTCTTGTCAGGTGTTGGGACTAAGTGTTAGGTCCTAAGGTTAGAACAGTGCCTCTTACATGGTATCAGTTGTGCTAATGTCTCAGAGCCTATTTCACGACTGCTTCAGTTTCCCAAGAATTAGGATTACAGGCATCTATCTCTATGTCCAATGGTATCTCTACATTTTTAAGGGTAAAAATGCCTGAAATATTTGTGCACATGCATATGCAGTATGTGCATGATTATACATACAGACTGTGTGTGTGTGTGTGTGTGTGTGTGTGTGTGTGTGTGTGTGTGTGTGTGTGTGTGCACGTAGGCACACAAGTGGAAGTTAGTGGACAAGCTTAGATGTCAGTTGTCACCTCCCTTTTTGTTTGAAGTAGGATCTCCTTTGCCAGTCCACTATGAATGCCAGTTAAATAATATCATAGGTTTAGAGCATAGCACAAGGGCCCTTGTGTCCACAAATCTCCAGAGAAACCAGGAATATTGAGCACTCAAAGTTGTCTTTTCAATGGGAAAGCTGAGAAACAGTAGTGATTAATAGCTTGGTGATAGGCATTATTTGGTGGGCCAAGCCATATCAAGCTCCTTCAATCAGAACGAGAGACACCTACTAGTTTAAATGACCCTCATAGCCAGAGGCTCTCCCAGGCTCCCACACCAGGACCAGACACTCCTGCACTATCTGTATGACTAAGATGAGGTAGACTCTTCTCTAGACTCTTCAGCTAGCTCAGGTAATCTATCTCTAGAACCCATCTTCTCAGAAGAAATGGCATGTACTGGAGTCAAATTTTGATGCAATTGAGTTTCCTTGTGCACTAAGGGTTGCATTAAGCCAGGAAACCAATTTTCCCCCAAATTATACTGGGATTAAATTCATTGGGAATAAACAGCTTGTTATCAGGCTCTTTAGAAGCCTTGATCCAGGTTGATGAAGTCAGTCTGAATGGAGTTTTCATTCTCATCTCTTCATGGTTTGACTCTCCATCTGGCACATGCAGTGATTCCTTCAGTCATAAATCAAAATGGGTAAGTAGAGGCAGAAAAATTTTAGAGCAGTACTTACTGTCTTCTGGTTATTATTACTGTGACCAAAGCAACTTGGGAAGGAAAGGGTTTATTTGGCTTATGCTTCCAAATGACTGTTCATCATCAAAGGAAGCCAGGGCAGGAACCCAGAAGCAGGAGTTGATACAAAGGCAATGGAGGGGTGCTATTTAGTGGCTTGCTCCCCCAGGATTGCCCAGCCTGCTTTCTTATAGAACCCAGGACCACCAGCCCAGGAATGTCATGGACTGGGCCCTCCCCCATAAATCATTAATTAAGAAAATGCCTTACAGGCTTACCTATAGTAAGATCTTATGGAGGTATTTTCTTAATTGAGGTTCCTTCTTCTCAGACTTTAGCTTGTGTCAAGTTAATATAAAACTATCCATAACATTCCCCAAAATGTTTCCAAAATTAATGAAATCTATACACCCACAAATCCAGGAAACACAATGAATGTCAACCAAAGTAAATACATGGAAAATCTCATCACATCATCAAATCATTGGAAAACAGTAACAAGGAATCTTCAGCAACAATAGAAAAGAATGTTCTGCACAAATTATCTGAGGGGCAGGTGTCAGCAAACAGCTCATTGGAAATATTTAAAAGGGCAATGGAACCACATTTTCAGAGGACAAGAGAAAAAAAAAACTCCCATCTGGAATCTGATGCTCAGTGCAGGGAGGGGACATTTCCCCCAAAACCAGGAGAAACAACAAGGCTTCCCGGTACAAAAAGGAATTTTTGTACAGGAAAGGAAATGTACAGCATGAAATGTCAACCAGAACCTTTGCTGTTTGTTGTTGCTGATTGTTAGTTGCTGATTGGCTGGTTAGTTGATTGGATTGTTAGTTGACTTACTGGTTAGTCGATTGGCTGGTTAGAAGGTTGATAGGTTGCTTTTCTGAGACAGTATTCTTGCTAAGTAGCCCAGACTGGTCAAGAATTCTTTATCTTCCTTCCTTGGCCTCCTGAGTGCAAGGATTATCATCATGTTGTGTGTGTGTGTGTGTGTGTGTGTGTGTGTGTAGGTACATGTGCCCATGTGCATGCTTGCAGAGGGAGGCAAGCAACCAAAGAATAAGAACTTCCATGCCCTTTATATAGACTGCCACCAGAAGGTGTGGACAGACTTAAAATAGTTCTTCCTACCTCAAAAGATCTGGCTTTATGGTGGGTCCTCCCCATTCAAATAATTCAGTCAAGAGTAACTCCACACAGCTGTACCCAGTTACCTGAGTCTTACTTAATTCCAGTTGTAGTTGAGTGGACAACCAAAAATAGCCATCACAAAAGGCATTCACCATCAAAACCACAATGGAATACCTCTCACAACTATCCAAACAGAACTTAAAGACTGACTCCAGTAAAGGCTGGTGAAGACAAGGGAGAACTAGACACCGTGAGTGGGCATAAAATAGGAGAGTCACTTTGGGAAGCAATTTGGCAGCTTCTTAGAGAGTACTCTACATTTTCATATGATTCAGTCATACCACTCCACAGTACCTCCCATATGAGAAGTAAAGCATATATCCACACAGAAACATGCATGGGAATCTACATAAAAGCTTCGTGTCCAATAGCCAAAGACTTGTGGTAACCCATCTATCCTTCAACAGTAGAATCATTGAGGTACCAATGGCATCCAATAGACTGTACGTATTTAAAGGAGTACCATTTGGCAAGTTTTGACAAGTGTACTGACCTATGAAGCCATCACCGGAATCAAGATAATGATCACCGTCACCATTTTCAAAAAGTTACTGGGACGATGGCTTCCAGTAGGGTACTTATACAAGCATAAAGACCTGGCACCCACATTATTTGAGAAAAGAAAAAAGGAAAAAAAAAAAACAGGCATTGTAGACACACCTGTAGTCCCCAGGGAGGCAGGAGGGTCCCTGCTGCTCTATGACTAGCCAGTTTAGCTGCATTGGAAGCTCCAGATTCAGTGAGAGAAAATGTCTCCAAAAAAAGAAAGGTGAAAAACAAAAGAAGACCTCCAAAACACACACACACACACACACACACACACACACACACACACACACACACAATTGCTTTTAAGACAGATTTGTTGGTCTGTGTCTGGAAGATTGTAGATAACCCATAATATCTGTTGGGTTTCTTGAAAGAAAAAAAAATGCTTTAAAAAGTCGAAGAGTTTTTCTTGAAATCCTGAGGTCTTGAAATCCAGAGCCCCATCATGTCCTAGAGTTCTTTCATTTTCTCTCCATGTGTCATCACGGGGCCTATACAATGTTTCAGGTAATTCAACATCCATGAGGAAATATGAATGTCTGTCAATTTCCAGAGGGACCTAAGCTGCATCAAACTCTCATTTTGTACAATGTCTCTAAATGCACACCTTTAATCAAGGCACAATTCCTAATTTAGGCTAAAATGAAAGTGCTTGCCCTTCACAGTGGATGCAGAAATGTTTTTCTGGGCTAGATATGAAATATGAGTGAGCTGTGTGCTCCTGGTGCTCTATTTATGGCCTCACCGAGGTATACTAAGAACTTACGAGTGACCTCTCAATGGTTTCCATTAAACTTGCTTCGCCCTCTACTTATAGACCTCAAAGGACCACTCCAGAGTCTTATTTATGACCATATCCAGTGACAGCCTCACTGGTACCCGTTTATATTTCAAGTGGTTCTCACCTGTCAGCATCTGTTTCTTTTCTCAAAGAGATTTTCCCAGCAGCACTGTGGGAGTGAGAAGCAAAAATTCATTGTTCCCTCCTTTCAGGTGAGACAAGCCAGGTATGGAGAAGTAAGACCTGCCCAATACTCCTGAGCTAGTGACACTGTATGTTTCGTGCCACATGACAGAGCTATGGGCAGATAGATACCATGCTGCTCACGTGGCTGACACCACCATCTCTCTAGGGTCAGGGGAAGCTTATCTCTGAGGTCAAGCCATGGGGTCCAGTTCCATCCATCCCCAAAGCTTCTCAGACACACAGACACTGGCCTTTGCTTGCTCTTCTAAGAGAGGGCCTAACCCTGATGCCTGAACAGTTGAGGAGTAGTTGGGGTAAGCCTAAGTAGATGGGTTCCTTTTGTCCCCAGAGCCAAGATGCAGTTTAAATAGATCCCATACAGCATCTGTGCTGAGAGCCCAAGGTCAAAGGAAGTGTTATCCTGTTTACATTCCTCTATCATCACAGAAGAGGGAACAGGACAGAGATAAGAGGATCGGGGCTGAGCCTAGGAGATGGAAGAGATGTGTGGGCTGATCTCACCAACGAACCCTTGTCCAGTTATTCCAACATTTCAAGCCTTTATCCTTACAGACCCCAGGGGCTGGTTAAAATGCAAAATGATAATAAACAACCAACATTCAGACCCTTGTTTCTGAAGAAGTTTAAAACTAACCAGTCAGATACTAACCAGGATCTAGAGCTGAGCAAGTGAAGACACGGATGGAATTTGGGGAGTTGGTAGAAAGTATGTGACTAAGATCACAAGATCTTGCTGACAAACCAGACAGTTTATTGGAACAGCTCTTCAGAGTCCTGACTATGAAACTGCGGGCAGATTTCTTGAATGTTCTGACCTTCTCTCTTAGTCAGTGAGGATGGCAGAAATGTCTACCTCATTGACATGTCATAGGATAAGTAGTTGATAATATAAAGAGCTTAGTGGGTGGGGTAAGTGCTCACTAGATGCGAGTTGTTACTGCAGTTTTGACCAGAAAGAATAGCAAGGAATGGGGCCTTGAGAAGTTCCCTGGATGGGTGCCTAAAGAAAAACGATACCCTGAGTATCCGAAGACTCAAGGCCAAGCAAGCCAATGAGGCAGATTGAGAAAGCCCTGGAATCCTATGCATCCTTATTTTGTTTTTCTAGTTGCTGTTCTCACTTAACAGATGGCAAACTGGGAGCTCAGGTGGCCACATGGCAGGACCCCATGGCGGCTCCAGTTTCAGCATGGGCTCCCCTTCCTGCGTCCTCCCCTCCGCCCTTTGTCAGACCTGGATCCCTTCCCACCTGGAGATCTGCTAGGAACAGGGTGTGCTTTGCCACGCACCTCTTCCAGCATAGCTCAGCAAACAGCTGACTTGCTCAAGATCACCCACTCTGTGGCACCTGTGGACATGTCCTTCTGCCTGTACCTCAAGCCTCTAATAAACAAAACCCCATTGTATGAGGAATCCCATAGAACCCTGTGCCACCTGAATAAAGAGTTCAGAACAATGCCTTCCATTCACCATACATCCCTCTACCACTGATTGCAATACCTACACAAGCAGGCTGAAGCTACACAATCATAAAGAGTTGGAGGTGTGGGAGATAAATCATCCAGGTCCTACTCAGCAGGAGGAAGCAAGCCACCCAAGTCACAAGGTTGGCTGCAACATGTGTCGGGAAGCTGGAGACACCGATGAAAGGCTTCGGGAGTTCTGAGAAGGGAGTTGAGCTTTCAGCTGGACAGAAGGGAACAGGCATTTGACCCAAGTGGCATTTCTGTGCCCCAGACAACCAAATCCAAGGAGATTTAGCTCCTGACTTTCCCAGATGAGATGCAGGAACAGGTGGTGATGGAACACTCACCCTGAAGACCTTGAAGGAAAGCCAGAGCTAAAAAAGCAGTGTCCTTAAACAGGCTGCATCCCAGTCTCTGAGGCTCCATATGGCATGGTCTCATACTTGAGAGTCCCCAGGCATGGCTTGGCTGGGTTTCCAGATAGACATAGTCTCACTAAGGACTTGAAAGAGCCACCAGAGCCACAGTGACCAGAAGCCATCTCTGAGCCCATGACAGGGTGAGGGGTTCTAAGGTCCCGCCCTGCTCTTCGCTCCACCCACCGTGGGCTCCTAGAGTAGAGATAGAGAGGAACCCTCTTTTGTGTCATTCAGCAAGTGCAAATGAGCTCCTCTGCTCTAAAATTCTGCCAGAAAGTTACATGACAGGCAGAGAACTAGGCAGGAAGTTAAGCCTCCCGCCTGAAAACCCCAAAACCTCCCCTAAAGATCCCTGGACTCTGTCCTTTCCTTTTATGACTGGTTTGTGTGTCTATTTTTGTGTTTGTCTCTGAGGAAGAATCTCTCCATAGAGTCCAGATAGACCTCGAACTCACAATCTTCCTGCCTCAGCCTCCCAAGTGTCAACCTCTTTATTTACTGGGCGTGCATTGACCCTCCACTCTCTGCTGAAGCTGTGGCAAATTTCTCCTTCCAAAACGTACTCTTTGCAGGAGACCTCCTAGATGTGGTGATGTAATCTGCTCTCAGGAAAGCACAAGGGACTTAAAGAAGGATCTCTGAGGGTCCCCATCACTTCCGCCAGAATCCCAGAAGGAGCTATGGATTTCAGCCAGTGCTTTGGGCCATTTTGGTGGACTTTCAATGCATCACCCACTCAGGGTCCTGTGGTGCAGCTCAGCTCTTTCTGTCTGGATTTGCCATGCTCCATTTTCTTTCTGAACTGACCCCAGTGTCCCTTCATCTATTTCCAAAGATCCCTCATTCCTTTGGTGCTATATAACAAATACTACAAACAGGGTAGCTTGTGTACTGCAGGCACTCACTGTACACATTGTAGGGCCTGGGAACTCAAAAATCAAGGCAATGAGCAAATTCAATATCTGGTAAGGGTGCCCACATTCCAAAGGCGCAACCTACTCATACAATTACCTTGGAAGCTGGGATCTCAACTTATAAAATTATGAAGCCAAGTAAAAGTGGGCATCTATGTGTATAGCATAGATGCTCTGGTGTATCGCCCGTTTAGCTGGTACACACTGGATCAGACTCCTCCAGTTAGCACAGAGGAACCCTATAGGTGTCAGAATTAGCAGGAGTGACAAATTAGAGCTGGCTCCTTTGACAGGCATATGCACCTTTTCCTAAGCCTGTACTCAATGATGTCACACTGTAGCTTGGAACTGGCCATGGTGGAAATATGTGCACCACAGAGATCAATAGACATTGTAACTCTGGGATGAGATGTGTCCTAGTTAGGGCTACTATTGCTATGATGACCAAAAAGTAAGTTGGAAAGGAAGGGGTTTATTTGAGTTACACTTCCATATCACTGTTCATCATTGAAGGAAGTCAGAACAGAAATTCTAACACGGCAGAAACCTGGAGGCAGGCGATGATGCAGAGGCCATGGAGAGGTGCTGGCTTACTCCCTATGGCTTGCTTAGCCTGTTTGCTTATAGAACACAGAACCACCAGCCAAGGGATGGTACCACCCACAATGGGCTTTGCCCTCCTCCATCAATCACTAATTTAGAAAATACCATACAAATTTGCCTACAGCCATATCTTATGGTGGCATTTTCTTAACTGAGGTTCCCTACTCTAGGATGACTTTAGTTTTTGTCAAGTTGACATAAAAATCTCCAGCACATAGGGAGTTGGGTTGTTGTAGGGTTGTATGGGGGTGGTGTCATGGGACAGGGTCTCACGGTGTAGCTTTGGTTGGCCTGGAACTATGTTGACCAGGTTGCCCTCAAACTCCCACTTGCCTTTGCCTCTCAAGTGCTGGAATTAAAGGCACGTGCCACCACACCCAGCTGTTTTGTTGTTTTAGTTTGGTTTATTTTTCCCCCCAAATAACTAGTATTAAAATTGCTGTTTATATCAACAAGCGAATGTTCAAGGCCATCCAGTTCAACCTCTGTATGGTAGAAAAGAAAGTGAATGGGAAATGATTCTTGACAGTTTCATCACTGTTATCTAACAATAGACCTGTATCTACTGTCTCAGGTCTTGGCACAGAAAGGTGTGACCTTGAGGAGACTGTTGGAAACCGAGATCTGGGACAGTTAGTGTGTGACACCGTGACCAATAACCTAGTGCCAACCTGGCCTGTTGTGCCTGGATGTGGCAGGCCCACTGAGGCTACAGCCGGGGTGAAATGGGGTTGACTTGGTCTTTCCTGGGCTGCCCACCAGGCAGGAAGGGTAACCTTTGCTTTAAAATGCTAGGCTTTGCTCCAGAACACGCTTTTCGACCCATAATTACTTTCAGAGCACACTGTTTCCACTTAGGGAAAGCTGATCTTCCTTCCAAATGGCACCGGACATGACCTGAATTATATGTTTGCCTTCGGAAACAGGCACCCAAGTCTGCTCCCTTCAAGTCTCAACTGACTAAAATGAGGAGGAGGCTGGCCCTTGGGGAGCTGGATGAAGCAGAAGAAGCCACGCTGCATGGGAGCTATTGAGCTAGAATCAGGGTCTCCCATGAGTCCAAAGCAATACAGAGCCCCTGTGATGGTGTCTCCACCCATGCCTGGGATCGTGCCAAGCACAGCTCCACAGCCTGGGTCACAGTGGTTAGAGGAAGGCTACACTTTGCCCAGAATCTTAGTTCACTGATACAAAATGCATTTGCCCATCACTGGGATGGGGCAGACACTGGAGACACAGCCTTCAGTGAAATGCTAATCCAGTCTTCCTGGGGCTCACAGTCTGGAAGCAAGTAATTGCAGTCTGTAATGGGATCTTCAATAAGAGGAAAAATTATAATCTGATTAGTTCTGGACCAGGATAGAGATCCAGGATTGTGTGACAAGGGATGAGAGTCATTCTTGCCATTGGAGATGGGACAGGTGGTTTCTGAGTTCTCAAATGAACACTGAATGCATTCTATTTAAGTAGCCACATTATCACATGAAGAGAGAAAGATGCTGTAGAAGCACTCTGTAGAGGTAGAAACTGAGGTCCAAGGTGGTTTGCCTGTGATCATAACTAAGGAAGGAGGAAGAAGCTTGAAAACACAACTTACAGGAATGGATGTGAGAAAGACATTACTAATTTTATCTTAGAAACGGGGGGGCGGGCTTCATCCATGGATACAGAAGAAAGGTACTCTCCACGCTCTGCCTTGGGAGTCACTGCCTAAGACCTCCCTCTCTCCTGTCTGGCCTTTCTCTTTTCCATAAATGCTTCCTCAGCTCTATCCACAAGTACTCCCTGGGTCATGAAACCCTTCAGGCCCCCCGCTTCCCTTTGGCCTCAGACCAGCACCAACAGTGACAACACAGGCCCTAGAATAAAGGGCAGACCAAGTGTCAGACAGCTTGGTGCAGGAAGCAAGGTCTGGCAGTGACCTCCTTAGCTGTGTTGGCTCCACCCACTCTGCAGAGAACCATCCAGAAAATGTGTAAAGAATGCAGATTCCTGGCCCCTACCTTAGGAGATTCTGATTTAGGAGATGTGATAGAAGTAGTTCCAAAAACGAAGAGAAGAGAGGAACCCTGGGGTTTTTGATTCTACTCAATTCTGTATTGCATTTAAAAAAAGCCTGTAAGAAAAGGGTAGCTCACTGCCACCACCACCAGGCATTTGGCATGACACATTCACATAAAAAAAGGGTAGAAAACTGAAGTGTTCCAAAGAATTGAATGTAGCCTAATTTGGGGACCAGCCCTCAAGACTTTAGAAAATCATTTCCCATCAGCTCAGCCTTCAAACAGAACTGCCCTGTTTGCAAGGCTCATTTACCAGCAAAATTTGGGGGAGAAAATGGTTTTAAAAAAAAAAATCCCCTCTGACTTGACCACCTCCTTTACTTCCTCTCCCTCCTTGTCTGGGGATATCTTCAAGGGTCACCCTTGTCACCAAGAACATCTTCCCTTTTTCTCTGGAACAAGAAAGAAACTTGAAGAGTTGAAGGCACATAGGTGATAATAAATGTGTTGTGTGGAAACAATACAAAACGCAGAGACAAGCCTTGAGATGAAGGAATGGGGTGGGGCCCAGAGAGGGGAAAATGATTCTCTTGACCCCTCCACAGTGAGAAAAAGACAGAGGACCAAGAGTACTTGCTTTCTTGGGTTTCTTCATCAAAGTACCACAGGCAGGAAAACTAAAAAATGACAAACAGAAGAAGGGTCAAGAATGGTTAAGATGGCTCCGTTGGTAAAGGGCTTGGCATGAAAGCATGAGACCCTGAGTTCAATTCATGTTTTAAAAAAAGAAAGGAAGGAAGGAGAGAGGAAGGAGGGGAGGGAAAGAAAGAAAGAAAGAAAGAAAGAAAGAAAGAAAGAAAGAAAGAAAGAAAGAGAGAGAGGGAGGGAGGAAGGAAGGAAGAAAGAAAGAAAGAAAGAAAGAAAGAAAGAAAGAAAGAAAGAAAGAAAGAAAGAAAGAGAGATAGAGAGGGGGATGCAGGGAGGGAGGGAGAGAGGAAGGAAGGAAGGAAGGAAGGAAGGAAGGAAGGAAGGAAGGAAGGAAGGAAGGAAGGAGAGAGGAAGGAAGGGAGGGAGGGAAAGAAAGAAAGAAAAAGAGAGAGGGATACAGGGAGGGAGGGAGAGAGAAAGGAAGGAAGGAAGGGAGGAAGGAAGGAAGGAAGGAAGGAAGGAAGAAAGAGAGAAAGAAAGAAAGAAAGAAAGAAAGAAAGAAAGAAAGAAAGAAAAAGAGAGAAAGAAAGAAAGACACATTAGATGTGCTGGGGAGGTAGAGGCAAGCGAATCTCTGCAGGCCAGCCAGTATAGACAATCAGCAAGCTGCAGGTTCCGAATAAGGAGGAAAACAATGGAAGATACCTGACATTGGACTCTGGCCTCCACACACATGTGCACACAGAAACACATATGCACATACAAAAGCAGAAGAATTGCAAAATGTAAGAGGTTCACAAGGTTGTTTTTTTTCCAAAACTGTGAAGGGAAGAATCCATGCCAACCTTCTCCCCTTGTTTAGAGAGACCATCTCCACCTCGGCTGTCTTCCAATCATCCATGTGCCTGAATTTTCCCTTTTCATAAGGATGGCTACTGAACCAGGACAGGTTGCCAACAACCTGGTCTCACCTGGATCATTCTTATAGAGACTTCCATCTTGAGACCTGATGGGGGATGGCCTTCTGTATTATGTTTCTCTTATTGGTTGATGAATAAAACACTCTTTGGCTAGTGGCCAATGAGGCAGGAAGATAGGTGGGTTTAGGAGACAAGGAGAAGGCTGGGAAGTGTAGGCAGAGAGGAGTTGTCATGTAGAGTCCAGGAAGAGAGAATACTCCAGGCGTTCTCCAGTAAGCCAAGACTACGTGGAAATATGTACATTAATAGAAATGGGTTAATAATTAAGACAGAGCTAGGCAACAAGAAGCCCTAGCTACCAGCCAACAGTTTAATAACTAATATGGTATCTGTGTGTTTATATAGGGCCCAAGGGCAGAGGGACCAGCTGGAACAAAGAAAGGCTGCAACAGAGACCTGCCATGTAGAGATGGGGGTTCAATTCAACAAATACTTCATGTTAAAATTTCATCTCTTCTTGAAGCACCCAACTGCCCCTGCCCTCCTCCTGTTTCACAGGAAGTCAAACTGAGGCCCCAGCCCAGCAGGCTGCCTGCCTACCTCAGCACCAATCTTCAGTAGAAGCCAAAAGCTGACCCAGCAACCCAGCCTCAGCTGGAGGGGTCACCACAGGCTCCTACGGAGCCAGAAAGCAGGGGCTTTGGGATGGGTGCCCAAGTCCATCCAACCCCATGTGGTTTCCTTGGAGAACCTTTGATTTACTTGAAAATATAGATGTATAGAGAGCTGCATGTCCCAACATATGCATGAGAGTCCTGGTCCCAATAGTTTGCAAAACCCCAAATTGTCCCTATTAGATTCCCAGGAACTTCTTTACCCTGTTCCGCTGGACCTCAAACCCCACCACCAGGCCAGCCTCCAGCAAGCCATCCCGGTCACTCTGGAATCTGTCAGTCCTCACATGAGCCTTCCCTGCCCCTTCCCTGCCACATCACCAAACTCAGCAAGGCCACTCTCTTTTCAAACTCAGAGTGCCCTCTTCCTTCATTGAAAAATCTCCTGTTGTCTTTTAGATAACAGGGCAGCCTGTCCTTGGTCTCCCAAGGGTAGCCTGGCAATGCGAGTTTGGATTAGACAGTGGAGAGAGCTGGCCTAGCACTCCTCCCTGAGGTAGCCAATGGGCTGGTCATTCTCTTAGCTGGGATTCAGTAGACTCACAGTAGGGCAATCTGGAATCAGGTTATTGACATAAAGTCTGGGACTGTACCTGTTTCTCTCCTTGGTTCTTATGAATCTAAGTGATAAACCCAATTTCACATGGATTTCTCATGTGGGTGTAATAACACGAAAACATATACTAGGAGAATCAATACATCTTATAAGAGAGAGAGATTTCTCAGGGCTGGGGGACAGTAAACATGATTGCTACTGTCCTAGTTCTTTGTGAAGCACTTTCAAGGTTTGGCCCAGAGCTTGAGCTGCAAACAATGGTTCAGAGGTTTGTGGCCAGGTCTCAACTCCCTGGGTTTGCCATTGAAAGTAGACTTCCTAGAACAAACCAGAGTCTTCACTGCTGGTATGTCCCTGCTCCCTGGCTCCTGGCTACACTGCTTCGATGCTACAGAAGACTACATTACCCAGCCTGCTTTGCAATAGGACATCAGGACAACTCTGTGCAGTAGGCAGCAGGATAGAAGGCTGTAGGAAGGAGACTGCACTATTTCTGCCTGTCCTTCTGGCCTGGGCAGCTCCTCAGGCAGCAGTTTCCAGGATATAGACCAGCCATGGTTTCAGCTTATGCCAGGTGTCCCTATCCTGGTTGCTAGTGATACCACCTCCATGGTTGCCCCTCTAGCCCTGTGGAGGAATGTTAGAAGCTTCTTCATCATCCATTCCTGTTTAGAATTTTAGCTGTTTATCTCTGAGAAGCCAGTTCTATGGGCTCAACTCTTTACATGACAGACACAACAATGATGTCTACTTTTGGTTCGGACCTTGACTAACCCAGCCAGAAACAGAAATCCCATTTAATAATCTCCAGCCAGGACCAAGGAGGGGTCCAGTGCCACAGAAAGAAAATACAGGCAGAGGAGGGATGCAGCTAGTCTCAGTAGCAACAGAATATTCTACATTGCTCATCTCTACCACCCTGTGCACCCAGAATCCTTTCACTACACAGGTTCCCTTCATGGTCCTTGGAAAACAACCCCAGGGACTCTCGGGCTCCTACCTTCAGATTCAGTGCCAGTCAGGAAAAAAAAAAAAAAAAAAAAAAAAACACCTTTGTCTTCTATTCTGATCAAAACGATACTACGGAAAAGTTTCTATGAACTAACTTGAGGCATGAGATGGAGCTATCCAAGGCCTCATTAAGGGTGCAGCCTGATTGGCCTGCATGTAAGGTATTGTCACACACCCTGATTAAATCACCCACAGTGCTCTGAGAACATTCCATTGGATAGGAAAAATGGGGAATAATTTGTATACTGTAACTGAGAAGGTGGGGGGATCAATGAGTTCAGTAGACACAAGATAAATGATAAATGGGTGTTTTTATTGGGGAACAACTTACACAGATAATTTTTAAAAACTGCCACAGCCTTTCTGCTCCAGAAAATGCAGTCTTTGCCCCTCCAATTCAATCTGCAACTCAAGCAAAAGAGAGGGGGAAGAGAGACAGAGAGAGGCTGCCCTGCTTCTGCTTCTCCATCTTCTGGTCACATCAGCATCTGAAGCCACACCCAAAGGGGCGTGGCCACTAACACATTCACTGGCAAAGCAAGATGCCACTACATAACTGTCCTGTCTCCTGTCTCTCATATGTCCAAACATTCACCCAAGGCAGATGTATTCCCCATTCCCTTGCTGGCTATAGTGTCACTTGCCATCTGATCAGCCCCTGGTGAAGACAGAAAAGCAGTGGGGAATGCTCCATGAGGGGATGCACAAGACATTTCTGGATTCACCAGACACCAGGCTGAAAGGATGTGGACGCCTCTGGAATCCTGTCCAGTCTGCATGGGTTATCACAGAAGGAGATGGATATGATGCTGGAGCCCAGAACTCATCCTCAGGAAAAGACCATGTATAGTCAAGAAAGAAATAGCTGTAGTGGTTAAGGTTAGGGAAGGAAGAAAGGCCAACAGATGTTAAAGCAATGGGATAGGAGGGAAAAGTCCCAAAAGTAGAGTACTGATCCAAGAAGAAAGGAATTGCACAAGGCAAAAGAGTAGCTTTAGGGATGGGAGGCCATTAGATTGACAAGCCCATATTGAAGGAACTCATGATGAGCATAGTCTGGGCGAGCAAAGCGAGTGTTAAAGCAGACCTCTGAGATGGGCTTGCTGGAGCTATGCCAGGCTTGCCACCTCTCTCTGCTCCCCTCCTTTATTGACAGAGCTCAGCTCTCATTCTTTCCCTTTACTGAGTCCACACCTGTGCCAGGAGCCATTTCAGATACTAACACCTGGTCCATGCCACACCCATAGGTCCTAGACCCAAACACTTCTCGTATCTTCCACATCATCAGCATCCCCACAACTATCTCTTAGTAGACCCCAATTTCCTCTACTTTTGCCTCTTCTATTATTTTAACCAGGTTGGGTTGGTTCCTGTAGATAATACTCCAGAAGGCTCCCCTTAGACTTAAAAATCCTTCCTCTCACGGCCTTATGTTGCCTGGCCTCTGCACCCTGGCAACCTTATAACTTCCCTTCTCCCCTTCGCTCAGGTGGTTCCAGCAACTGTGGCCCTTTTTTTCCTCGATCCCAGCCAGCACCCCATCCTTCCCTGTAGGTCAGTCTTCCCCCAGATAAAGTGCTTTTTGTGGGGCTGTGTTTGAAGTCATTCCCTTTGGAAGAGCCTTCGTAATCACCCAAGCTTCAACTATACTTCTGTTCCACACTCTTCCCCATGTGTGTCATAGTTTTTACACCACTCACTAGCACCAAAGAACATAAGTATTATACAGTTGAGCATATGTATACATGTGCATGTGTGCATGTTTCCCTCTCTGCTCCCTCTGCATTTGTATGTAAGCTCCATGCAGTAAGGAACCTTGGTATCTTCCCTCTGGAAGCCAGAAGGATGTATGATGCTCCCGGCCAGTCATACATATTTGTGCATTGAGTACATCCATCTGATAGGAGCTAGACTCGTCCCCATGGCTGCCAAGGACTAAAGCAGATGGAGAAACTAGAGTCTCAGGTTTGGTTCTCCAACCAGAGGCATCTGGAAAGTGCCAGAGGCCATAACAGCTGGGACCCATCTAGCTGCATTTTCCAAAGCAGTTGGAAGATGACAGGAAACTTTGATCAGCCAAGGACAGTAGCTGGCAGAAAGGCTAGATCTGAGATCCACAGAGAGCTAGAAATAAAAACCCAGGTGAGCCCGTGAACCGCATTTGAAATGATTCCTACCTGCTGTCTTTCAGTGCCCATCATGGAATGTCAGGATGGAGATTGCCTAGGGCAATCAGGAAACCATGTTGTCTCTGATGTTTCCAAGGGACATGGTGCAATGGTAGCCAAGTCTGTGTCTGCCCACCCCCACCCCATGGGATGTGTCAAAGCTCCTAGACTCTTGGCTACTGACGGGATTTGTCCCTGTAGACCCTTGCCTTTGACACAGCGGACTTAGAAACTTCCTAGTCAGAACTGCTAAGAGAAACTCAGCTAAAAACAAACCAAACAATGAAACAAAAAGCTTTCATTGTATCTAAATGTAAAATACCTTGGTGTGTGTCCACCAGAGCTCCGCCCTCCACAATTGCAACAAACATCCCACAATCAGGCATACAAGTCCCAAGACTTCAGGGGTGGTGAGCTGGGCTGCGCTCATAAAAGCTCCAGGTAAGGCTGTGACACAAGGTGCAGAGAGATGGTATTCTTGTGCAGAACTCTGAGAATCTGAAGGACCAAATTAGAAGACATTCTTCTACCTGATTTTTTCAATAAACTGTATAGACTATTTTCTTGCTACTTAAACTTTTTTTAAAAAAATTGTTTTATACTCATCATAATCGCAAAAGTCACACGTGTCTGATTTACCAACGCTCTCCTGTGCCTAACATATGACTGGTATGTAGGAAACACTTGGTAATTAGGGTTGAATTCATTGGTTCAGGAGATTAGAAAGCAATTCCTCTAAGGGAACTGATGAGTATGACGTCTGGTATGCTCTCCATTTTTTTCTGGAAGTGCCAGAAGGTTTAAGTTTAAAGCTGATGACTGATGAAGGGAGTGTCAGAATGACAATTAAAAGAGTGTCCTAACTTGGATCAGTCCAGCCAGGACTACAAAGTAACAACTTTCAGCCCTCAGTACATGTGGCATTTCCCTCCAGTTCCACAGCCTGAGGAGCTGGTGGGAAACCCCATGACTTAGTCACAGAGTCTGCTTCAGGGAGGGTATCACAGCAAAAGTCCTACAGGGACTTCAAATATAAAATTATTGATGTTTTCCTCCTGCTATCGATATTAGCTTATTGTACTTCAGGGATCTGTCTGGTTTCCAATTTGCTTTACATAACTTCAATTTGCTCACAAACGGTTTGGATGGCACATTCTGTTCCTTTCCATCTTGTGAGTCAATCATGTGTGACAAAGTGCCACCACCGCCATGTGCCTTAATAGCCCGATTATTTTAAAGCATAAACAAAACCCTTGTAACAAAAGTCAGCAAATTGAAATAATACAGACATCAGTTGTCCTCTGGGGACACTGAGGACAGTGCGTCCCTCGGAGCCTGGTAAGAGGGGCATTGAACTGGGCTGTTTTCTGTTTCTTCACTCTCCACAGAGCAAAGGTTTCCTGGGACCATAGCAAGATGCCAGCTCAACATTCATCCTTTCTTCTGGACCACACCCCACCTCCTAAGTATCCAGAAGACTCCATGAGTTATTGAGCTAGATTATGTGAGCTATCACCTCAGGCGGGTATGGAAGCTCCTTCTATGAATGGGGTTGGGAGTGCAAGGAACAGAAGGGTGGCCAAGGACAGTTTGCCCTGCTCCAGCACAGAGAGCTATGAGAATCCAAAGGGCCAAATTAGAAGCAGCTCTTCTATGTGGCTACAATGAAAGAAGAGAATGACAAGTTGGAAGTTTGACTAGCAATCCTTAACCACTTAGCCCTACACTATAGGAACCTGTACTATGGCCTAACCTGGCCAATGCTGGCCCAGGCTGGGCTTGGAGGAAGGCAATCCTTCCCTGTTCTACTCTCCTCCCAGAGAAAGCACGAGCAACGCAGGATTTAAACAGCTGATTCCAAGACAGAAAGTGGAGGCAAATGAGGTCAAAGAACTTGGGTCTCGTGGAGAAGGAGCCCAAAGTAGCAATAGAACATCTGGGAGGGTAATTCTTTCGAGTGTCTATTTCCTGTTGAGGCTGAGAGCTGGTGAGGAGAGGGAGCAAGGCCAGTGGCCTGGTCTCCCAAATGTCAGAGCTGAGAGGTTGAGAGGACATGGAGTGTGACTCTTAGCCGGTACAGGGGACTCTAGAAGAGACTCGGAGCTTCTGATACAATAAGCCAGGCTGACTCTGCCTTTAAGCACATACATATTCTGCCTAAGTACAAGATTATTTTTAGGACCCTCAAAAAAATGCAAAAGTAACAAATACCTACTTATTTTAATATCTTCCCAAATCACAAGAATATAATAAAAACCAGTAACTAGTGTGCCTTTTCTACAAAGGGAGGGGTCGCTAAGAGCCCAAGGCCCTACAGCAATCACTGGGAGGCCATGGCAGATGTGGAGACTGCTCATGGGACATGGCTTAATATGCTGGGAAAGACACAGGCCTTGAAGTCAGACAAAACTCGATTTCAATGGCTACTTCTCATCTCTCCAAAGGTGGATTTGAACCATGACACTCAGTTTCCCTTCCTGGAATCCTGCCCACACTCACTGCTTAGTTATCCATGAGGGGCCACCAAAAGGTACCCACAGGTTAAATGTGAGGTATCTACCACCTTAGAATACCTATCCTTCTTAGTCTGTCCCCATTCCTGCCATTCTGCTATCAATGTGACAGGAAAACAAGACTGTTGAGTGCCAAGTACAGAGTAGGGGGAGTGTTAGAGAGAAGGCACTGGGCGGGGCCTACGAAGTGGGAGGCATAAAAGGCCCTGGGCAAGGGACTCTGCAATAATGCCAGCAACCGACTGCCCATGCAAGAATGGAGAGAAAGTCACAGGAACGGAGAGGGAGGCAGAGGAGAGCTGAAATGCCAAAGTCCCTCTCCACAGTCTCTGCGGTCTTTTCTACACTTGTCAATGGGTGGGTTCACACCGACACACCTTCTGCCTCCATTCTGCTAGCAAACCCCAAAGACACTGGGGACCCTCTTGCTTTTGGGGTCTCTAGGGAAGAACTTAAAAAGCCCTCAGCCAGCACATTCTAATATCTTAGAAATGGTGTCAAAGCCATGGAACTTTCTAGTAATCTGAGAATTCCAGATCTCCTGTCACCCCACTCAGCTAACTCACACCTCAGAGTATCTACCCACAGCCAGTCCTTCTACAGGAACTGCACAGACCTACTAGACCTTTTTTAATTTATTTTTTCATGTTGGGCTTTTGTTTTGTTGTTGTTTGTTTGTTTGTTTGTTTTTAAGTCAGCTAAATCCAGACCAACAACCTGACTTCCTTGGAAAAAAAAAAATAGACTGGACCAAAATCAATGAAATGTTTTGTTTTTAATTTCCCAAACCAAACAGCGTGTGAATATTAAACATCATTCCCTTTATCCAACCCGCTCATCCTTGACGAAGAAACCAAAGTAGAAGGATGACCAGATCAAGGCTCATTCCTTCCGGGCCTGCTGCCTGATTTCCATCACGCCACACTGAGATGTCTGTGGTCCAGCCATGTGGTCCATTATAATTTGGAGGCTGAAAAAGCAGAACAGGCATCTGTAGAAGCTAGAACTTTCTAATGACTGCCACACATGCAGCAAAGCTTGTTTCAAATAAAAGTCACATCGTGCAATCAAGGCATCAACCAGTCAGCCCGTGGGCTTCACATATGGAACTTGGAAAGAATCATTTCTCCCGAAGGTCAAGCTTTAGAAATTATCATGTAGGTTCCGGAGAGATAAAAAACTTGGTTGGCTGCAGGACTAATCCCAGCCATGACTAGGATCTGACCACAGCTACCAGCCTTCAGCTGTTTGCATGATAACACCTGCCTTCCTTGCTCCAGCTGAGCCCCCTGGGCAGCCAAAGAGAAAATTTTGGGTCTCTCTAGATTTATATTTCAGGTACCAAACAGAGCAGAAACCTAATCCCACCCACCTACCACCCCATCCACCTACCACCCCACCCACCTTCTAGCCCTCAACAATAGCTAAGTGATCACAATTGAACATTTCCAAAGACTTTCACTTGGGTCCAATCCCAGAGATGGAAACTGCCTGGGACGGGAACTTTAGTAGGACATACAGCAAGTGAAAACGGAAGGGAAGGGTCAGGAATAAGAAGGACATCCTGGCTTCCACAAATCCTGCCCCCCCCTCTGGTGCCCAGCACAACACCTGGCCAACCTGTAGTTTTAAACACCTGTGGGCCCAGCTGCTGAGGCCCCCTTTGTGCAACATGGGTGAGCCAAACCCCAACCGTACATCCACAGTGATACAGGAGAACCCAGTCTCCACTCCTTGAAGGTAGCATTTCTCTGAAGAAAGGTGAGAGTCTGACAGGACCTTCAGAGCTGCCGGAAGACTGCAACGAGACAGTGCTGGCAAGTCCCGGCCTGGAATGTAACCCCTAGAAGACAGGGACTGCTGCATCTACATCTCCAGAGCCTGGCATTCTACCCAGCACACAGCGACACCTTATTCATTTTCTTCCAGCTCAACTTCCAAAGAAAACTCGGCATGCCCAGAGGAGTTTGTGTCCACCATCTTTGCAAGGCAAACTGAGCGTGTCCAAAGGGCTCTAGCCTCCATTTAAGCTTTCACACATGCGCTCCTTGAGCTGTGCACGGTCAACAAAGCATCTGCCACCTCTCCTTGCTCAGAGTGTGCTTAACTGAGCATGCTCAGGAGAGTGCTTAACTGAGCATGCTCAGGAGAGTGCTTAACTGAGCATGCTCGGGATTGTGCCTATTTCTAAAGTGTTGTCCTAAATGAATAAGCAGAGTCTCCCCAGATAAAAATCTCTGCCCTCCCTTCACTTGGGCAAATCACTGTCCTTCCTACTTGCTTAGGTAAGAAATCTTAACCCTGCTCTAGTTTCTTGGTTATATACGTTTAGCCTTCATGTTCATCAAGATGTGAGCCTATGTGTTCTTTATACTTCTCTGGAATATGGAAGCTGATACTGCCAACAGTGGTGTCTATAAAGGTGGGGCTTCCCCAGGAATGTTGCCAAGTGGAGTCTCCCTCAAGGACTAAGCAGTAAGAGAGCCAGTCGGGGTTCCCAGACAAGCTCCATTCCACAGCCAATCAGACATCCACTGACCTTCACTGACCCTCCTGCCCGGCTGCTCAGAACTCATTAGCTGTCTGTGACTTTCATGCAAGACCATTCTACACACAGCCCCTAGCCTTGTACGTACGAAACACAACACAAAAGGCAGGCGTTGTCATCAGCACAGAGAGTGTTCCCCCACTTCACATACGAGGAAGCTGAGGCACAGATCTCATAACGACTGGGGTTTGAGCATGCCCAGCTGGTCTGATCCCAGATGTAGGCCTGCCATCACCTTGCTCCTGCCCACCCCCCGAGCCCTATAAGAGGAAGAGGGCTTGCCATAATGGCAAGTGAGTGATCCAGCTGTCGTCGGCTTAGTCCAGGAGGACTTCCCAGAAGAGGCAGCCTTGAAGAGCTTGGCGAAAGCAGAAAAGGATACTACAGGACCCAGGAGAGTAAAGGCCTCCAGATGCAAGACTCTTAGAACTCACAACCACCTTAAGGATATGAAAACATAAGGACTTGGATGACCCCCTAAACATTGTTCCAACACCTGGTCCTGGAGCCTGGGTTGTCCCATTTTAAGAAAGCACAATCTTTTTATCCCAGAATGGTAGTGTTCTTGGATGGGATGAAGCTGGAGAGGTTGACACCTCAGCCGTGGGACACAGTTCTGAGGACTTCCACATGGGTTCCAGAGGCTTCACAACATGACCCCAAGGTTTTCCTTTCCCAGATCGTCACTGCTGCTATGCCTGGCTTCTTGCAACCCAGTAACACAGGGAGAACTCCAGTTAACATCATACTTTCTAGGGCCCCACTTGACCTGCCCATGATTCTGAACAGCAAACTCTTACTCATCCTTCAAAGCCCAGCTCCAAACATCCCTATCCTTCTTTCCTTGGACTCCCAGGGCTTCTGCGTGTTGCTCCAAGTTGCTCCTCAGCACTGTATTCCTTGCCCCTGGGAACCAATCAACCCCTTCATGTCCCTGGGGCAAGCAGTTTAGTTTAATATGAGCATGCTGCTTGTAGTTCCATTGTTACTGTTGATGCATTTCATATACAGGTGCCTTTTTTAGTGGTTAAAATGTGACTATATTATGAAATTTACCATTACCATTATTAAGTGGCATTAAGTTGATCTGAGTGATTATGCAAACCTCACCACTGCCATCCGTCTGTAGAACTTTCTACATCTTCATTAACTGAAGCACTCCAGCCATTAAACAGTCTCCATCCTCCCAGGACCCTCACGGTCCCTAGCAATCGCTGTTCTGTGCTCTACCTCTGGGTTTGAGTGGTGTAGGTACCAAATGTTTGTGGCGACAAACAGTCATCCTTTCATGTCTGGTTTATTTCATTTAGCATAATATGTTCAAGATTTATCTATGTGGCAACATGTTTCCATCCTTTTGAAGACTGAAGACTATTCCATTTCTTTGGAAATATGACAGATGGATTTGGAGACATCTGGGCATCTGTCACCTCCTGGTTCTTGTAAACAATTCTGCTGTGGATGGGTGTGTAAGCAGTAAAGTAATGCCTGAGGTGGAAGGGAAGGGCTCAGGGTCAGAGGGCAGGGCCAAGGAAGGGACCCCATGCTTCGCTCTGAAGGACGATATGAAAAGGAGCCATAGTGCCCACTCCTGTGTCTCTCTTCCTTTGCCCACCAAGAGGACACGGCTGCAATGAGTAGGACAGAAGAAAGCATGCCGTGTTTATTTCTGTGTATCTGGTTTGCTTTTGTGAGGCAGGGTCTCTCTGTGCAGCTTTGGCTGTCCTGGAACTCACTCTGTAGACCAGGCTGGCCTTGAACTCAGAGATCCACCTGCCCCTGCCTCCAGAATATTAGGATTGAAGATGTGCACCACCAGCACCAGGCACGCATGCTTATTTCTTGTGTGAAGCTCCTCAAACTTCAGGGCAGAGCTCTGCACCGAGAGCTTCTGGAGTGTGTGCACATCTCCCGATAGCAAGAGGCAATGAATGAATTGGAACACAGATCCGCAGGCCTTTCTGAAGAACCTGGGACAGCCCTCCAAAGATCTTCCAATGCCCTTGCCTGCCTCCCCATCTCCCACACATGGAGCACTCAGGAGCTTGGAGAACCAGGGAGAATATGATGAGAAATGTGTGGCCAGCCCAGACACCTTGGGGCTTCAAGAAGCTGGGGGCTTCCCAGGGGATGGCTAGTCCCAGAAAAGAGTGGCGTCCTGAGCTGAAGGACCTCTGGGTATGAGCTCTCTTGGCAACCTCCATTTCTGCAGACCCACTTGCCTCAGGAACCACAAAGCCAAAATGTAAAGGAATCTATTTTCTAAGGGAAACACATACTTATACATTCTGAGTAATTTCCCATGGAACAGGAAAAAATAAACACAACACCCCAAATGGTATTTTGCTTACAAATGGGTTCAAGTTAAAAAAAAAAAAAAAAGTGGGGAGAAGAAAGTACAGGGTCAAGGGGAAACTCTCCACGGCTTCCAAACCTCAGAACAAGTCCACAGCTGCAGGGACCGCTGGCGTGGAAGGGAGCCTGGCGTAGGGTTGGGAATGGCCGGAACTGGGGCTTGCTGAGTCTTCTTCTGCAAACACCTTGTCTACCCTCAGAGAACTGAAGGTGGGATGTACACATGGAAGGGTTCTACCAGCTGGAGGGGAAGAAGCCTGAGACCACAGAGCATAGTTGTAGATGGGGTACATGGCCAAGTGCATTGTAGGAATTAGTTTGTCAATGGCCATGTGAGTGGAAGAGAGATTTGTTTAAAAGCAGTGGTACTGTGGTGGTCAACAAGAGGGTCAGAGGAGAACAAGTTTTGGAGGGCCTTGGGGACCCAGGCAAACCAACCCAAAGATCTCAGACTGTGAGCAGCATGCTAGAGAATGTGAGAGGGAAATGGGTGGTCCAAGAGGCCACAGATTCCCTTCCAGGGTTAGCTCCTGCTCTCTGTACACAACTATCTGATTCCCAGCATCCCTTGCTTTTAATTTCAATTGGACAGGTAGTGAGGCAGGGGCTGGCAGAACAGGAAACCATGCTGGGGCCTGGAGAGTGGACACTTGAGAGCTAAGAGAATTTGGAAGCACTAAACATCAATTTGCACTGCAAATCAGACCCAGGGGGACATCCTGACTGGCAGAGAGCCCAGGATCTGGTGAGCTTGGCATCTCCAGTGCTTAATACAGCTGCCTTGCATTTGCTTAGAGCAGAAAATTCATATCGTGCAGGCTTTCCGGATCCTCAGGGCTCTACTCCACCCTGGGCATCCTGAGCTCTTCCCTCATCTGCAGTGACCTTCTTGTTCTCTCTCTAAGCACAGCACCAGCCTATCCAATCCTGCATGACCCACAGAGCAGCTGGCTGAGGAATCCTCATCCCCTTCCACATCTGAGGGAATTGAGGCTCAGAGAAAATGTTCATGTTGATTGGCCACATGCCTAGCATGCCCTGGAGTGTTCCTCCAGCCTCTCTCCCACCCTGCCCCAAGAGGAGAGTTACTGTCCCCCAGTATGTGCCTGATGGCTAGGAGAGAGGACACAGAATGCCAGTGGCCGGAATCCCAACCCATGTTCTACATAACACCCCATCCCCAGCTTCCCACCCCTAGCCCCAAAGTCTAGGGGATACAGGAGGCAAAGAGACCGACCTAGTGATGTGAACACTAGACTAGGGCCAAGGAGATCCAGGTCTGAGGCTCCCTGCCCTTAAGACCTTTGTATGAGCTACATTTTCCTTATCAGCAAAAATGGGAGTGTATTCAAATTATAGATTCAGAGCTTCATTTTCCAACAGAAGAATCTTCATTAGCCCTGAACTACAGGCAGACCAAGTACACCATTCTACATAGTCATTGTGGGACCTGACAGAGTCAGATGCACATCATATTTCCATCCATCCTCTGACGTCTCCCCACAGGACCACAGCAGTTTGGAAGCTCCGCTCTTTGCCACCAAGGGACAGATCTCAATGCCCGATGTGGCTTCCTTGTTGCCTCATGTCATCCGACACACTCGATTGCTATCAAAATGCTGTCAACTTCCAAATTTTAATTCCAGCCATAACAAATGCCTACTCACCATCTTACTGTTGGGTGTCTATATCAGCTATCTGTTTCTGGGTAACAAATGCCCCCAAAAGCTTAACTGTTTAAAAACAACAAATAGCACCTCACTGTTTACAAGGGTTAGAAGCATAGGAGCAGCGTGGCTGGGACTTCAGGCTCATGAAGTTCTGTTGTGAATTGAGTCAGGCTGTGTGAGGAGCTGCCATCTGACAGCTTGATGAGTCACAGGATCCCCATCTCATGTGACTATCTTTTCTCAATGGGATGAAATGTTGGTGACACTTAGTTCTTGTCACATACACCTCTTGTGGTATGGCAGGACTCCCCCATAGTACGTGATCCAAGAAGATAGTTCAAGAAGATGGTGCCAGTGCTTTCTAGGACCCGGTCTTTGGTGTCACATTGAATGCCAGTCACCAAATGTTGTCAGAAGTCCCTCAATCAACTTGCCTGTGGCCAAGGGAGAAGACTGTCACTTCCTGGGACTGTATCATTCTCTGTCTGCTTTAGCCACATGCTCCTGCCAGCCCTCAGTTCTCCCTGTTTCTTCAGTCCATGTCAGGTGACTTCCAACACCTCTTTGCCCAGTCTCTCTGTCACACAGGAGGGCCCATTCTTCCCAGGAAAGGTTGGTCCTGCTTCCAAACTCAGTGCAGAAAGCCAAGTCTGGCCCAGACGGGAGAAAGTTTGCTTCTCACATCATAGGAAGGCACTCCCTCACCCATGACATCCTGGGACAGCCACTCCCTTGGGCCTCTCTCATCCTCACAGCTAATTTCTTCATTCTGAGTCGGACCACCTTGTGTCAGCCAACACCGTGCTGGTGTTAGTTAGAGCCCTGTCTGCTCCCACCTCTGAGCCCATCAATCTCCAGCAGCTCATCTTGTCCTGTCCAAGCATGAAACTCAATCAAAATCTAAAGCTCACCTCAATCAAAATCACAGCTCCTGTGCCCTAGCAGCCCTGGGGCGCTGAAGTCATGTCTGGTGGTTGACTCTTGTTGTCTTGGACTCACCTGGAGCCCTCATCTTGGCAATCATTTGAACAAGAGCCCTGTCTTCTTCCCTTTTGCTCTGAGGCCACAACCTCCCAGACTCCCGAATTCACCCTGGTCCTGCCTTGTCTCACCTGGATCCAGGTCTGGAGTCACAGGGCAGCCAGCTTGCATTGCCCCAGCACAGGGAACCCTCAGCTTTCACCCTTCTTTCCCAGGCAGAGGCCCTGCCCCCTCAGTTTGATCCCTGCATGAGATGGCTCAAAGTGTTCCCCAAAAGCAACCCATCACGAGCATTCCCAGGTCCTCAGAGTAGATGAAGGCACTTAAAGCTCCTGAATCTAAGACTTTTTATACTCTTGCACCTGAGCTATCAACCAAGCATTTTATTTGTAAGAGTAATCTTCTGGCCTCTGTTTCAGATGTTAGGATTGGGAGGAGCCTCTACCCTCATGGGTTTCCATTCCAGTAAAGAACCCCCACCCCCACCCCTGCCACCGCCCAAGATGAAGTGCGATAACAGACAGCATTTTCTTGGCTTGTCCTGAGCCCTCTCCACTCACCAGATGGAGTCTGCCTCTCTGGGCCATCATCTTGAACCCCAGGGCGTGAGCCACCATTGTCCCTTTAATGCTCAATTCCTATCCCAACTGTGCTTTGTATTCAGAAAGACTCTGGTATCCCCTTCCATATTCCTCCAGGGCTGCCTTCCCACCCTGTGCCATGCCCTCCTCTTCTGAGTGCGAGTCTCTAGCTATCACTTGCATTACTGTGGCTCACCCAGCTCCGCCCCCCCAGCAACCTGCCCGATGGTTAGATCTCATCCATATGGTGAGAGTGTATTAGCCTCTACAAAGATTTCTCTCCTCCCCAAGAGGCTGCTGCTGGAATCCACAATAACAGGGGACATACAGGTCCCACAGTAGGTTGCCAGCCCTCAGCAGATTCTGGTCTCAGGCGAAGAAAATCAACTTTCCTGGCCCAGGCCCTGGCTTTCCAGTAGAACCACAGCCTCCGCAAGCTGCTGGCATGCACTCTGGGAAGGACATATGGGGTGGAAAACAGAACTATGGGTATGGGCAGCCTTCAGGCTCCACAAGGCAAGGGTCCGCTTCTTTCCCCAGGGGCAGCCCCAACACGTGCACTGTGGTTCTGGTCCCCATGTGAACCTGGGGCAAAACTGACATGGAACCTGAGTCACAGGGTGGCCAAAGAGCTGAGGGTATGACAAGGACATACCACACCATGCCACATACCATGATTGCCATGTTCTCCTGGGTGCTCTCTCCCTGACTGGGAATATTTCCATATGTCCTGACCCTCAGGGTCATATGACACTGTCAGGGACAATAATAAATAGCATCCTCTCCCCCACCCCCTTTCCTCTAATATCTAGTGGAAGAGACCCTTCCTCACAAACCACTAGCCATGCACCAGCCCTCAGCCCAAGGTACAGCTGGTGCCCACCTATGCTGCTGGTCTAGTCCTAGTCTCTCTGTCTGGGGTCCCGGGACAGTTGTAGACCAACCCTGAAGCCAGCCATCTCGCCATGAGTGTGGGGAGAGGAAATAGGCCAGGCCAGAAAACACTCTGCAGGTGACTGGGAAGGGCCACTACAGAAATCTACTCATCTCTCACCTTGGGTGGTGGCACTTGTCCCCAGTGGAAGAAAAACCCTATAAGGTGCCTGGTACTTCCCTTATAGACTTCTCCTAGCTGGAAATGATTGCAACTAAACATGAGTTAGGGCCTAAGAGTCGAACTATTTTGAAGTTAAGCTTGCACCAACTGTGGACAAAAATGTTTAGATATTAAAGCATTGCTTTAAGAAGCAGAAGGCAAACATCTGCCACTGCCCCCCCCCTTCAGTGTCTATGGTCTGGGATCCTTAACACCCCTAAATAAGCAGGCTGTAAATAAGATGAACCACTAAGCTCCCTGCCATGGGCAAAGGATCACAGACTGCCCGGGACATCATCAGACAGAGGTCCGCAAGTTAGAGCCACTGGCTGAGTGTCTGGCACCTGAGGCCTCACTTGGGCGCACGCACGGTCCTGCACGCTCTGGTCTTGGTCTGAAGCCAACACGTGCCCTTGTGCACGTCTACACAGCCTAACAAGGGCTAGTCACTGCCTTCCTCTGAGTGGGCCTCTGGGGAGCTCCACACGAGTGGACATTGCCCCCTGGTGGGCACAGGTGCCCTGTGCAAGCCTTCAGAATTCAAGTTTGGTCCTCCTAAAAGCCCCTGGATGGAAACTGCTGAAAAACTGGGAATCCCTGGGTGGGTCTCTGGGAGTCTCTAGGATCTTAGGAAGAGGGAAAGGATGAAGCAGAGGTTTGGTGTTGCGAGTTGGCACTCTGGGAATTCATCAGAGATGGATGCAGCCGAACAACAGGAAGCTGACTGGGGAGCTTTCTAGAAATCAATGCCTGTTTCAGAAAACTGGGACTGTGGCCTGGGGTTGGAGGTGGCAGGTATGAAACTGAGTGGCCCTTCGAATTTAGCAAATGAAAATGTGGGTGACCCCGTTAAACTTGGATTTATGATTGATTAGCAGCACAGGCAGTACAAGATGAACAGGGTGTCTATGCAAAGTGGGAGGGAGAAGATGCTGCCGTGATGGAGTGAGGAAAACAACAAATGAGCAGTGTACTAAAGATGAGGATCCCAATGCCTCCGGAGGAGACAGAAGTAGGAAAACAGGAGACAGAACTTTGAAAAAGCCTGTGTAATAAGGGATATTGGTATAGACTTGATTTTCAATATATAGAGATATAAGAACAAATATAGACATAAGTACATGCATATGTGTGACCATTATGAACTGTTTGCTTGTGTTCATTTAGTTATCATAGGTTAGACATGAAACTCTAACTCCAATAAATAGTTTAGGAGGTAGGGCTTTGAAAGGCAAGCATGTTTAATGAGATGGTGAGGTGACAGCCCGCATAGTGGCATTAGTGACTTTATAAGAGGAGATTGGAACATGCTGTCTATGTCATGTCAATGTCACTGGCCCAGCAGAAGTGAAGATATTCTAGAGAAACACTATTGCCTCTCAATCTGACTATCAAGCAACGTACCCCCAACAAAAAATGAGAATTTCCTTAGGTATTCCATTCAAGGAGAAGAAAAGGGCATCAGCCAAAAGGGGCAACTCATCTCTGGAAAGAGATTTCACACGATTCCAGCTTGTCAACCACCTCACAGGGTAGACTGAAGCCCAGATAATGATGAGTGAGCAGTGGGCAGGACCACACATGGGGCAGGTCTGCTTAGATGTGCACATCATTGGCCCTCTGTTTAAACATTAATAAAGTAAGTTTTGTTACAAACTTTGTGTTGTATTACTAACACAAAGGTAGACAAAACTGTGATGTTCAGTAGGTCTGGCTGTGAAGATATCTTGCTTGTACAAATAAAGCCTGTCTGAGGGTCAGAGAATGGAGCTTGCCACTAGCTAACCATAGCGGCCTGGAGGTCTGTACAGACAGACAGGAAGTGAGGTAGCTGGGCAAAAACAGGATATAAGCAGGGAGAAACAGGAACTCGCTCTCTTGTCCGCTGAGACATTGAGGAGGTGAGGTGTGGCAGTGGCTTGCTCTTTCCTTGCTCAGCATTTTCCTCTATATGTGGCCTACTACTGAGATCAATTAAGAATCCATTACACAAGGTATATCTGTTTATTGTATATCTGTGTGTGTCTCTGCGTGTATACATGTATGTCTATATGTGCGTGCCACAATGCACATGTGAAGATTGGAGGGTAACTTTCCTCCCACCAAGGACCAAATTCAAGTGGTCAGGGTTAGACACATCTACCTGCCCTTTACCTACCATCTCCCTGCCCTTTAATTGAGTTTTTTAAATAAAATATTTTCAGTTTATGGTGGATTCATTCGGACATAATCCCATTGGCAATCCAGAAGCATCCGTCACCTTCATTTCCTCCAGTCTTGTCTTATGTGTTATGCTGTATTTGTATATAAATTATAACCAACAAACTGCAATCTTACTTTTGTAATTAAAATTTAACTTTTTTTAAGCTGGGTGATGGTGGTGCACACTTTTAATCCTATCACTTGGGAGGCAAAGGCAAGTAGATCTCTGCATTTGAGGCCAGCCTGCTCTACGGAGTGAGTTCCAGGACAGCCAGGGAAACACCGAGAAACCCTGTCTTTAAAAAAGCAGAGGAAAAAGAAAGTTAACAAACTTTTTAACCATTTAAGAAAACAGAAACATGGGCATGCAATCCACCACCGAATTCACTCCTTTCCTTACAAAGGAAAACATTTAATTGGGGTGGCTATCTTACAGTTTCAGAGGTTCAGTCCATTATCATCATGGCGAGGAGCATGGCAGCATGCAGGCAGACATGGTGCTGGAGAAGTGGCTGAGAGTCCTACATCTTACAGACAACAGGAAGTGAACTGAGACACTGGGCAGTATCCTGAGCATAAGAAACCTCAAAGCCCACCCACACAGTGACATACCTCCTCCAATTAGGTTATACCCACTCCAACAAAGCCACATCTCCTACAGTGACACTCTCTGAGATTATGGGGCCAATTACCTTCAAACTACCACAGGTGTTAATATATTTCAGCCATTAAAAATGTCTTTCTGGGGTTGGAGAGCTAGCTCAGTTGGTAAAGTACTTGTCAGGCAAGCATGACTGCCTATGTCTGGATCTTCAGCACCTACATAAAAAGCTAGGTGTGGCTGTGTATATTTGCAATTCCAGCACTAGGGAGATGGGGGCAGGCAGCTTCTTTCAACCAGTCTAGTCAATCAGTGACCACCAGCCTCAGTAACAGACCTGGTCTCAAGACCTAACGTATGAAGTGATTGGTAAAACATCTAATGTTGACCTCTGACCTTCCCACAAATTCACACATACATGAACACAGAAAGACACACACACACACACACACACACACACACACCTTGAACTTTTTTCTGTTGAAATGACAAATGGTAGCCTTGTGATCCTCCTGCCTCAGCTTCAAAACGACTGGGGTTAAATCATATGACATCACTCCTGGCTCTCTAAAGTATTCCAGAGTAATTTGCCCTTTGCCTACTGAACACTCCTGTGTATAGTGTATATCATCTGTAACTAATATATTCTCCTGCTTAACCAAGTGCAACCATTTGCATCAAGTAGTATTGCTGTGTTACTGCCATCTTTCCTGCAGATACATTTCAGTTCCTTTTGGCAAGGTCTTTTTCTATAAAATGTCACAGTCCAGAATCTCACCCGGGGCTTAGATATCATGTCTCTCGTCTCTCATTCAGTCTGAAACAGTTACAGTATTTCCTTGACTTTCATAAAATATTACTCTTTTAAAGGTTATAGATCAGGGACTGGAGAGATGGCTCAAAAGTTAAGAGCACTTGCTTCTCTTCCAGAGGTCCAGAGTTTGGGTTCCAGAACCCACATTGGGCAGCTCACAGCTACCCATGATGCCTGGGGATCCAACACCCTCTTCTGGCCTCCATGGCATTATCCTTATATACACACATACACATACCCACACACAGAGATGTATAATATAAAGTTAATTTAAAATTAAATTCCATAGTCTAAAGAGAGAATTACAGAGACACTATGTTTAAAGACATATAATTAAAATACTATTTTAACATATGAAGATTTCATAATTATTTTTACAAAGTATGTATACCATTGATATTAAATCTTGGTAAGAAGTATTACATTGCCCCCCCATACACACACTCAATTTTCTTGTCAGTCCTAACTGTGAATATATGTGACAAAACTGCAATGAAGATTTAGAAAAGGTAATACACATATTAAAAATAAAACACTAGTGAATTCCATAACCAAAGCTATGTAAAAAGACCCAATGTCAAAAAAAAGTACCATTCAAGCATATGACAACAACTCTTCCATTAAAAAAAAAATACAACTGTAAACTCTAAAGGGAAAATTCAAAAACTTCATAAGCATAAATGAACCATAACTCCTGGTGCAGACAGAGACAGCCACAGACATGAGATGAGCTTTAAGTCCTGGGACTTCTCTCTGGAATTATTAGCAACTGTCATGGTGTTATCAAGCGGCAAAGGCCTGAGAGAGAACATCATTGCTGTCAATGAAAGAAACGAAGATGAAAGAAGACTCCAGAACTGCCATACAGGAGGACACTGGAGAGAGAAAAGAAGAAGGGAAGGAGAGGGGGGAGGGAGGGATGGAGGGTGGGGTGGGAGGAAGGGAGGGAGGGGGAGAGAGAGAGAGAGAGAGAGAGAGAGAGAGAGAGAGAGAGAGAGAGAGAGAGAGAGGAGAGACTCGAAACCTGGGTGCTCATGTCCTGGCTCTGGCTTCCCTGAAATAAGCCAGTACAAAGCAGAGCAGAACAATGCGAACTAAGATTGTAAGTACCACTCCCTTCTGGCAGGCAGACTGTGAAACAGGACTTTTCCGAGTTAATGACTCGATAAAACAAAGCATCACCACCAATTAGAACAATATAACAAAACCCAGAGCCTCCAAAACACAGCATCCAAATGCCTCGGATACAATTCAAAATTAATTGACCTAAGAACAATCAGGAAAAGGAATGTGATTTCTTCTCTAGAAAGCCCAGTCTTGAGAAGAAGCAGATGTCAGAAACATCAAACAAGCACCCCAAAGCAACCATTACCACAGTACTCAGTTGGGGCAGTGGGAACCTGTTCAAAACAAATGGAATATCAGATACAATGAGAGAAATAAAAACTGAACCAAAAAGAAATTTAGTTTGAAATATCCGGTATCTGAAACTTAAAAGTTCTCAGACTGGTTTTACTCCAGATGTAACAGAGGGAAGAGTAACAATCAACTAAACCAATTCGAAGAAGGAAGAGGAGAGAGAAGTACAGGTGTGTCTAATTTCAGGTCTGCCTTACAGCCCTAAATCCCCAGGTCATCCATTTTCACTGGTGCTTAGTCCGCTTGCTCCGAAAATACATGAACTTTTAAAGGTGGCATATATATCCATGTTAGTACAAGTATAAACTGTATGTTGTACACAAGTTAGCCGAAGATGATTTTTGTTTTTGTTGTTCTTATGTGCTTGAGCAGGTAAAATGTACGGTACCTGTTATGTAGTTTTTAAGATTTATTTCTTTATATCTGTAGTCAGGATTTTCAGGGGGTCTTCCTCGATCAAACCTGATCACCTTTAACCTAAATGAATCCACAGCTTCTCATTTCCTGTGGAAATAAAAGCATAATCTCTCCCCCAAACAACACACCTTTTGACTTCCATTTTAAAGTCAAGATATTTTTTAAGTGTATATGTTGGTTCAATATAGCAGTTTCCATAATCCAGTGTTTCTTAGCAGTTACCACTTATTCATTAACAGTCAAAACATTTAAAAACTACGCAATAACATACAGGAGCCAGACTCTCTGTGTATTTCCCATCTTTATAAGGCATTTTTCTTTTATATTTCTTTACTCCCTTTTTAAGGACTTTATTATTTTAAAACTATTATGGATGGATGGATGGATGGATGGATGGATGGATGGAGAGACTTACTTGTTATGAGTTCTTTTTCTTAAGTTTTAAGTGGAAGTTCTTATTAGCCACATTGCAGACGCCATTACGTTCGTTATGAGTTCTTTTTCCTGCCAGTCTGGTCCCACCGCCTTGCCAGCCCCAAATAACACACAGAGACTCTGTATTAGATATAAATGCTGTTGGCCAGTTACTAGTTTCTTATTGGCTAGCTCTGTCTTAAATATTAACCCATGTCTATTAATCTAAGTACTTCCATGTGGTCTTATCTTACCAGAGAGAGAGACCAGCGTACTACTCTGTAGGTCCTCCATCTTGAATCTCCTCCCTACTACTTCCGCAATCCTCCTTGTCTCCTAGTCCCACCTATCTTCCTTTCCTATTGGCCAACAGTGCTTTATTCATTAACCAATATAAGAAACATATTTACAGAGTGGCATCTTCCATCACTGACTATACTCTTTTTCTTTTCTATCCCAAGCCTTTGTATATTTTTAAACACACTGTGACCCATTTAGAGGGGGTTTTCCCCTCTGGATTTGTCTTTACTGAGCATCTATAACCTTTTCTGTCTGCACGAGCAAAACCCTAACCCATGCAGCACACTGGAAAAGCTCGAACTGGCAGTTAGGGGTTGGGAGACATCTCTCTGTACCACAGCCTATCCCATGTGAGGGACTGAGAGAACCCACCATATGGCTTAACTTGTGGTATGCTGGCAGCTGCCAGCAGAGGCATCTCTGTACCATAACTGGCATGAGACATGAGACTGGGAAGCCATGTTTGGCTCTGGCTTTGTGTATTTAAAACCTTTTATAATCTTTCTCAGGTCCTATGTGAATGTAAGTGCCAGACATTTAGGCACCATTTGTAGGTGGAGTTTTATGTCTAGACTGCCAACCATTATGTCCACCAGCCATTTCCCAAATAACCACACAGAACCTTAATATTAATTGTAAATGCCTAGCCGGTAGCTCAGGCTTATTACTAACTAGCTCTTACAACTAAAATTAATCCATTTCTCTGAGGCTCATTTATGTCATCTATGAACTTCCCGTGTTGCTTCTTCTGAATCTGGCTCAAGACCCTCTGACTCCACCTTTCTTTTTCCTTGTGACCTGTTTCATAGCCACTTGGGTATTCATGCCACTAAACGAACAAACAAAAGCAGGGGAGGAAGGGACAGGTTGCTGTGTGTGGTAGGGGAAATCTTGCCAACAACATGAGAAATTTTTACAGTGTCTCTAAATAATATCATCTAATGGGAACACAACAGCGACCCCACAGAGACCAGACTCAGAACCTCTGAGAACTTTACTAAGTAAATATCCAATCTGCCTTACAAGAGAAGCTGTTCCCACTTCATAACCACCTACAAGAAAAGGGCTATCACAGAGAACCAGGTTCCTTTCTTCGCTTTGTTATTTAAAAAATGCATTTCCTGTTTGCCTCTTTTCCCTGCAAGTTGGTATTATTAGTTATGCACATTGGTTATAACTGATTATATTGATACAAAGTATCAAAATGGCATTTGTGGAACTAAAGAGAGAAGGCCAAATACCAAACTATGCTTGTGTTAACTAGTAGATGTCTCTTAAGCTTGTCTTTCTGGGAGATGACTGATCACAATTTATTGAAAAGAAGAGTCTTGTTGCTGCTAACAGTTTTGCCCATGTAAATGCAGGTGAGAGGATAGAGGAAGTCAAGGGACAGAACATGGTCGGTGCAGCAGGTTGCACTCAGTCTCCATCTACTCTTTGTCTTGCACAGAAAAGGCTAGAAACCTAAGAAGGGTATTTCCCAGGTTCCCTTGCAGCTAGAGTTTTAAATGTGATTTATATTCTGTGAATCGCTTACAGGTTTTTCAAAGCTTAAATGAGACAAGGCCAGACAAGTGAGTTTTCACTTTTGTGTTACTGTGTGTGTGTGTGTGTGTGTGTGTGTGTGTGTGTGTGTGTGTGTGTGTGTGTGTGTGTGTGATTCTTTATGTGGGTTTGGAGGCCAAAAGATGCCATTGGATCACCTGGAGCTGGAGATGGTTGTGGGCTGCCTGACATGGGTGCTGGGAACCGAACTCCAGTCCTCTGAAGGAAGAATAAGTGTTCTTAGCTGCTAAGTCATCTCAGCCCCGGGGTGAATTTCAGCTGCTTGTGCCATCTCCTTCCTGGTCCTCTGTGGTATTGTTAACAGGGTGCCATGCTTACTCAGAGATGATGCAGAGCTCACAGCACTGTCCTGTGACCCACCACAGAGAAGCTCTGCAAGGTGGCGTCATTGGGATAATTTCCTGATTGCAGAAATGGCTGATGTGATGTAGAAATGGTAGCTTCCTAACTGTAGGAGCCACAAGTCTCTTGGGGGGGCAATTTCTGAAGTAGGTCCTGAAATCTCGATCCCCAGGCAACACTTATACTCCCTTTTCATAGGACATTTAGGCTACAATTACAATGTTATGACAGACCTAGTAAGTTGTAAACAACACAAGCTTGCTTCCTCTGGTTCTGGAGACTGTGGAATCCAAGATCAAGGTGCTGGTAGACTCAGCACCTGGTGAAATACCCCCTCCTGGTTCATAGGTAACACCTCTCTGTGTTCCAGTAAGTGAGCAAGGCAATTCATTAGGGTCCCTTTTATAAGGAGACTAGTCCCATTGAAGAGAGGGTGACTTAACCACCTCCCCAAATCTTCACCTCTTAAGCCATTACACTGGTGTTTAGAATTAAAATATGACTTTGGGAATGATACAATATTCTTATCTTGGATCTTGTTGAAATAGCTACAGTGGGTTTTATTCTATCAGAATCCTGACCAGACAGTGATGTTAATACAAAGCCTGGTTATTGATTTCTAGCTTTTAAAACCAACCTATCCATCAAAGAGAACAAAAAGACTTCAAATTTGAGAATATAAATATGTCAGAAATGATCATTTCTAGCCAAAACGGTTTTTCTCTTCTTCCTGGCCACTAAACGGACTACATATCCCACACTCCTCTGCGGTAGAGTAGCCATTTCACTGCGGACTACATATCCCACACTCCCTTGCAGTAGTGTAGCCTTGTCACTGAATTCTAGCCAAAGGTAGAAGGAGGTGAGTGAGGTGACAAGATTGGCCCGCAGCCCTCTCCTCTGGACAGATGTCCCTGCTCTCCTGCCTTTCCCTCAGGAGGAAGCTGTCAAGCACCATGGAGACAACATTGATTTGTGGTGGAAGTCAGAAAGCTTCCAAAAGGTGAGATCAATGGATGACCTGATGAGCTATCGACTCCCCAGGGCTGTTTTGTAAGCAATCAATAACTGTGTGTTGCTTGTAATGTATCCCTCTGAGCACCTGTTGGTACTCTAACAAATATAGCAAGCAAAAGGTGTATTTTTATAAGTTGTGTACTCAAGAAATAAAGTACCTGTTGTGGGATATTGTACACTGTGTGATGATGCATTGCTGTGATTGGTATATAAAAAGCTGAAGGGCCAATAGCCAGGCAGGAGTTATAGATGAGACTTCTGAGCAAAGAAAGGACTCTGGGAAGAAAAGAGGCAGAGTTACCAACAAGACACATGGAGAAAGCAGGGTGGGCAGTAAGTAGATGAGGTAATGAGCCACAGGCCAGAACATAGATTAAATAATAAGGGTTAATTAAGTTATAAGAACTAGTTAGGAACAAGCCTAAGCTAAGGCAGAGCTTTCATAAGTAACAATAAGTCTCTGTGTTGTTATTTGTGAGCCTGTGGCCCAAAGAAAAATCCAACTACAAATACTGTTTACACACAGTCATACAGCAAACAAAGGAGAAAACTTTTGAAAAGTAATTATATCAATAGGATGTTGTGCTGGCTAGTTTTATATCAATTTGACACAATCTACAGTCATTTTGGAAGAGGGAACCTTAACTGAGAAAATGCCCCCACTACATTTGGTGTGTGGGCAAGCCTGTGGTACATTTTCTTGCTTGGGGATTAATGTGGGCAGGTCCAGTTCACCATGGGCAGTGTTATCTCTAGGCAAGTGGTCCTGTGTGCTATAGGAAAGCAGGCTGAACAAGTCAGTAAGCAGCACCCCTCCAAGGCCTCTGCATCAGCTCCTGCCTCCAGGTTCCTGCCCTGACTTCCCTCAGTGATGGGCTATTACCTGAAAGTTAAGTAAAACAGCAAGTGATTGGACTCTCATCCATTATAGCAGAAGATGACTAAATACTCTCTAACTCTAAACATGAAGAAGCAGGACAATAGTGTGGAAAGGGGGAATCACAAACAAACAAGACCTGGAATCAGATAGGTGATGTTCCCTCAGGGCAATGGGTGCTAAGAGCACCACCCACAGTCGCCTAGGTGGTGCATCGATTTTTAAACAATCATATTCTAAAAGGGAGAAGAAAATAGACCTAAAAATGATAAAATTCCTAAATTTCACTCATACTGACAAAATATTGGCACATTTTAAAAGAGATATATAGGATATATATATCCTATCTCGTGTGTGTGTGTGTGTGTGTGTGTGTGTGTGTGTGTGTGTGTGTGTGTGTGTGTACATATATCTGTAAGGTTTCTTTTAAATCACTTTTTTTTTAAAGCTATACAAACAAAGCCTAAGCAAGGACAACAACAATAGACTTGCTAACATGGAAGGGGTAAGTCTCACGGGGCTCTGACCCTAGGTGAAAAAATAAAGACTAAGGAACTAAGTCTTTAGGAACGCTGAGCAAAGGAGTGTTCTTCCCCGGGGAAGAGCTTCTCGACTGGCTATCCAGTACCAAGTGGTCACCCCTGAAATCACATACATACAAGCAATATTATGTGGGCTAAAAATGTTATATGTATATATTTTATATGTTTAGAAATACATGTGTATTACAGCAACTTTAAAAAGAGGTCAGAGGCTATGAATGTGAGAGAAGCAAAGGCGGTCCATGGGAGGGGAGGAAAGGAAAAGGGGAGGTGATGCAGTTATATTTTAATTTAAAAAAATAAGATCCTTATTTCTTTTTTATGTGTATGGGTGTTTTGCCAGCATGTGTGCCTGTGCACTGTGTAACATATGTCCCACTGGGTCTGGGTTACCTCACTAGATATTTTCTAATTCCATCCATCTACCTCAAGAAGCCAGAAGAGGGCACCTGCTCTCCTGGGACTAGATGGTTGTGAGATGTCCTGTGGACACTGTAGATTGAACCCTACTCCTCTGGAAGAGTAGCCAGTGCTCTTATCCACTGAACCATCTCTACAGTACCCTCCCCCGACAATTCTGAAGATACTCTCTTTAAAAAGCAAAAAAAAAAAAAAAAAAAAAGTACCCACCCACATGGTCTTCTACTCACACAAGGCCACTCAGGGTTGTGTCTCCCAGGTTCAGCTGTCCAGGCACTCAAAAGCCACTGGAGTCATGACCAAGGAGGTGTAACTGCTGCTGGAGCTGGTGACAGAACTTGACATCATCTATATTTTACAGACATGCAGAATGCAGGAGTTAATGAATCATGGAGGCTTCTACCAAGATATTTTGAGAAAAGCTCATGAGGCCAAATAATGTGTGGCAGGGTCAGATTCCCTGGAGCAAGCCCTGAAGAAAGATATCCATGGGGCTAGAGAGATGGCTCAGCATTTCAGAGCACTTCCTGCTATTGCAGAGGACCTGGGTTCAATTCTCAGCACCCACATGGTACCTCACAGTCACCCACAGCTCCAGATTCAGGGTTCCAAAGCCCTGTTCTCACTTCTGTTTGCACCAGTCACATACATGGAACACATATATTCATGCAGGCAAAACATTCATACACATGTAATATAATTTTGAAAATTTAAAATGTTACTCTCCTGGTTTCTAGAGTTAGTCCAGGTTGTATTCTCACATATGAAGATTTGGAGCTAGGGCCCTCCGATAAGTGAGAACATGTGACATTTGTCTTTCCAGTCTGAGTGACCTCATTCAAAATGATCTTTGCTAATTGCATCTAAATCCATCTAATTCCATCCATGCAAAGTTCATGGTTTTAGTTTTCTTTACAACTGAATAGTACTCCTTAGTGTATCTGTACCATATTTTCATTATCCATTTGCAGTGGGAGGACATTTAGGCTGCTCCTGCATCCTAGCAATGGAGAATAAAGTGGCAATGAGCGTGGCTGAACAAGTACCTGTGGCATGAGATGTTGAGTCCTTGTGTGCACACTGAGGAGAGGAGCGGGGTCAGAGGGTAGACCTATTTTTAGCATTTTCGGGATTTTCCAGATTGGCTGGACCAGTTTGCAATCCCTCTGGTGATGAATGAGGGCTCTCTTTCCCCCATATCCCTCCCCACATCCCTCCAGCATCTGTTGCTGTCAGTTCTTTTAGCAATCTTTGCTATTCTGGCTGGGGTGAGATGAAATATCAAGGTCGTTTTGATTTGCATTTCCCTAGTGGCTAGGGATGATGAACAGGCTTCTAGGGGTTCCTTAGCCATTTTAATTTCTACAATAGTTTCAGAAATCAGTAAAACAAAAAAAGGGACCATTGCAGGAGGGGAGGGTAGCAACAGAGAGGGGAATAGTAAGTTGCAAGTGATCTAAAGGGGGAAATGAACAAAGCAGGAGGGCTTCACTTAGGGAGGAAGAATATAAATACAGAAGAAGGAGGGAGGCGAATAAAATAACAATAAAGACCTCAGAAAAGCCATAAGGAGTCATACTAGTAACTGTCTGCCTAAAAATACCAATAATACACCTAAGTCTATATATACATGCACATGTGTAGCTTAAATGAAATTGTCCCTTCTGAGCTGACAATGCTACCACAAAAGCCATAAACCATCTAACAAAACCCAAACATCAGGCAGGAGAAGCTCTCTTTTGGTCTTGGACAGGACTGTCTAAAAGACTCAAAACTTTATAGCCTTCCACTGTTGTTCTTGGTTGCCCTCCAGAAGTTGAAGGTGAGTCCCTGATGCTGAAGACACCTTGCATCTGGAACATAGGATCCAGAGACCTCTTGCAGGGTCTGACCTACAAGCTGCCTCCTTGCAAAGCAGACGGCACCATGCAAGCTTCCAAGGGAAGAAAAGAAATGTCCTACCCAGCTGTGACCCCTGCTCACTTCAACCACCTCATGGCACTACAGTCCTAAGAGCACAATAGCAGCTCCAATAAGTTAAAAGAAATTCTAAATAGAGATGAGAATGGAACCCAGGAATGCTAAGAAACCCCACCCAAGGGAGAAATGGCAATGGCCAGACACCGCATGCCCCCACTGTGACAAAAAGCACTGTCTTTCTTGGCTTCCCTGACTCCTGCATTGATGGTGCAGAGCATGGGCCATATCCTGTTCATCGCACACCCTGGGATGCTGGCACAGGGTTGGCTCATGCCAGAAGCCAGCACGCGTCCTTTGCTACTCTCATTGGTTGCCTGTGACCCTGAGTATCTCCAGAGAGAAATCACACTTATTGTGAGTCATAAAGGCAACTTCTCTGAGAGCCCTACCCTCCCTAGACGCTGCACATGAAAGGGGGCCTGACCCATCATAGGATCCCAATATTGTGGACCTGTGGCTTATTTGATCTTAAAGCTTCTGAGTTGAAGTACCAAAATATTGCCACTAGAGGACACTGTCCCCTTTCCTTTGCCTCTGCAGTCCTGAAAACTGGTTCATTTCAGTCTTACACTAGGTGCCAGTAAGGAAAGGGCATGCCGCTCATTCTGTTTTTCCAAAAGGAGGGATCCTGCTGTGACGGAGACTTGCATGACCTGCCTCCCTGGCTTCTTCCCTGTACAGCCTGTTGACTGTCCGACTGCAGAACCCTCCGGATCCTGGTGAAGTAGCATGCTGGCTACCATGTTAGGGGTTCTTTCAGTGTCTGTTTCCAACGTTCTATTTGCTTGTAAAGCTCAAGCCAGGCCTTGGATTCTTCCCAGGTGCACTCTGGAGGCGATGACCAGCCCCGATGGCCTCCTGATGGGCGTTCTAGGTTTCCTTGCCCCGATCTGTGGACCAGCTGAGGCTTCACTCAGAAGCTCTGCTCTCCAGAGAAGCAAGATGGTTACCAAGACCTCACAAGCTTCAGGTCTCCCCCTAAGTCCTGTCCTTGTTGCCCGGTCCCTCTCTCCCATCACACTCTGGACTTAGGCTTTCTCAACTTCCAGCCTATGCCTCCATTCCATCTATGATGTTCTAGATATACCCAGAGCCTCAGGAAGCATTCAGATCTGAGTTCAAATCCCTTAGCTAGCCTTTTAACAAATTGTCATTTACCTGTCTAGGCCTTCTTCTCCGTGACCTGAAAGTAGAATGGCCACTTTATGTGTGTGTGTGTGTGTGTGTGTGTGTGTGTGTGTGTGTGTGTGTGTGTGTATGTATGTATGTATGTATGTATGTATGTATGAGAGCCTATGCATGTCAGGTAGAGCCTGACACATTTTAGGAAATCAACACAAGTCCTTCATTTCCCTGCAAACCCAGGCAAGATATTTACATCACACCTCAGATCTTTGTCCCCTCATTATGACAAGAACAGTGAGCCACAGAGAGGTCAAATACCTGGGAACACCTGTGTGAGAACAGTGCTGGGCCTGGGGACAGAGCAGGCTCACTGGAAGGTATCACTACAGGGTGAAACAGGGGGTTGGCATCTTGGACCTCTGCTTGTGTTTACAGTCACTGCCTGTGAGAGAGAACCCTGCCATGCCTCTGTTTCTTTCTTTCTTTTTTCATTGCCATTTTCTATCAGATTCTGCCTCTCCTTCATAGAGTCCTAGACAGCTTGGCAAGGGGGGTTGGCAGTTGTGGGGCCAAAGGGAGTGAAAGATCATTGCCACTTTCTTCCTTGGGTGTCGGTGACTTGGAAATGCAGGAGTAAAGCAGGCACAGAGACTCCTCTGCTCCCGACCTCCGGAGGGGTGCTCACGTGAGAAGGTAATTGGGAGGGAGGAGTAGAGCCTTAGAGTGCCAAATCTCATGAAAGCCAACACTGCACAGTTGCCAGAGAGGAGCCACAGCCCGCCCTGCCAACTTGACATAGAGGGGCAACAGGAGGCTAGCTGTATGAGGATAGACAGACAGACCTGTGTGTCCAGGAAGTGAGCTCATAGTACAGTCCATGATGGGTTAGAGGAAATACCAGAGATGCCAACCAACCCAGAGAATTACAGTAAAGAGGACAGCCCAGTCACTGACTGTCGGTCCAGGGCCATTCCCACTGGGGACATTCAGGGCTCCTCACTGGCTCCTGCCACCAATGACCACCTAGGTAGGAGAACTTCAGCCCAGCCCCATAAGGTTGACCATGTAGGCTAAATGAGCTCTATTGGGACTGGGAATAGGAAGGGGGGCTGCTGAATCTCTGTCCCTGCTCCAACCAGGAGCTTTTAATGATCAACCTACATCTAAGTGGCCAAATACCCTCAGCCTCCAGCACATAATTCATCGTAGCCACAGGGAAAGCTGGCTCAGTAGCTGCCCACTTTTACTTCATCTTGGAAGAGCCACAATTTCCTAGCTTGCCACTGGAGGGCGCCTGAGGGTCATGAAAATGCTATAAAACCTTAGCGCTGTGAACTTAAAAGCGCTGGAGGAACCTCAGACCCTGAGCCCTGTCCGAACGAACACTCCAGAGTTCTCTTGTGGTTCTCCACACTCTGAAAACCATCCCTTCCCATCCCTGAAGATCCCTGGAGAGGGATGGCCCCGTGGTCTCCACCCTCCCCTCCCCGCAGCTGTAGTTAGGAGCTGGTCCTCTTCCAGTGCAAACTAAGGAAGGTTGCCTGGAGATCCAGGAGCCATGTGAATGAGAAACACGGATACAGATGCAGACTGGGGTAGGCGATGCAGACAGGAAGTGAAAGATGGGGGTGCTGGCGTGGGAAGACCGGGCAGCAGGAATGGAAGCAGGAGCTTGCCAGACCTTCCCACGGGTCCCAAGCTTCTATCTAGACAAAGACCAGCACCCCTTCTCTAGTCTACCTCCCAACTCCATTCTAGGATTCTGGGCTAGGAGAGGCAGGGAGGAACCGAGAAGAGGAAGGGCAGTCAGGTGGCAGCGTCACCCCCAAGCATACACAAAGCCCGGAGCCACCTGGAATCACACTGTCCTCGCTCTCCACTTCCCCTTATCTCTGTGGCAACAGGGCTCTGATGTTCCTAGCCTTGCGGGGACTGGCTCTGGAGACACAGCCTGTCCTTCCTGGCACCTGTGATGCCACGGCAACAGGAAAAGATCCAGGCCAAGGAAAGCCACCCAGAGTGGATCTCCAAGGCAAAAACCCCTCATCCCCACCACTTACTCCCCTCCCCAAGGATGCTCAGGAAACCTATGTCCAAGTGGACAACTGGACAAAAAGGGACATTCTGTTCAAAAACACCCTGGTAAGCACCGGGCTCCCCAGCCTCAGTTGGCCCCCGGGTTCTGTGAGCATGAGAGGCTTCTCTGAGACACACACACACACACACACACACACCTGGACACCTGGCATCCTCACCCACCGCTCTCTCACTCCATTGTCACTCTGTCTCCAAAGAGGACAAAGATGGCCCCTGTGAGGCCAATTTCAGGGACTTTCACACAGAGTGTATTCAGTTCCACAAAGGCAGGGGCTGGACGTTGCCTTCTATAGAGAAACTCCCCAGATTCCCCTTCCCTGCCCACTCTACCCCTACCGCTCCTCCCTGAAGCCTCTGTCTCCTCCCCAGAACCCTCTGGGCCCTCCTTCTTACACACCATGCTCTCCAGTTTCTGGCTTTTACCCACCCCTCTCAATGCCTGGATGTGAGGGCACAACATACCCCACAAATACACACCCCTGCTTCCCCTTTCCTCCCTTCCTTCCTTCCAGCCTTCTCTTTCTTTCTTTCTCTCTTTCTTTCTTTCTTTTATTTTCTTTTGGTGTTTTGGGACAAGTCTCAATATGTACTCTCAGGCTGGCCTCTAACTCACAGCAAACCTCCTGTTCCAGCCTCCTGTGTGCTAGTATTATAGGCATGAACCACCACAAATGGCTTGCCCAAACATCTTTTTGTTATTCAGTTTTTCCACCAAAATAATAATAATAATAATAATAATAATAATAATAATAATAATAATAATAACCCTCCCTACTGAGCCATCAAGAACCTGGACATCCTGGGGCATAAATAGAGCCACAGCCTATCTGGGACAGGCACATCTGGTCCTCTAGTTTCTAATACCCAGATGTCGTTTGTGAGGTGTCCCTCATCTGTTCAGGGTTGGCCTGTGAGTTAGGCCACTCTGCAGCTCTTGAACCACCCTTGCAACCATGGAGCATTGCTGGTGTTTCTGTCCTTTGTCCAAGGCAGCTGCCTCTGCTCCTGGGGTTTGGTGGCCTCTGTGGCAATGGTGGGTTGGCCTTGCTGCCAGCCCAGGACTTTTCTCCTATAGATCCAATGACAATCTGATACTTGTCCTTGAACCAGTCAGTGCTTCGCCCAGAGGGAGTAGCCCGGTTATCCCTGAGCATGGGCATGACCTCTGGGGCCTCGGAGTTGGGTCCTTTCACAAACAAGGCAACCACTGTAGGAGGAAGCCACCCCCAAGTGGGGTCTGGCAATGCCTCAGTCTCCCCTCCAGCCTGCACCTTCATTCCTAGCCACAGTGCTGCCCCCAAAGTCTCCCTTCCAGCCTGGACCCTCAGCACTGTTGTCACCCCTTCTCTGGGTGATCAATGTGCATATATCCATACTCCTGGATTCTCCTCCCCACACCTTCTCCTTTTTTGTTTTTTCAAGACAGGGTTTCTCTGCATAGCCCTGGCTGCCTTGGAACTCACTCTGTAGACCAGCCTGGCCCCAAACTCAGAGATCCACCTGCCTCTGCCTCCTGAGTACTGGGATTAAAGGTGTGTGCCACCCCTGCCTGGTACCACACCCTGTCTTTAAATTTAAAAGTTTAAAAGGGGCTGGAAATATAACTTAGTAGTAGAGGGCTTGCCTATTACACTCAAGGCCCTCTACTAGTAACACAGGAAAGGGGGGGAAACACTAAAATAACACAACCATTTTAAGATTTCATCGGCCCGGAATCAAGTCCCCTGCCTCGGGAACTTCAAACATGTCTTCTGCTCCCACTGTAAATGCTCGATCTTCACATGGCAACTAAGTCTCCTTCCCCTCCCCAACTCCCTTACCCACAATAACCTTGAAGGCATTTGTGTGGAGCCAAAGGAGCCCTAAGTTAATGTGTAAAGACCAGTTAAAGTCCCAAGCAAATGGGACTTGCTGACACAGACATGGCCACGTCAAGGACTAATGCCTCAAATCCATGGAAAACTGGTGAAGCCTCCCTCTCATCGGGTTCAGAATGCCAGTGCCTTCCTCTGTTCAGAGTGTAAGGGTTGACCGGTGTGTGCCAAAAAAAACCAAACCAAACAACAACAACAAAAAGTACATCTTCCTTCTCCCTAACATTTATGCTCTGAGACTGCTCACCCACAGAAACCTCCTACCGAAACTAGCCAACGTGTCCTGTGTGCTGAACATAACAAACGTGCTGAGGTACGCAGGTGTTATGGTAGCTGGTGGCTTCCATCATAGCCGGCACAGCCCACCTGGCCCAGCTATTTTTGGTGTGCCTGTCCTCGCTCCATTCCGTCACAGCCTCAAGCAGGTTTCCAGACTCATGCCATGCAGACCGTGGCAGACATTCATTCCCTGTACACGAGGAGGAGAGGGTGTCCCATCGGCCAGGCTCTGCACTAGGCCTTCAGACTCACACCTCGGTCTGTGCTCTCAGGGACCTGGAGTCTAAAGGGGAGGAAGGAAGGAAGGTCAAATGATGAAATAATGAGCATAAATAACAGTTACAATTTTTAAAGTTTTAATTACTATTATTATGTGTGTAGGTATGCGTGTATGCTGCAATAACGTGTGTCCACCCCTGAGCACACGGGGAAGCCAGGATGTTATCCCTTTAACACATAGTCTCTCTCTCACTGAACAAAAACCCCCCTATTTTGGGTAGGCTAGCTGGTTAGCAAGCTCCCAAGATCCTCCTGTCTGCACTGGGGTTATGCTGGGGTTATACACACAGAGCCTTGCTCAGCAAGCACTCTTACCCACTGAGCTATCTCCTCCAGCCTTCGTTATGGTTTTACAGGTTAAAAAAAAAGCCACTCAATTCCAACAGGTACCCTTTACAGTTACTACATCGCATGGAAATACAAGCAAAGGAAGGCCCAGCAGCTAGTAGGGATGGCAGTCAAATTGGTGACACCACAACCTGTGCCTTTAACCACGGACTTAGTATTTCTATTGCTGTGAAGAGACTCCATGAGCAAGGCAACTCTTATGAAGGAAAACATTTAATTAGGGTGACTTACAGTTTCAGAGGTTTGGTCCATTGTTGTCATGGAGAGAAGCAAGATGTCAGCAGGCAGACGTGGTGCTGGAGAAGGAGCTGAGAGTCCTACATCTTGGTCCATAGACAGCAGAAGGAGATTGAGAGCGACACTGGGCATCACTTAAGCTCATGAGACCTCTAATCTCCCCACCTCTGCAGTGGCACACTTCCTCCAACAAAGCCACATGCCCTAATGGTGCCACTCCCTATGAGTCAAACATTCAAACACATGCGCCTATGGAGCCCACTTCTACTCAAACCACCATAGCCACTATCCTGTCTTGTCTGCAAATGAACATCAAGTTCCATTATAAAGGCTGCTACTCGAGGCCAGGTACACAGGGCCAGATGTTTCAAACCCCTCCTGCCCCCGGCACTTGCTACTCTCTCCACCTGAAACAACCTTGTAGGGAGCCGTTACAAGTACTGCTGGGTAACTGTCAAAACCGTTGGTAGACAGGAGAGATGCGCATGCGCTGGGTAACTGTCAAAACCGTTGGTAGACAGGAGAGATGCGCATATGCTGGGTAACTGTCAAACCCTGGGTCCCTGCCTCTCCCGAGGCGTCATATGGGCCGATGAGCAGCAGCCAGTCAGGGGGTGACACGTCCAAGGCAGAGGCTGCTAGCCTATATAAGGGATGGGTTTTGTGTGTTTGGGGTCTCTCTTTCCTGTAAGCTTATGCTCTCCCTCTCAAGAGCATTAAAGCTTTACTGCAGAAGGATCCTGAGTGTGCCGCGTCGTTCTTGCTGGCGAGATGGTAGCGCGGGACACAACCCTCTCCCCCTCTCCACCCAGACAATTCTTGGTCACGGTTCGGACTGTCACCATGGGGCATGCTAGGCCTTTGGTCCACCTCTGCTCTCCCCAGACCAGCCTGGCCCACTCGCGAACTCCAAACTCGCGGTGCTTACAGCTGTGCCATGATCTGCCTGCCGGCTTTTCCAGGTGTGTCCAATCTGCCCCTGGAAGGCTCCTGCTGCTTTGTTTTTTGTTGTATTCAACCACATGGCTCTCAAACATGAGCTATATAGATGACAATGCTGCATTGTGTCAAAAGTTGGACCCTTCTGTTGGACCCAAAGGGACACTCACTGCAGGGACAAGCCACCAGTGCTGCTTGCTGCCAAACTCAGTGCCTGCACATAGTAAGTGCTCATTTAACATCCACCCAATTGAAGGAGTGATTGAGTTGACTTACCCCACGATGGCTCTGAGGTCCCCTTCTTTGAATCCTCATGGCCTCAGGCTTCCTCCATCCCTCCCTGGCAGTCCCCCACCCTCCTCAAGAACCTGTACCCTGTCCTTTCCTTGCTTAAGGGCTCTTACACAGGCCCAGCTCCAGATGACCAGGTCCCCTGATCCATGTTCATTGCCCCAAGTGCAGGATGTAGGGGTGGGGGTAGGGCCTGGGAAGCTGGGAGGAAGGAAGGGAGGGAGGGAGAGGGAGGGAGGGAGGAGGGAGGGGGCAGAGGCTGAGGGAGCCCGGACATCCTGTCCTGATGGTCAAGAGATGATCTTCCAGGCCCTATAAAAGCTGGAGCCATAGCGGCGGCTGCACCCCACCCCCTAAGCTGTGGGCTGGAGTCTGAGAACCACTCAGATCAATATCACTCACTGGTAAGCTGTCTACACAGCCTCTCCACTGCCAAGTCTCCCTGAAGGCTACCAAGCTGGTGGAGGGAGCTAGAGGCCCAGCAAGACCCAGTAGATGTATTTCTCCGGGTCTGCAGAGCCATAGTAAGTGGCAGATCACACTCATGCTGTGTGGTTTCAGTCTACGGGCTAACCTTCTAAACCCTTTAGTGGCAAAGCGTACCCATCCTGCAGATGAGGAAACTGAGGCCCAGGAAAGGAAGAGGGCCCACCAAAGCCAGAATAAAATCTTGTATGTCTGGTCTTAGGCCAGCACCCTTTAAGAAAGGTCACAGTGCAGGGTGGGGGGAGGGAGGATGTCTAAGATGCTCCTCAACTCTAACTGTCCAGACAGGGATGAAGATATTCTTAGTAGATAGGTTGTGTCCCTCCCTCCAGCTACCAAAATACTGAGACAATGAACCCCCAAGAAACTGGAATTTCCCCAGGAGTCTCAGGCTGATCTGGAGGCAGCAGGGAGGAGTACAGGTGGGACTGTCCAGACTGCGTAGCTCTGCATACCTCTGTTTCAGCCTAAGCCTCATGTCATGACTCTGAAGTTGGGACTCGAGGTCCCTACACCTCCTGTTTTAAAAATTGACAGTGTGGACAGGTGGCTGAGTCCACCTTGTTAGGGCTGGCAGGGTCCAGGCTCTGACCATGACTTTGGTAACAGCTTCTTCTAGACATGACAGCTCTTACAGCTGTGCCTGAAGCCATACAGGGACAGCACCTCCAAAGGGCTCCCTTCAGGCTCCGGTCCAGTGCCAGGGTTGGAGCTCCCCACCCCCAGGGCCCCTTTGCTTTCCAAGCTGGTCTCCACCCTGACTTCCCTTGACGTTCCAGTTCTCAACCTGTGGGTCACAACCATCAGGAAACACATTTCATTTCCAATGGTCTTAGGAACCGAGACACCACTCGGCAGCAAATTTACAGTTATGAAGTAGCAACAAAAATGAATTTAGTTTGGGGTTTCCTAGGAGCATCAGAAATACGTGTTTTCTGGTGACTGTGACCCACAGGTTCAGAACCACTGCCACAGCCCATGTGTGGAGTCTAAAGTGGGCTGATTTTCTGATAGCAGAGACTGTTCATCGTCCCCTCCTTCCAGCCCCTACTCCTAGCTCATGGCTCTGCCTTCTTCCACAGAACCTCTGCTGTCTTGATTTGCTTTCTATTGCCAAAACACCACAGCCAGAAGCAACCTGGGGGGGGGTGGATTTCAGCTTCTGGTTCCTAGTCTGTCATGGGAGGAAGTCAGAGCAGGAACCCAAAGCAGGATCCTGGAGGCAGGAACTGAAGCAGAGGCCTTGGAGGGGTGCTGCTGACTGGCTTGCTCTCCCTGATCTGCTTAGCTTGCATTTTTATGCAACCCAGAACAAACTGCTCAGGGGATGTACCACCTACAGAAGTCTTTGCTGTCCCACACCAATTATTAATCAAGAAAATGACCCCCAGAGACTTGCCTACAGGCCAATCTGATGGAGGAAGCTCCTCAACTGATGTTCCTTCTTCATAGATTACTCTAGTGTGTGTCAAGTTGGCACAAAACTAATCGGCATAGAGCTCATCTGTACCCACACATTTGGGCACCATGCCCTGACATCACAGCCCCACCCTACTGACCAGTTCATCCAAGCACCTGTGGGAGATGCTCTGGAACTGTACCAGAAGGCTGTATCCCAGGACATCGGATGGGAAGGGATGGGAAAGTATGTGTCTATGTGGAGAAACAGCACACACGTGGGACTGCCTCTGATATGTGCAACTCTGTATGTGCTGTATGTCTGAGTGTCTGTGGGTCTGGATCTGTTTTGTGCATACATGTGCATGTCTATATGTGCTTGTATAATCATGTATGTAAGTTTGTACATGCATCTTTGTGCAGGCTAATGTCTGTGCACAATTTTGTGGGGGTGCATTGTGCTATTGTCTGGATGTGCATTATCTGTGTAGTGTGTACACATATGCACATACTATACATTTGGTTCCATGTCTTATCTGTGTTGTCATGAATGGACCATGCTGTGTTCTGAACTGTCAGAAACTGAGAACTACTAAAATATGACTTTGAAGAAAAGATGAAAATGAATCTGCCTATAACCTCAGCACTTGGGAGACAGAGGCAAGAAAATCATAAGTTCAAGGTCAGACTTCAATACATACCAAGTTCAAGGTTGGCCTTGACCACATGAGACCTTGAGTCTAGATAGGAGATAGATAGATAGATAGATAGATAGATAGATAGATAGATAGATAGACAGACAGACAGGCAGGCAGGCAGGCAGGCAGATGATAGATAGGTAGGTAGATAGGTAGATAGATAGACAGACAGATAGGCAGGCAGGCAGGCAGATGATAGATAGGTAGATAGATAGACAAGACAGATAGGCAGGCAGGCAGGCAGATGAAAGATAGGTAGGTAGATGATAGATAGATAGATAGATAGATTGATAGATAGATAGATAGATAGACAAGACAGATAGGCAGGCAGGCAGGCAGATGAAAGATAGGTAGGTAGATGATAGATAGATAGATAGATAGACAGATAGGCAGGCAGGCAGGCAGATGATAGATAGATAGATAGATAGATAGATAGATAGATAGATAGATAGATAGACAGATAGGCAGGCAGCAGGCAGATGATAGATAGATAGATAGATAGATAGATAGATAGATAGATAGATAAATGAAATGCAGAAAGAAGACAGTGTTTGGTTTCACTGGTCATGAGAATCAATTCCACAGATAACCCTGCATGAGTGGCCTCAGGGCTAGAGGGTAGGTACCAAAAGCACTAACCCTAACCCTAACCAATGGTGCCAGTTCCTCCTTCCTCATGGAGCTTGGGCCAAAGGATGCAGGAAAGGCACTGGGGTCCCTTCCATGCCTAGAATGTGTCAAAAAAATCCTAGCATCATGTCCACTGAAGGGATGAGGAATAGGAAGGCGGGCTGGCAGGGCTCAGCAATGCAGGAATGCAGGAGGCCCACCCCTGCCTCCACTCAGAGAACCGGCACCCCAAGGCAGTTTCTGACTTTAGGGACTCAAGGTCATCAAATGCCTGTGCTTCTGGGTGACATCATAGGATGCCCTCTTAACCTCCTTCATCCCAAGCCCAAGAGTCCTGGTTCCACTCTGGGAAGCCAGCTTGAATACCTACCTGTCACACCTGAATGGCCTGAGAGGTATGGCCATTGCTCACCAGAGCTTCTCTCTCCCAGATGATGTTGAGCTAGGAAGGGCCTAGAGGGAAGGCCCACATCTCCCAGATGATCTTGAGCTAGGAAGGGCCTAGAGGGAAGGCCCACAGCCTGGCTGTGCCACTTATCCCAGGGGCATGACTCTGAGCAAGGGCCTCAGCCTCTGTGAACCTCAGTCTTTTCATCTGTGGATGGGCAGAAGGATAGGTACACCTTGATTTAGAAAATACATTCCCGTGCCTGCTGTCTCGGGCTCCAGCCCTCAGGGACCATCTGTACTCACGGTAGAAGGCAAGGTAACTTCTCAGAGCTTTGGTTTCCTGGTGTGTCCCTCAGGATGTGGGATATGACACCTGGCAGGTAACAGGAATGAATACAGGCACACTCTGTCCCCACCAGATAGGCTCTGCCTCTCCAGCTGTGTCCCTTGTAGATAAAGGGAGGTCAGAGAGTGGTTTGGGAGCCTGGGGCCTCTGAAACCGTTTTCAGGAACTGTGAGATCAGAACTATTTCATAGTGCTGTTAAGCCACTGTTTGTCTTTTTGTTCATTTTTTCCTCCAAGGATACACTTTCTTCCAAGGACCTGTCACAGCAGAAGGAGTGGCAGACAACGGCAGAGGCCAGAGGCTTTAAACCACGCCAAGCAATGCTGCCTACTGCTTATGTTGGAAATGCCATTCATTTTCACACTCAGTGTGTAAGTTTAGTATTGCTTTATGAGAGGATTTATATTTTTGAAGTGTTCTCGGTTTTAAATTCTGTGTAAAAAAATATATATATATATATTCTGTGTAATAATATATAATATATATTATATAATGTATAATATATATAAATATATATATATTCTGTGTAATAATATATATAAGGAGTCTATACAAAAGCTCAAGGGGTCCTGGCACGTTGAAGAGTGTCAAGGAGTTTCAATACCCACAAGTGTGTCAAGGATGCCCCAGAGCCCGCCGCTGGGCTGCATGCTTGCTCAGATCAGTTGACGGAGACTCTCCTCAGAACTGCAGAGAGCCCATGGAGTAGGGGACTGAGTCCCACGAAGCTTTTGGATCTCCAAGAAGCCCTCTCCGCCCACAGTGCTCAGTAAGCCCGGGTAGCACCACCCAAAACTCCGGAATTCCAATGAGCTCACTGGGAAGCCCTAGGCAGCAGTGAGCTGTGGGTGTCTAAGTCACCAGTCACTTTGCTTGACAGTTTCTGCTCCTTCCTCGTTCCTCGAAGAAGCCGCAGCCCACCAGGACTGCCAGTACCCCATCCCGTGGTTTCAGAAGGCCCTGAAGGTGTTTGTGTAGCCCAGATCTGGACTGACTTCTGAGTTCAAGCAGGCTCTCTCAGAGCCAATGAGGATTTGTGTAGGCTGGCTTAGAGCATGGGGAGTTAAAAAGGGCCCCTTCTCGGTGCAACTGTCAGGCTGCAGGTGAAAGCCTGGAGTGGCCTCACACCTGGGCAAAGTCTGCCGATAACCACAAGATGGGGACACATTCCTGTTTTTGCCATGTGAGCTCCTGGACCCCGCGTCAATGGATGTGCTCATTTTATTTTCTGATCTTCTTCAGCTGGGAGTCCAAACGAGTGACACGATGAACAGGGTGAGTGCTGAGGCCACTGCTAGGGCTCCCAGAAGCATCATTAAAGACCCTCGTCTCTGATGCTCAAGCAAACCCCTCTTGCCCAGTGAAGACCCAGCCGAGCCTAAACAGAGCTAGATGAGAGTCTGGTTTTGTGTTCCACTTTATCATTTATAAAGCCATACAATGAATTGTAAGAGACTAAGCAGCTGTACAGAGGGAGGATAGCATCAGTGTACATACATTCATATCCAGAACACGTAGCATACAACAGGGTTTATACAAGGTGGCAGAGGCTATAGGCACAATGATACAAAATATAAAGTATATTTCCATCTATAAATACAGCAGAGGGCTGGGAGGGGCAGGGGGCTGGGGGGGGCAGGTGGCTGGGGATGGACTCTGGGGTCTCCCAGCAGAGGGCCTGGGAGGCAGGGTTGGAATAACCAGGACATGAGGAACTTCTTACATTTGTTTTCAATGAAAAAGTGGGGGAGGTACTGCATGCACCCCCCAAAGTGCTCACACACATACAAGCCAAATTGGGTCCACGGGAAGGGCTGGGCTGTGAACACTGACAAGACGACACGTGGTGTGTTGCGCTTTAATGGCCTTGCTGCTGTGAGGGGACCAGGCATGGAAACCAACTGAGACCCTCCAATTTTTCAGCTGTTTGAGGAGACAACAAGGAAGAGGTCTGCTGAGCCTCGTCCCATGTGACTGTCCCCTCCATCGCCAGCACTAAAGCACTACTTATCTGTGGCCCATCAGGCCTCACCTCCGGGCTTTTCTCACTACTGGGTCACATTTTGAACTTGACATCCCTCCATCCACCACCTCCATCTGCCAGCTTGAAGTTCCCTATAGAGAGCAAACCATGCACACACACCCACACTTCCACACACGCACGCACAAACATCCTCTCACCAATGACCACGGAAATACCAGCCTCGAGATCTTCTGCCAATACCTAAGTGCAGGGGTGGCCCTAGCTTTGGATCCAAGCTCCTTGAGGACCCAAGGCATGGAGGCAGGAGAGAGCTGGTTCCCTTGGATGGATCTCCCCAAGGTCTGAAGCTGGGAAAAGGGGTTCAGAAATCCTGGGAAGTAGGTATGGAGAAAACACAGAGCAGGATAGCTGCTCACTCACATGTCTATCCTGCACTTCCCAGACAGCAGAAGGAGCCTGGTTCATCTCTATGCAGACCTAGCACAAGCCTGAAAGCCCCTTTCTAGAAGGACACATTGCTACAGTGTCCTCTCTACATCTAGACTCTCCAGGGACTCTCCAAAGCCAGGGAGTACCAGAATCCCTGGCAATAATGTCTTAAGCAATCTAAGCTGCTGGAGATAGGCTGGGGAAAGGCTCCAAATGGCCTTCCCAAACCTAAGATGTGAATCCTCACAATAGTGACTTCATTATCCAATTGCTAATTTTCCCAGCCTTCCCTTTGAGGCCACCTGTCCATTGTATGCTAGCCCAGATCTTCACTAGACACCAGAACTATGGGTGTCTTCCCTTCCCCCAAACCTGGCTCAATCAGTGCTCCTCTCTGATGTCTCACCTCCAGATAGCTGGGAGGGGAAGGCCCCAGGCCAATCTCAGCAATCTTCTGAGTTGCCAGAGGCAGTATGGACCTGGGCTGTAGCTGAGGGGTCTTGTTGATGGTATCACAGGTGACCATGTTCTCTTGTCTTCCTTACCACTCTTTTACTTACATTTAGGAGCAGACAGCACTCTCTCTGCTGACATACAGACTCAACAATAGAGAACAGCAAAACAGACCACTCAAAAAAAAAAAAAAATACAATGGGTAAAAAAGTGCTCTTGTGTAAAGGAAATCTTTGGCAAGAATAGGCTGCATATGGTGTGGTGAGGGTGCATGTGGTCTCTCTGTGTGTGTATATGTGTATGTGTGTGCGTGCATGAATGTGCAGAGACCCGTCTGTGAAAATCACAGTGGGGAACAGGGCAGACTACAGAGTGGTTCCCAGTGTAAGAACTGAAGCCCCTTGTCCAACATTCTTCCAGGAAAGCCAAACTCAGGTGTCCATTTCTTCTAGAGGCATGCTGGAAAAGAGGCACCCACTTCCCAGTATCCACCTTGGTCCTTCACACGACTCACACATGGCTTGGGCCTGAGTGCAGCATGAGAAGGTGAAACCATATACAAAGGTTATTGGCCCAAGGCAGGGTGCAGAGGCTCTGACATTCCTCAAAGGCTTGAGTGAACACTGCAGCCAAGAGAAGCCGCCCCAGGCTGTGCAGCAGAATGAGGGTATTTACAAAGAAAGGGATGAAAAATTTCTTCTTCTAGCGTGGGAAGAAGTGGGGTTCATTGGGGAATATGGAAAGGGGTAATCGAGACTTTTGCCTTGAATATCTCAGAGGGAAGGACACTTTAGAAGGACCTTGATCACTAAGTCCTTTTATTCTTTGGGAAGTGGGGGCCCAAAGGGGCCTCTGCCCATGATCCCCACCTAACCTAGACATTCTTCTTTCTAGTTCCTCAAAACCATATCCATACAATCAAAGCTCCCTGGAGGAGAAAAAAAATCCAAGAGATGCACACACACACCTGCATCCCCAAACACACACTGGCTCAGACCTGTGGCAGTGGAAGCAGCTGTCCACACGCCCAAGATGCTGGCAGCCAGAATACTGCTTGCCAGAGAATAAAGAGCTGGAGCATGTCATCCCCAAGTCCCAGATGTAGCGGGGGGGGGCAGACCAGGGTCAAGGCCAAGGCCAGCCCTGGGCTGTTGGGAATATAAAGACCCCTTGCAGTTCAGGCTCTGCTTACACATTAGAAAAGAAATGGAAACCATTTGTGGCCAGGGGCATAAAGCAATATGGGAAAACAATAAATATTTCTTGTCAATTTACCTACTCTTTTTTTTTTAACCTTTCTTATATTTTTATTAGCTTACAGATTCTATCAGTATGTCTCATGTATATATTATATATATATTTATATATCAGTACAATGCCACCCCTAGGGACTCCCATGGGCTTAAATGGAGGCCTGAGTGATGACTGGGGCCCTCCCAACCCCCCAAAAATGGACCATAGGACCTTTGGCCTAAATTCATACCTTCTGTCCTCTGCCCCACAGGAAGCATGGTTCTGCTGGGAAAACTGAGGCAGAAGGGGAATGGGGAAGCTTTGGCATTGTAGAAGGACCATGTGGTTCTCCAGCAGCATCCCCAGAGGTGCTCTGATGTCACCCTGGACAGCCCAGCCAGAAGGGTGTCTGCAATAGTCAGAGCCCAGAACACAGAGGGGAAAGGGGGGGCTCCAGACCTCCCCAGGTGCCCTGGGCAGGACTTCGGGATGAAGGCTCCGGGGATAAGCCAACCATATGGGACAGGGTAGGACAGAAAGGCACAGCTCCCATCCTCCAGTAGGCCTCAAGCAGCTGAGCAAGTACAAAGCGAATGCTGGCGCTCCTGGCCCAGGATTGGGCTGAGAGAAGGGTGTAAGGCAGAGTCCTGGACACTATCAGTGCGCATGCCCAATTCATGCAAACCACAGGGAAGATGGCACCCTTCCTCACAGGCATCTTTCCCAAGACTGTAGGCATTGCCTCTTCCTCCAGCCCAGCTTCAATCTCAAAGAGACAGAACAAGACTAATGCTGCAGGTTGGCTATGCCCTCTGTACCAGGGTCTCTACAGGGGACAGGCTGGAGGTCCCCAGGGCCACTAGAAGGCAATTGTAGAAACAGAGAGAGAACTCTATTACCCACAATGCAACGCTCCTGCAGGTGACGGCTTGTCTCAGACCTGGCAACCTGCCATCCTATAGCCCTAGTCTTCTTTGGTCAGTGTGTATGTGTGTATCACAAGGGACACAGACAAGCAGAGCTGTTTGTAATTCGAGTGGACAGAGGCAGGTATCGATCAGTGCACGGCGGCACGCAGCACATTTACACCCTGCAACAAGACGTCAGAGCAAGCACAGACCATGGGTGCCTCGGGTGAGCAAAAGGTAATAAAGTGTCACCGCTTAACGTCATAGGCTGGCAACTGGCTTTGGCAGCCTTACCTCCAGAGAAGTAGTCTCAGCTCGGTTTCTTCTCTCAAAGCAGGAGGGTTAGGGAGAACAAGCTTTTCCTATTGCTCCATAAAATCTGCTCCCCCAAAGAGGCCTGGGGGGCGGGAGCCAGCGCCCCCAGCTAGCTGGAGAGGCTTTGGGAGGTGTGGCTTCCATCTGTGCAGGGGATTCTTCCTCCTTTATTCTCTTCCTCCCTCTCCTCTCCCCTCCCCTCTGCAATTCACTTCCCTCTCCCAGCATTGCACTTTCTTCTCTCCTTCTCCACAGTCAATCCAAAGTCCTCTTTCTGGATTCAAGGTGGTCAGGATTCGAAGATCCCCTCCCCACACACCCCATCCCCAGTGCCCTGGCCTTGGGCAAGGACTCCAGGATTCATCTCTTCTGGCCAGCACTCAGCATGACCTTGGAGACGAAGTTGACAATGGCAGAAGCAGGCTGGTTGGGGTCAAGCTCTGCAAAGAGGTGGCAAGCGTTGTCCGTGGTGCTGCCCTGCTTCCGGGCCACAAAGCCAAAGAGCCTATGGGGGGTGAAGAGTGTCCATGTAAGGACCCCAGGCTCTAAAGGGCAACCCAGCAGGAAAGCGTGCCTGGCTCCCCCAGCCCCCACACCTCTCCAAGCTTCTAGAACTGGGACTAGCTCTTAAAGCCAAGTCCTGGGGACAGTGCTTTGCTTTGTTTCAGGGCAGGTGACATTCCCCTAGGGAGTGGGGGCGGGAGATGAGCTGGGTATGAGTGACAAGACTGGTCAGGAAGGGTGCAAAGAGATGAGACAAGCTTCTCTGGGTTCTTTCTCAGCCCTGCCCAGATCTGAGGGTCCCTGCAGAATCTGCCTAGGTGGTCAGAGACAAACATAAGCAGGTCCCCACCCTACCCCACTCCACCTCTCCCCCACCCTCTCTCTCTCTCTCTCTCTCTCTCTCTCTCTCTCTCTCTCTCTCTCTCTCTCTCTCTCCCTCCCTCCCTCCCTCTCTCCCTCTCTCTCTCTCTCTCTCTCTCTCTCTCTCTCTCTCTCTCTCTCTCTCTCTCTCTCTCTCACACACACACACACACACAATATCCTAGCTCTGGAAGCTGGGAAGCCCTGAAAATAGGAGGGGCAAAGAACCCTACACCTGTCTCCTGCCCCCTCCAACACCAATGGGAGTGACCCAGCATTCTCTCTCTCTCTCTTTGCAAAACAAAGTTAAAAATATGAGAGCAGGGAACAGAATGTGAGCTCAGGGCCCCTCCCAGCCAGCATGTTGCTAATTAGAGTGAGATGGGGAAATCAGGACAGCTGGAAATGCCGATGGAAACCCCTCAGCCGAGTATGCATGGCACCCACAGCTAAAATTAGCCAGGCTGGCTTATGCCTGCCTGTGTGTGTCTGTGCACATACACAAACATGCTCTGTTCACACCTACACACATAGACACACAGTGAATGCATATTCACAGGGCACACACATGCATGTGATGAGGAAACACACACACACACACACACACACAGAGAGAGAGAGAGAGAGAGAGAGAGAGAGAGAGAGAGAGAGAGAGAGAGAGAGAGAGATGCCTTGTGCTTCAAATGGCTTTACTCTCTCAACTCTCTTGTGGGACATGAAGGCATTCGATAATAGCCAGGAGATGAGTCAGGGCACTTCCCTCTCCAGGCTGACTGTGACTGTGACTGTGGCATGGTAAAGGGCATCTCTGAGTGCCCAGACTAGAAGCACATAGGCCTATCTATCTGTGTCTGCTAGGACAGAGACACCGCCAATTGTGCCTGCTCTGAACATTGCTCTATGATCCACTGGCAAACTCTGGTCTGTCTGTCTGTCTGTCTGTCTGTCTGTCTGGCAGTAGCATGAAGAGATTGTAACATAAGGAGGCACAAGAATGTGAGGTCCCTTTTGAGTCTATGAAGGTTACAGAAGGCTGAGGCATCCTCCCTCCTCCACAGCCCCTCTGGAGCCCCACACCCACCGCGTGATAAGGATTAGATTCTCGCCAGTCCTCTCGATTCCCGAGCAAGGTGCTTTCTCTTAGGCCCAGGCCAAGCACTTCTGGCCTCCATTTCTTTATTCAACAACTTTCAGCAACTGACAGACCCACCCTGTCCTCAGGAGCCTGCAGTCTGAGAGTCATTCAATCCCTTCCTCTGAAGTAGCCTCTCCTACCCCTAAACCTATTTCATCTACCCAAAATACACCTGTCATTTAAGACCATTCTTAATGTATTCTTTCTTTCCACAAATCCTCCCAACGGCATGCCTAGACACATGTCTCTGTTAGCATCGAGATGGGGGCTATATTCCCTCTCGCCTAATCTCAGAGACTTTGGCATGCAGGCCCTCATCAGACCCCTGGCCTAGAGCCTGTCCCTATCTATGATTTTCCCACAGAGTCAAAGGACAACCAGCTGGGTGCAGGGGAAGCCACACTTACTTAGCAGGGGCGCCTCCCTCGGTCTTCATCCACCTATGGGAAAATGAGCATGGTAAGTCAATGTGCCTCTCAGGAGCCCTGCCAGGGGAAGGCAGAGGAGCCCCATTCCAGGAGGTACATCCCCAAGATCACAAAGAAGATAATCCAAATGGAGAGGACGCTGCTGCCACCTCCCGTGTAGAGAGGGGGCCCAGCAGAGCATGGAGAGGTGGACAGTGAAGTCTATGGAAAGCCAGCAGGTCCGGGGAGGAGACTCAAGCGGTAACCAACATAATTGCTCTCACTGCTCAGGACACAGCAAAGCTGTGGCTGAGGCAAGAATCACAGGCACACGGCAAGCATGTACTTCAGGAGATAGGACGAAGGTGACTCAAAGACACTTACTTTCTTTCTTGTGGATCCAGGTCACAGAAGGTGACGGTATTGAGGGGGTAGTGTCGTCTGAAGAAAAGCCTGCAACAAAGGCATCGGACTGAGCGTGGGAATAACTGCTTTCTCACACCTGCAGGGCAGGCCACACCCCGTCACAGTGCCTGTCATGGCTCATACAGTGTCTCCTAATGAATAAGAGGGCCTGAGATCCTCATATCAGGACTTACGCCCCACACAGGGACAGGCACATGTGTTGTAGAAACATGTCCCACATGCTAGGGGCTGGCGAGGGAATGGAACTGAGAAATGATAAAAGGGGAACTTTGGAAAAGGAAGGAAATGAGCTGAGAGCCTCTACTCTGAAAATCAAGGACTTTTCTCCAGCTGTAGTCTATGTGTTTAAGCATGTGCACATGTATGGATGGTCTGGTGAGTGCATAGATGCATTCATGGATGGATATAAGAGTGGCTAGGTTGGTGGATGGGTTGATGAGTGGCTTGGTGGATGGATAGGTGGATGGTTGATTGGGTAGGTGGAAAGCGGGACAGATGAACAAGTGCATGGCGGGGAAAGGATAGACGGATATAAGGTGGATGTATAGCTACATAGGCAGGCAATGGGTACAGGTATGGCCAGAGCATAAGTACGAGGATGGGGCTGGGGGTTGGAGGAAGAAGTTGGTAGACAGGCTTACTTTCTCTGGTTGTCAGTCAGTGTGATTCCTTGGGCAGAGACCTTGAAGTGAACAATGGTGGCAGCTGGCGTGGGGTCAGCAGCCAAGGTCTCAGATGTGGCTTTGGAAATGGCCTGTGGCCCTGTGAGCGACTCCATATCCACAGAATTGACGAAGAGCACATTGCAAGCTGGAAGAAATAGAACCAAAGAGGAGTGACAGGGGCCGGAGCAGACGCCAGACACAGCCCTCGGCTCCACGGTGCAGAGGCAGGTGCAGTCGATCTTCAGACAAGCCTTGAACCAAAGCCACTGCACCAGACATGGAACCTGGGAGAAAATCCAGACCTGCACCTGCAGGAGAGGACCAGGCAGGAGGTGGGAAAGACAGGCCTGGGCGTTGGTCCCATCTCAGGTGACACTTACCTGCTCCTTGCTTCAGCAGGTCGGTGGTTGAGTTGGCAGGGCCTGAGCTATCTTTTGATTCATCTGTGGGGTCTGAGACAAAAATTCAATTAGTAATTAAAACCCTACAGTAATTAAAACGAGTCTGGCTGGGCCTAAGGCTTCCTACAATGGATACTCTTCATAGTGGGTCTTGGCAGTCAGCGCTGCACATATAAGATGATCCCAAGGCCCCAGCATGCTGCTGGGAGGTGCTACAGTCCAGCAGAGATGCACTGGAATCCCCACTGTAGAACCTGCTAAGTGTCTATGAACTGATTGATGATGGTGATGACAGCGGTGGTACCCATGTCCCTGGGTCTCTGAAACCCAGCATTTGACAAACAGGGGACTACGGGCACTTTGCACCAGTGTGTCTTTGTGCAAACCAATGAGCAACCAAATTCACTGATGTTCAATACAGCACAAACTATGGCTTCAAGATGACTTAGAATCAAGTGACAGAGGTATTGAGCAGTTAGATTTCACCTGCACACAATATGCACCTCCAGCAACACACATGACCTTATAAGCTGCATGGAGCACATGCTTTATTTCAACTATACTTCAAACAAGAAACTTTAAAAATATGTCAGAAATAGAAATGTAGTGTGTGACTGTAATCACAGCCCTGCAGAAGCCGAGACAGGAGAATTGCGAGTTCAAGGATAGTCTAGTCTACATAGCCAAAAAAAGAAAAAGAAAAAAAAGAAGAAATAAAGAAACCAAAAAAACCTAACTGTTAAAAAAGAGTATCAGAAGAAAGCAAAAGAGGAGGAAAAGGAGAACTGAGTGATGTTTGTATTGGCGCATTGGTGCTTCTAAACTCTGGTACGCAGGTGTGTTAGGATACAGACTGCTGGGCCTGGTCCACAGGTGTACTGCGTTGCTTTGCTGGCACTGGAGTTGGCCCCTTGGGTCTCACACATACAGGGGTGTGCTCTATCACAGGGCTACATCTCCATTCCTCTTCTTGCCGATTTAGGCTGAGATCTTTGCATTGCCCAGTGGGACTTTAACTCACTCTGCAGCCAGAGCAGGTCTTGAACCTGTGACCCACCTGGTTCAGCTTCGTGTGTTGCTAAGGCCAGAGGTCTGCAGGTAGCCCCTGCCTGGCTCTGACCCAAAGTTTCTGACAAATTTGAAAAGACCTGGATTTTAGCAAGTTCCCAGGATGGCTGCAGCAACTCCAAGCACTGTGCTCTGACAGCCGCCCATTTATGATTTAAACATCAAACAATTTTGTAAATTCCATACAAATATAATTGAATTAGTGTCTCAATTGTGTGGTTACTAATGTTACTGAAGTTGCATTTGAACCTTTAAGCTAATAATGTTGGTCAATGGTTATTAATAATTCAGTGTATCAAACTGGATGAATAGAAGCAGCCAACTGACACCAGAAGTCCTCTCATGTACCAGCATATAATCCTCGTGTGACTGTCTCCATTCTGAGAATAAGGCCTCTTCTGAGAATTCAGTGTGAATTTTTTTTTTAAACCACCAGAGTATTTTCGAGAACAATCTGGCAATTAATGGGTATTCTTGCAGTTAAGCTTTTTAATGAACAATTTCCTTTTTTAAAAATTAGAAGATGGGGGAAGGGTTCCCTGCATTGCCTCCACACTGGCTCTATTCTGGGCAGACAGCATGAGGAAGCATCTCCTACCTCGGCTTGGAATGACCAGTTTGCAGGGCAGGGCCAGTGGGATGACGGAGTGCTGATAGACCAGGGCAGACAGGGAGCCTGTGGGGGAGTGACAACACACCAAGAAGAATGACTATGACAGACTGGGAAAGGGACACAAGGAACCCCACCCCATCCAACTCCACACCTTCCTAGTAACTGTCACATATTTTCTTTTCAGCAGTTTTAAGGTTCAAACCCGGGGCCTGAGTCGTTTCCCCAGCCTCCGGCTTCCTCGTCAACACTTCCACCAACAGAATCAAAAACCTGCCCCCCTTTAAACTGGGAATTCCAAGGGACCTAACTACTTTCCTTGACAGCCACATCCCCTAAGTCCTTCCAGTTACAGAACCCCCATCAGAAGAGTGCAGTAGGAGGACTGTGACATCTTATCTAGAGAACCTAAGTGGCACTTACACATTCTTTGTGTGTAAAATGGGGAGAGTGACAGCTACTATGCAGGACCGCTATGACACCAGAATAACATGACAACTAGATAGTGACTTTCATGTAATAGGTAGCCAAGGACAGTCGTTCTTACTGCTGTTATTTTAATGTACTGACGGTTGGCCTCAACTGAGCAAGATAAACACAGAAAGGGACCAGGCAGAGTGGAGGAGGCACGGTACTCAGTTTGTAACTAGGTCTCAATAAAACTTTATAAAAATAGCAGCCGCTCCTTCTGCCAAAGCCACGCCCAGGAGGACTGGTAGCATTAATACAGAAAGAACCTGAGTCAGACCCCCTGAGGATCAAGATCATAATGACAAACCAGAATGCTCACCAAAGTTTGGCTCATTGGGACAGCCCTTGAGCTTGACTCCTCTGGGGCCTGTCTCTATGAGGAAGTGCCTCACCAGCTCATGGGTCATGTCTCCTGGAACAGAGAAGAAGAAACAGTATTGATCACTCATTGGCATAGCACCCTCCCACCACCTCCCAACACTGTCTCATAACTTCTGCAGTGTGTAGGATGAGATGGAAGAGGTTACTGAGGCAAGCTGGCTAGAGTCCTGTGGAATGAGGATCACCATTCACTCCTCTGTTGGGGATAAGGTGTGTTACATTTGTTTATGTTGCAGAATATTACTTTAACTATGTAAAGGTGTGTTACATTTGTTTAACTATGTAAAGATGTGTTACATTTGTTTATGCTGCATTTGTTTTATTATGTAAAGATGCATTACTATTTTACCTTGCCTGCCTAAGGCACTTGATTGGTCTAATAAAAAGCTGAATGGCAAATAGCTAGGCAAAAGAGGAATTATGTGGGGCTGGAGTGAAGAGGCAATAAGGAGGAGGAGGAATCCAGGCTTGAGAGGAGAGAGAAGAGGAAAAAGAGGAAAAGAAGAAGAAGAAGAAGAAGAAGAAGAAGAAGAAGAAGAAGAAGAAGAAGAAGAAGAAGAAGAAGAAGAAGAGAGAACTAGGGAGACACCAGCCAGACACAGAGTAAGATAACAGAAGGAAAAAAAGGTAAAAAGCCCCAAGGCAAAACATAGATGAAGAGAAACAGGTTAAATTAAGTTACAAGAGCTAGTGGGACAGGCATAAGCTAAGGCTGAGCATTTCTAACTAATATTAAGTCTCTATGAGCCTGCTACATTCCTCTTCCATCCCTTCAGGAAACACACACACACACCACGCACACACACACACACACACACACACACACACACACACACACACACACATCCTCCAGCTTCTCAGGGACCATTCCTGGTGATTTAGGACCCTGTCCAGTACCCAAAGGTCTGAATAAATCAGGAAACCCCAGTCTTGCCGGGGAGAAGACACTACCTTTCTTGCCCTGCTGAGTGATGGTTGGAGGGGGTGAAGACACCTTCATGGCCAGCCCATAGGCCCCTCGGAAGGAGTGGCTGTCACGGATGATGAAGGCCCCTGGCTCCTGATCCTTTAGAAGTGCAATGGCTGAAATGAGAGGTGACAGAAGAGAAGTGGACCATCAAAACACCAGTGGCATTGGCTTGGCTTAAGTCCCATGGGCCTGGAAGGTTCTCTCTTCTCTCTTAAGATGACATTCCTCCATGTCCTGGCGTAAGTAAACACCCCAGAGGGCCCTCCTGTGCCAACCAAGGCAAATGTCTTCTGCAGATGGCCAGACAGCCATTGTTGGAGATCATGCCATCTGCAGCCACTACTCAGCACAGACCCGTGACAGAAGGCAGACAATGTGTGACTGGCAAGGGTGACTGGTCTGTAACTTCATTTACAAAAAAAAAAGTGGACCTGTAGGCCCTCCTCGTTGATCCTCATTCCATAATGTGAACTTTCCTGAAGACCCTTGGGCGAGCCTCACCTTCAAGCCTACATTCCAAACTTGTTTGTTTGGTTTTTTTTCCTTATATAATGATGATGGTGATTATTTTTTTATATCATAGTTGCAGATGCCCTTGACTGGCCTTTTACTTTGCCTGAAGCTGTGCTAGACCACTCCAATGCTCTGCTTCTGGACTCTACATGCCCCCACCCCAAACTTTACATGGAAAGTGCTTTTTCCTGTCTGATTCTGATCCCAGCCTCCTCTCTGTGACCTACTGCATGAAGGAATGAGTTCTTGCCCAAGGTAGATATGGTGAACAGGACTCCATGATGTCTTCTGATGGACTACCAAACCAACAAATGCTGTCCCCAACTCACCCTGCTCTCTGGAGATCTCAGGCTTGTACCAATACTTGGAAGTGTCCTGAACAAATTTCACTTTAGCCCGTGTCTCGGGACTGTTGTCTAAAGGAGGGAACAAAAGGAAAGTGTTACGGTCGCATTGCATGTTCCCCAAAAGATGTCAACACCCTACACCCTGAACCTACAAATGGTAAGCGGGTCCTTGTGAATGTAACCAGATTTCAACAAAGGCATGCCAGACTGGGGTGAGACCTAATCCAATATGATGAGTGTCTTTTGAAGTAGGGATGAGACAGCAGACATGTGGGGACAGCACTGGGTGAACTTGGAAATGTCTGAAGACATCATCAGAAGCTTCTGTTCAAGTCTCTGCCCACACCAGGATTTTAACCTCTGGCCTTTGCTATGACAGAGTTTACTTCTGTCATTCTAAGCTAGCAATTGTGCCTTGGCCCCAGGAAATAAATCAGAAAGCTAGATGCTCAAACATCAGAGAACATGGTGGGAGGTACCCAGTAGCCTTTTCCCCCAGCCTTACTCCTGCCAATCATCACTGTTGACTGGTCATTCTGTAGTTAAAGGACCTGGCGAGGCATCCACAGAGCTGGTGGAAAAACCCTTCCCCACCCCATTCCTTTTGTGCCTAGACAATTTCGAGTTAATTCTTCCCCATTTCCATCCCACAGGTTAACATATCCTCCTTGCGCTTTGCCTCTGAGCTCAGCCTGATATCCATGAAGTCCTACATCTCTCTCTCTCTTGTGGTCCTCCTAGTGCAGGGACTATAGGTGAGTGTTACTGTGCCTGGCTCCTTATCATGATGTCTTTAGGCTCCAAGCCTCCAAAGGCCTCAACTTTGGTTCTTCATAAATACCTAATATTATTTATAATCACTGAGTCATGCAGTAGAGTGTCAGAACTTAGCCTTGCTTTCGATAGGCCAAAGCAGAAAAAAAAACAAAGTGGCAGGGGCAGGAAGAAGGAAAAGGGGGGAATCTGCTTTCACAGTTCCCTGGTCCTTTGTGAGAGACTGAAACAGGTGACACAGTGTTGAAGGTGCTACCAAGCTAGGAGAAAAGAACCCTGCAGTTGCAGCCAAGGGCCTTGGTTCTCATGGACACCCAGGCTCTGTCTCCAGTGGCCTGAGGAGACTCAGCTCCTTTCCCAGGCTAGGCAACTAGAAAATGCATCTGCTGCAGGCGCCTGTCCCTCCTCTGAAGCCATGGCTGAGCTAAGTAGCTGTCAGAAGCGGCTGCAGTCCTGTGTGCCTTCCTGTGTTGACTCCAAAGGCTATTTTAAGTAGGCAAGATGGTGGGAAACAGGAAGTGTCCTAACTATTAGAAACTTCGCATCCTTCAAGGATTGGGGCTGGGAACCAGATGTCCCTAGTAGGTGGCAGGAAGCAGGGGAGTGCAGGGTCACTCTAAGTGTCCCAGCTTGGAAGGGCCTGGGAAGGACACAGGACTCAGAGTCTGGGTGCCTCAAGGCCACCCCAGGCTGTTTATAATTTTCTGTATCTTCCTTAGACACAAGTAGCTTCAGGGAGTCTGCACACAGGGTCAAGGTCTGGTTGAGAAGGTGTGGATCACCTGAAGCCTTGAGCTTTATGTTTGGAGAATGAGCTGTCTCTATGAAAGCAAAAACACCAAAACTAGACTTGCGTGAAGAGCTCATCCTGCAGGAAGCAAACTAGGCTCTGCTAAAACATCTCACCCCTACTCTTTATCCTGGCCCACCTGGGCCACTGTAACTGATGTGTAGGGCTGACAGAAGTCACAGAGGTCCAGGACAGCACAGTCTCAAAGTTCAATTATCCCTTAAGTCACAGTATCCCTCAAATAATGAACACATGCTGAAGACATTCCTATCATACATGAGTGTGTACACGTGTGTGTGCCCACGCCACAGCCTGCATGTGGAGGTCAGAGAACAATTTTGGGTGTCAGTGCTTGCCTTCCGCCCTGTTTGAGGCAGGACCTCTTGTTCATTGTTGCATGTGCCAGGCTAGCTGGCTTGCAAGCTTTTGGGGAAGCTCCCGTCTCCATGCCTCATCCCACCACATGCGTGTAAGCAAGCACGACTGCATTCAGTTTTACACGGGTTCTCGGGATCCAAACTCAGGGCCTCGTGTTTGTACAGTGAGTGCTTTACCCACTGGGCCATCTCCCCTGTCCCAAGAGCACTCATCCGGGGCAAGAATGGGCCTGGACTGGAAGTCAGCTCTGTCACCGAGGAACCATATAATGCCAGCCCAGCAACAGAAACTCTGTGAGCCTTAGAGTGTTGCTATATAAAGCAAAGCTAAGTACCTACTTCCCCAGGGGGCTGGAGAAGTAAATGAACACTTAGCTCAGGCTACCACATAGCATGTGCTCAACAGGAAGCTAGACAGTGATGGCTCTTGAACAGCATGCCGTCCATGCTTATTATTCTATCCTCTTTGTCTTGCACACCTTCATCACAGCAACCCCATCCCAAATATGCTTTAAAGATATAACTCCTGCTACAGGCAAGGAACTCAGGCCTAGAAGTCAACCAAGGTCCTGCCAGTGGATAGCCAGGACAGATGTCCTAACTCTTGGGCGGGTAGAAATGTAAGAGAAGATACGCACCTGGCATGGAGTACTTGGAAAAGTCTGGAAGAGTGTGGGAGAACGAGACTGTGCCGCTCCCACTGGGACTGGACATTCCATTGGCAATGGGTGAGGAGGATACTTTCCCATTGATGGTGGCATAGTTGGGGAGGCTGCCTGCCCTGTCTCCCATGGACATTCTCCGCTTCTCTGGCAAGGCTGGTGTGGGGCTCCCATGCCTGAAGGCTGCTGAGTCTGGCGAGGGTGAGGTGGCAGGACTGCTCAGGCCAGGGTAGTAGGCAGGGGAGACAGGGAATGAAGGTGTGGAAGGAGCCTGGTAGCCAGAGGCACTGCTTTGCCGGGACAGTGTTGGGCGTCGGTCCTCGGGGGTAGAGTAGCCACCATAAGCTGCATGCCGGTCCAAGCTCGGGCTTCCAGGAACCACAGATCCAGATCCACCCAGATGCCGGCCCAAGCTGGGGCTCCCAGGGCTAATGACTGCATTGCTATGAAGACTGGAGGCCAGATTCCCTTGGTGGGACCCAGGGTGTCTGCCCAGACTTGGGCTTCCTGGAGTGGTGGCCACATTGCTGTGGAGGCCTGGGACCTGGTGGCTTCCCAATGGATGCCGGCCCAAGCTGGGGCTTCCGGGAGTGGTCGCTGCACTGCTTGGGTGGCCAGAAACCACATTACCATGGAAAGCAGGGCCAGATGGACCCATCACCTGTCGGTGGCTCAAACTGGGACTACCAGGGGCAGCCATGGTAGGGTTGATAGCCCGCCGGCCAAAGCCAGGGCTAGGTGGAGTGTTGGTGCCCACTGTCCTGTGTCGTGCCTGAGGGCTCCCAGGCATCATGTGGACAGTGGCTGCACTGAACTGTGGCTGAGCTTGGCTTTCTGGAGAAGAGCTGAATGGCTGAAGGGAGTAGTCAGGGCTGCTGTAGCTGCTGCCACCAGCCGGGACAGGTGAGGAGCTCTGGTAACTCAGTGCTGCAGAACTCGGCTGTCCCAGGCTACCTGAGCGGATGCTGGAGTCCATCATGGGCTGGATGGGTGTCCGTGGACCCTGGTCACTGCTCGCTCCCGATGGGAAACTGCCCATGGAAGTGCTAGAGAGAGATGGCAGGTAGGAAGGTCAGCGGGTGATGCTTAATAAAGAGTGGACTTTTGCTGAGTGGCCAGCATCCTTCAAACACTGAGAGCAAGAAGAACTCCACTCAGTGTGGAGGAAGCCAGGGCTTTTATACATTGCATAATGGAACCGTCAGAAAAAGAAGTCAAGGGTCAGAGAGTTTAAGCAGTAAGCTCAGTACCACAGAGGTCTAAAAGGCCAGGTTTCAACTCAGCTGCATCTGACTCCAAAACCCACACTTTCTTTACCAGCCATGCTGACTCCTGACCCATGAGTCATAGGAAAGCAATCACCAGAGAAACTGAAGGTAGCCGTCCCGGTATAAGCCCTTTGCACCATAGAAACTTAGAGAGAGATGGTCAAGCCACCTGCCTCCATTCCTACTAGGGCTCAACTTGACTCGGTCTCCCTCGGTGTTTTATCATCCTCTCAGAGTGCAAAAATTAGGCTTTCACTCCTAGGGGACTCCAAAAAGCAAAGGGACATAATCACATACAGAAGGTAATACAAATAAGGAGCTCTCAGCTCATTTGGAGGTCTATCTTCAGCACCGGCAGCTGCCCGTGCGTGGTCATGAGGTTCCTGAATGCAAGCACAGGCTAGTGGACCCAAAGCTCTGCCCACGTATGATGCGAGGGAAAAGAACAAGGTTGCCAAGGGCCCGGGGTAAGCAGCCGGTGGAGAAAAGTGGCAAGCAGCTGATGCTCAGCAGTGCCAGGGAAAGGCAGGCCCTTACGGAGCCTAGCACCCCAGGTACAAGAAGCTGCGCTCTAGGACCAGCAAGAGGCAGGGGAAGGAAGAAGACCAAGACGAACACTAAGGAGTAAATGCGATAATGATGATGCAGGACAGTGATGAAGACAGGAACTGCAGCGGCCGTGCTGAACAGAGGTGGAAGGTGGGGAGGAGAGTGAGGGTGCCTATGGTGGAGTTCTGGGGTTCCCAGAACCCTGGAAAAGAGCCAGCTGAGTGCAGAGGCAGTACGAGTAAGGAGCCAGGGCAAATGAGAGAGCTGGACCCCTGCCACCACGCCACCCCTGGAACTGGCAGCCTCCACTTTGGGAAAGAAAGTGCTAGGGAGGAAAGGTGGAGTGGGTGTGTCCAGGGGAGTATGCGTGGCTGGAGGGTTCAGAATGAGGATGCAGGGGGAACATCTCTGCTCCTCTCTCGCCAGCCTGGCCAGGGCCGGGGTGGGTGTGACCTGACCCTGGTGAAGGAGGAAAGTCTGGGAGTCTGAAGGTCATGGCGATCCCAGCTCAGAGGGGAGTGGGTTCCAGAAGAGAAGGGGAGAGGCCCTGCTTATGTTTGCTAGTCTTGTCCTCCCCCTGCCTGGCACTGTCTCTAGGCCTTGCCCGATCCCACCTCAACCCTTTCCCCTGTGTTGTTTTCCCAACCATAACGTGGAATCATTCTTACCACCCACCCTTCCAGCTTTCCTAGTGTGCCCCAAGCATGAATTCTGCTGAAGGGTTGGCCCTCAACTACCCAGCCCTGCGATTCCCTCCCTGTCGGCTCAGGGAGGCTATCAGTAGTGTCTGTCCACCAAGATGCGCCTTCCTGGTGAGTTTCCCTTGGGCCTACATCACATACCCTAGTTCTCTGTCCCTGTGACCCACATCTTCACCCCAAGACATCCTGTCATCCTTCCGGGTTCCTGCTCTACCACCATCCTTCAACGTCCTCTCCACCTCCCCAGCTAGAAGGACCCACCCCTGCTTTATACCCCAACGACTCTGTCTCTGGTCCTGTGCAGGGCACAGGTGGCTCTTGCTATATAAATCACTCATGTCATGGGACAGAGAGAGAATGAGACATGACCTCCAGACACATGCACCCATAGGTTGAAGCCTGTTTGTGCCGCTGCTCAGCTACTATTCCTTTGAGCCTCAGTTGTCTCTTCTGAGAAGTGGGAACAGCAAACATAGTTCTTGGGACTGCTGCAATAAGTAGGTAACAGCTTGACGGTCTGAGGAGAGCAGCCTGCTGCCTGAACGGTGCTTCCTGCACACTAGGTTACCAGCAACAGGAAGGACTGCCCGCTGGTCCCTTTTGCTCAGTTGGAATGGAGCACAGCCTGAGAGCCTTGCCCATCACCCTGGCTCCCTTAGGCTGGATGCCCAAAAATGCTCTCCCCAAGGCCTTGAGAAAGGGCCTTTAAAGTGTAGCAAACTGGATGGGATTTTGCCCATTCATAGTCTACACAGATCCTCCGAGGCCTCGGCCTCAGGCCAATTCTCATCCTGCACTTCCCATTCCTGGCTTACCTGTCAGCACTGAGGATGGGACTGCTCGTGGAAAGGGGGCTGGGGGACACAAAGGAGCCAGCCGGGGTCCCGTTCCTCAAGGGCGTCTCATGTCCATAGGCATGGGCAGCTGGGGCACTGAGGCTCTTGGACTCGACATCCTGAGTTCGAGGCCCTGACACTGCTGTCCTTGCCACAGACTCCACATAGCTCCGGGGCTCTGGAAGAAGTAAAGAGACAAAGAATGAACACAGGTGTGGTAGGAATCCACCCACCCTGCGGGGGACACAGCACCCCTGAGTCCGGCCTGGGAAAGACGCAGCCTGGAAGCCCTCCACGAGACCCCAGGGGTGCTTTACTGAGACTGCCCTTTGCCCACACTCCTCATCCTGAGGCAAGCTTTAAGGGGCACTGGCTTTTAGAAGCCTTTGCTTCTCTTAGCTCTGCCTGTGCAGAGGGCCACCAGCACCTTCCCGAGGACTTGGATGCCTGTCCATGGATAGCCCCCTTTGCAGCCACCAGCGTCCCCAGATACCCGGACTCCTAGAGCAATCCCAAAGCTAACACCTGACCGTCCACATCTCGGGATAGCACCCAGCTAGCTGGTCAAACAACACCCAGGGCCGGCTACCGCAGACTCACCAGCCCCTTCCTGGAAGGACTCCCCACCCACTTCTACACAACACACTCAGCATTCCTTAGAGAACCCTGTGCCTGGGCGGAGCCAGACATTCTGTGCCCACTACAGAACAACAGGCACACCAAGCCCTATACAGAGTGGGGTTTCCAACACAGTAACCCCAACCTAGTGTTCAGAGTAATATTAGAAAGAGAAAGGCCATTTGGCAGATTAAGAAGACTGAGGCCTGGAGAATAAAATGACCAGGCATGTTGGACACAGGCCCCTGTGACCTCAGAGGCTGGCCCTACATAACCAAAAAGGATCAGGGTTCTTTCTGGGTTTCTCCAGGGACACGGTCATGTGGAGGAGGTGTATGTCATTGCCAACACCTAGGATCCTGTCACCGTCATCACCATCGTTGTTGCCCCAGAGGGACAAGATCTGAATACAAATCCATAGCTGCCACAATCAAAAAATTCACCAAAGCTAGCCTGGAAAATAATGCCCACCTGAGGCAACAGGCCCTGTAGCTACTGAGGGCCAGGACTATGGTGGCCTGAGTAGGAGGAGAGCCCCACCCGGGTTTGTTAGCACAAGAAGATGAAAGAAAGTTGAGGTAACAAAATCGAAAGCTTGCTTCCCCAACTGGAGGAAAACCTGGCTTGGGACAGAGGGTGTTACCTAGGATGTCCAGAGATCATACTCCATAGGAGGCCCCTCAACATTCACACCCAGCCCCTGGTCTGTAGGAACAGCCACACAGACATGCTGGGTTGGGATTTAGCTTGTGAGGAGAACCAACAAAGCCTCCCTCAAGCTGCTCAGGCCACACTCACGTCACAGGATTCCCAGGCCAACCTGACATAGAAGGTTTGGACTCTGGCCTCGGCACTGTGGAGGTGGGGATGCCATGAGGTAACTATGACGCAGGCCTGGTCAGATTCTCTGTAAACAGCTTAGGTGGGATGGTCTGATAGTCTCTGTCGCAATCACTCAACCCAGCCGCCATGGTGATAGTGGCTGCAAACAACAGCTAACTGAACAGGACAGCTGTTTGCAACCGAATTTTCTTTAGGAACATAGGTAGCAGGTGGATTTGTCAGCATTCAGTGTGTGCTGAGTCTGATCTAACCGTTCCCTCAGCCCAGAGAAGGAAAAACAATTTGCCTACAACACAGAGCCAGCCAATGGCTCTGGACAGCACCCTGTCCCCAGCCTCACAATACAGGTTCTAAGGGCCCCAGCTGTAGCAGCACCTTTTGGGTGGGTGGGGACAGCTCCCACCCCTGCTAAGGAGCCCACAGGGCTTTACACCCTTGCTTGTTTGTCCAGACTTTTCAATCAGTCTCTTCAGCCGCCCCACTGGAATGAACCACGCACGTCTGCCAAGACCTCAGCCCACACATTTGGTAAGCACCACACTCTATGCTAAGTTCTCATTTTAAAAAGTCCATACTCTGCCAACAGAAAGCTAAGAGAAAGCCCGCAGCCAGAACAGAGCCATGCCCAACCAACCTAGGTGGTGTCTCTGTCCCAGCTGAGTGCCCGCACCACTCTCCAGTAAACCAGGAATAAAAACAGCTCACCTGGCTAGGACGGAGGCACGTGAGAAAGGATATGTCCTTTCAGTCCTTGTCGATTCTGGTTGGTCCACATTGGTCTTTGACCTCAACCCCCCTCCACCCTTGCACACTCCCTTCCTGGGGTGGGGGTGTGGGGTCACAACTCCTCGCCTCTTCTAGTCTCCTAGGGAGCAGCTGACCTACAGGCCACCCAGCCGGGGAGGGTGCTGCATGGAGAACATTCCAGGAGCCCAAACCATTCCAAGTGTCTGCTGGCAGCTGAGATCAAGGGGACACAAGAGTGGCTTGACTCCTCAGCCGGGGCCTACCAGCTCTTCACCCACACCATCAAGTACATCACCTCACTGGGGAAAGATCTGGCTGGAAGAGAAGGGCCAGCATTGCCCGCCCTAATAAGATGGAGACACGGGGGTGGGAGAAGGTACAGCACTCGCCTAAGCCAGCAAGGCCCCGGGTTCTCTCCAGACCACAATAAATACATACAAAAATGGCATACCGAAGACATGGATGCTGCAGAAGAAAAAGGAAGGAAACTCCCTGAGCCCCAGATCTAGAGCTAGCATTAGGAGTGGGCCACGTAGTCCCCCTCCAAGCCAGCAAGCACCCCTCCATATCTCTGCTCAGACCTTCTGCCCTCCCCAGGAACCTCACCCATCCTTAGACCTTCAGTCCCTAACATGGGACCTGGTGCATGATGGGTGCTGGACAACTCTGTACCAGGTCACCTGTTCTGATGCCCCCAAACACCATCACCAAAGAATCTCAGAGATATCAAAGTCCAGAGTCCAGTGTCCTCCCAATCTGTTCTCGCGGAACCCCTGGGAACAAACAGAACCTGTCATGGAAAGCCTCCCTGAGCCCACCGTGACCAACTCCCCTTCCCTATCAGAGAAGGATCCCTATCAGATGTTCAGGTGCCCCTTGTACTGTGTGTACCCACCAGAAGCGCAGTCCCCACATGCCGAAACAACACTGGTTCTCAACTCTGTCCCTGGTCCCTATGAGCCTGCTCGGTCACCTAAGCCCACCCCACTGGTAAAATGGAGTCCATACCACCTTCCTCTCAGCTGTTATGAATAGTAAAAATTAATGTAACAGTGGACCCACAAGGCCTGACTCTTGTTGTTTAACCTTACTCCAGACCACACTCATAAACACACATGCATTGGCTCCATACACCTGTCTTCTCAGCTTCTAGGTTTGGGGGAGCAAACAAGCTGGAGGCTGGGGGATAGCTTAGTGGGGGACATGCTTACTGCTCAAGGGCAAGGACCTGAGTTTGGATCCCAGCACCCACATAAAATCTGGGGGCAGTGGCATGGGTCTGTAACCCCAGAACTGGGAGGGGAGGGAGGGTGGGGACAGGAGGATCCCTGAAGCTCACTGGCCAGTCAGCTTAGCCAAAATGTCGAGCTCCAGGTTCACCAAAAAGTAAGGTGGAGATCAATAGAGGAAGCCACCCCACCTCTCTCTGTCTCTCCCCCCTCTCTCTCTCTCTCTCTCTCTCTCTCTCTCTCTCTCTCTCTCTCTCTCTCTCTCACACACACACACACACACACACACACACACACACTATGACATCCAAGCCCAGAGCCTATGTATGCCACCCCCCTCATCTCTTTTCTACCCAGGCTTCTCCAGGTTAATGTCATCTCACATGCATGTCCACCCCACGTTACTTCTTTAGCCTAAGGTCTCACAAAGCTGTGTCCCCTCCCTCCCAAATTCTTATTCCTATTCATGGCAATGCTCATGAGCTGAAGATACAGATCTCATCCGCTTTATTGTCTCCCCAGAGACCAGCCCATTGCCTGCTGCACAACAGGCCCACGGAACAGTGACCAACTCCATACATCAATGGAGAAAAGAATGCTTGAATGCATTTAGCCCAGTGGCTTGAACGGAGCAAACATCCCTCAAATTCTTCCTTCTCCAGCTGAGGAATTCTGACACTGATCATTTTTCCTCACAAGCCTCTTTTTCTGAATTTCCCATCAAAATATCAACAAGAACATCAAGCTCGGCTTCCAAGGGTCAACAAAGAATGTGGCCTGGGCTGACCCAGGAGATGGCACCTGAGTTAGGAAATGTCCAACTGGCACCCCAGCCTCCATGTCCTCCCCACCCACTCTCAAGCTGGAAGCACAGGCCACCAACCTGGAAACAGGGGTGGGCTTAGACAGCGCCCTTTGACTAGGAAACAGGAGGCCCAGAAATGCAGTCTGGCCCAACTGCTTCTTGGTTGTGACCTTGGATGGGTCCCTCACCCCCACCATAACCCAGACCTTAGTTACACATCCCTGAAAGCACAGGCATGGCTGGGTGGACCTCGAGAAAGCTTGCCTTCAGGACTCCTCTGTTCTGATATAAGGATGGATGAAAGGTAAGGAGCTTGAAGGCCATGTAAGCAGAGAGAAGCACACTTAGGAGATCTCACTTCAGCTCTGTCAACATTCACTCTTCTGAATAGCCACCCGAAAGCAGAGCACAGCTCCAGGAGCCTGGATGCCTACCTGGTAACTCTCTCCCCAGAGTCTGACAGCCCACTCATGTACTGAGTTAGCCACCCACACTCAGGACCTGAGCCTCTCTCAGAGGCTGTGGGGAGCAATCTGGAGAAAGCATTTCCCCTGCATGAGGTTGGCAGAGAGTAGCCTTGACCAGCGGCTTCCAAGATCTACAGCCTCCACACAGGCTAGTAAAAAAAAAAAAAAAAAAAAAAAACCAGCAAAAGGGGCTGGAGAGATGGCTCAGCACTCTAGAGCACTTGTTGCTCTTGCAGAGGACTTGGGTTCAATTCCCACCACACACATGGTGTCTCATAACCACCAGTAACTCCAGATCCAGGGAATCCCACACCCTCTCCTGACCTCCACAAGCACCAGGCACACAAGTGCATACACACTGGCAAGATATTCATATGTATTAAATAAATACATCTAAAAATTAAAATAATAATTAACTAAGAACATATAGGAACCAGTGAAGCTTCTGGGAAGCCATGGCCACCACACCTGGAGCAAAAAGTTAGCTGGGGCAGAAACCAGGGCATTTGGTGCAGAGGAAAGCAAACCTAAGAAAAGCAAGCTAAGCCCCTATAGAGATAGCCACACACAACCTCGGACCCAAGGTGGAACCATCTAACAGCACAGCCTGAGGGGACCTTGGGACTCACCTGTCTAACATATCCTGTAGAGATGGGGACAGCCATGCCCAGAGACACGTGGGAGCCACGCAGGCCAGCATCCCTTAGTCCATGACCACCATGGACTGGACTTCTGCCCTCCTGAGTTTACCTTCTTCTGCTAGGTCACAGCCCCTCTTCCCTTCCAGGCACAATGCCAGGCTTCCTCCACAACCAGGGCTAGGCTGACCTCATCAATTGTGAACTCCTCAAGGGGCCAGTGAGATGGATCAGTGAAGGAGCTTGCCACCAAGCCCGACAACACGAGTCCCTAACTTTGAGCCCTCACCCAGCCATGGTAGAAGGAGAAAATGGATTCCCCTGACCTCTACACATATACCATGACACTCACGTACCTATGTGCAGACATGCGTGCACACACACACACACACGTAATAAATTTTTATAAAGTTGTCTTTTGAAAAGGAAAGCAAGTGCTTCTCAGAACTGGGTATGGGTGTTCTGAGGCACTTTTGTGGGAGTGAGCCCATAACCAGCCTGCAATGCCACAGGTGCCTGGCTTTCAAAAGATACACTTCCTGCCATTATGCTGACAGGAAACAAGTCATGGGCTCTGGGGCTGTGGCTATAAACTAGCGATGCTATCCCATCAGGGCTAACCTGAAAAGTCTCTCACACTCACAGACTCATGTTTGAACACAGTCCCCAGCTGATGGCACTACTTTGAGAGGCTGTGGAGCCAATAGGATGTGAGGAAGTAAGCCATCAAAGGGTGACCTTTGAAGAGAATGCCCACCCCTGACTCCTGCCTCTTACTCTGCTTCCTAGTTTTCAATGATGGGAACAGCCTTCATCACACGCTCCCAATGCCATCAATAAGCTGCCTCACCATGCCATTCATGTCTCAAGAGACTGAAATCTCATCCATGAATCCAAATAAACCATTCCCCTGAGTGCTATCTGTCAGGTCCCCCTGTTAGGTCACTGTCACAGAGATACAAAAAAAGCCAGCTCATACCAAAAGCAGACACTGAGCCTGAGCCAGGTGTAGAGACACACGCCTTTGATCCCAGCACTCGAGAGGCAGAGGCAGGTGGATTTCTGTGTGTTCCAGGCCAGCCTGATCTACAGAGCTCAAGTTCCAGGACACGCTCCAAAGCTACACAGAGAATCCCTGTCTCAAAAATCAACAACAAAAAGGCGAAGCAACAAAAGTTGACACTGCTTCTATGGAAGGCACTGTTGTGCCTTCAACACCTAGCAAGAGGAAGCCAGCTCTACACCTTCAGTGCTCAGGGCAGCCTCTAGAAGGACCTGCATAGGCTTGAATGCCTGAGTGGCCAAGCGAGAGAAGCCCTGCTCTCTCTGCCCCTCCCTGTCTGCCTCTGTGCACAGTGCACACCAGCCATGTGTCCCTGGGAGAGGAAGTGTCCCAAGGGGTATTTTTGTCAACAAGGTGGCACCATGCTGGCGCCTGGATACTAGCCGTGCCTGAACTGGTGCCCAGTGGCGACAAGTTACCCAGGCAGCATTCAGGCAGTGCCCAGAGTGGCATCTCATTGTCAGAGGGTGGGGACAGGAGGGCTATGTGCCTAGTCACTTGAGAGCAGGTGAGGAAAGAGATCTATCCCCAGCCGGCCTTGTCAAGCTCCATGTGAAAAGCCATCCCCAGACCTAGAGAGCGAGAACCACACACAGCACACAGCAAAGTGCACTTACCTTCTGGAGGCTTAGTCACCTCCCCCTCATCTTCCTCTGAGGGAGGAGAAGAGAGTCAAGAGGAGAGGCAGGAAGGGAAGGCAGATGATAGAGATGAGAGGAAGATCCCAGAGGAGAAAGAGAAAGAGAGAAGTTATCAGGATTACATCTAGAGAAAGGATTTGCTGAAAGCGGAGGCTGGAGGCTGAGCTCTACACTGGACCCGAGTCCAGGGCCATGGTGAAGCACTCGGGAGCCAGGTCCCAGCCTCCGCAGCCAGGGCTTGTGTGGGTCAAGCATCAGGTAGTGGCATGCTGGCTAGCCAGAGAAGGCCTCTGACCCTTCATCTCTGTGATGGCTGGGTGTGTCTGCCCATGCTCACAAGTCCCAAGTGGAGGCTGTGTCTCAGTGTCTGCATCGTTCACAAATGCACGTTACTACCCTCTTACCTGGCTGGATCAGTCTTCTGGTGACTAAGGAAAAAAGAAAAAGTTGACCCCCCAGAGCTCCAACTCAGATTTAAAACTAGAGATACCTCCTAGCTCAGCAGATTCCAAACTGCCATTATAAGCCCCAGGACTGGTCTCCCTCCTTCACAGAAAGAAACTGGGAGATGGGCATGAGATGGGGGATTGTTCTGGTAACCATCCACATCAGACAGTGGCCTGCTCCCAAACATGGTCATCCACCCCATATCCAATACAGGTGACCTTGGTGTGGTTGGGGGCAGCCCAGAACATCCCCTAGAGCCAAGCTCCTACTCTTAGCAGCAGGGTCAAAGGCTGCTGACACTGGGCATGTGAACACAGGGATGAGCAGAGTCTGCTTCTGGGTACCAGGCACCTTTATGGGCAGAGGAGACCCAGGATTGATGGTGAAATAGATGGGAGAGGGCAGACAGCATGGCTGCTGGGGGTGACCCATATCTCAGGCAAAACTTTGTGGGGTTAAAAATAACCCAAATACCTAAGTTCTAGCCTCTGATGTCACCAGGATGCTCAGCACAGGAGCCACTGGGCTGTAGTAGGAGTGAGGGGCTGTCACCAAATAGCAGGCATGGTTCTCTACTACACACCTATGTACACACACACACACACACACACACACACACACACACACACACACACACACACGTCGTGTAGGGATGCAGCCAGGGAGTTAGGCTCCTAGCAGGGCCGATCACTTCCAACAAAACTGGAAGCAGATCCCAAAACCCTAAGACCCAGAGAGCAATGGCAGGCAGGAAGAACACCCCAATGCCTGCAGGGCGACTCCCACAAGCATCACTTCAGTGTGGTATACTGTCACAGCCTCCTCATTTCCAGGAAGGTCCCCCAAAACCTCCGTGAGTACTCTGGTCAGAACACCTGCTCAGGCTGCTAGGTTCTCCTGGCCTCCCTGGCCTCCCCCCTCCCCCCTTCCAATCACTCACCACCTGTGGGGTGCAGTAGGATATCCGCTGGATTGTGGGGCTTCAGACCCAGAGCAGACAGGGGCGTCTTGGCCAGACCTGGAGGAGAGCGCACTGTGTGGGAAGAAGATGGAGAGACCAGAAGTGAGGATACACCATGGTAAGAGTGTTTACTGCTGAGGTCCAGGCAACCAAGAACCAGCCCTGAAGCTCCCTCCCTGCCCCTGCTGAGCTGGCTCCCCTGTCCTTCCCTGTGGCTTATTCGCCACAGCAGGCTTCTTCAGTTGTCTTTGCCTTCCTATAGAATATTATCTTCCCACTTTCTCCTTCCCCAGTATCCTCTACCACACACACACACACACACACACACACACACACACACACACACACACACACAGTCCTTGCAAACCAGGCACACAAATGTAGAACAAGAAAAAAATAGTCTCACGAGGACACATCTTGAAAAGTGGGGCTGAGCATCACAGGCAGGGACCTCACTATCCCTGAGACACAGAAGCCCCAGGCCACGTGGCCCCTTGAAAATCGCAAGAGAATCCTTGTCAGAGTAAGGCTCAGTACAGGAGTCTTGGTACTGTGGGAGGAAAAACTAGCACTCTTCTCTCAAGAGCACGGCTTCCTGGGTGAAACGAGGCTCCTCCTGACTGGCTCATCTGGGTTACAAGTGTCACATATCACACAAGGTTGGAAAGGGCCACCCAGCTTTTTTCCCATCCGCCAAGGACTCTGAGCTGAGAAACAAGGGTGGTATCATGCCCAGTCACAAGATAATTCAGTGGCAGCCACCATGTATCCCAGCACATCTCTGAGAAGAAGTAAAGAAATAAGGACTGGGGCTCCTGTCAGGAATCCCAACAGTCAGGAGAAAACATAGCCCCTAAGGACAGGTTCTATCCTCCACTGCTCTCAATGGGTGAGGTGTGGTCTTCATATGCCCAGGACCCAAACCGGGCTCCGCTGGAAGTAACAAATAGCAACAACAAAGTACCCTCCTTCAGCGTGAGCAGCAGGCACGGCTTACCTCTGTGTGACGGGCATGCGTGCGTGTGTGTGTGTGTGTGTGTGTGTGTGTGTGTGTGTGTGTGTGTGTGTGTGTAGGTGAGCACCAGGGGACATCGCAGGTACAGATGAGACCTGCTTCTGTTCTCCACCTTTTCTCTGTCCCTAGGCATCCCATGGGACAAATGTGTGTGACACACATGGCTGAGTCAGGCAAGGCCTTCTTCCCTGTTCTCTCCACATCATCTCCCTACCCCACACTGCTAACACCATCTTTTGCTCAAAAGCACTTCTCTGTCACCCAAATGCCAGTTTCAATGGCATCACCATGAAAGAATGAGCTGCTCCCGCGAGCAGGAAACATCCCCATCCTTGGCTAACATCCGCTGCCCAGCAGGTGCATCTGAGGGGCAGGGGACCAAGGAGAAAGGAACAGGAGACCAGAAATAGTAGGAGCTTTGCTTGGTTTTTCCCCTCCACCCCATCTTTGGTTTCCCAGACCCAAGCAATGTGGCCCTTAGACTGAGGCAAGGAGTGGGTGGCTCTGAAGTCAGGCGCCCTCTCCTTCCTGAGAGAAACATTCTTTGCATTTCTCCGCCTTCCAACCTCTCTCCCCAGCCCTAGGCATTTATGAAACTTCTGACTTATATTTGTCCCCAGGGCACACATGACCAGCCACTGATGAGGAGAGAAACAGCAGGACCCAATTCTGGTACAATTAACATGGCTTCAATTCCCAGCAGGGGATGCCCAGCCCTCAAGGCTGCTGGACACAGCAACGAGTGGAAGGAATTATAAAGGTAAAAGGTTCAGACCTAGTCACAAGAAGTCACAAAGCTCTGTTCTCGAGCAGAGTGCCCTGGGTCTGTACAACCTGGGCGTTTGCAGTTGACTAATCTGGGCTGTGCTAGGTATGCAGAATACACACTGCAATTCAAAAGGTACAAACATAGCACAAAATGACATTTGAGTTTGTTCAGTATGTTGTTATTTTTGCGTTTGCTTTTTTTAAGAGAGGTTCTTGGTCTCAGACTTGCAATCCCCCTGCTTCAGCCTCCTGAATGATAAAATTACAAGTGTGTACCATCATATTTGGCTCACTTTATTTATTCCTTTCGTTTTTGCTTTTGTTTTGTTTTTCGATAGCCTTGGCAGTCTAGAAGTCATTCTATAGAACTCACAGAGATCCTCTTGCCTCTGCCTCCCGAGTGTTGAGATTAAAGGTGTGCACCAGCAGCAACAGCTCATTTTTAAAATACCAATATCACTACCTCAATATTTTAGATTGGAGTTATATAAAAATATTTCTGCCATTAATTTCATGGGTATCCCTTGAAAGTAAATTCTTTGTGTGGTATGTTCATGTGTGTGCACACAGGTGGTATGTTGATGTACGTGCCTGCAGCATGCACACGTGGAAACCAGAGGCTGACAGCTACATCTTGTTTTATCCCTTTCCATCCTGTTTTTCGAGATTGGATCTGTGGATTCGGTGAGGCTAGCAGTCAGCTCCAGGGGACCCCCTTGTCTCTGTACCCTAGAGCTGAGACCACTGGGTGCTCCTAGCTTTTTTGTGTGGAGGTGCTAAGGACAAAAACTCAGGCTTTCATGATCATATAGCAAGCACTTTGCCCTCTAAATCATCTCTCTAGCACTCATAACATGTTTTATATTATACAACATCTCAATAAAATACTGATACTGACATACTGACTACCCTACTGAAACGCCAGTTTTTCAGATTTAGTAAAAAGTGGATTTCACTAGTGTCCTGACATGGAGGAATTTTAAGTGTGTGTGTGTGTGTGTGTGTGTGTGCGCGCGCGCGCGCGCCCACGTGTACACACACATGTTCATGCCACACGTACTCACTGTGTCCACATCATTCCAGGACCACCACAGTCACGGCTTCTACCTCCCATATGCCTGGGATAGTGACCACACATGCAGGGCACATTTTGTCCCTGTACAGGACAGCCATAGCCCAGGGGGTGCACAGCTAAACTCAGTCACTTCTTCCTGCTGGCCTTCTTCCTCTTGGGGACTAATGGGTAGCTCAGGCCAGTCCCGGTCTACCTAAGCACTGAGCATTGTCCATCTCTACCTTTTCTGCCACTCAGGCCTCTCACGGGGACCCTATCACTTCCCCTTCAACAATCTCCCCCAAGTCCTCTCAAGACAATTCCCTACAGAAAGGAACAGTGACCACCCTGGGGCTCATTTAGCTTTTCTGTCTGTCATTCAGGGACCGGCCTCTCCAGTGAGTACTCTAACTAAAGTCCCTTCCTGGAGGCCAAAGACAGCGTGAGGGAGGATATATCCACCCCAGTTCCTTCCTAGTAGAAGAGGCAGAGGGGGCCTGAGATGAAGATGCCTGGATACAGATAGGCAAGGCATCAGGAACATGAGCAAGAACAAGTCACAGTTGTAACTTGAAAGAGGATTTCTCACCATGCATGGGCTTTAAAAGAAATAATAATAACAGAAAACTCCACAAGATGAGAGCCGGGACCTGCAGTCAAACAATACGAATGGCCTCATACTTAGGTTGAGGGTAGACAGTAGAAAACACAGAGCAAAAGAGTAGAGACTGGGCTGAGCTGTGGAGTGAAAGGCAATCGATTCCAGCCCTTCCCTGACTCTCTCCCTGCCCACCCCACATCTTGGACAACCACACAGACTACTGAGGAATGAGGAAGAGGGCACAGGTGGAGGAGATAAGTTCAGAGGTGCTCTTACCCCCACTGGGTGGTGGGCTGCTTGGGGTGGTCCCCATCTCCTCGAAGGCCTCCTTGTAGCTGTGCAGATGGGGCTGCAGGAGGACAGAAGGGCAGAGAGACGGAAGTCCTGAGGACAGGCTCCCCTTCAGGTGATCCCAGGCACGAGGGCAGCTCACACGTTCCCCGTCCAACTCGAGTCTCCACCTCACCCAGGGAAGCCACGGTGCTGGCCACTGGCTGCCTCAACCACTCCTTATTGGTGGCTGAGTATGGGGATGGCTGAGTGCAAGGCCACACGAAAGCTCAGGCAGAGCTGTGTCAGAACTGGGTCACGGGAGCCCTGCTGTGCTGGAGTCTCTGAGGGGGCACTTGGAAATGAGGGGCTTTAAACTCCCTGGAAGTTCTTCTGCTAGTAGAAGTTCAAGACCCACCGCCTCTGACTGCTGAGATGTCTCCGCAATGGATCATGTGGGCACAAAAGTTAAACACCCTAAGAGCCTAATCTCTCAGAAGCTCAAAACAATGCTTGCCAGTCCATCTACCCCACTTTGGACTGTAAATCTTGAGACTAGGTATACCACCTCCAGGATGCTTAACACCTCCCTAAAGAACTTTCCTTGGGGATCAAGAAGGTAACTTCAACCTCAGTGTTAAACCAAGCTGGGATACAAATGCTATGGAAGAGGGGAAACCTTGGGTGAGGATTGGAAAGAGAGAAATCACTGCATTTATTGGTGAAGCAATAGCAAATGATCCCGGAGCTCCTGGAGATGCACCATGGAATCTGCTTCCTGCTGTGGCCCCAGGACTCATCAACTCAAGGACTCACCTCTTTGGGCCGCCCTCCAGGATTGAGGGCAATGGTAAGAGCCAGCTCAGGGGAGACGCACTGGACCGGAGATCGGACCCCAGGACTACGGGGGGACGTGGCCTCTGGAGATTGGTTCTCATACTGTCCATCACTGGCTGCTCGTCTCCGGAGCGGAGCTGGGGGCTCTGCAGGCTGCCTCTCCCGAGCCTGAACCCCTGGGAGGAAAGGCAGGGTATGGAGAGTAATGAGCAGACCAAAGAATGATGTGATCCCACCTAACAACATCCCCTCACACAAAGGCAGCACCTCAGCTGGTAGGGCTAAGCTGGAGGGTAGAGGCTGCTCAGCCTGCCCTCTGCCTTCAAGAGGAGTTTCTACACTGCATAGGATTTGGACCAAGAGCACAAAGGATTGATACAAGAAACAGATGTCGGCTCCTTCCAGCCCCTGGAGGCAAAAGGCCAGAGCTTCCAGAGGAGGGGAGGGAGGGTCTCCAAGGCAACTGCATCAACCAACAAGCAACATGGAGCCTTTGGGAAGGACTTTTGGAAAGGGCTAAATTGCATCATCTTGCACATGCTGCTCCCAGTGGGAAACAAAGGAATGACCAAGTCACACTCTGAAGTCTCCAGCCACACTGGCTTCTATGGTGGTTCTGATCTCTGGGCTTCTCTGGCTTTCATCCATTGCACCCCTGAAACCTCTACCCAACTTCCCTATTGCAACCCCTCATCAGTCCACTTCCTCCCATCAACCCATGGTGGCCACGGCCATGGTGGAAGCCAGGCTCCCACCATCCCCTACCCTGGCAAAGGGCAAGCAAATCTTCCTGTCCCTACTTCCTGTTTAGCCCACTACAAAGGCTGGCCATGTTAGCCTCACCCTGCCTCCTCCCCATTTTCTCTCCTCACAGCTGGGCCAAGGCATGGAATCTATTATTTCACTGTGCTGGCTTCCAGAATCCTAGAATACTGACTTCCCAGGTCCCAGGAGCCAAGGCCCAACCCTGAGAGTTGGCTCCTAGGCTAATTATCTTAAATTCTATCCCTGCCTCATGGACACCAGAACTAAGGGGCTTAGGGGCTTAGATCACAAGAGCTTGGGACATGAACACACATATGGGATCCCTCCCTTAGTCACAAGTGGGAGTGTGTACATATTCACATGCATGTATAAACACACACATGCAATGCTGGCCTTTAGGAACACAGCCAGGACAGCCTGGTACAACTCACCCTTATGTAGCCCAAATCCCCCCTCATCCTCTATAGTGGGATCTGCACAGCCCAGGTGGTCCCTAACCCTTAGTTTTCCACAGCTACAAATGGTTGCCGTGGCCTGCACTGCCCAGGAAGCCTTCCTGATTAACATGAACAGCAAAGTGCTGGCTGGGGCAGAACCACTTTGCTCACACGGAATTGCTGTGGCCCTTACGCAGGTGCTCAGTGATGGAGGCTCTGGGAGGCCGTCAGGGGACAGGGAGACTGGCTGCCAATGGTGCAAGTTAGATGCTGAAGGTAGAAGGCACGCCTGAGTCTCCACACTGTGCAGTTACTCAGAGGCAGTCCTGCCTACCTGTACAACAGAGACCCAAACAGAGGGCATCCTGCTGGTCCCAAATGGCTCTGCTCAAAGCAAGCAAGCCCCTAACCTCAGAATGCCCTGACTTCCAGGAGAGAAAAAAGAGGGTGTGTCCATCCAGAGCAGGGGCTGCTGGGAGAATCTGCAGGGAGTAAAGAGAGGAGGTGTCTCTGGACATCTGGAGCCACATCAGACTCTGCCAGCAACTCTGGGTTCCCAAAACTCAGGCAGCCTCAGCCCCCCTCTTCTCTTTCCTCCAACCAGGCCTCTGGGAAGTGTGGGCCAGCCCTAGCCCTGCTTCTGGGCTCATTCCTGGCAGGAGTATTAGAGGGAAGCACACACAGCCACTGCTTTTCTAATAATGTTGTGACAAAGGGGCAACTTTACAAAATTTCTGGGGATACGGAGTTGAGTTCGGCTCCCAGGTGGGAGGGGACACATAAGAGCTGCCTTTGGGGCACCCCACACTTCCACCACCACGACCACATCATTCTCTGGCAATCTCTTTGCTTTTTCAAGAGCAGCCACTTCCTTGCTTGCGGGCCCTGTGTTGGCTTTTGAAAAGGAGGTCTGTTTCCATTGGAGTCACTCTCAGGAGGGGCAGAGAACATTCTCACCCATCCTTTCCTGTCACCCATCCTTTCCTGTCACTGCCTCCAGGCCCAGGGCCTCAGGACAGTAGTGAGGGCCAGCCGAGGCTGTTCTGCATGTGTGGTGGGCCACCAGTAGAGGACATAGACCTGCCCAAGGTAGACAGACGCTTGAGAGCAAGTGTAGCTGAGTCATTCAGCCCCCTCCCTGTCACTGTCAGGATGGCACATGGGAGCGTGATCTGGCCGGAGGCAGAGAGAGGGGAGGACCAAATGATCTCCAAAGAGCAAGGGGACTTCAGGACAAAGTTCCCCTCACAGAAGAGGAAAGACCCCCACATTCCAGTCCCACAGGGCTGACCATTCCCAGAGAGTGGCCCATGGCACCAGCAGCCAGTCAGGGCACTCAGTCTTAGAACACAGTGTCTCACTGTTGTCCCCTTGGCAAGCCCACAGCTAACCCAGAGTGCCTGGAGAGCTATAGCCCCTCTCTAGTCTCTTTCTATGGGAAGGAGCCTGACACAGCAGAGGGGGAGAAGAGAGCTTCATTGTTCCTCAGCCAAGTGGTGACTCTGGACACCAACTGACAGCCAGGGCCAGAGAGGAGATAGAGAGGGAGAGGAGAGGGGGAGAGGGAGAGAGAGAGAGAGAGAGAGAGAGAGAGAGAGAGAGAGAGAGAGAGAGAGAGAGAGAGAGAGAGAGAGAGAGAGAGAGAGAGAGAGAGAGAATATGAATGCACAGCCCTCTCAAATCCCCAAAACTACAGAACATCAAAAACGGGCCTGCTCCCTGTGCAGACCTCCACTGAGGATTTCTGCAGTCTCCCAACCTAGTTTCTCCCCAAGCCTTTGTTTGCTACATGCACATAGGCAGAAGCTCTCTCTCCCTCCCTTCCTCTCTCTCTCTCTCTCTCTCTCTCTCTCTCTCTCTCTCTCTCTCTCTCTCTCTCTCTCTCTCTCTTCTCACACACACACACAGTATGTGTCTTAGCCTCACAGGAAGGGACACAGTACACTGCAGTAGTGTGGTTTTAGTGATCTGGCTGGTCCCTACAACAGGCTTTAGGGCCAGAGGAAGCTGAGTAGAAAAAGAGAAGCCATCAATAGCTCTGGAAGGTTCTCCAGGCTGCTGAGTACTGAGAAGAGGCTGCTGTGATGGGAAGAAGGTGGCCTTTCAGCTCACGACACCCACACTCAGTCCTGTGTCAGCCTCTAAGGGCCTTTTTGTCTGGGACTGGCTGGCACCTATCTTTTTCGTCGCCTTATGAAGACAGGTGGTCACCATAGCCTGAGAGCTGCCACTTACACCTAGCAGCAGAGATGAGTCAGCCTCTGCCCTCACTGCCCCCAAGACAATGCTGTACCCAGGGGAACAGTTCTGTCTAAAGTACCCTATGGGTCTAACGACAGGCATGTGCTTATAGAGATCTGTATAGAGAGATCAATATATATATAGAGAGATCAATATATAAATACCCACACGCACACACGCACGCGCACACACACACACACACACACACACACACACACACACCATACTTTGGCAAAGCACTGCAACCCTTTCAGAGTCTCATGGATAAATACCCAGAGTCACACAGTGACACCACAGGCATCAACACAGACCTTTCCCATACTGGCCACCCCCACCCCCACAGACCCAACTCTTCTTTCCAGCCTTCCGATTTCCAAAAGACTGGGTTCCTCAGCTCCAGGTGGTAGGACTGGGTGTCCGGCCGCACGCCCAGGGCTCCAGAAGTAAGGGGATCCAGGATAGAAACCACCTGCTGGGCCAGGGTACTAGAAAGCAACACGCGGTCACACTAGCAGCTCCAGGGCAAGCCATGCCAGCTCCCCTCGGGACAGGTCCACTGCCCATACCTGAACAGACCCTGGGCCCAGCTTAACACTACATTTCCCACTTCTGGACCAAGAAAAAAAGGCAGAGGGGGGAGAAAGGAGAGGGAAGGGACAACCTGACAGAACCACCTCCCAAATATCAGTACACTGGGACAGAAGGGTCCATGGGGCGACAGGCATTGCACTGCTCTCTGGAGTGGAGGATCCCTTGCCTGGAGCTGCTTAAGGCAGTGGCATTGGAGAAGCCTGGGTACATGGTCTCCCCCTGATACTGGCCTTCAGGCAGGAATAAGCAAACCGAGGATGAGAGCCTAGCAGCCTGCATGTCCCAGCGTCTGGGGACACCAGCTAACACAGACCTAGAATAAACTAACGGGAGGTTGAGGAAGGACCAGCATATCTGCAGTATAGCACCATGCCACATATGCAAGGCCGGGCTTTCAGACTGGGAATGTGAGTGCTGAGCAGTGGGAGCACTAGATGGGCACAGGCAGGGTGCAGACCTTGGGTCCTAGCATCAGAGGGGTATTGTGTAGCAGGGTCTGGGCCACCTCTTCCAGTCTGACATGTGGTGGTCCCAGGGAAAACACAGCCTGGCTCCTCCGAGTCTTGGCCCTGAAACCCAAACCATCCCACCTGGGGTGGCTAGAGGATAAGCAACCAGGACCCTCATTGGGCATCTCACTGGAAAGCCCAACATATCTCCACAGAGGGTTCCCATAATTACTTCGGACCCTGTGCCCAGCGGACAAGGCCAAGCTAAGAGCATCAGGCCTTCAGCCAAGCAGAAGGGAGGGAAAGCATAGGAGAGAGAGGAGGGAGAGAGGGCTAGGGAAGCAGGGAGAGGGAGGATGAGGAAAGAAAGAGAAGCAGGAGCAGGAAAGGCAGGAAAGAAAGGAAGGTGAGAAAGGTTTGGAAGGAATCTCATGGGGAAGAGGATGAGAGGGAAGCTGGGAGCTAAAGCAAGGACCCAGAGCCACAAGCAACCCACCAGAGATGGAGGCAGATCGGAGCCGGTGGAGAGGAGAGGGTCGGAAGCTGCCACTCTGCCTCAGGCCCTGCAGTCTGGCATTGTACACTGTCCACCCACACCCCAGGGGAGCCGGCAGGGAGGGGAGGCACCAGGCATAGAAAGCACCCCACCAATGCCACAGGAGACAGGTGGACACAGAACACATTGAGAATGCGGGGGGACAAGGCATTAAACAACAAGAAACAGAACAAAAACAAAGAAAAAAAATCAGGGTTAGTCATTGTTCTGACTCCAGGATAGAGCCACACATTGGAGGGAGGTAGGGTGGGAGGGAGACGAAAAGACAGGGTGGTCCAGGGCCTTTGCTCCTCTGAAGGGCAGGTGGCTTTCCTGTCTAACCCCAGTAGATGCCTGGGGCCTGGAGACGGCAGTTCACCTGCCGTCATAGTCAACCTAAGGCATCCAAAAGCCTCCCTTTCGCTCAAGGTCACCAACCCCTTCTGAAACCAGGATGGCCTACTGGTCTAGACCCAAGGTCACACCCCTTGCATCCCTCAGCCCTGTGTAATTCAATCACATTAGCCTGAGCAATCCTCTCCGCACTGGAGCCACTGGGTACCACTAGTGCAGGCCTTGGGATAAACCTACAGGATGCTATAGAAGGCCCTGCTGCAGCTCTCTGTCCTCATCTTACTGATTAGCAAGCTGCCATCATATCTCAGGGCCTGCAACAAAGGCTGGTACTTCCCACGTGCCATCTATCTGGCCCACACCTGTTTCATTGCTCCCAGCCTTGCTAAACTCCAACCTCTTCCCTTAGTCACTGGCTGTTAGAATGTGACCTCAGAAGCCTCACGGGCATCTTACACTGAACTCTCTCTCAGCCAGCTCCTCCCAAGTTCTCATGTCATCCAGGAACACCTCTATTATTCAGTTGTTCGGGACAAGGACCTATCTTTGTTCCTTTCTTACATCCCACATCTAGTTGATTTGTAAATCTTCCTGGCTGAACCTCCCAAATAGTCTACCATTTTCCTCCCATCTGCTCACTTCCATGCTGATCGATAACAGCAGAATCTGATAGGACCTCCCTCCTCCCATCTTGGCCATACAGATACTTTTAGAAGCCAGGTGATGTCACTGTCTGGACCAAATCCTTTCTAAGGCTTCTCAGAACACACACACTAAAACTCCAAGTTCTTAGGATCACCAGCCAGACCAAATTTAAGCTGGCTCCATTCCCATTGCCTCTTAGACCTCACGCGGGTCACTCTGCTCCAGCCATTCCAAGCACACTCCTGCCTCAGGGGCTTTGCACAGACTGCTCCAGATAATTCGGTCCCTCCGCACGCAGTCAAGTCTTTCCTGACAGTGCCAAGCACCCACTCATCTTCCATTTCTGCCCTGGCACATCTCTGCCTTATCTCTAAGGCAGTTAACCTTCCACCTAAAACATTATAACATTTCAGTGGCCAATTCTGCTGTGAAAGTAAAGGTTTTATTGGTTGTCAACATTTTCCAGGCCCTAGAATACCAAACAGCCCAGATTAAAGCTCATATTGAAGAATGAACTGAACAATGGGCCTTGAACTCAGCCCTGTATGCAGAGTGAACTATCAAAGCTGTTTCTCAATCCAAACCCTAAAGCTTGCCACCAGAATTCCAGCCTGCACAGTTTTATGGAGTATCTGAACTCTTAGATGAACCACAGTGCTCACCAGGTTCCCGGGCTCCCACCATTTTCTTTCTCTCCTCTTTCTTCCTTCTCCCTCTTCCATCTTCAGACCCTCCCCATCTCTACCTAAAAATGTGCCCACAATACTTACCATTACAGTTTCCAATGCATTGTTGCCCACCTCAACAACCACTCTGTCCCCTTTTATCATAAAACCACTCCAAAAAGTAGTTGGCAAGCTGTCCTCACTCCTCTTCCACGCCCTTCCCCATCGCTCAGGGTCTGGCTTCTGTCACCAGCACTCAACTGAAAAGATGCCTTTGAAAATCCCCAGTCTACCTCATTGGCCAGCAGGATGTGTTTCTCTCCCCACCCCCCAACTCCATAATCCCACCCTTTCTCCTTCAACCCCTTCCCCATCTTGACTTTGAACTACACGCTGCACCAGGCTCCTCTCACCACTCCGAGCACTCATACTGAGATTCTGCTACGCCTTTGTTTCCCTTGAGGCCATTTTCCTGAGTTTTCTCTCTCCTGCATGCCTGTGACACAGACCCCCTCCAAGTTCACAGCATTAACCTCCACCCTCAGGAGAAGGTTCTAGAATCTATAGTATTTCAAAACATACGCCTCCATACCTGGAGAGCCTCCCACCACCTCAGCAGAACCCTGTAGCTCCATCTCCTACCATGTCAGTGTCCTCTCTCTCACCCTCTGTTAAGGGGGCTACACTCTGATGTTCACAAAGCCTTAGACCAGTGGTTCCCTACCTTCCTAAGGCTGTGACACTTTAATATAGTCCCTCATGTTGTGGTGATCTCCCAGCCATAAAATTATTTTCATTGCTACCTCCTAATTGCAATTTTTGCTACTGTTATGAACTGTAATATAAATATCTGAATGCATGATACCTGATATGCAAACCCTGTGAAAGGGTCATTCAACTCCAAAAAGGGTCAGAACCCACAGGCTGAAAACCACTGCCTTAGTCCAACTTAAATAGACCCCTTCCCAATGGTCCATTTGTAAGTTCATTGGCTCTGCTCCCTTAGTACTCATGGCATCATAAGTCAGTACTCTAATCCAGGGCTCCATTACCAGGGCTATCTGATAAGCACCCAGCATCTTCCAGGTCAAAGTCACTGCTGCTTTGCTGCCTTCCTGCTAGAACCTACCAGACACACCTCCAGAAATACCACTCTGATCAAGGATCATTCTCCAGACTAAACCACCTAATGATTTCTTGTGTCACTGCTCAGCACATCCAACCATCTCAGTCTGAAATTTAACACCATCCTGAGACAGGATGGCAGCTGCCCTTCTTGCTCCATAGCTGCTCACTGTTCTGCAAACATGCCTTATGCCCTACTGAGAACTCATTCTACCCAGGAACCTCACTCACTTCCAGAATTACTATACTCATCATGGCTGAACTGTCTACCACACTCCACAAGCCACTACCACCTTCCAACATCTCTTGATAGTAATGATCTCTCCATTTCTTCCTCATCGCGTTGTTTTCATGGTCTCTTACTACAATTAACTCCATCCTAAAATTCTAGCTCGCTCCTAAACATGACTCCTTAAGGATAAGATACACATCTGTCTTCTGATAAGGGCTGAAATCTCCACCTCTAGAAGCATCAGATATAGATCCAATCAATCAAAGAATCAGTAGCATGAGATACCTCTCATGGACAGATCCCCCCCCACACAGACTCTTCTTTTCTTTCCTCATCTTATTGCCCTGGCTGGAATATCCAATCCAGTATTAGATGATAGTAGGGACAGTGGATGTCTATCTTTATATTCTAGTTAAAGAAACTGCCACTACATTCTCAGAACTTAACACTGATACAAGACAGAGGGGTGGGTGGGTCCAAATGGAATGAATTAGGACACAGTCCTGGGGAGCAGAGACCAAGCAAGGAGGAAAATGAAGACTGGAGGGTTGACAGGTCAAGGGAGCCTCTCCCACAGATATGGGCTTCCCAGGTAACTTAATGGATTCTTACACTCCAGCTTCTTGCAACAGAACGTACAATAGGCAGAGAGTGGCAGTGCTAGAAGTCTATGAACTCTGGCTCCTAGAATGCTCTACACTGGATCTTCCTGTGTCTTTCCCTGCATAAGCCACAAAAAGGATGCTAGGGATACTATTAAAAAACAGAACCTTCCAACACAAGAAATTATTTTTCTGGCAGGGCATGGACCAAACAGGGAATTTTATAGGCCTGGTGACCAGATAAAACTGTCCCCTCTGAAGCTCATCTTATTTCCTGGCTGAGTCGCTTGTAGTTGATGGAGATTGGTAACAAGGCAAGGGAACAGAGACATAAGAACATATTCTTATTCCTCCCTGTGACTTCATGGCAGCCAACACCTGAGTGGCTACAGAATACAAAAGTTGACAGTGAAACTTAGACAGCTGGGAGGAGAGAGAACCTAAATGGAGACCTGATCCCTACCCCCATACCCAGCCTTGGGCCCAACCCAAGAACCAATGGTCGGTTGAAATGCTTCCCCAAACCTACATCCATACTTCCCAGGGAGGGTGTCTCCTTCTGCCTTGCAGCTAGCATGGTGACTCAGCTGCCCCTAAATTTAGGAAAAGGAGCAAAGGGCAGAGCCAGCTGCCTAGCTTCCTCTTCTCCACAAGGTACCCCACCCTGTCAGCAGAGGGACTGGGCACAAGACTCACCTCACCACCACAGTCACTACTGTGTTAGGGCTACTCCTAACTGGGCTTCACCTCACAACCAAGACAACCATTTTGTTAGGTGCAGGATTTCCCACCCACTTTGATGGCCAGGGGAAGCATCACAAACTGGGGCTGTGGGTTAGGGCATCCCATGCTTGAACCTCCCATCATGGCCCCAGACCCTGGCACTTTCTTGGCCTTTCCTCCCAGTAGTTCCTCTGCAGATCTGTCTCTTTCTCTCTCTGAGTCAACCGTATAGAGTAGGTCTAAGCAAGAACAGAAGAGCTGAACTAGGAAGACCTTAACCTCACAAGCCTCATTAAGTCACTATCATGGTGAACATCAGACAGTCCTACTGTTTCAGAGTACTCTCATGTTCCTCCTGGGATGAACTCAGGGAGAAATAACATCTAAAATCCTCCCTCTAGCCTTCTACTACTGTCCCAAGTCCCTGAAATGTGAGTACAGTGAATATTTTAGCAGTTGCAGAATCTCCTGTCTTCCTTAAAGCAACTACCCCCTAAGTCATTGCCTCCAGAAAGCCTTCCCTGATTGACTTAGGTGATAAGCTTTGTACTGGGACCTTGGTTCTGCTCTGCCACTGCACAATTTGTCATCTGTTAGAGCCATTTATGTACTATTCCCTAAGGCCAGGCATAGATAAACACTGATCTTTGAGTCCTAATGCCTGGCTTAGTGCCTAATAGATGATCTTTACAGGAAGGGATGGCTGAATGGACATTCCCAAGGCTGAAACAGAGCTGTCAAGGTCCCTAACCTATGCTGTACCCACCTCTCCGCCAATAGACCACAGAGACCAAACAGGGGAGGGGATAGGGAAATAGGGAGAGGTTTCCCAGGTCTCATGGTCTCCAAAGCTGTTGTTACCTGCTACCCGGTGGGCTACCAGCCCTTCCAGGTTCAGCTGCTCTTCCTCTGGAGTTCGGGAGGGGTCCGACGTAGTTTCCTTTGGTGGGAGCTGAGGCTGAGTGATGAGACCAGGGAGAGAGGCCGGGGGCTCCTGAGGACCCGGAGAGCTATGGGGGCTTGGAAGGAAGGTAGAAGAGGCTGGACTCTTTGGACGGAAACTCTGGTTGGATCCAGTTGGATGTAGCTGATAATCGTAAGGTGAATAAGACCTGCCAGAAGAGACCAGCTCCGGGGTTCCCAGGGAGTGCCCACTAGGGATATAGCCAGATCTGGACTGGGTCAGTGGGTGTGACTGGCGGGAAGAGCCCAAGAGGGGCTGGGAAGCCAGTGGGGAAGCCCCTGGCCAGGCCCCAGGGACACTCTGGGACTTATGAAGAGGGGCAGCCGCTGAAGCTGGCTCCAGGTCCAGCATCAACATATTGAGGGCTTCGATGGACTGCTCGATCTCCTGCTGGGAGGCTGCCCTTGGGAACTCTGGGATAGCAGGTATGGGGGTTTCTGCTGACAGCTGGGGGCTAGGCTTGCTGCTGGCAAGACTCTGCAGTGGGGCTCTTTCCTGCTGGCGGGGAAGTGGGTGAGGCTGCTGCTGCTGCCATGAATTCAGCCCTCTCTGCACAGCCTCTCGGCTGCTGCCCCCACGGGCTGGAGCCTGGGGCAGCTGGGGCTCCACATCTGGAAAGGACTGGGACCGGAAAAGACCACTGGGGTCATAGCCACAGTGGGTGCTAGTCACTTGTTGTGGCCATGCTGGGAGGGGTCCCTCACGCTGGTAGCCAGCTAAACCCTCCTGAGCAGAGTAGGAGGGCCGAATGGGGGCCGAGTGACTGCTGTGGACAGGCACCATCCGGTTGGAAGTTTCATAAGGGTAGCCTCCACCATTGAGCATAGGTTCTGTGGAATAGGGCTTGTCCAGACCATTGGTCAGTGGGGACATGGTCCCTGGGTATCCACTTTCGCTGGTGTTGGTGACGCCGTCCAGGGAGGACAGCGTGCCCATGCTGCCCCCACTCTGCCCATCCTGAATGGGCAGTTCATCATCCAGAATGTCCGTCTCCCGCTCTGATGCCAGAGTCCCACCATTGACGTGAACCTGGGCTGGGACAACATGGCGGCCAGGGGAGGACACTGTTGGGCCCCCAGCTGGGTGGGACCTGAGTTGCTGAGCCCGGTACATGGCGCCTTGCTTCTCTCTATCTACACCAAAGCCGCTTAGCAGGCGGTCGAGCTCCTTCTTCTCCTGGGGACTCAGGGCAGCAGGGGCAGTGGTAGCTCCAGAAACAGGCTCATCAGTCTTGTCTGTCTTGGTGGAGGCTGTGGAGTTGCCAGAGTCGCTGCTCACAGACAGCGTGTGTTCCACGTGGTTGGGAGTGGCAGATAGAGCAGGCCGTGTGGTAGTGACAGGTCCTGAGCTGCCATTCAGAGAATCCTTCTTCTTCACTTTGGCATACAGGCTCCCATCCAGTGGCCCTTGAGTGTGACCCACCACTTCTACAAGGACAGCAAGAGAGATAGCAGACAGCACCTGTTAGCCGAAGGTGATTACCTTCATCAGTGACATCCCCCCCAAACCCCGAACCTCGGCTCACTACCCTGAAGAGGGCAAAGGGGAAATATACCAGCCCCCCTGACCAAGCTCTTGGGGGGAAAGCCCTCGGTTGCACTCAGCTTCAAGTGAGGTACAGCATAAGATGTTCAGACTGGCCCCGGCCAGTGTCCAGCTGTGTGGTACATCACCAGCTTCCAAATCAGAGTAGCACGAATTACTCCATGAGCCTCAGCAACCTTCTTTTTTTTTAATATGAGGATGAGAGGCTAGGGACCCAGCTCAATGGGGAAAGCACTTTCTGTACAAGAATGAGAAGCTGAGTTCAATCCTCAACACTCACATTAAAAAAATAAGTAAATAAATAAAATCCCTGGGTCAAGCAGTTTAGCCAAATAGAATCGGCAAGCTATAGGTCTAGTGAAAGATCCTGTTTTAAATAGTAAGGTAGAGAAAGACTGAGGTGAAGAAGAGGCAGCGTTGATCTCTGGCCTCCATGTACACACACACATACACACACACACACGCACGCACGCACGCACGCACACATGCAAATAAAATAAAATAAAAAAGACAGTAACAGAATCATGTTGAATCATATAAGACAACCCCTAACCACAGAACTCAAGATACTCCAGCTGAATGTGCCAACGCCCTATAACGGTGTCATGGTAAGACAGATGTACTGGGAGCCATAACCTCTGTCACCACGAACACCATTAGTTACTGAAAGGGGGCAATCCCGAACCTACTCAGCCCCTACAGTACCCACTTTAGGAAGCTTCCTCTGCTTCCATTCCTATGCGTCCTACCCTGGGCCAGAGGAAGCAGGGCCAGGAGAAGAGGCATTACCTCAAACACAAACGATAGGAGTTTTAAGTCTGGAGGCCTAGACCTCCCCTAACGACAGCCTTCAAGCAGGGGAGCCAAGGAGAGTCCCAAGGGATAGCAGGGGGCATGCAGGATATGGATGTATAAATACATAGACCCAAGCACTCCCTTCATAGAGGGGATCTGGACAGCCCCGGGGGTGGTGGGGGACTGGGCAGGACCCAGGCACGCTCAGTGCTGGGCTGAAGTCAAAGTTAAAGCTAAGACAAGCCAGCCCTGGCCTTCCACAGTGGAGCTTAGTTCAATACAAAGAATTTGCCAACAGTTCAGACAATGTCATTCTTCCCTCCCACTGCCACATTTACAGAAGTTTCTCCATATTTCTCCCGGAGCGCTGTTCCATCCTCGTGGACTCCTAGTCCATCACCAGCAGGACAAACAGGCCTCTAAGGAAGGGAAGGCGAGTCGGGATGGGTCTGCAAGAGACTCCCCAGAACAGGCACTCAGATCCCTGTAGCTCGTGAAGGTTGCACAACGGGGCTCCAGCAGTCCCCATGCCAAACTCCTCAGGAGTAGAGCAAGGGAGAGTATGTGGGGTGCTAGGGCCAGGCCAGAGCAGTGGAAACATCTGAGGTATGAAGTCTTAGGGGTGTCCTTCTGTCTGCAGACAGCGCTGGAGACGCCCACCCCCCAACCCAAGAGCAACACTTTCTCTGATAGGAAAAAGTGAGTGCTGAGTGGCTTGGGGCCAGAGGACTGACTCAGAAACAAGGGCTGCCCCGCCCCTGCCCAGACAGTTCAATGACTTCACACCCTAAGGAGCCAGCAGCCCAGCCCCAGCTCTCCCACCCCCACAGGCATACTTCCCCTCCTAACTGCAATCCAGACCCTAGGTATCAGGGGAAAAGACACTTCCCAAATGCTGTACCACTCCACCAGGACCCTCCAATGACACACAAAGCCAGACGTACAACCATGAGAAATACACATGCCGGAGAAATCAGTCAGTCAGACACGCCAAGATGTGTCCACACCGAGGGCCGAGAAGCACAGTGGGAAAGCGGGGTCTGTTTACATGTCCAAACACAAGTCACTGCTAGGATGCAGGACCCCAGACATGCATTTCACACACGCAGCATTGCCAAACCTGTTACTCAAGGAGGAAAGATGGAGAAGCAGAGGCACAGATACGCAAAGGAATCCATTTTCAAGTATGTGGTATCTGTGAAAGCTCCCAGTGAGAACTAATTTACTTTAAAGACCAAGAAATCTGCATTCCACAGCATTTCTTACACACACACACACACACACACACACACACACACACACATTGAGAGAGAGAGAGAGAGACAGAGAGAGAGAGAGAGAGAGAGAGAGAGAGAGAGAGAGAGAGAGAGAGAATAAACACACAAAAGGCAGGAATAACCCAAAATAAATATTTAAACTTAAAGCCGCAAACACTTCAAAAAGTACAAATGATCTTGCCATGCTCAAGACTTATCCCTCAGGCCCAAAGCGAACCTCTGGAAACAAACCCTCATACAGAAGATTATGGCCCAAAACAAGTGGCCATACGACCACAAAACAGGAATGCCTCCAGCAGTGCTCCCGTGTGAGAGGGCCCACATGTCACTCAAGAGCCCTCAGAGATGCTGGCTAGACGATGCACTCCAAACTGTCACAGTGCTCCCCAGGGGCACAGAGTTACTCCTCTGGCCTCAGTTTCCACTGAGGCTTTAGGATCTCTACTCAAGCAACCAGCCCTAGGCGACACAGCAGCATGTTGTCCCTGACAGCGGGGCTTCCGAACAGTGGCCTGAGAGTACCACCAGACTAGACTTCTAGAGACTTAGGTGGGCCCCACATGGCTGCCTTTCTGTCTTCCTTGCCTTTATCTCCAGAGGAGTAAAGTTTAGGGCCAGGAGGCTTCCCCTGGCCCTGTCTCTATGAGAACTGGTTTCCACACTTACTAAAAGCTTCCAGGGAAGACAAGTACCAAAACCAAGGGCTGTCATCATCACAGGTTTGTGGTGGTCTCTGGTGAGTGGGTCCCTTGGGCCAGCGGGCAGGAAGGGCTGCCTTCCCTCCTCTGAGTCCAGGCAGCTGCAGACCCTTCCACACAAGCAACAGAACAGACCCCACTGTAGCCCTAAGGCCAGGGCTCCTCTCGGGCTCTTCACAGCTCCACCTGCCCTGCTCTGCATCTTCTTCACTCCTCTGCAGTGTTCATGAGAGCCACTGGTGATGGTGGGATGGATCTGAGAGCATCCAAGGCCATCCCAGAACCTACCCAGGAGTTAGGAAAAGAAGAGCATTCCCCAGTGCACGCAGGAGCATGCAGGCTGATTCACAGCGCCTAACCTCCTGGCCCCTCCTGGCCCCTCCTTTCCCCCTCTTAGCCAGTCTTCACTCTACATTGATTTTGAAAATGTCAATATTAAACGTGTTCTGCCATGTAACGTATCTCACGTGGGCTATTGTTCTCAGCAACTGCCAGGCCACTGAAAATCGAAGAGGTGTAAATTATTTAATTAAATACTGCTTGTGCAATACAAAGGCAAATATCTCTCACCATCCTCCAGGAGAGGGCTAGTTGCTCCTGGCTGCCTTCTGCTGGCCACAGTGGCCCCGCCCACTGAGCTACCAAGGTACCTTCATTGAATGGCCCTCTACCTTGTAACACGGGCAAAATCAAGGGCATGCAGGCCTGCCCAGGCCCAATCAGGGTTTCAACTGAGTCAGTGAGCAATACTCAATCCGTGGAACATTCTCATCTTCCTCCTCCTCTTAGGGACACCAAGGTCAGTGCCTCCAGCCCCCCATGCCAGGCCACTCTCTGCCTCCTTCTTCCCACCACAGTCACATTAAAACCTATTTAGCAGGACCACAAGAAGCCGGAACACAAGGCTGGTTTCAATCCATCAAAGCAGGAAGGGCAAAAGAGAAAGGCAGACACCAGAGGATAGGAGTAGGATAAAGTGGCAGGGAGAAGAGAGGGGCCTGTGAGGGGCTGGGGGAGGGGGAGCTAAGATTCACAAGCTGAGGAGTCAGGGAACTCAGTGCATCCAAGGCCCATAAGCATTTCATGTAAAGCCTCCTGAAAACGGAAGAAGGCCATGACTCAGAAAGGTCTGGCAAATAAGAAGGGTCTAGCTGGGAAGGGTCATGGGTCCTGGCCAGGTGACAACAGAATACAAAGATTAGCAATACCAGACACCTGGATTGCCATCGGTCCTGGGCAGCAAGTCCCTAGGCCCCCTGAGCAGGCTGGCACGGTATCCTCTTCTGTCATGGGCTGTGTCCTGTCCATTTTTCCAGGAAATTGACAAGTCCACGGTGGAACCAAGACCCCACTCGCGTCACCTGACTCCCTGCTCCTGCTAGCAGCCACTGGGAGAGAGACTCAGCCCTGGATACTGTTTGGTTGCATGCACCAAGGGGCCCTGCTCCACCAGGGCAGACATCCAGATGGGCGAGTCATGGTTTTGGAAAGATCTGAGGAAAATCCCCAGCTGATTTGGATGTGGACTCATGTGCTGGGGCTCCCTCCCAGGATATGCAAACACTAACAACAGTACCACCACAGGCCAGGACACAGACAGGGCAAGGCACGTCCATCTGACACACCAAATAGGAGAAAAGTCATGGAAGGTGCTAAAGTTAAACTAGTCTTTGGGAAGTTTTTTTTTTTTTTTTTTAAATTCTGATGCTCAGGACTCTTCCAGGAATTACCAAGAATGCAGATCCCAGGGCCCATCTGAAGGGTTCTCCCTGGGAGGCCGGAGCTGGGGCTGAGCCTAGCTCTGTAAACATGCTATTTGTAGCTTTGGGATCTGAGATTTGGATCCAATGTGGAGCGGGGAAATGTTGCCTGTCAAGACATCAGGACAGACAGCCCAGCCATAGGGAGGTTGAGATGCTGGCCTGACTGGCTCTGAGAAAGGCACCCACTTTGTTAGGAAGAACTCCGGAGGAGAAACTTAACCTGAGCAGCCAGCGGGTGTGTATGGAAGGGTGAATGACTTATGGAGGGCTTCAAAAGGGGCCCTGAGTGATAAAAAGTCCTTTGGATCCATGTCAAACAAATAGCAATTCATTGGAATACATTACACAGAGTAGCGATGACCACCCACCCGGTGGGCAAGGAAATCAATGCAGTGCCAAGGGCTTGAAGCACTGTGCCCACCCTGGACACTGGCAGTCTGGAGGAAGAGAGAGAGAGAGAGAGAGAGAGAGAGAGAGAGAGAGAGAGAGAGAGAGAGAGAGAGAGAGAGTGTGTGTGTGTGTGTGTGTGTGTGTGTGTGTGGTGGTGGTGGTGGTAGGGTCTCTGTGCTCTAATCCCGGCACTCAGGTAGCTGAGCAGGAGGATGACAAGTTTGGGACAAGTCTGCGCTACACATTAAGACTGGGTCTCAAGAAAGAAAAGTGACGCTGGGAGAGTGGGGTGGTGTTTGACTGGGAGACAGACGAGCAGGGGTGAAAAGTGAAGCTGAGGTGGCTGGGACTGCAAGCTTGGGCTGGGTTCCACCTTTCTCCACAGAGATGCTGAAGATTAGGGCTGAGGCAAGGAAGCAGCAGCATGTGGTAGCCAGCAAATGGGACTGGCAGTTACCAGGAGGGCCATGGAGATGTGGCTCTGACAAGGATACAGAGGGAAAGTATGCTTCCCATCCCCCACGCCAGGCACACCCTTCACTCAGAAAAACAGCTCCTACCTTAGAATGGCCTAGTCAGCTTGCATCAACTACTCAGGCCACTTTGGAGCAGCCTCCAAGATGCACGTGAGGGTCTGGATGCTTACTCAAAGGTTTGCTGAGTGGCAGCACTCAAGAGCTAAGCTCCTGGAGCAAGGCCTGGCACACTCAAGCATGCTCTGCTCCCTTCTCTCCATCCTCTGCTTTCCCTCTGCCAACAGCTCCCCTTCCCCGAGGGTGAAGCCCAACCCTCCTGATGGACACACCAGATCTTTTATCATCTGGCCCGGCTGCCTCCCTTCTGAAGCCTGTTCTTTGCTGCCCTCAATACCCCACACAGCCTCCATCTATTCTCACTGGGCTATTTCCGTGCTCTTCTCTGGCGTGTAGTACATGCTGTCCCTCCTCCTGAAAGGGCCCTTCCTCGCCCTGTTCCTGAGGCTCCCGACCCCACTGGCACAAACCTCTGTCTCCTCCTTCGGATGCAGTGGCAACTCCTTTGGAGCCTCCCATAGGACAGGCCATTTCCACTGCCCCTGGAACTCATCTGCCCTGTGACTCTACCATATACTGCACGGCCATTACTGACAATTGCACCTGTCTTCTCCAAGAATCCAAGTGTTTCCCAAGGAAAGGCTCTAGTTCCTCTCCCTCTAGCTCTGGTGCCCAGACAATGCTAGACACCATACAGTCTATGTGAATGGAGCCTCTTGGAGTTCAATGGAACCCTAAGTTTATCTCTGTGGAGAATGCAACCTGTACATATTAGGTACCCCCATAATCATCCTGGCCTTACATTTAGGTAGCCCCAAAAGCTTGTGATAATCCTGCCATTCACTCAGTGTCTTCTTCATACAACCCAGCAGACAATCAGGGGTTCTAGGTGGCCCCCAAGTCACCACCAAAGGATCTTTTCTAAAAGTACTACAACATAAAAAGCAACCAAGTGGGAATTCCGCTCATTTCACAGCACAGGCCAAGTCCCTATAAATTGACTTAGGCAGAACCTAGCCCATGGACCTCCCTAGTCACACTACAGACCAGAGGACAATAACTTTCCTAGGCCAAGGACATCTTGGGGTATCTGATGAAAGTCTAGAATTTTTTATTATTTATTTTTATTTTATGTTTGTTGTTGTTTTGCCTGCGTGTATGTCTGTGTGAGGGTATCAGATCTTGGAGTTACAGACAGTTGTGAGCTGCAATGTGCGTGCTAGGAATTGAACCTGAGTTCTCTGGAAGAGTGGTCAGTGTTCTTAACCATTGAGCCATCTCTCCAGCCCCTCTAGAATAGTTTTTATGTGCATGCATTTTGCCTATAAGTTGAGGAATAAATGAGTGTCTTTGAACACTTGGGGCTCATCTATGGGTCCCAAGTTAAGACATGTTCATCTGGGTGCTGGAGGGGTGGCTCAGCAGTTAAGAGCACTGGCTATTCTTCCAGAGGACCCAGGTTCAATTTCTAGAACCCACATGGAAGCTCACAACTGTCTATAATTCTAACACCCTCACACAGATATACATGCAGGCAAAACATCAATGAACATAAATGAAAAGTTAGCGTGCTATTTCTGGAATGCCCAGCACTCAAGACTAATGTGAAGAATCCAAGCTCCATGCAGAAGTAGGAGAGCACACTGATAGGATGCAAACCTTTGTGAGACCCAAAGGCTTCCTGCCCAGAGCACCCTAACAGCTTCAACCTATAGGAAGACAGACAAGACCAAGGAGAAGCATTGCTGATGGCCCAGCAACTCTAGGGGCTTCTGAAATAGCTTGGCCTGGTGATAGGGACCTTTTAGGCTCAGTGGCCAGCCTGGCTTCTACCTGGGGTCACGTCTCATCTTCAGCCATCAGCTCAGGCTGCAGGGCACTCTGGGAATTTCTACAGGGGAAGGAACATCCTGTGGCATCTAAAGATCAGCAGAATGAGAGGTTGAAATCAGGCCACACCCAAACCTCCGAAGGGAACCACAGAGGGGACACAGCCTCGGAAACAGGAAAAAGGAGGTGCTGGCACATGCCACTCAGGGGATCTAGGTCCACATGGAGAGCTGTCTACTGGTGTAATATAGACATCCTCAGGGTCTCAGGTTCCCAAAGGCAGGGAACAGATGAGCCTGGGTGTGGTAAAAGAGACCTCTGTGTTTTTATCACCCTGAACAGCACACATCTGAAAGAACCCTTCATGTTTATAGAAAGCAAACAAGAGGAGACAGGTTGGGATTGCTGCGGTCTCCCCACAGGTCAAGTTCTGTGCTCTGTGTGAGCAATCTCATCAGTGTTACACACAAACCCACATCCATGGATCCAGGAAGGGTTGGGTGTTGTCCCCTCCTGCTGAAGCGAAAGAAAGGGTGCGAAGAGGTGGGACAACTGGACTTCTGACCATTAAAGCAGGGAAGTCAACTTAGACAAGAAAAACTGTCCAGCTCCAGTACTCTAGGCCCAGGGCAGCTGAACTGAGACCTGGAGGGACTCAAGGTCAACTGAGCAAAAAGGAGACATTTTAAAAGCCTCGAGCTTCTAGAGCTGAGAGGCACAGAGGGATCCATTACCCCATTTCATAGGCTGACAGTGGTGCTCAGGGGCTCTGGGAAGCCAAAGGTCACTCAGCAAGGACACGTCAAACTGACACCTGGCTCCATGAGCAGTGCCCCTGACTCCATGATGGTTCAAGGTGAAGATGGCTGTAAAAGTGGCACCCGGGAGGAAGAAGTGGGGGACAGCTCTCCAGCTACGATAGGAAACCAAGAACTTCAAGGCGATATGATATATAGAGTCCAGCACAGTGATGTTGACAAATATGGCCCCTAAGGACCTGAGGTGCTATTCCCACAACTATCCTAAGTGGATTCATACCATGCTCGCTCCCCAGAGGGAGGACGTGGGAGATGGTGACCCTAACCTTTATTTCAGACCCTACCTAGAAGGCAAATGACCTATCCGGATCACACATCAGCCTGTGCACATAGTACAAATGTGAATTTTCCTGGCTAGACTTCACCTGTCCTGTCCCAAGGAGCCCAGCAGATCTGGCACCTGACTCCCCAGCCTGGTGCTATAACCAGAGCCTGGCCCACCCACTCCCCGCCCTCGCCTGCCCAAGCACCAGATAGTCCAGGCACATTTCAGGATGGTAAAAATAGCTAGCAAGTCCTCTGCCAGGCCAGGATGCTGCCTGGGCATTCAGAGAGTCCTGGCTGGAGAAACAGCAGAGTGGCCAAGAGCCCGGCTGATGAAGATGGGGAGAAATCTGTGAATGGGAGCATGAGAGTCAGCCCTGGGGACCCACAGTTTGTCCATAAAATAAGGGAATGCCCCAAATAATAACTCCCCAAGTCACCTATGGTGGACTCCTATGACTTTCTCTCTACCCATCCCATTTCCACTCAAGATGAACCATTGCCCAGAGAAACGAGAATACTCAGATCCATCACGCTCCTCCACCCAGATACCCTTCTACCAAAAGCTGCAACCATAGCATGGCCCAGAGAGCACCTCCAGGAGGGAACGCCAAATGAGGTTGACAGAGGCATATCCCGGTGCACTCAGAGGCAAAACACAACCTCATACCCTCCGGGTATCAGGTCTGAGGGACACTAAGCTCCAGGCAAAAAGTGCCCACCCCAGGTCTCGCAGTAACCCACACAGGGGACAGCAGCACAGCTGCACTTACCCTCTGCGCAGAGCAGGAGAAAGGCTGTGGGAACACTTTGATTTGTCCCCTCTGCTTCAAGTTTCAAGTAATTTCCTGCCGGCTACAGCTCTCAGGCTGAGTGTCCTCCTCGGGCTCCCAGGGACTGTCAGGGGTGGGAGGAGCCAGTGCTAACTGGCCCTACACACACACACACACACACACACACACACACACACACACACACACACTGTACTCCCTCCCTCCCTCTCTCTACTCTAGCTCGCTCTCTCCCCCTCTCGGCTCGGGCTCACTCTGGCTTGTAGGAAGCCAGTGGGAGCAAACTCTGTCTGTAATCCCAGCCAGCTGGGTCCCCTGGGCTTCACTTATCATCCTGCAGCTATGCAGCTCTTGAATGACATCACAGTGGCTTCCCCTCCAGCCTGGCCCTGAGTCCCAACCCAGTCCCAACCTCAACCCCAGCTCAACCTGCTCCAGCACAGGGATTGGACTCCAGCCTCCCAGCCCAGGCCAGCCAAGCCCCAGTCCCCAACCAAAGGCAGACCCAAACTCCAGTAAACAAAGGCAAAAACTCCTGAGCAAAGGAGACGAGCCCAGAGGGATAGGCAGAGCTACCAGGCCCCAAGAGAAAGAAGCATTATGTGAAGGACTGAAATTTCTTTCCCCAGATTTTCCACATTTTTTTCTCACTCCCGGCAAATGGAAGGCAGAGCAGATGACAACAATTTTCCAGCTGCTGAGCAGTAAGGTGGAGAGGTTTTTGTTTTGGTTTTGTTTTGTTTTCTCCCCTCCCCACCCCTACTCCTGCCACCTCCAAGCAGAGTCTAGGCTCAGGACACTTCAGTGACTTAGAAGAAGAAAAAGAAAAAGGCCCTGTGTGTCCCAGAGAGGGCTGGGGTGCCACCCGAGGAGGTGGGGCAGAAGTCCCAACAGCTTTGGCTGCTGGCCCAGGAACCCTGACAAGGTCTGAGTGAGGCTGCCAGTGGGTGTGTGACTGGAGCATCTGAAGCCGCCTGGCTGTTAGTGCTGTTTACTGCCACCCCTGGTGATCGCAGGGAACCACTTTTCTGAGGGTCAAACGGCCCACTGCCATCCTTAGCCTGCCAGATGTGCGGCCGACCAGCCACTGAGCAACACAGGCAGGTGCCTAGAAGTTCCCACAACAAGCATGGCTTGCCCTAAAAGGTGACCAGAGGCCAGCTGCCTGGACACCAGGCCCTTCCGTGTTGTTTGTGCCTTATTTGGATCTCAGCTGAAACTTCTAATTCAATTCCCAGGCCAGTGGGGACTTTCTCTCCTGGAAGATTCCTCCTCTGCCCTCTCTTGGCTCCCATTTCCCTGTGACACCTAGGTGCTTCCACAGCCACTTTGAACCCACCCTTTTAGCCCAGGAGGGAGAGCCTGCCAGGGGAAGACCACCAGCCTCTCTAGGTCCCTCTGTACATCAGCCATCACACACTAGCTCCTTTCTTGCCTCCCAGTGCCAGCTGCTGCCCACGAATATAGAGGAAACAGGAAGGGAGGGACAAAACTGTTACTTAGGGGCCCTATAAAAAGGCCCCTGCGCTGCCTTCACTGATGACATGGCTGAGCAAGCAAGGCAGGCAGCCAGTATCATAGACTCCAGTGTTTGATTTCGCATATTAAAAATCAAACCCAGTGTCGGTGGTGGCACACGCCTTTTGTCCCACCACTTGGGAAACCGAGGCAGAAGAATCTCTGTGAGTTCAAGGCCAGCCTGGTTGACAGAGTGAGTTCCAGGACAGCTAGGGCTGTTATACTGAGAAACCCTGTCTCAAAAATCCAATGGATTCCAAAGATAGGGAGAGAAAACGAGGCTAGAAAAAGTTTTCTATCTCTTGGACTCCAAACTGGTAGAAACCATAGTCTATAGGGACTACTGCATGGCCCTGTTGTCACTACAGCTCCTTCTAGAACCAACAATGCCCAGGCTCCTGAAAGGGTTAAGGTGCCCCCACAGACATGCCTGTCCCCACCCAGCCCAATTTGATTTCATTTCCCATCTGAACACCATCTGTAGTATTTTGTGAATTACTAAAATAAATTTAACTTAAACCAGTTCTGAGCACCAAACCCCATGAGATCACACACTTGCTATGCTAATTACACACATTTTTCTTTTCCTCTGATGGCTTTAAGTCTTTTGATAAATGACCTTACGTAGCCCAGGCTGGTCTTCAACTCACTAGACAGCAGATTACCTTGCATTCCTGATCCTCCTGCCTCTACCTCCTAAGGTCTTGGAATGCAAATGAGCACCACCATGCCTGGCCTACAGAAAGTATCATGGAAATACGAGATACAAGAAGAAGTGCCGATTTCTGTGAAAACCGGGAAGGACATTGGTGTAGAGGACATTCACTCCCACGAGTTCTGGTGCATTGCCAAAACCTCAGATGTGTGGTGTTCTGGCCAAGCGTCTGTGGGTTTACATGGTTGGAGCATTCATTGTGGCCCAGGGCATTCTATAAGTGCAGCATGGCTGAACCAAGGAAGAAAGCATATGCAGAATCCTACAGAATCATGATTCCATGAAAGATTTTGAAGAAATGAGAAAGGCTGGTGTCTTCCAAAGTGCAGAGTGATTTCAGAATTAAAGAACTCTTTGGATTGTGCTTGATAGAAACTCATTGCTGAACTGTGTTCCTGAACTATGAAATAGGAATATGTGGGCTAAGGAATAATTATCTCAATAAACAATTAACAATTATATGGACAGTAAAAAAAAAAAAAAAGTGCCAACAGTGACCCCAAACTGATGGCCTTTAGAAGGCAATTGAAGCCCCTGGGGAGTCCTCTAAAAATCCTGACTGGCTGTGGCTGAACACAGCCTTCCCTTGGGAGGCTAACACAGGATTAAAGCAAGTTCAAGTCTAGCCTGGGCTACAAAGTGAGATTCTCTGGAGAGAGAGGGGGGGGAGATCTTATTTAGAGTTTCTATTACTGTGAAGAAACATCACGACCACCGCAACTCTTAAAAAGGAAAATGTTTAATTGGGGCTGGCTTATAGTACAGAAATTTAGTACACTATCATCATGGCAGGAAGCATGGCAGCATGCAGACAGACATGGTACTGGAGAGATAGCTTAGAGGTCAACATCTTAGTCCACAGGCAACAGGAAGAGACAGTGCCATGCTGGGCCTAACTTGAGTATATAAAACCTCAAAGCCCACCCCCAGTGACACATCTACTCCAACAAGGCCACACCTCCTAATAGTGTCATTCCCTATGGGCCCAACATTGAAACACATGAGTCTATGGGGCCATTCCTATTCAAACCACCACAGCAGGGAAGAGAGCAAGTAAGGAGAGAGGAGCAGGGAGACCCTGGCCTTAGGTCCCACTTTGCCCCCAAAAGACAAAACTCTCAGTGGCTTGGTAATCAGAATGTAAAATGCCCTTGTGGACACAGCCAGGTTTGGCCAATGATGGTCCTCGTAGAATCTAAACATTTCCTGTTACAGGACTTTACCATCTCCCCAAGAAAGCCCATTTCATGTTCAAGTAATAGAAACAGGGGGCTCTTAACTCTCATCATTGTCATATCTCGGTTGACATTATGGCGAGCTTTGGGTGGGTCATAACAAACCAATGTCCTCCAAGAGATCCCTATAAGTACTCAGGGTGTACAATGTCCTCCAAACCCCCTTGGACAGTCTACCCTCACTGGCTTATCTATGTCCCTGATCCGCTCCTAGGGCTCCTTGTCACTCTCACAAGGAGCAGCTCACATGAGAAGTAGACTACCTTGCACTGCCTGGAAGCCATAGTTTCCATGACACAGCCTTGGGGCTACACCTAACCCCACTGCTTATACCAATCCATCATCTGCCAGGGATGTAGCTGCTGAGAGCGTGTCATCTAGGTGGCTCTGTCTCAATGATCATGGCACTGAATGTCCAGGAAAGACAAGAGTCTCACAAAATGACCCAGCCTTGGCAAATGTCATTGAAACAGTGAAAATGCTCAGGACAGCGCTGTCTGACTTCTGTGCAGCCAACGTTCCCTGCATTCAAGAGACAGCCCTTAGCAGGGTAGTTTTATGCCTAAGTTCTAGGATCTAGAGGCAGGAAGGTGGACCCAGAGACCTTGCGACTGCTTCCAGGTGCCCAGGATTCATCCAGTCCCCAGATTTGCTGCCACTTTGGGCAGCCATCCCAGGCCATTTCCTAGAGCCACAAGACAGTCAGCTCAAGGGATATGCTGAGTCCAGCCGCTGGTCTGCCCAATTCCATCTCTAGGAAGCAGAGGTCCCCACAGATGGCTAGAGCCAGAGCCAAGACTACAACTCAGGGCCACTGGCTCCCAGAAGGAAGCCATTCCTTTTGCCAGATCCAGGACACTTGCCCAGAAGGAGGTGGCTTGAGGGTCCTAGAGCCCCAGCATACAGGAATCAGCACATATGAGCTGGTCCAACAGTACAAAAGTGATGAGACACTAGAGGGCCACACCCCACTGGAGAAGAAACCTCTGCCTGCAGATCAATGACTTCTCCATCCTTCCCAGGACAGCCTTGCTCCAGCACAGTCCATACCTGGGGGGGCAGGGTTCTCAGCTGGTTATGGCTTTGAGAGCCTTGGTTGGTCTCACCGTTGTTTCCTGTTTCTATCCTAATCCCTTTTCTCTATTCACTGGCAGATATAGAAGCATCTCCAAGGCCTGCCTGGCTCTTGGTCAGTGTCAGTGCCCTGACCCCTTCTTCTCTATCCCTCTCTTTCTCTCTGTTTGCACACATATGAGCATTTGTGAGAGCGAGCTTATACTTGTGTGCCTTCGTGTACAGAGGTCAGAGGCCAACCTCAATGGCTTTCCTTAGGCACTGTTTACCTCTTCCCTTTGAGACAAGGTCCCTCCCTGGCCTAGAACTCACCAAGAAGGCTAAGGAGACTGGCCATTGAGCTACCAGGGGTCCTCCTGTGCCCACCTTCCCATAACTGGGATTATAACTGCCCACCCACCACACCTGGCTTTGTACACTGGTACTGAGGATAGAACTCGGGCCTTCATGCTTGCAAGGCAAACTCTTTGACAGCTAAGCCATCTCCTCAGCCCCTTGGCTCTTGTTCCTAAGGAACAAAATGATCGTGCATTTGGTCTTCTGGCAGTCTGAGGGTTAGGAAAGAAAAAGGAAACAGAACAGTGCCCCCTGGAGGGCTACTTCATTGTCTGTGAATGGGTCCTTGAAGCAAAGCTGGTAGAGACTGGGGTGTGAGTAGGGTATGCAGCACCAGATGGTGGCTACCCAGGGAACATGTAGCCAGAAGCACTGTAGGTTTTATCTGGAAGAAATGTCATGGGCATATAGCAGGTAGACCTGAGATAGATAGAAAGAGGCACACATCCAGGGTTCAGAGACACCAGCAGTAAATGATAAAGACAGAGGACCACGTGACAGCTCAGACCCACCCACCTGCACACCAGTGGCCAGGCTAGTACTGAGGTCCCTTGAAGTGGCTCCCTGGGAATCGCATGCATCCCCAGGACAGCTAGGAACACGACAGGACATGTGGCACTACTCTGTGTAGTCCATGGTCACACAAGGACCCCCCCCTTCACTAGTGGTCAATCTCAAAGCTTCACCCAAAATTATATAAGCTCTTAGCATGACAGAAGTACTGGGGCCAAAGGGGCTGTGTGCTTTTAGAGTGAAGATGAGTGCAGGGCTGGAAGTCCAGGGATTCAGCACACTCGAGGGGGCTGTGCAGAGTGACCCATGCACTTCTCTACAGAGGGGTGTTTGCAGGCTAATCCAGGGGTTCAGTGAACAAGAGGGAACTGTGTGGAGGAGTCAGTGGAGTTTTCCACATGAGTGAGTGCGAGCTGGGCAGTGGACACAGATGGTCTGTGTTCCCCTTTAAACCAGGCAGTTCCCTTCTGTGATGAGGGAAGTGGACCTTCCCTGACTCCCAAGTCCTCCACCCCACAGGGAACCTTCCTGGATGGGAAGCAGCCCCCGGTCCAGCCCTGGCCCTTCCAGCCCTGGCATCCCACAAGGAGTACCTGTGGGACCCAGAGGTTCCCAACCTCAGTTCAGACAGAGGAGCCTCTGAGGGAGGAGGGGAGAGGAAAGATCTGAGGAAAGCTTTTTGCTTTCATATCAAAGTCTGACCTCACTGGCCTGGGGGGTGGGGGAGCACAGAGCCCACATCAAAGAAGGCTTGCTGGTGACTCCCCCCCCCCCCCAAGCAATCAAAGCAACATACAGCTAAAGCCTCAGATAAGCGTCAGTGACAGCTGTCAAGACGGGAAACTAGGCAGTGAAAAGTCAGGGCCTCACCCTCCACAGGCAAAGCCTCGGCTCACCAGGCAAGGAGAGTCCAGCTGGAGGCAGCAGGACTGGAGGGCACCCAGCTCTGCCCTTGAAAGATCTATGACCCTGTGGGAGAGGCTTTGGGTGCAAACAGTTTCAAGAAAGGGGAGAAGAGGGAACAGGGAGCATGGAGTGGAAGACATCGTGTCCTCTTTACCCAGAAAGCGAGTCTTGCCGGGGAACTCTAGAAGTCGCCTTGTTCCTTTGTAGATGCTAGTCACAATCACTCATGTCACCCACATAGGTGCAAGGGTGGAAAAATTCACCCCAACTTCAAGAAAAGCCATCATCCTGAAGCTGGACAGTAATGCTGTATGTCTTTAATCCCAGCACTCAGGAGGCAGAAGCAGGCGATTGTGTAAGTTCGAAGTCAGCCTGGTCTACAGAGCGAGTTCTAGGACAGCCAGGGCTACACGGAGAAAGAACAGAACAGAAGAATGAAATGTCTCCCATTCCCGTTTTTCACCTCATAACTACAAAGGTTCTCCCAGTTATTAGACCTCCATCCTAGGCCTAGAGCTAAAATCCACACCCACCTCTGCACTCCTCTCTCTAACCATCCACCATGTAATAGAGGGGTCTCACTGAGCAAAGTGTTATCAGACAGCAACGGCCGCAGATGGGGAGTCACAGACAAGGGCACTAAGGGTGATGGTAGCTGCCCTTGGTTTGTCCTCCTGAGCAATGGAAAGTTCCAGAAGGTGGGCCCACCTCAGGGAGGATGTTCAGCCAGACAGTTTGGCTGGGACACCTGTTTCTGTCCTGTTGGTCCTGCCACTGGTTAAAGGCTCTGAACTCATCTGAAGCTATTTTCTGCCCTGGGGCTAGAGCAGAACCAGTGACTTACAGGAAGTCTGTAAACATGCACCAGCCTATAGTGGTCCCAAAGGCCAAGCAGAGCAATAAAGAGGCCGATTTGTTTTCATCTGAGAAATGCTGAAACCTAATCTCTGAGCAAGCTGACCCTGCAAAGGCTAAAGCTCCACCCACAACGAAATTAGCCAGTGTGCCCCCCCACACACACTCCCAAGCTGCCCCTCTGGGACTGGTAATGGAAGGGGACAAGAGAAACTGCAGCTGTGACTCCAGCTTGCCAAGACACGCTTCTGCCCTGCCACCCGTCTGCAAGGGCCTCCAGGATGTAGCCACCTCGGTGAGTTGATCGACAGGTTTCCTGTTTTAACTCAGGTCCTTGCTCCGTGGGCTCTGGACCTCAAGGCTACATGGGACAAGAGGGCAAGGCTCCTCCAGACTCTTGCTCATGTGAAGAAAGAACCAATAGGGAGAGGTGCCGGGATGATGAACAGTGGGTACCGGAACTCCATCCATCATCTGGCTGTGCAAACGCAGCCAAGGAACTTAATCTCTCTGTGCTTGTCACTTCATCTGTGAAACCTGGCTCTCATAGGGAAGCAGGCAGAAGTAAAGGAAAGTAAAAGAAGGCCTAGCCATTCTACAGCATCTCACTCGGGAGGTGAACACAGAGCGGTGAGGGCAGATTGCCCTCTGACTGCAAGTGTCAATCAATACAGCCCTGAAAGGCACCAACCTGTCACTGCCCACCACCCTGAGAAAGGTGGCCTATGACTTGCACAAATAAAAACAGTATATTCCCAAGAAGACCCATTATAGCATTTTCTAGAAACAGAAAAGTAAAACTGGAAATAACCTAAAAGATCTGTTGAGTGCAGGTTTTAAAGAAGATAATAATTATCATGCTGTGGTGGTGCACACCTTTAATCCCAGCACTAGGGAGGCAGAGACTGGTCTCGAACTCACAGAGTTCCAGAACAGGCTCCAAAGCTACACAGACAAGACCAAAAAGGAAAGAAAGAAAGGAAGAAAGGAAGGAAGGAAGGAAGGAAGGAAGGAAGGAAGGAAGGAAGAAAGGAAGGAAGAAAGAAAATAATAATGACTAAAATATGGTACAATGGCACACAGATACAGAAGAATATTACACAACTAAAAAAATGAGAAGCCCCTTGAAGTGCTATTTGGAAAGATCTTCATCATCTACTGTTTAGTAGAAGAGTTTAGGCCAAAACTCATGACAATCCTCACAAGGACTACTGGCTACCAAATCCTAAGAGTCCTGGCCCCCATTAGATGGGACCTTTTCTCTGATCACAGCTCCATTTCAGCCACAGGGGCCCCACTTGTGATTCCCAAACATACCGAGCCCCAGGACCTTTGCTCTTGTCATCTCCACCATCTAGAAATGTTCTTCCCCAGTTACATACCTGGGCAGCTCAATCCTCTTTAAATTTTTGCTGTCCACTCAGTGAAACCTAAATTGGTAATTCCTGTTTTTAAATTTCTAACCACCATGCCAGCTGCCCATCGGAAGCAGAGCTCAAGTTTCTCTTGTCTCATAATATGCTCAGATACCTCCTGACCCTGTGACTTGAAGTGTGTGTGTGTGTGTGTGTGTGTGTGTGTGTGTGTGTGTGTGTGTGTGTGTGTGTGTATGCAGGTGTGTAAAGCCTAGAGAACATAGAGAACGACCTCAGATGTTCTTCCAGGGATCTGCCCATCTCCGCCTCACCATACTGGGATCATGAGCACATGCCACCATCCTTACATGGGTTCTGGGGATCAAATGCAAATCCTCAAGGTTCTGCATAAACTTTACCAATTGAGCCATCAGCCTAGCCCCTGATTTTCTTTTAAGCCATCTGCCTTCCTGTTTCCTTCACTGTCCTGTCCTCAGCAAGTAGCGAATAGAGGGACTGGCATACTGTGGGGACTCAACAGTACCTAGGGAGTGAAGGGACGTGATTGAGGAGCCCAGGTGCCACACACCACAGGTGATCTGTGCTCCCTCCTCTCCCCCATTCAGTACAGTGGGCTCAAGAGTGACCTAGAGACGTGCCTTTTTCTCATCTGCAGTCTGACATATCAGATTCGAAGGGAACTTTGGCCAGTGCTGGAGGGTAGACCCAGTCTGGGAAGTGAATCCCCAAGAAATGAGCCACCCAAGGGGTACAGCCTGCATTTGGACAGTGTGAGCCAACAGTGTCAGCCAGAGGTCTGATTTAAAGGTCTACTTCTAGCTGGGATGGCTAGAACGTGGTCTGACTCACTTCAAGAGGTGTTTTACAAGGTCCCTTAGAGAGGGAAGGTTTTGCAATGACCTCTAAGTCATTGTCCTAATCCATTTTGAAGATGGGAATATTGAGGCTCAAAGGCTGAGCATCTTGCCCAGTGGCAACAAAAGACAGGAATCAGACCTAGGACTTGGCTGGAGCAGCCCAAATCCCAAACACATGCTAGCATCTTTTCTCAAGGCCCTACCTGCCTAGGGATTGGGCCCTCCTGAGACCTTCCCTCCACAGGACACTTGGAGGCACTTCCATATTCTTGATCCAGCCAGTCTGTTGCTGAAGCCCATAAGCTTCACCCAGCATTGAGTGGCCTGGCAGGAAGGGGTGTGGAAAGGAAAGGAAGTTAGAAGAGATAAATCACCCATGGGCAGCCTGGGAAGTGGCGGAAGGGATGGCATCCAGGAAAGGACTGATCTTCTGCCAGACCTAGATCCCTTGAAACAATTTCCCTAAAACAGCCCCCAAAACATCAGTGGGACAGAAAGCAGGCAAGACTGGCCCCGGAGGGTGGGGCTGTGCAGCAGGAAGGACAGCTTAGAAGCGTGAACGGTCCCCAGGAAGCTCTGGCGCAGAGCAGCTCCTTGATGAAGCTGCTGAGGCGGAGAAGTACTCAGAGCAGGACAGGACAGTCAGCAGTGTGGCTGTCCACCAGCAAGCCACAGATGACACTGAGCACCAGCCTCAGGTGCCAGTCCCCAGCCCCAGAGGCCAGGAATCCCCAGATCAGGGACAGACATCCCAGTGTTGAGAAGCACACTCCAGAATCCAGAAAGAACACACTCCCCACTGAGGGTCTGGATTCCAAGGCAATCTGGAGCCCTCCTGGGGGTCAGCAGCCACCAGAGCTGGGTGTAGCAACTGCCACTGCCCAGGTAAATCTGAGGGCCCAGTGGCATTCCTGTGGGTGTGGTCCTGTCCACAGTCAAGAGGCCAGGGTTTGCTCCATTTCGATACCATCCAGCTCTTAGTCTCCTAGAAAGGGGATCTCTGAAAAACTGAAGTCTAAAGGAGGAAAGCCCTGTACCTTCAGCAGCAGGATGGCAATGAGCAGCAGGGCCCAGGCGTGGCTGAGGAAATATGGACTCACCCTGAGCAGAACACAGCATCTGCACCCCCGCTGACAGCCCCCTAACCCTGCCCTCGTTCTACTCACCCTTACCTCCCACAGATCTATCAGTGTCCACTAAAGACCCAGCCTTCAGGAAAGCCGGGCTGACGTGATTGCTTTTAATTCCTTTTTCTAAAAAGGTTTTCCTCCTGCCTCAGCTACCACGCCTGGCCTTGAGTGCTTTTCTTAACCTCAGCTTTCTAGACTTTGACTAGTGTCCTTGCCTTTTAAATCTGAGAAATGACGCTATATCCATTGGCAGGACCCAGCCACGTTCCATTCCTCTAAACCAGCTGCTCTGAGTCAGAAGTCATCACCAGGCCAGGACCATTCCCCATTTGGCTCTGGGTTCAGGGTGGCTGAGAAACTTATGTGACCCCCCAGACCTGGCTTTCCAAACCCCAGGACTCATTTGGTGCCTACCACTTGTAGTAAGTGATTGATTCAGAACCAGAGAGAGAAAAAAAGAAAAGAAAGTTGGAGGGAAGGATGGCAGGATCGAAGGAGAGGATACAAGGAAAGATGGAGGGGATTGGATGGAAGAGAGATGGGGCAGGGGATAATAGAAAGAGGGTAGATGATCGGCAGGATAGAGGGAAGGGAAGATGGGAGGGGAAGGACGGGAGAGGGGAGGATGGGTGGAAAACACATTTAATGGGTCAGAAAAGCATGTGATCAATGGGAACTTAAATTCCATTTCTTAGATAATGACTGGAGATGGCACCCTGGGCTGGGGCCAGCTAACTTACATTCATTTCCAGGTCTAGCAGGAGAGGAAAGGGAGCAGGGCCTGAGGGGACAGAGTACATCTTCCTTGTCCCCAACTTCCATCTAGGCACTGGACTGCTGGCAGCAAGCTTGGCACAGCTCAGAGTGTGGCTCCAGCCTTCCACCTCCTCCCGATGGCAGAGATTGAGAGACCAAAGACTCATTCAGCAGGAAAGGGATCGGCTTACCACGTGCTCCGGACGCAGACTGCCGCCTAAGCCTGCCAGCAGCAGGGCAGGGCAGGCCAGCCGAGCAACCAAGGGCATCAGGACAGGGCCAGCCCCAGCCCATGGGGAGCAATGCTAGGCAGGTGGCTGGCAGATGCTGGGTCGTGGGGGTTGTGTCCTCTACCTTCAAGGTCACACAACCTTGTGTATAAATCCACTGATTGGAGAAGATGCCTCTCTTGAGGGGATGAAAGAGGAACCCAGAATCCTCCCAGAAGCCACTTCTTACATACACATGTCACCTGTCACTACAGCTATCCCACACTGAGACCCAGTCCTCACATCTCAGTGTCTCTCAAGCCAAGAAGGCCAGGAGGACAAGGCTCAGTCTCCCCACTACAGTTGACTGGAGGTCTTACCCGGTAGCTCATCCAAACCATTCCTGTTCAATCCAAGCTCATCCCACAGATTGTGACATATCAAGGACAGAGGCTTCCATCAACAGCTTTGAATTTCCTCCTCCTTCCCTGACCTGCCTCAAGATCACCGAGCAGATATGACCTCTCCAGTACCCAGCGAAGATTTCTTAGCAAAATCCAGCTTGAGAGCCTAACCTGGTGGTGCACATTCAGGACACCAAGTCGGGGTTATCTCTGGCTCAACACTAGCCTGGGTGCTACAGTTTGAATCTGAGATGTCACCACATGCTCATGGCTTGAATGTTTGGCCCCCAGCTTGTGAGGCTATTTTGAAGGCCTTTAGGAACAGAACATGTCTGAGAAGTCAGCGGCTGAAGGTGGGTCTTTGAAAGTGATGCCACCTCTGGATGCAGTGGTCTCAGCTTCTGGCTCCACTACTGTGAACGGGTCCTCTCCCACACCACACCCTCCCCCACTCCTGCTGCTATGGATCAGCTCTTCCCCACGACTATACACACTCCCCATCATGATGGACTGAGGTGAAGTACCTTTGAAACCATGACCAAAATTCCTTCCTTCTATAAGTTCTTTCTGTCAGGTATATTAGTCTCTGTCTGTCTCTCTGTCTCTGTCTCTCTCTCTCTCTCTCTCTCTCTGTCTGTCTCTCTCTCTCTCTCTCTCTCTCTCTCTCTCTCTCTCTCTCTCTCTCTCACACACACACACACACACACACACACACACACACACACACACACACACACGGAGGGGTGGGGAGAGGCACAACAGCTAATACCTATAGTGAGTGTCTGTCAGGTTAACCTGAGCCACCTAGAGGGACATTCACTCACTCGAAAACAAACAAATAAGCAAACAAAACCAGCCAACTCAAGGCTGAACCCTAGGTGCTCAACACACATACTTGTAAACTCACTCCTTAAGGCAGTCTGTGCGAGCAGGTGGCAGTACCGCCACTCAGACCCTCTGGCTCATCCCCTGCATTTTCTGTGGTCATCTGAAATCTGTCCCCATACTTTTAAGCACCTCCTGAATCTCAGTGAGAAGTTTCAGAAAGCAAGAAGTACAGATGCCTTGACAGGGTGTCCTGGTTCCATTCCCAGGGTGCACATTTCTCCCTCTGCTGCACTGCGGTGGGGTCAGGAGACTCTTCTCCTCAAACATCCCACTCCCATGTTCAGGGGGAAGGGGGCACCATCAAGGCCCTTCTGTCATCTGACTTGTGCCCTAGAGTTAAAGGAAAGTGGGACTCAAACACGGCCGTCCCATCTCTTCCTGAGAGATGAGAAACACAGTCTTTCCATGTGGGCTCTACCTTGCAACCCACACACCTACTGAGGTTTAAGAGAAAAAAGCAGAGGACACAGGAGGATTGCAAAAGGACATCTCCCTCTGCTCTGTGCTGCTGCTCCAAGCTGGATAGGCAAAAGCTGCTGGTGGGCTGGAGGGGCAGGCCTGGCATCATGCAGAGGACAGAAACACTGCACCCGCCACCTGAGTCCCTGACTTTCCAAAGGTCTCCTACAGTAGAAGGTGGGAGTGGCCTAGGCTGCCTCAGATCCTGTCCCAGGGGATTATCTGAGAGGCAGGAATCCTGGTGGGAGAGGCTAGAGGAGTGAGAGGCACTTGAGTGTAGAAGGGCCTCTGCATGCTTGGCCTCCCAACAGGAAGGAATGGGGAGTGCTAAGGAGCAGCATGAGGGCTACAAGCAGGCAGAGAAGCCGCCAGGCCACATAAGAAGTTTCCAGATCTGCTGACAAAGAACTCAAAGGCCATAAACCCACAGGCTTCCAAATCTACAGGTGACTTGCTCAACCTCTTAGTGGTGCCAGGCAAGCAAGAAAGTTCTAGAATGTCCGCAACCTCCTCTCTTCCTACCTCAAAATGTTCAAGTTAGGAAGAGAAAACCTTCTATGTCCTGTAAGCACACACGTATGTCAACAAGCACAGGTACACTGCACATGCACATGCACATGCACATGCACATGCACATGCACACCACACAAACACATACTACCTGCCACATGCACCCGTGTGCACACATAGTGATGGACAGGCAGGGGCTGACAAGGTGAGATGACAATTCTGAACTGAAGTCTGAATTTACCAGCACTTTAGCTCTTCCATCACGTCAGAGTAACAAGAAAGAAACAGGACTAGCCTTAGCGTCATGGGACAGGGACGTACAGAGTGGAACAAAAGGGTGAATAAAACCAAGCAGCTTTATAATTACTTCCTACATCCTCCAGCAAGGCCTACAGGTGACAAGACAGTGCTCTGCTGATGTTGTTTGGAGAGTCAACCAAAAAACATCCAGCACCCAGAATGTGCTGCCACTCTCACGGTCAACACCGTCATTATCAGCAGCAGCAGCAGCATCACCATCCTTGTGGTTTGGATGGCATCCCCTTAAGGAATCCAGTCCCCTTAACTCATTCAGAAGGAACCTGAAGGCTCAGGCAAGTGTCCTGAGTCCCAAGAGTGGATCAGATGTAGATGATTCCCACTGAGCAGGGGGGAAAGGGACAGAGAACTCTTAAACAAATAAAAAATAAGATCCCATGTTTGTCTTGTCTACTCCAGCATGGCCACCACAGACACGGAGTCTTGCCAACATAGCACTTAGCAAACACTCAACTTCTGGCATTGACGCTCACTGACTCTGCAGCACCGACCCTGGGTGGAAGGTCCTGTTATGGCACCTGATGGACAGACAAGGTCTCAGAGAGGCACAAAGGCATCACCGATGGTCACGGCTTTACACCCGAACTTGCAGACTGTCTGACTCTAGACCCCACACCCCTGGCTGCAGCATACGGGCATAGTGGTCTGTCCCACCTGTCCTCAAGTTTCCTGTCTTCCGCACATGCACAGCATCCCTGCTCCCTTTGAAGCTAGACACAGACCTTGGTTTGCTTTAACCAATGAGTTGTGAGCACGAGGCCATGTCAGTTCCTGGCAGAAGCCTAGTGAACATCAGAGCCCTCCTCCTGTGGTAGCATCAATGAGAGAGATACCTCTAGATGAAGCCACCCTCACTAGGGAAACTAGGATGTACAGAGGCCTGTTCCCATCCTCAATGGACAGATGCCTTGAGCAGGAAGTATGCTTGGCTGGAGGAAGCCATGTGTGTGAGTGGGGCTGTTTGTTACTGAAGCATCTGCTGGCCTATGCTGACTGATGCAACCACCCTGTCATTTCTTTCCCCCTGGAGCTTAAGAGTTGAGAAAGGTAAAGGAGTCAAGACCAGCTCAGCTTCTCATAAGCCCCCAAAGGAAACACTGGCTAAACTCAAAATGAGAAGAAATACTGTCTACTCCAACATCTTCTTCCTTTCTTTCTTCTTCCTTCCTTCCTTCCTTTCTGTACATGGGTGGCTTTGCCTACATGTGTGCATATGTGTGTCTGGTGCCTTCAGAGACCAAAAGAGGCCATCAGAGCCCCTGGAACAGGAGTCACAGATGTGGGTGGTGAGAATTGAACTCATATCCCCTATCTGGAAGAGCACCTAACCCAGTGTGCTCAACCACTTAGCCAACTCTACAAGCTCCCTACATCCTGTTTCTATATGGACTGAAAATGAAGACCCACGGGAAGGGTCACCAGGGATACCCAGGACCCTTGGCCCAGATCTTCCTCTCCACCTCTCTGTGTCTCTCTCCTCAATTGCTTCCTCTTTGCAGCATCTTTCCCTTCTCCATCTTCCCCCATTTCTCCCAAAAAATGAAATAAAATAAAAAGTCAGTCCTTGGACGAGCTCACCACCATAGTCACCCAGACCAGGGACTCCTAACTGTAGACAAGGGACCCTGTCAGCTGACACAAAGAACTGAAGAGGGGTTAGAACTCTCCCCTAAGAAAATGCATGATTCTCCCCAGAGCCTGAGCACCTAGAAGCCTGGACGTCAAACCAACACCCTCACCACCTGCCCTGGCTCAGCTGGGTACATCACACAAGCAGGACCCAGCCACATGCCATTCCTCTAAACCAGCTGCTCTGAGTCAGAAGTCATCACCAGGCCAGGACCATTCCCCATTTGGCTCTGGGTTCAGGGTGGCATCCTTGCCGCCCCGCTAGGCATGGGATAAATTTTCTTCTCCCTTCACCCTGGCTTCCAGTCTGAGAACCTGCTTCCATGCTCCCACTTACCCAGCACCAGCCAGGTTCCCCATCCCGACTCCCATTAGTTTGATGGCCAAGGAGTCAGAGGACCGCAAGTGGAGAGCATTGGGGCAGCTCGGCTTCCTGACTCCCCAACTCCTCAGAAGCAGAGGTCACCCCACCCTGCTACTGGAATTTGTTTCAAAGAGTGGTGTCTTGGAACCCTCTGGAAGAATTTGGACACTGCTCTGTGCAGCATAGGCAAAAAATAAATCCCTGCTCCCACCCAAGGAGTGCTGGGACCTGGGCATGGGGCTCAGAACTCAGGCCAAGGAGCTAATGGGACTCCTGGAGGCTCTAACTGTGGTGTCAGCCGGGGCCAAGCTTGCTGGCCCCACACCAACCCAGAGGGAGGTGAGGACGCTTCGAGGAGGAGGAGGGCAGCAGGGGCCAGACAGCTCTCCACCATGACCCAGGAATCTCACTTCTCTCTAGCCAGAAACCTGGGCCTGGATTGTTCAGCTGTGGGAGCACAAGAAGTCCTATCCTGCACATGATGGGCTGAACCATCTCCTCTGGGCCACAGGCTGAAGAGTGCAGTGGCCGATGAACAAGTTGGCTATGACGAAAGAACGCCACCAAGGTGGGTCCCACTCCAGTACACCTCTGGTCACTGCACAAAGAGAACATCAGGACACAGACACACAGTAGAAAACACACGTGGACACAGGTCAACAGCAGATTTCAGGGACACCAGCCCTGCTCTCAGAATCCAGTCCCAGAACCATGAATGCAATTTTCTGTCACTTAAGGCTTAGCTGTGGTGCCTTCGAATTGGTTACCCAAGATAGTGAAGACAACAGAAGTCCCTGAGATGGCAGGTACACTTCCTTCCCTGGCCATTGTCTCTGGACAGAACCTATTTCCAATACGGGCGTCCATCTTTCCCTCTCTTCCTTCACTGTCTCCTCCCAGCCTAAGCACAGATGAACCTCATCATTCCCCTGCTTCCTAGACCATTAGCCACATACACAAAAGCCCTATCCCTCTGGGCCCCAGGATAGAGGGCCTTCCACTGAAAGGCCCCAAATAGAGACAGGACTGGAACAAAGGTCATGCTTAAGCTTTGGGCTAGCCCTGGGGGTCTAGGAATGCAACCCAGGGCCAGGCATCTATGTCAGAACCCTGGGCATCTATTTCCTGGCAACTGTCCCGGCCTAGGCTGTCAGGCCAGGCAAGGAAGGGGACAGCAGAGGCCTGACCACCCCGCTATGGGCAAAGGGCCAGCTTGTCTGCCTGAGTATAGAAGCCCCTCTGTCCTGATAGGAACAGCTGACCTTGTGACTGGCCCAAGGTCCTGCCAGCTCCGTTCCCTGCTAGGGAAGGAGACCCTAGGGTGAGGGCTGCAGAGTCAGTCAGGGCTGTCCCTTGTCTGTCCTGCCTGTCCTCTGAACGCACCTGCTACCCCAGGCTTCCCTGTTCAGACCCTGTCCTCTGTTCTCCTTCCTTCCCTCCAGATGCTCCCATCCATTCCTTCTAGCCTTTAATTATTCTACCTTCGATCTCTTGGCACTTCAGAGCTCATGAATATTTTACGTTTATCACCCCACTGAATCTGTACCAGGGAGAGATGGCGAGGCATTAAAAATTCCTTCACATCGACAAGCGTTCTTGTTAGGAATGCAAACTTCCCCAACATAAGAAGCAATCAGGCTGACAGCGGCAGCATGCAAGACAATTCATTCCGTCATCAGTTCCGCCCAATGCCCAGGCCACTCAGCCACTCAGGAGACGGACGGGAACTGGGTGTGGGGGCTAAGGATCACAGTGGGAGAAGAAGGCCCGCTGAAAGGGCACGAGGACAAGCCACCAACCTTGGGGTGCTGCAAAAATGCCCTCTCATGGAACCCCTGAATTCTAATCTAGTCTCCCTCCTCCAACCTGCCTGATACCTGCTGATGGCTGCCAGAGTGAAGCCATACAGGATGCCTGGGCAAGGGAGACAGAGTACAGAGGTTAACAGGTGAGAGTCCCAGGCCATGTCCTCCCCCGGCCCCACCAGCACCAGAACAAGCCCCGCTGGCTTTGGTGGGGAGAAGGGTTCCACTGGTGTCCTTGAGAAGGCACAGCTGGGTCTGAGGGGCAAGTCATGGCCCTGCCTTCCAGAAGATCTCAGTTACCCCAATCCCGAAGACAGAGCAGGGGACCCTCCAACCTGCCCTAGCATTCTGCCATCCTGTGGCTGAATCAGAAAACAGGCTGAGGGCCAAACCCAAGGGGCATCTCAAGGCTTCATACTCTATCTGGCAAACTCATTTCCAGAGGCTCTACCCCTCATCCCTCCTACGTATTCCAAGAGCCAAACAAATCAATGGATGGGCCACAGAACACACAGGGCACACCGACTGCCACTGGACAGGAAATATGTTGGCGTTTTCAAGCACGTTAAGTAGGCGATGGCACTGTACTACTTTGCAGGGTTTTGTTTTGTCTTTGTTTTTATCTTGTATCTTGGAACCCCACATTGAGTTCTCAGACAATTGTGCTAGATCCTCATGTAAGCTGTTAGAACCCCAATGCTTCGTCTCTATACCCATGCCCTGACCTCTTAAGAATACAAACAGCAGCCTGGAGACACCTGGGGAGGGTAGGTTCCAAAGAGACAAGAGACAGAACAGGAACTACCAGCTGCACTTAAAGCCACCTCCTCTACAGAGACCCCAGAGAACCAAGGTCACACAGGACAGGACTGCCCAGCTCAGCCAGAGCCTGGAAGTCATGGGACACCTACCCTCCATGCCATCCTCACCATGTCCATTGAAGTTGTCGTAGGAATCCCAGCGGATGAGGGGGTCAGAGGTATTATAATCTACAGATACACTGGGTCCATTCTCCAGGTGTTCCATGCCTGTGGGGAGCCAGTGGGGGACAGAGGGAAAGAGATGAGCATCTGGTAAAGCAGAAGGCCTGTGGGCTCACCCATGGACCATCCCTGAGGAACTGCTTGTTGTCTTGAGTGTCTAGGGTGGGACAATGACTTGGGTTGCCTAAATAACCCAGGAGTCTTGGAGCAGGTCGTGGGGCAAATCAGGACAGAGCCCTTAAAGACAGAGCCCACACACACACCCTAGAGAAGCCACCTTCTGGGTGGCTGCTTCTATATCATCAATGGGCAGGAACAAGGGTCAGGTCTGCAGACTGGAGAGGGGATAGGTGACAGGCTTATCCTATGCCACCTGTAGGTGGGGACAGCATGGAAATCACAGCCAGGACATTGAGAAGATACAGCCTGGAAAGGTCATCCCAGGCCTGCCCCTGCCTCCATGTAAGATGCTCCCTACTCCAGACAGCCATCCACAAGAAAAGGCCAGTCTCTTTTATAACCTCAGAGTCAGCCCATCCAGGGTAGCCTATTTTCCTGGCTTGGCAGTCCTTTCTTTAGTCTACCCAGCGTCCCTCTGTCTGTAAACTAACTTCATCTCCTCCTATTCTGTTCTCAAATAAGATGAAGAGCAACTGGTCTCCGTATTTAGCGTCTAGAGGAAGAAAGGTTATTATTAAACTGGCCTTCAGTTTGAGCCACTTCAGCTCATAAATACCCACAATCCACCCAGCACCTTGGAATGTTCTCTGGCTGTCCCTTCCATCTGCCAAGACCCTCAGTCTCTGAACGTAACAAGATGGTGACCTAAAGGGTCCAGAGCAGTTTAGTCAACTCAGCGCCTCCCTGTCTGCATTACTTTTGTTGTATAGAAACCAAGGTGCTGGATCAGGGTCAGCTGGAAGCCCACTGATACCCTGGCCCTTTACCTTAATCCACCTCTACAGTAACACCATGTTTGTAGAGATGACCAGTGGGAGGACGATGCTGAGGATGGGGACAGATGAGGATGCAGGGAAAGGGCTGGAATGTGGTCTGTACCTTGAATTTTCTCTGGTCCATAGGAAAAGACAAACTCTACTTTGCCATAATCAGGGAACCGATCATCTGAAAGAGAAGAAAGGGAGAAAATGGGTCCCAGACTCCCCAAGAGGAAGGTTTCTTCTAGAAAAGAATTCAGTCATTTATGCACGTGTGGTTAATAATAATACAACAACAGCATGTCTACATCTACCTTTTATACATAGGAAGTTGCATGTCCATAGTGAAAAAAAAAAATATTTGAGACAGGCTCTCGGGTAGCCCAGGATAGCCCCAAACTCACTATGTAGCTAAGGATAGACTTCAACCTCTTGCCCTCCATGTCTTGAGTGTTGGAGTTATACATGGTGGGGTTCAAGGCCAGGGCTTCACAAGCACACTCGACAAGCACACTACCCGCCAAGGCACATACCCAGCCAATCACACACTTGGAACTGCAAGCTGCAGCCTTGCCAGAGCTCTGCTTCCTGAGGAGAACACAACCCTTTCAGTGTCTACCACAGCATTCCTCCTTTAAGGTTCTAAATCAGTCACTATTTCTAGAAAGCCCCCTTGCTTCACCACTATGAAGGTGAATTATTTGTCTTACCATCCACCCCCCCCTCTCAATACAGGGTCAGGCTGTTTGAATTCAAAACTGTCCTGCCTCAGCATCCTGAGTTACAGATGTACTATACCTTACCCAGCCTCCTTTCTTCTTAAATCTGGGTAGGTTTTTATTTATTCCACTGATTCTCTCAGACACTGTGCTGGCTAGTTTATGTCAACTTGACACAAGCTAGAGGCACTGGGGAAGAGGGAGCCTGAACTGAGAAAATGCCTCCGTACATTGGGCTGTAGGCAAGTCTGTAGAGAATGTTCTTAATTGGTGATAGATGTAGTAAGGCCCACCCCATTGTGGGAGACACTACCACTCCACAGGTGGTCCTGGCCCCTTTAAGAAAGCAGGTCGACCAAGCCATGGGAGCAAGCCAGTAAGCAGCATCCTCCATGGCCTCTGCCTCAGCTCCTGCCTCCAAGTTCCTGGCCTGTTTGAGTTCCCGTCCTCACTTCCTTCCATGATGAACAGCAATACTGAAGTGTAAGCCAAATAAACCCTTTCCTCCACAGCTTGCTTTGGTCATGGTGTTTGACAATAGTAACCGTGACCCGAACTAGGACAGACCCTGTGGCTAAGCTTCTATTTATGGATCTGTCAATTCTCAGTGGTTCTCCACGCTTGCTCTTTATATCTCTTGGCAACAAGCCAAGGAGATTATAAGCAAATGTCCCACTTGTAGGACATTTAAGTAACCAAACTCCGCTACCTGAAGAAGTAGCCCAAAGGGTACTCGAAGAAATGAAATTTGGTAAATGAAATTTGTTTTTCATTTTGCAGAGTTTGGAAAATTAAAAAATGTACACCATACCATAGATACATATTCAAGACACAATAAGAAAGCCACTGCCAACCTTTGCCAAGACAAAACAGAACAGTTCTTCAAAGTTCCTGCTTCACAAAAAAAGTCTGTCAGATATTCTGGGCCTGTAAGCCGAAGATGGCTGCTCCAGTGTTACAGAGGGACCAGCTGTTTATATTATTTCTGTAGTTTTGGATATTACTTGCTCTGCGCTTCCTGTTTGCACAGGTAATATTATATCCTTCTCAGGTTTCTGATGGAATTGAAGACTAGATAGTTACAGTTTTCCTTGTTACCAAATTCAGAAAAGAAACTCATAAAAAAAGGTGTAAAGTGTATAAAGTTGAAAATGTAAAAGGATAGTTGCTAATACAAGTTAGGATAGAAAGTGAATTAGGTTCAAAACTTTGGACTCACCAAGTTAGGATAGACAATAGAATATTTTCTATGAATTTGTCAAGTGCAAATGAACTCAACATTGTGAATGTAATTCTTATCATATACCAATTTACTATGTTAGAGTTAAAACCTTCTCTTTTAATTTAGGCAGAAAGAGGAAATGTTGTGCAATATTTTGATCACATTCTGACAATAAAGTTTGCTTTGAATCAGAGGGTGAAGTTAGCTACTAGCTGACCAAAATTAATCACAGAGGTTTTGGAGGACTGAGGACAGATAGAGAGACAAGAAGTAATAAGACATGGCTTACAGAGGATCTCAGTCCTTTTGAATGAAGGAACAGAAGAGATAGGAGGTCACTGGTCATTTCTCCGCACTTCTCTGATCATTCAGGTTCTTACCCTCGTATTTGACTACCGATTTTTTATTAATAAAGAATAATTAGATAAATACAATGCTTGCACCATGCAAGAAGAAACTGGGATCCCTTTCTGTCTATGTCTCCTCAACCGCTTCTTGACTTTATCAGCTCTGCCTTCATCTCCCCTCAAGACTAATTAGAGTCTGTCCTGAAACTCACAGCATCTCCCTGAACTCCTGGGCCACCCCAACCTCAGGCCTGTCATGATCCTCCTTCAGTTTCCCCACACTGTCAAGAACCCCCTAGGACTTGGCAAACCATGTGACTCAGAAAAGATGCCCCTGCATCACCACTTCATCCCACACTGGGCTCCTCCCCTGCTACAAGAGCCCCATCCTGCCCCATCAGGGAGCCCACCTTTGAAGGCCTCGTCCAGGTCTTCCTTCCCAAAAACAACCCCCAAGTCATGGATGGCACAGGTGTGAAACTGCACCCGGAAGATGACGTCTCGAGCCGGGCTTCGGAACTTCTTGTGGTAACACTTCAGCTGTATGGGAAGGGGCAACGAGCGAAAGCTTAGGTTGCCCGGATCTTCCTCTTAACTCGCGCTATTAGCTGAGCCCCCAAGGCTCACCCCAAACTCAGGAGAGAGAGGTCACCCAATGCCAAACAAGATCGCAAAGTTCTTTGGGAAACTTCTAGAACAGAAGAGGAGGGGGACAGACTGGAGTTGTGGGAAATGTCCTCCCAGATGCTCCTGCCACACAGGTGAGTATGGAAAGGCAAACATGACCTTCAACTACAGCAAGCCAGGCTGAGTTTAGAATTGGGAGTCCAGAGTTAGAAGGTTACACTGAGTGGCAGTTCCCTGAAGCTGCCCCAAAGCAAAAGATGAAGCTAGGAAAAGAATGCCCACTCCAAGGGAAGAAGGTAGACCAAGACGGTGTGAGTCTGGGAGAGCTTACGAAAACCCACAGGTCCAACCTCAATAGCTCCCGGGAGCAGTTGCACGTCCCATGTCCCCAAGGTGGTGTGGGAGCAGAACAAAGAAGGGACACCTGAGGAGGAGGGTGGAGCTCACCAAGATGTCTCCCTTCAGGAGCAGCCCTGGCTCAATGGTGATACAGATGCTGGCCTGGCTGTCTCCGGGGATGTTGCTGAGAGAGAGGGGGAGAGAGGGGTGATGAAGGAGAATGCTGCTGAGAAGACAGGGTCCCTTCTCCCTACCCCCCCCACTCACACAGACTACTTACTAAATGCCAGATGTGTACACGGGTTGCATAGCTTGGTAGATGCGGAGAAACGGTCGGCACCCTGTCAGAGAGGAGAAAGTATGAGCTAAGAAGCAGAAATGGTTGGGGAGATGAAGGGCATAGGGAGGAGAAAGGAGGAAGAGAGGGAGAGAGAAAGAAGGAAGCCAGACGGGAAGATGAACTTCATTTCTAAGGCAGTTTAAGTAGACAGAACTGCCTCCCCCACAGTCTCTGCCCCTAGGCATGGCCCGGTATCAACCCCATGTCACAGAGGAATAGGGTGGGGCTATTCCTCTGCTGAGGGTCCCACACGAGCCCCGATGACACCACAGCATAGCATATGGCTTACCACCCAAGGCCGCCAAGAAGGAAATGGAGGCTGGAGGGAGGGGTGGGACAGGTACCTCCTTTAGACTCAAAGTTGGGGATGCCGTGCATGATCACGTGGTGCAGAAACAGGGGCTTGTTGTTCATTTTGATGGAGCCAGAGAGCAGGCCGCTGAAGTAGTGCACATACCTGGACAGGGACAGGGTAGCATCAGGGAAGGGCCTGGGGAGTCCTTTATCCACACACACACACACACACACACACACACACCCAGCCACACACTCAGTCACCCACCCGGCCACCATCCATTCACCCACCCACTCACCTACCCATCCAACCTACCCATCCGCACTATTTATCCATCCTATCCATTCACTGTCTCTGCAAGAACACCACCCTAGGCTTCCATCTACCCTCACCCCCATGGAACATGCACCCACCCACGCCACACAGCAGCTGAGTTTCCCCAGCCAGTTCAGGCCTCCAGACTTGCTGAGCCCCAGGAAGCAAAAAAACATAAACCCGAAAAATTGCGAAGCCTAGAGCCCACTTGGCGTTCTCTGGTGCCCCCTGGTGGTAAATATGAGCAACTCTTGTCTTCCTCACTCCCAACCCAGACATCACACCATCATCCCTGGCAGGGACAACTTAGCAGCAAAGATGCTACTTAATCAAACACCCCTAACAGGCTGACTGGGCCAAACCAGCTAATGACTATTCTCACTACAAACTTACACTAGGCCCTGGTTCTTCTGCACACACCCAGCCACACAGCAAACAGCAAACACTTAGTAATTTGAGTGCTTATTTCATTTCCAGCTGAATGTATGGAGTTTTCTATATTAACTTCTTTACTCAGGATCTGAGATAATTAACTTCCAATAAGCATCATGTCTCTAGGTTGGTTTGTAGTTGGGTCTTTAATTTTGTTTCTTTGGGGATTTTGTTTTGTTTCTGGTGTGTGTGTGTGTGTGTGTGTGTGTGTGTGTGTGTGTGTGTGTATCCTGCATGCTAAGTACTCAACACACCAAGCTAACATCACCAGCCCCCAGCAACCTCCAGTTCTTTTAATAAAGATCTTGTTGTAGAATGTAAGGACCAAGCCATCTCCTTTTTTTTTTTTAACATAGAGGGAAAATCAGGTCCAGAAACAGTTCTGACCACAGCAAGATCATACAAAGCAGGGGATGGGAGAGAGACAGAGAGAAGCCTGGGTCCCAAAGCATCTCCTGAACCACAAATCAGTCCTCTGGTGCTGATTGGTTGTCATTTCCTCCTTTCTGATTCGCTAGAGAAGCAGGTTGAATGAGACAAACCAATCAAATGTAGTCTGGAACTCTACAAGAGCCAGCAGTCCCACAGGAGGGTAAGACTCCAATCATGACACCAGGACAACACCTCCCCCATCTCTTGGCCCCTTGGCCCTCCTCCAGGCCCAGTCCCTGAGCCTGGGTGGGGCCATTTCAGCCTCCCCTAGCAAGATAATCTGATGGGCATTGCCAGCTCCTATTCAGGGCCCTGCCCAGCCCCCCTGGCCCGTTACTCAAACCGGAAACCTGGAATGGCAGGTTCCCATCAGATCTCCTGACCAGGCCAACAGGATGTGTCTGTGTTCTGGGGACAATGAGTCCGAGGGCGGGTGTCAATGAATGGCTAAGCTACAGGCAAAGCCCCTCCTGCTCATTCCTTGCTCTTCCCTCTCCAACTGCCAGGCTCCCTGTAAGCAACACTGACAAGAAGGCAGAGGGAAAGTGGCAGGGACTGTTCCGAAAACCAACAGCTGCACTTTCCCATGTGTGTAGAGAGTATGGCCTGCCCCCACCCAACAAATGCAGTGGCCCATGGGAGCTGTGGACAGACACCGATAACACAAGCAGACAAATTCACATGATAACTGCATGGCAAATAGGCATGCGAGGAATCCCTTGGACTTTTCCTCTTTCTGACTAGGGGAACCCAGGTCTCCACTGCTGAGCATCACAGTGACTATTCAGCTCACCTTCTCCAAGTCACAGTGGGACAGAGTAACAGTCCACACTCCTATTAGTAACCAGACTGCAACCTTCAGGGTCAAAGGCGACTGAGACCATGTTGTCATGTGTGTATGCCAGAAACCCCAGGAGCTGGTGCATGGCCTGCAATATTTCAGCCTGTGGAAGAGCCTCAGACCAGTGCTGATGGCTTCTAGGAGGCAGGCAGGCAGTGAGGGTGCATTGCTGCAAAGTGCTGGGCTCCTGGGTGTCTGGGCTTCCAACTACAAAGCAATAGTGACTGCAGATCCTATCCAGAGAAGCAAGGGGATACGGGTATATGATGGGGGTCCTCGATGTGAAGAGACAGGAAGGGCCCTTGGAATCTACAGCTAAGTTCCCAGGAGCTACAGAAGCCAAGGCGGCCTTCAGCCTCCAGCTTTCCTGCCTGCTCTGCCTAGAACTCTATCCTTGGCTTGCCCCCCCCACCTCCCTCCCTTCTCACTCAGATCTTTCCCCTGTCATGTGTCACTCTGAACCAGCCCCATGCTCAGCCATCACGCTAGCGGCGATGGTTTGAACTTTCTTCAAAAGCACCTGTTAGCAACTGCAGCAATCTTCTGTTTGCAAGCATGCAATTGCTCATAAGAAGCTTGTCCGCACATGCCCTTGTGTGACAGATTTAGTGCCCTGTCCTTGGTGTGAGGATGGGGCTAAGCCAGCACAGATGGGTAGCAGGATTCTTGCTCTCTAGGTCTCCAGCAGAGACTAGGGCTTGCCATGGCTGTAGCCTCCCCATGACCAGCTGACCTTGACATGGCCCTTGACCTCCCTCCCCTCTGTGGATCAGACACCATTCAGACACCATTGAATCAGGTGTCATCCGTGGGCAGACCCCTGCAAGGGAGCAGGCAGCACTTCCAGACACCACCTGGCCCCAGGTTCCCAGCCCGGCACCTATATTCCAGCTCAGCCACCACATACTGTGGCCCCCCGCCCTGTCCCCACCCTGACCTCAGGTTCCTCATCTGTAAAAGAAGGCTGCCCTGTTCATCATCATTGTTCCAGTTAGGGCTTCAAAATCACCTGCCCCGCCCCAGAGACTCCAGGCTGTCTCCATGGGGGGGAGGAGGGAGCGGAGCCAGTTCCCTATGTCACTGAATGCTGAAGCAAACCCCTACCTGGGTTTTCCCTCTCTAGCCTCTCTTCTCTCTTCCTTTTCTCTTTGTCCGCCTCTATTCCGTCTCTTCTGTCCCCTTTCTCTCTTCCCTGTCTCTACTCTATCCCCTCTCTGTCCTGTTTCTGTCTCTCTGTATCCTGTCTCTGTCTCTGCCTCTCTATTCCCTCTTCACACTTCCTATCCAGCATTGTCTCTTCTGGATGGTTATTTGTTTGATGCCTATTACTCTCAACAGACCCACAACTCCCTCAGGCCAGGGGAGGTGGGGACCCACAACTCCCTCAGGCCGGGGGGGGGGGGCGACTCTGCTCTGTTAGCCTGGATGTCCCAGTACCCATAGCTACAGTAGAATTCCTCAACTTTGGTGATGAATGACTCCATCCGGCCTTACTTCCTGTCTAAGCTATCATTATATACTCCAGTGAGGACATGTGGCTGAGCCCTTAGCAAACTACTATAAACTCTCCCAAGAGAAGGTGCCCCCTTATAATGCTATCTATAACCTCCAAGGACAGGCATTAGGGACATCAGTGTCATGTGTGCTCACCTACACACTGAGGCGACCCTGCCTCCAGGGCCAAGAACAGCGTGTGTCTTCTTACATAGGCACCTGCTTCTCCATGGTCCCGTCACAACACACTGTCATCTGCTAGAGGCCTCAGAAGCCAACTGACGCCCCAACCTGTGGGCACTACCATGGCCAAACCACTACAGTCTTAATGCCTGTGCTTGGTATCCCCTCAGTTAAGCAGATGCCCATCCCCTGGGAGTGCACAAGGCCAGTGTCCACCACAGGCAGTGCACACAGCAGGCCCGGAGACCAGACACTCACCTCCTCTGGGATGGCTGGCCAATGGGCACAATCTTATCCTCATAGAATCTCTTCATTGCAAACCGGTCCAGAGCCTGGTCAGCACTATAGGGAGACACAGATGATCAAAGAACCCCACTCCCACACTGAGAGCCCCTTGTCCCCTCACTCAGGTTCCCCTAGGTTTGCACAGACCTCCTGACAACCCTGGTTGTCATGAAAGAACAAATCCCTCCTCCAACCATGCTGCACTGAGAAGCCCTCAGAGCATGCTCAATGTGGCAGTTTGAATGTAACTGTCCCCCATAAGCTCAAAGGGAGTGGCACTATTAGGAGGTGTGGCCTTGAAGTGGGTGTGGCTTTGTTGGAGGAAGTGTGCCACTGTGGGGGCAGGCTTTGAGGTCTCCTATGCTCAAGCCACTCTCAGTGTCTCAGTTCACTTCCTGTTGCCTGTGGATCAAAGATACAGAACCCTCAGCTCCTTCTCCAGCACCATGTCTTCCTGCACTCCGCCATGTCTCACCGTGATGATAATGGACATAACCTCTGAACTGTAAGCCACCCCAATTAAATGTTTTCCTTTATAGGAGTTGCATGGTCATGCAGTCTCTTCACAGCAATAGAAACCTTAACCAAGACACTCAAGCATTGCCAGTCCATATGGTGCAGCACTCAGCCAGGGGCTCTACAGCCATGCCTGTTGGGCACCCATCTCTAACTACTGCTAATTGCTCCTGAGACATAATCCTTTCCATAAAACCTCATTCCCCTCATCAAATGAGGCTTAAAGGAGATTAGATGAAGTGACACCCATTAAGAGCTTGGCAGCCACAGTGCCCACTCAGCAGACACAAGGCTGGGCTGATACCCTGCATACAGTATACCACCTGTCCTCTGAGCATGGAAAGAACACCCTGCTGCTCCAATAACTTCCCATCATGCCTTCAGTAAGTTCAAAGTCCTCATGAAGGCCAGCAAGGCCATTGTTCTGTTACCCTGACTGCCCCAAGCGTTTTCTTACTATACTCACCAGGCCCTTTGTTCAGACCCACAGCTCCCCTCCATGACCTACAGAAATCCTCTAGGTCCCTATAGCCACAGGTCCTCCTGCCCCCATGCACCCATCACTTCTGGTCTCTGTGTTCACATAGTCACCATCATAAATACCGCTGACAAACTTGTTCAGTATTTAAAACCCTCAAGGACAGGACTTGGGCTGTGCCCTCCGCATCCTGCTAAGAACTACTGTAACATAGCCCTGGACATAGAAACCTCTGGGCAGCCATGCTGGATGAAGGAGACTTTGGTATCTGTGGTGAGCCGAGTCAGGATGGGATCTGCCCACTGGCTGGTTCCCGTTCTTTCTCCCAAACACTGGGGCAAAAAGAAAACCCTGCCTGCTTGAGATAACTTCCAGATTGACCCCTGGGCCCAGTTCTGATGCAACCTCTTGCTGGCTTCCTCCTGGCTCATCCAGGGAAACAGAAGTCAACTGAGGAAGGATGCATGGCCCCCAACGCTGCTGGGCGGGTATCTCCCACACATGGGAAGGGTCTCCTCCCTGCTGCCAGCTGTTTTCATCCTGCCTCAGAGCAGGGGTGCTCTCTCTAGCTCTGGGGGCCCCTGTAGCTCTTATCCCTCCTGCTCCTCTATCTGAGGGCACTTCCTGGCTCTAAGAATGCATGCGGGTGGAAGATGGGTATCCCCAAATCAATGCCCAGAAGACAGAATCTGATATAGAAGATAGCTGGCCTCTCACCTGGCCGAAATGTTGCTGTAGTGCATATATGCTGCGATGACAACCCCAATCCTGCCTCGGCTTCCCTGAAAGAGGCAAAAGGCAATCATTTTCAAACCAGTTCTGCCGTCCAAAGCCTGTGCAGAAGCCGAGGGGTCAAGGGAGAGAAGAGTGAAATTCTGGAGAAAGAAGAGCACTGGGAGGGAGGCCAGAGGGGAGAGGTCAGAAAAGCTAGCCCACCCTCCACTGCTAGAAACATGAACGGCTGCCCTGCCCCCACTCCTTGGGCAGAATCTATAATGTTCTAGAATGGAAAACACAAACAGGTTAGGTAGGTGAGTACCCAGGCAGATGTGTACACACACATGGACACGTACACACACAGGTATGTGCACACATGTGCAGCCCGTGCTCTGACCTTGTTATGCAGAACAACAACATTGTGGGGGTCTGCATTGAGCCAGGTGTCCATGGCCTTGCAGACACTGCATATCTTCTCCAGGGCCGGCGTGTGCAGGTCAGGCCAGCCGAATTCCAGGACCTGTGGTTGAGACATAAGTGAGAAAAGCAAAGCCCTGGGACTCCAACAAGTCAGCCAGCACAGCATGGGAGCAGTCACCAGCACCCAGGCCTCTGCTCTTGTCCTGCTCACTAGTCCTGCTGACAGGCAAGGCTCAGAGAGCAGAGGCCATGACCTGAGACCCAGGCTCACAGTAGGGTCTTAGGCAAGCCGTGTCCCTCTACCAGAACTATTGTCCTCATGGATGTGAGCCAACATATACAATGTGATACTGATCTCAGAGCTTCCAGAAAGGCATGAGCCTAGCCCTCCAGGTCCCCTCCAAGGCCTGTTTAAGGCCAATTCAGATGACAAGGAAGGGGTGCTTACACCACCCTCAATATACAGACTGTCCATTTTCAGGCCTCTGAGAGAAGTCTGGAGTATGCAGAAGCAGGGTTTCCCAGTGGCCTTCAGCCCTCAAGCCCTGGAGGCCTCCCCAAGCCTTCTCTAACTTCACAAAACACTAAATAAAAAGAGTCACTATTTGGCTGGATCCACACAACATGCCTAAGCCAGCTGTCCACTTTCAGAGACATGGTCTGAGGCCCAGAGAAGTCTGTCGCCTGCCTGAGGTCCCGCACTGACAGGTACCAGAATCTAGGATGAAAGCCAAGTTCCCCTGAAGTCTTTAACAATCCATTTAGCAAGCAGAATAAACCCTGAGCCACAGCCCCACTCCCAGAAACCCTGTGTATTTCTTCTCCAGGGGCAGATGAGGCCAGAAGCCACTTTGTGAAATTTTAGTAGTTGGTACTAGAGTCTATTTGGCAGACAGATCTGAGATGCCTTTGAACTTGGAACTGTCATGGAACTACACAGGGGGGAAGGAAATGCATTCTCTCTCCTGCTATCCTAGGCTAGACCAGACCAAGTCATCCTAAAACAGCCACAGACTCACCTTAGCATGGAGCTTTGTGACATCAGGCCTCTGCTCAGAGAGGTTGAATAGCTAGGAAGAGACAAAGGAAGAGTGAGGGTGAGAAGGAGGAAGGAGTTTGTCTGCACTCGTCAGAAGCCTGGCCACCGGCAAGCCATGAGCTCTTAGACTCCTATACCTGCTGTCACTCTCGCCTAACGAAAAGTTTTCCACCATGAACACACGCTCGCCAACAGAATCCACGGTGAGTTCTCAGAAAAGGTGGAGGCTGCCACATTCAGCCAGACCCCTTGCAAGGGAAAATCCTAAACTGGGGGGTGAGAAGGGATAAAGTCCAGCCCACTGGTGCTGAGTGACAGTGGGCGGCCACCTCTGGCTTTAGGGCCCAATGGCATGACAACACTACTTCTCTGTCTTGCAGCCTCCTTCTACCATAAGGTACGAAGCATCCTGGTGAGCCCCCTCAAACACATGAAGCCCTCCTCACATCCCACAGCCTGCCCTGCCTCCCATCATCCTTGATCCCCTGAAGGGTTGTGCACAATTGCCTGCCTCTATCTTGCCACCGCAAATTTGACAGTAGCTATGCCATCTCCTAGGAGGAGAGGGGACAGACCCTAGAATGTGCAGAAAGGAGGAGGGGCTGTGACAGAGCACAGACATCCTAGAGCTCCGTATTCCTGGAGCCAGAGAACTCCAGATACTCCAAGTCCCATTAAGGAACACACTTAACGGCATTAACAATGTCACAGAGCTGACTTCATAACTAATGGCCATACATTCAGCTATCACAGAGCCAGAAGGAGAAGCCAGGACTTTCTGTTATTCGAAGCCAGGCATTCGCAGTGCTCAGTACAAATGATGGATGGGTTGTTAGGGAGGCCTTCAAAATGCACGTCCACTCAGAGTTTCAGAATCTGGGACCTTTGGACGTAGTCAAGGATCCTGCTAGGAGATATTCTTGGATTCAGGCTGATCCTAAGACCAACAACCGATGTCCTCAGAACCAGAGGAGGGACAGGCAGAGAGGGCCATGTGGAGGTGGAGGCAGAGAATGGAACAATGTGGCCACAAGCCAGGGAATGCCTGGGAGCGGCCAGGAGTGGGGGAAAGGCGAGGAAGGCGGTTTTCTCCAGTATTCAAAGGAGCATGGCCTCACTGTCAACCAGATGCGGGGCCTCCAGAACACATTCCTGTCATTTTAAGCCAAATAATGTGTGGCCATTTGTTCCAGCAACCTCAGTACCCTTGTGCAACCTCCTCAGCCCAGCTCTGCTACACATGGCAAGCAGCACCCAGGGACTCAGGGCCAGGAGTCCAGTCCCACATACCTCCCTAGAACATGGACCTGAGACGCCCTCCAGGAATGCTCGCCCCCCTGCTGTACAGGATATGTCTGCCACCCACCTTCCTGACATCTGGTGACTCTAACCAACCACGGGGTACCCCAAGTCTACTCCAGGGTTTCTACCCAGAGCAGCTCCATCGGCCAGACCTCAGCTCTCTCAAGGGCCTGATCTGAAGGTGAGGAGGTTATCGGACGGCCTGGCTTGTAGTGCAGGCTCAGCAACATGGAACTGTGTCTTTATCTCTTCTCCCAGTGTGCACACCAACACATTCACACATTCTCACCCACATACACACTCACACACACTCAGGAACTCACACATTCTCACACACACTCATTCTTACCCTCACACACACTCATACACACTCACACACACTCACAGGTACTCACACATTCTCACACACACTCACTCATGGGTACTCACATTCTTACCCCACTCATACACACTCACACACACTCACAGGGACTCACACATTCTCACACTCACATGCATTCACAGGGACTCACACATTCTCACACCCAACACACACTTGGTTCCAGATGCTACCCTCAACTGCACATGCTCTCCTGAGAATCAGCTCTGTCTGAGATAACGTGAAGAACTAGGCCTTACAAGATGCCCAAGGTGCCTGAGGGAAGGGTGCTGGCATGGGGAATGGGCAGAGGCTCTCGGTGCAAAGGTGGTGAGCAAGAGCAGAAGTGAAGCCCACCCACCAGGTAGTTGCTCCCGTGTTTGGACTTCAGCATCTGGGCCACTTGACGGAGGTTGCTGCGGAAATTCTCCTCATTGGCTGTGCTGGGGAAGGACACGGCGATGATGCGCTCGGTGACATACACCAGGTCCAGCTCACAACTGTCCTCCATGGCCCGGCTCACACTCATGTTTCTAGAGAGACTGAACAGAAGACAGGTCCAGGTCAGAACCCAGGAATCCAACCCTGCCTCTAGTGTACTATGGAAGCTTATCTTTCTTAAAGGTTTATTTATTTATTTATTGTGTATATAGTGTTCTGTCTGCATGTATGCCTGTAACGCATGCCAGAACAGGACACCAGAACACATTTAGATAGTGTGAGCCACCACGTAGTTGCTGGGACTTGAACTCAGGACCTCCGAAAGAGCTGCCAGTGTTCTTTACCTCTGAGCCATCTCTCCAGCCCCCTATGGAAGTTTTTAAAAGGATCCAGAAGGGAAACGGTAACTGGGAATGATGCTCCCAGAATCCTGGAGCAGAGCCCTGGCCACTCCAAGCACTCAAGCTGAGAAGACAGGAGGCCTCCCTGGGGAAGGGGGCAGCTCAGGTGATATGCTCACATGGGCAGGCTCAAGCTGAGCCAGAGGCCAGGCACATTCCAGTCTCCCTCCCTAAGGCAGACTGACCCCTGCACTCTGTCCCCAGCTCTCCCTTCACAGATCATTCTTGGCCCAGGGCCCCCTCATTCCTAAAAGCCAGAGAAGTGAGAGGGTGCTGGGTGTTTGCTGCAATGGTTTCAGGGGTCCTAGAAGCAATACGGAACACATATTGTGTCTCTCCCCTGGACACAAGGTGAGGGAGGCATGGAACTCACATTAAGCATGGAGCTTTATGCCATCTGCTTTTCTACTAGAGGAGGGGTCCATGTTGTCTACTAGGGTACCTCTTCCCCATCCTCCTTCCCATGTAACCTATTACCACAGTCTCCCTCCCCAACCAAGGTAGGCAACATTCCTTATTTCGCTAACATTCACTCTACTGTAACAGTATGACACTGAGGTTGCAGTGGATAAAAGCAGCAGATCCTCTGCCCTTGGTGACAAAAAGCCCCAGGACATCAAGGAGCCGAGAAATGACATGGGCCCAGATGTCTGAATGTGTGCAGGCGTTTCAGAAGCTAGTTACAATTGGACCTGAATCCCAGTCGCTCCTCATGCCTATTATATCCCAGCAGCCGATGGATGGAGCTCTGACTACTACCCAGGAGCCAGATGCCATCTGCACACTTACCCCAAATGTTGATACAGGGTAACCTGAGAACCCTTCACTCTCAGTAGTCCTTTGGTCCTGGCTCTAAAGAAGGGACTGCATCCTCCTCAGAAAAACTCATAAACCTAGCCCATTTCTTTCCAGCCTTTCCCTCTGACAGGTAGAGAAAGGAGAGGAGCCAAGATAGCAACATGCCTGAGTCAGAGGTGGCCATCTTGGGGTACTGGACAGGAGCGATTACAATTACCAATCAGCTCACTATCAGGCTGGCTCCCAGGAAGAACACAAAAGCTGAACAGCGCCATCAGCTGGACAAGATTGGCATCACTGCTCTAAGTGTACCAAGCAGTGAAAGGATTGGGGGGGGGGGGGGGTCCACAAAGGGCCACCTTGGTCTACAGGAGCTCTAGACAGAAACTAGGGAGCCTCAGAGAGGCAGGGTGTGGGCAAAGCTTAGAGTCTTCCTGTGTAAAGAGCTCCTCCCCACAATCAGAGACCTCATCCACAGAGTCAGCATGGGCCTTGATGGCCCCAAATGCCACTTCCGGCCAATGGGGACCTTGAACAAGACACTGCAGACACTCAGCAACTCATTTGCCAATACACAGACCTTCAATGCCATTACAAGGACTGATGAGCTCACATAGGGAAATGCAGAATCCACCTCAAGGTCTGTTCTAGAATTCACAATGATGACAGCCAAGGGCCAGTAATTCCAGGCCTCTCACTAGGACTGTACAGCATCAGTACATGAAAATACCCAAACCCCATACCCTCCCTCTCTGCCAAGTGTACCTGACAGGCTGCGGCTGCGGCTGCGGCTGCGTGCTTGGGGAAACTCTCATGGAGTCCTGGAAAAGAAGACATAGCATTACAAGGAGGGGAGCACAGAGGGAGGAGCAGAAAGGAGCCCGGGGCACAGCCACACACAGAGCCTCACCCCCTCCTTGGCCAACACTCCATCCCCTTCGCCCTAACACCCAACACACCAGCCACAAAAAACCAAAGGCCAAAGTGCCTGCTGTGGGAGAGACCGGCTTAGCTGGAAAGAGGAAATCTCTGATATAAAGACACACAGCCACCTGGCTGGCTCCCCTGCTCTGGGGACACACATACCAACACTGGCTGGATTGGCAGAAACTCACCCTGCCCTAACTTAGCAGGCATCATAACAGTAACATCAACTAGAGATCACAGACAGCAACCACCAAAGCCGGGGGTGTCTACCCTTAGGCCAGCTCTGAACCTGTGCCCTCTGTCACTCCCATTCCCCACTCCCCATCCTTCAAAGCCACAGCACAGAGAAAGCTATGACAGGGCAGCAGATGTGTAATTTAAGATAGGCACCCAGGGCCCCTCATGTCTAAGTCCCCTTGTCTTATCCCATCTCACCTGCCCCACATCCAGCGTACTAACGGTACAAAATCAAGCAAACAGACCCAAGTTGGTGACCCAAACTTGCAGGGCAGGTAAGTGACAACCTGCAAAAGCACTAGGTCCCAGCATCCTGCTGGGCAGGCAGCATGTGAGATGCTTAGCCCACTGAACCTGGTAAAACATCACCAGAACGTCACAGAAAGACAGGGCAGCCCTCGATAGCTTGTTATGGACAAGCAGAAAAACAAAACAAACAAAGACATGCAGAGGAGCCTCCTCACTAAGTGCCTAGCACTTGGTCAATGGCAGCTGTCACTTTAACTGTCACTCTCTTATTAAGAAGAACTGAAAGAGAAGTTCCTGGAAGGGAAGGGACAACCGTCCATCCTCGTGAAGAAAACAAGACCCGCTTTCCTCCCCCTCAGCAGCTACCATCTACTCCAATTCCACTGAGTCACCTCTCCTGGCCACCAAATGGCAGCCTACCTTAGAGGCAGCAAGACTGCCATATGCAAAGAACAGGAACATAGGACACACTGTGACTCACCCCTGAATCCCCGGGAAATTGATGACGGAGCAGGATTCGAACTCTGATCTGGGCTTGGCCACTGAGCCCAAGTGGAGGGTACTGTACCCAATATGCAGAGTGTTGGGCTCTGAGATCCAGCTCCCCATGGAGTACAGAGTCAGGGCCCCTGGTTTCAGGAAGGCTGGACACCCTACGGCAGTGGGGCTGCTCAGGGCTCAGCAGAACTCAGCACAAGAAGGAGCCAAACAGCGCTGTCAGAAGGAAGGATTCTCAGTCGCTCAGCATTTCCTGCCCTAGGACTTGGGGTTGCTTGCGTGAGTCAGGTCACGGCAGTAGAGGCGGGGACCAGGGTGTTTGGTTTTCAAACCCTAAGCCAGGCTGTTCCAAAACTTCCCACAAAGCAGGCAGAAAACCAACACTTCATCCATCCCATTGCACTGGTCTCTGATGAGGAGGCCCTGACTCTCCTCAGGCTCTGGGCCGTGCTCCAGGCTCTAGGGCCACCCTGCTATAAATAGCCCCTAGGGTTTCATCTGCTATGGATCCACAGGCACTCTTGAAGGAAGTCACCACAGCTGCCTCCAACAACTGGAAGCCACGACTTAGCCAACATCAGGACCAGGCAGGGAGCTGGAGGAAGACAATGGGCCAATTGAGCCAGGACTGATGAAGAAACTGGAGAGCCAAGCAGAGCTGGGAGCCGCCAAAGGGAAGGCACAGGCAAAGGATGCACAGGACCCAGAGACCAGGCTCCCAGTCCAGTTCCCCACCACCCTCTGGCCAAGGTTCTAACACTCCACATTCCTGACTCCCGCCTGGAAGATAAATACTTGGCCCAAACAGAGTCTGCCCTGCCGCCTCCAGAGGTGATAAGAACAGTCCAGACACTCTGCAGCAGGGCGGCTGGGGCAGAGATGCATAGGGGAAGCTGTCCTGGGCAGGGGCTAGGGACCAACAGCTGGACTGTCACCCGCTGATGAATCACAGGGCTGGGCTGTGTTCGCACCAACAGGGCTTCCTGTTTTCTGCAAGGTTTGGGGACACATGACCCTTGCTGGCAGAAAGCAGGCTTGCATGGGGACTGTGGAGGCATCGTGAGCACAGGAGAACAGTAAAGGGGCAGGCAGCCAGGAGCAAACAGGTGCTCCAGCCCTGAGCTAGCAAGGCACGCTGAAGCCTGGAGACAGCTCTGTGTCGCCCTCACGGCAGACATGCTCTCGAAGGTTAAACATTCACTGAGGCTGTGTCCTGGGAACCTGGGAGAGATGTGAGGTTCAAGCCTCACCCTCATTCTGTGCAGTGAAGATAATTGTCAATCCACCCAGGGAAGAGGCATAGTGGCTTGGTTTCATATTCTCATCCGTAAAATGGGTACAGCCCAAAGATCTGAAATCTTTCACCTGCCCTACTCGGAGTCCCTGGGGAAGGTTTATTTTAAAACGGAAAATAAATTCTCTGCCCGCCTGGAATCCCATTCTTTTCCCCTCTAGGGAATATCGAAACTTAACTTCCTACTAGCTCCTCCCAGGACAGACCAATAATAGAACTTTTGATTCCACTCCCTAAGCACCCTATGCTCATCTCTCAAACATGCCTCTCCTTTACAGAAAGGCCTCCATGAAGGGCATTCCACAGCCTCCCCCAAAAGCGTCTTTCCTCACTGGCAGGATGTCCCTCCTCATATCTAACCCTCATCCTTCCTGCTTCAGGCACCAGCTCTTTTTTCCTTGGTTCTCCCTGCAGGCAGTAGCTGACCATAACTCAAGCTCCAGGTCTGCCTTCTGGGGCTGCTCTATTTGCCATCTCCTGCTCCCCATAGCATATCCATGCAGCCAGAGCTGTGGAAACCCTGGGTCTCCCGGTGGGGCTTGTTTGCAGCTAGAAGCTGGGAGAAGTCTTGTTTTCCCTTCAGGTTCATGGAGCAAACAAAACACCTCAGGACAGAGAAGGAAAAAAAAAACTTGTTTCCTGAACCTAGGTCCCCAGGGTCCCCGCTGAGAGGAAGATCTGCCAGTGAATACCAGGGGTCGAGTGAGGCAGTCGGAGCCCAGCCCTTCATTCTTGCATCTCCTCAGTCGAGGCCCCCCACACAGGCCCCCGCAGCCACACCCCTTCCTCCCCCCCTTCCTGCCCACCACTTGGATTTTTCCAAAACAAAGTGCGACACAGCACACATCTACAGCCTCCACTGCACACCAGAGAGGCCAGAGCAGGAAACATCCCACAGACAGGCTAGTAATGCCCTGTGCCAGTCTCTCCTTCCCCCTGCCCAGTGCACAGGACAGCCCCAGGCAGCCAAGGGACCAGCACTGCAGCCGTGGGTCACCCCACCTACGACAGATGTCTGGAAGCCTGATGGTGGGCTTCCACAACTCCACAGTCGGCAGGCCCTTCTGGAATCAGCCCTCCGGCTTGCCCCTCTTACACTCCTTTAGTGAGACTCATCTTCTGCTTTCTCCTACCTCCCTCCAGACAAGGCACCACCCTGACCCACACTGACACACAACCACTTGCAGATTCAATGAACCCACACCAACAAATGTTTTTCCTGGAAACTAAAACACGATACCATCAACCACAACTAAATGGCCACCTCTTTCTTCCATATGATCAAGGTCAAACATGCCCCCGGGGTTAATAGCTCTTTTAGATGTCTAACCTAACTTCTGGTTTGGATGTAGTTTATGGACTCCATCTGGCTCAGGCTAGGAAGGCAGTGCTAGAACAGAACTTCTAAACACACCCAGAACATCAACTGAAAGCAAGGAGTCGAAGGCTACCACTTTATCCCAAGGGTTAAGAGTCCTGGATGACACATATGCTCTATAAAATGGAGCACGGCATCTGACACACACTTTGTCATGAAGGCATACAACCTCCCTGCTAGCTTCTGGTCCCCAAAAGCAATAATGGCAGTAAGACGAGCTAATATTTACTGAGCCCCCATCACAGCTGGGAGTGCCTTGAGCTAGTTCATCCTTTGCAATAACACACAGGAGCCTAAATTCTCAGCAGCGTCCTGAGTACCAGTGAACAGGAATCCTCACATACCTCCACGGATCCTTCCCCCAACCTAGGAGTCCATGCGTCCCCTAGACAGCTCCACGCCTTAGTGCTGGGCCTAAGGCGGCCCAGGATGGTACAGCAGTGTCGGTGGGTCACCCTCAGGAGCTGCTACAGCTCAACCCCTCCCTGCGGGGCCCTCCCTACCAGAGGCCAGGCAGCTGTCAGATGATAGGGCCTTGTGCCATCAACAGCTCCCCCTGTGCCAACCGCCAAAACCACTCCCTGTTCCTCTCCAGGCCTGCAGTGGATGGAGGGGCCAGCATGGGGCACAGGGCAGAAAAGATCTGAGCAAGGTAAAGTGTCTTCTGTGGGACCTGCCAGGGTGTAGGGACAAGCCAGCCCCAACAGACAGCATGGGTTCCTGTGCCCTGGCCTGAGTTCCCTCTGACGGCCCACGTGAAACTGAAGACAAAATGAGCCAGGACCAGATAACGCTCTTCCAGTGTCTTGTATCAGAAGCAGAAAAGTCACACGGCAGTCACCATTTCCCAAGACTCCCGGCTTCAGGCAAGCACCCCGACAGTGTCTCCAGCATCTAAGGATACCTTAAGAGCCTGTTTCCCTAAGCCTGCCTTCCACCAAGCCTAGCTCTCAGATCCGCCGCTCTATTCCTCCCCTACCCAGAACTGCCACGCACGATGGTGAGGACCAGGCCAGGCCTGAGCCCAGCAACTGACTGCATGGGTCTTCTCTTTCCTCAGCGCCTCAGCCAAGCCAGCTAGGCCCCCTTCGAGAGAGTTGCTAAGGTCTACAGGTACCACCCCTCGCCTGCTTGACACCCTTGCTTTACCCTTGGGAGCAGTCTTGGGCCCTGCCCTCCTCATACTCACGTCCTCCTGGAGGCTTTTCGGGGAGCTTCCACCCCTGCAGTCTCCTTCCCCCTGTAGGCAGAGGAGAGGCTGTCAGAGAGAGGGAGCAAGATGAACAGTACAAGGTTCCAGAATTCCTACCTGCCAGGGTCAGGCTGGAGGGTGAATGGGTAGCAGAAGGTCTGGGGTTGTGGGTGGGGCTTGTGTCGTTTGAATACCTGTTTGTCCACACAAAGACCCATCAGAGAAAGGTAAACCCTCTCCTTTGGGGCCACCTCTTTGGGACACTGTTACTCCACTTTGAAAAAGAGAAAGCTAAGGACCAGACAGGCTTTCCCTCCCCTGGTTTCAAGCTGGCCTTTCCCATCCAACAACTCTTCTGCCTCAGTTTCCCCCACTGCAGAGTTCCCACACTCTTCTCATCCTCTTCCATCCAGCCTGGAGGGGACTCTGCTCATGTAATTCAAAAGATGGGTTGGAAGTCTGCCCGGTTTTCTCATATTCTACCTCTCTCATGCCCTGTGTGTGTGTGTGTGTGTGTGTGTGTGTGTGCGTGTGTGCGTGCGTGCGTGCGTGCGTGTGTGCATGCGTGTGTGTGCTGGCATGTGTGTGTGTGTGTGTGTGTGTGTGTGTGTGTGTGTGTGTGTGTGTATCACCTTTGCAAACCTGCATTACTAAAGCAGACAGGTGCTACCCTCTTCCTACCCTCTCAAGCAAGTTTGGCATTTGAGTCAGGGCTTCTCACTAACCTAGGAATTGTCAATGAGCTGGGCTAACCAGCAAGACCCATGGGTCCCCCTGTCTCTACCTCTCCAGGCCATGTGCCACCACACTGAACTTATTTTCCCAGATGATTTCTGGGGGCCAAGCTTAAATGTTCAGACTTGCACAGGCACTCCCCTGATTGAGGGATTACCCCCACCCCCTTTTTTGATGTTGTTGTTAGAGTGAGCTCTCACTATGTAGCCCAGGCTGATCTAAATTGAGGGTAACCCTTCCGCCTCAGCCTTCTGGATTCTAGGTTTATAGGCCTGAGGCATTTAGCATATTTCTTGAGGACAGGCTTACTCACTGATCTGCACAGCCCCACCCTGCTCCCTCTCTGTCGGCCTCATTCACACAGCCCATGGCTGGGCACAGGTTCCAGGGTCATCAACACCCCTTTCTCTAGGCTCCAACCCCTCCCCCATCTCTAAACCCACCTCCCCAAAAACCCCTCCCAGCACTGGCCTCCTCATTCTGCCCCTGCTGTCACTCACCACGTCCACTACATTCTTGTGTGCGTTCTCCGAGGTGATGGGCTAGGAACAAAAACAGAAAGTAGTGTGAACTTCACGGAAATAATGGCACAGCTGCCTTCAAGGCTGACAGTCAGGGTGGTAACAAGGCACAGTCCCAAACTTCAAGACATCATTTGGCTGGTCCTAAGCTGGGGAAGCACCATTTGCAAAATGACACACAATCTTATTAGTCATGGAACCATCCAGTTCCACCCTACCAAAGGCCCGCACTAGGTGTCCCTGCAAGACTCAGGCCACTCAATAAATGAGGACAACAGAATAAAGCACTCTTGCTCTAGCTAGAGTGTCTATCCAGGACAAGAATCCACAGAGGCAGGGAACACCATGGCCTGTTAGCCCCCTCAAACAGACAGAAGTTACAAGAGATGCCCAAGAGTATGAGCTCCTGGGGTCAGAGCCTGCCTGCTAAATACTGCCCAAGTCCCAGCTCCCAGTGACCAGCTGGCCCCACCCTAGGTACCTATGGTACACACACACACACACACACACACACACACACACACACACTCACAAAGCACCCCCATACTCACTCCACACTGTGCCTTCTCTTCTTCCTTGGTGGCCTCCCTCCTCTAGGAAGCTCTGATTATACCCATGGCCTCCCCACTTGTGCCTTTCTAAAAGAATGGCCTTATCTGGCTCTATACACTGCATTCCTCCAACCTTGGTTAATTTGGGGATTTAAGATTTGTTTTATCATTTTAATTATGTGCATGTGTGTACTTCCATGTGTGGGTCTGTTGACATGAGTGCAGGTGCCCATGCAGGCCAGTAGCATCGGATCTCTGGAACTGGATTTACCGGTGGTTGTAAGACATTCCAAAGGAATGTTGGGAACTGAACTCCATCCAGTCTCCTGCATGAGCAATACATGCTTTTAACTCTAGTCCTGGTTTTGGATTTTGGCTCTACCTTCGTCCAAAGTAATCATAGTAACACGTTTTGATCAACTCAGTAGAAAACCCCTCATACCAGGAAGCAGAGGGACCAGAAGTGGGGTCATCAATAAACATGCACCAATGAACCATCCCTGCCATCCTTCCTCTACCCCAGTCAACACAAGAGCTTCACCCTAAGTGTGGAGAAGAATGAACAGGGTGGGGTGAGGAATAGGAGCTTCCAAGGCCAAGCTCACCTCCCCGCCATCCCTGGAGGTGTATCTGCCACTCCAAGAGGGGACTGTGACCACCTGAAAGGCTATTTAGGTACTGGGTGTCCCACCTTCCTAGAAGTTGTGAGTCATCACATACTGTAGAGACCAGAAATGTGTATCTCCAACAGGGTCCTGGGTGATTCTAAGCAGACAGCCCAGCCCACACCCTGACTCTGCTGTCAGCAGGGTGACCATAAGCAGGTTGCCCATCCTTGCTGCCCACCCTGCATGGCTGCCTGTGGTAACTGCATGTTGAGCAAATGGAATAAAGGTCCCCTATGAAGAGGACCTAGCTCCCAGCATAGGCTAGCCCTTACAGCTACCCGCTCACTCTGAAGTTCCCCCGTGACATGGAGGCCTGCCCCACCCTGCCTTACTCAGACCCATGTCCAGCCTTCTTCGAGCCATAAAGTTTAGTAGAAAACTACAGGCCTCAGCAGAGTGGGAGAAATGCACCCTTCCTGCCAGGGATCATCTGAGCGCCGTCCCCTCTGCCCCCACCCCTTTCCTTTGCCAGCTGGAAGCCAGCCACAGGCAAGGATCACCAGCAGTCAGATGCCTTCAACACACTGTCCCACATGTCTCCCGAGGAGCTAAAAATTTCCAAACACCCAGACTGCCCTGCAGAGTTCATACCCTGAGCCCAGCATGCATGCATCCAGGACTAACTACCAGCCCTAGACTACCTGAGAATGGAAAGTGCAGGGACTGATCCCAGCTAGACAGAGTCAGCTAAGGCTACCCAAGCTCTCATGGTACAGTGGGGAAGCTCCAGGAACTCTCCAGGGCAGCTGGGGTCTCTGAGAACTGTGGAGTCCCCATTGCAAGTCCCCATGCAAATAGGCAGGCAGGCATGCTCATGCGCGCTCTCTCTCTCTCTCTCTCTCTCTCTCTCTCTCTCACACACACACACACACACACACACACACACACACACACACACACACACTAACCCTCCCTAGTTTATTTTAGTCTTAGAAAGAGTGGTGTTTATTTATTTTATATGTATGTGTACGCGCCTGAATGTACATATGTGCACCACCTGTGTGCAAGTGCGGTCATAGGAGGGCATCCGATCACCTAGCACTGGGTTTACTGGTCACCAAATGTGGGCGCTAGGAACTAAACCCAGGTCCTCCGCAAGAGCAGCAAGTGCTCATAACTGTTGCACCATCTCTCAAATCCCTGATTTTTCCTCTTAGAACACATTGCTCTCCAACATTCTATTTTATATTTACTAACCTCCTTCAGAGCCTGCCTCTCACTGAAATATGAGCTATGTCCATACTGAGTGTTCAGCACACTATGGTCCCTTTAGAAATATCTGTGGAATGAACAGTCTCCTCGATCTCTTCTCTGAAATCCTAATCATACTCAGAATTGACTGAAAACACAGAAGCATCCCAGGTCCCCTGGACATATGAAAGCCTTCACCTTCATCTTTGTTTAGCTTTAGGTCAGGAAGGACCTTCCTAAACCACATGCACACGTGCATACACACACGAATACATGCATGCACACACGCACACCACATCCTCACATGCCCCTCCCAAGACACGCACTAGAGGACCTTGAAACATCACCTGCTCCTGTCCCCGATCCACGGACAGGGACCAACGAGCAAATGGAAGACCTGCCAGTATCTTGAACAAGATGCAAGACAAGACCAAGCTGCCCCAGGCCTGCAGAGCCCAGTGCCAAGTTCACTTCACTGCCCCTCTCCTGAGGTCTGCTGACATCTCAAGGTCAGCAACATAAGGCTGAGTCACATAGAGCCTAAACAAAGACAATGCTGGCTTCACACAGCAGTCTCTAACCCCTGCTAGCTCAGGTCTAGAGACTGAAAGTGGCATTCCACACATGCCCGTTTTGCAGTCTGCACAGTGTCTCTGTCCCTGAGAGCCCATGCCTCCTCACAATTTGCACCCTACCTGCCTGCACTGCTTCCCCCTACTGCCAGCCATGATCTAGAGACACCTTTTCCCAAGGCTAAAGCAAGAACAACAGCTTGGTGTGCAACAGAATGGGAACCAGGTTCTGCTGCTTCCACACCAACCCTCTCCACATCCTGGGAGGTGTTACTCACCTCCTAGATGGGGCAAGTGTACAGTGAGAGACTCTGGAATGCAGAGGAAGAGAGCCGGCTCCCTCAGTCTCTCACTGGGTTGTGTGTGTGTGTGTGTGTGTGTGTGTGTGTGTGTGTGTGTAGGTAAGTAGTTATACGCACTCTTGAGTGCACATATTTGGAGATCAGAGATCAACATCATATCTCTCCCTCAATCTCTCTCCACCTCGTTGATTTGGCTACTCTGGATGGCCAGCAAGTCCCAGGGCTCTCCCTGTCACCACCCAGTGCTGGAATTACAGGCAAGCACCACTGTGCCTGGTTTTACCTGGCACTGGAATTGAACTCAGATCTGCATGCTTGCACAGCAAGCACTTGGACTATTGAGCTACTTCCTAGTCCCATTCAGCAGAGAACCCATTTCTGGGGCCCTGGAGACTAGCTACAGCAGACCCTCACCTAGGGTCACCAGTGGGAATCAACTACTTCCCTTCACTTCCCTAGGAAGACTGGGAAATTGGAGCAACTGCAGTGGGAGAGATAACGGAGAACTTCCTGAATTTGCTGAACCACAGGGTGGGTAAGGAAGCTACATATCCTTTCTTCAATATTCCCTGCAAACAGACACACATGCCTTCTCCCTCCCTGTGCACACGCTGAGTGATCAAGAAGACTAGGAGGCTGGAACACCTACCTGCCTGGGGATCATACAGTAGAATGCATTGATGGCCTGCAGGGAGGCTGCATTGAGGGCGAAAAATGTATCTGTGGGCTGCTGTTTAGCGGAAGGAAATGCTGGGGCTTGGGGATGCCCCAACCTGAGTCCAGGGCTCGGGGACAAGAGGGAGGGTACAGAATGCAGACTCAGCCTCCAGTGGAACATTCTGTCCAGAACTCTTCAAACCCTCAGCTCTAGCCTGCCAGCTCTCTCTGCTCTTGTCCCAAGGGAAGTCTGGAATCCGGGCAGTTTGGAAGCCAAAAGACCCCGTGACATCACATCTGCCACCACGCTGATGATCTGTGAGGTCATCCAGCACTACCTATCTTGGGAGGGGCAGGGCCTGGAGCCAGTAGGGACAGCCAGAAGGGACTGGAATTGTTCAGATCCAGGGCCCAGGGAAAACTATTCTGGGCCCACTTCTTCCCAAAATAGAACCATAAGTAGATATGGGGTTGAGTACAGGAAGGCAGGGGCCAGGGTATGGCATCTGGGAACATGTAACGGAGAATAGCAGTGGGGAGCTGGGCTGCATGCTGGAGGCGTGCCTCCTAAGGCCCCATGAGGGCAGCTTCTCAACAGCGGTAATAACAACATCAACAGCAGTGACAGAGAAAGCCAGAGCTTCCCACTCCAAAAGCCTGCTTTGGGTCAACTGCTTGCCCAGGCCCCCTGAACTGTGAATCCACTTCATGGTCACAGGGATTGGAAGAGCATTTGGCTCCTCTTCTGGCAGTTTCTGGGAGGATACTCAGTTCCACATGAGCCCAGGGTCTGCCCTCCAAATCTGTGTCCCTGCTATGCTCCATCCCAAAGCACCAAGAGGCCATGGGGTGGGCACAGGAACAGCTGGGGTTGATGCAGGACACTGGGCAGGCAAGAGGCCCAGGTGGCAGACGCTGACCTAAATGTTCAGGTTAGGTTGCTGCCAAGGCCACAGCCTCTCTTAGACACACTCATGCCATCAGGGAAAAGAACAAGCTCTTGGTGATTAAGTGGAAAGCTATGCCTGACTTCTGCACCCCTAGAGGAGCACAAGCAAGTCTGTTCCCGTCCCCGGTCCCTCCTCCAAGCCCCACCTCAGGGCCAGGCTAGAATACTGAGTTGTCCCTTGGAGCACAACTCTCCTCCCCCAGGGGGCCAGGGCTGACATAAGACCCTGCCTCCTCCACATCCTCGGGCAAATCTGGCCCAGGGCCCATGAAGCCCCTGCTTGATGTCTACCCCACCTGCCATCCTTTGGCTACCCCTTCCTGCCAAGCCACCCCCAGTTGGCAGCAGAGTCCCACTCTAAAAGCCTACTTTGGGTCAATTGCCTGCTCAAGGACCCATAATGGCCCTTAGTGCTTAGCACTCAAGGTCCTGTTCTCCACCCAGGCCGTGAACTCCTCTAAGCCGGGTCCATCCCTCTACAGCCCCAGAGTCAAGAGCTGGCCCTCTTCCCCATCCCCAGCATGCCTCTCCTCTTCAGCAGAGTACATTTCCATCTCCATCTTACAGCACTCCACGCCTGCCAGCCAGGGCCAGCAAGTGGGTGTCTAGACCCTGGTAATATACAAGGTCACAGGATTTCCTCTTCCCGCAGCCCAGGCGTATACCTGCTGGGCATCAGGCTACCGGGGACAGGATCCTGCATCCTCCTGAGCCTCTCCCAAGGGTGGTCAAAGGAGGTCTGACCTCTGACCTCTGGGGACCATGTCCCTTGGCTGCCCTGAGTAAAGACAGGACCTGAGAGGGCCTAAGGCTGGCAGCTGGCACCCCATACCCAATAGGCGCCAGTGATTGGCGAAGGGTTCCAGCAACTTGCCTCCTGGCATGGTTCCATTTTCCAGAATTTTCTAAAGATGGCCCCCCACACCCCTCTCAGCACCTGGGATAAAGTTTATCAGACCCACAAAGCATTTCCCTGTCACAGTCCTTGATGGAGGAGATGAAATTTGCAAGCTAGTCCTCCGGTTTTCCCATACCAGCTCATCACCCTCCTCCTGCTCTTCCTTTCTACTTCTTGGCCTTAAAAAAAAAAAAAAAAAAATAGTATCTCACTGTAGACCAGGCTGGCCTTGAACCCTGTGTAGCTGAGTATGACCCTGAACCTCTGATCTTGCTTCCACCTTCTGGGTACTGGAATTACAAACATGTGTCACCATGCCCAGTTTCATGCCATCCTCTTCTAACAGGGGCAGCCAGATGCCTGCTGCTCCAGGCCCTGTGATGGGGGTCCTCTGTATAGCACTTTAAAACTCGTAGGGTCCAGATGGAGAGATAGCTCAGCAGTTAAGAGCTCTCGTGGCTTGTGGTGCTTGAGTTAGTGAGAATGGCTCCCATGGACACACACATTTGAATGCCTGGTGCACAGTTGGTGGGACTGTTTTGGAAAGATTAGGATGTGTGACCTATTTGGAGAAGGTGGATGACTGGGGGTGAGCTTTGAGGTATAAAAAGCCAAGTTGTTTCCAGTTAGTTTCCCTCCTTCCTCCATCCCCCATCTTCCTATTCCTCCTTCTTCTGTTTCGTTCTCGCTTGCTTGCTCACTCACTCACTAGCTCGCTCTATCTGCTCTGCTCTGCCCTGCCTCGTGCTTGTAGAACAGATGTAAGCTCTCAGCTACTACTCCAGCACCGTACCTTCCTGCCTGCCACCATGCTTCTTGCCGAGATAGCCATGAACTCTAGCATTCTGGAACCATAACTTTAAATGCTTTCTTTAATAAGTTGCCTTGGCCGTGGCATTTTGTTGGGGCAGTATAAAAACAACTAAGGCATTGTTCTTCCAGAGGACCTGGAATTCAGCTCCTAATACCCACATCACAGCTCACAATCACCTGCAACTCTAGGTTCAAGGGACCAGGCGCCCTCTTGTGGCCAGTCAGGTAACAGCACACACATGTTCATATACATACATACATACATACATACATACATACATACATACATACATGCATACCTACAAACAAAAATAATCTTTAAAGACTCTAAAGATCTGTTTAAGACCTGGCAACTCCAGCAGAAGAGAACACTACTGGGCTAGAAGTGTGGCTTGGTTGAGCTTACCTCACATGCACAAGACTCTGGACTCTCTAACATGCACAAAGGAAAGTAAGCCAACTTAGAAAAGAACGTTGCAAGTCAGCACAGTGGCTATCACAGACCGTGCATGCACAGCCATGGGTAGGTACAATTAAGGAATGGTTGACCAGATGACAGACCTTCTCTTACTACCCTAGCCCACTGACCAGCAGAAACATTAGGGACCAGTCACCAGTCAGACACCTGGGTAGCCCCAAAGAATCAGACTGGGGTACCCTTCTAAGTCCATCCTGCCACTGCCAGCTTTGTGCCTAGTATTTCACTGCTATCATTGCAGGGGCCCCTCCCCATCAGGGTGGTCCCAAGATTCCAGCAGATGCCCAAAATGACAGGTAGAATAAAATCTTATACATACATGCAGAACTGTGTTCTCATATAGAGGAAGCAGCTCATGACTTCCCTTAGGCCAGCTCTGAAATTATTGTACTGTGGATCTATTCAGTAAAATAGCAGTGACATTGCATCTAACACTATGACACCATGACAGTCCATCTGGTGGCCAAAGCAGCTGCTGACTCACAGGCAAACAACACATCCAGCATGTACTCACTGGGCACGAGTAGACAGACATCGTCAGGTTTCATTACACTACTGAAAACAGCACACAATTTAAAGTGGATGAATTGTTTATTTCTGTAATTTTCCACTTAATGTTTTTGGCCCTCAGCTGACATCAGGTAACTGAAACCCAGGAGAGTAAAACCTCAAATTCCTAGCGGAGAGACTGCTATGTTATTATTGTAGGTGAAACCACGTGCCCTTAAGTATTCTGACTCCCCTGCTCCCCAACTCTCACCCCAACCTGACCTCCAGGTTACTTTGGAGGACATTCCAACCCCCTGCTGTGAGGCTAACAATGGCAGGGGAAGCTATGTCTCCAGTTACCCAGGTGCCCAGGGTACTAGCCTTTGTGTGTAGACAGCCTAGCCTCAGATGCCTTGATAGCCAGTTATCACATACACAGAGTTCCCGATGTGAGGTGCCTTAGTGGGGAATCCATTCAGCAATCATCATCCAGAAACTTCTCAAACTCTTTATTTTTCAGGGCCTGAGAACAGCTGCTTCAGCTCTTTGCAAGAATCAGGAGTGTCTACAGCAAGCATCCTAACTCTGTCCGGCCCCCTAGAGCCCCATGGGAGGGGGCAACCCCCGGACTCTTCTACCCAATCCCTTGGGCAACATCTGTTGGGCAAGATGAAAACACGAGTTGAAGATTAAACCACTTGGCCCTAGCTGGCCTGGGCACAGGCTGGAAAATATGTTTGGCCAGCAGGCCCTGAAGCTGGGCAGAAAATCTGGGTCTGAATCAGGGGAAGGGTGGTTAGGATTCATTCAAGGTCAGAAAAAAGAAAAAAGAAAAAGGAAAAAAAGCTAGCAGAAGCAGAGACAAACCAAGACCAGAACATGCCATAGACAGACAGATGAATAGGATGCAGCAAGTTGGGAAACTAAGACAGGCCAGATAGCGGCCTACAGAGGCTGGAAGGCTGGCAGTGGAGGGAAAAGGAAAAAAATTCCTGAACCCACCCTTTCCTCCCACTTAGGCGTCTGCTCCAAGCGCTTGCCTCACCCACCAGGAGGAAGCAGGTGCTAAGTGTGCTGGGGAAGCAAACTTTCTCCTTGTTTCTCCTGCACTTTCCCACTGTCAGGGCGGCACAGGGCCTCCCAGTCAACGCAGCGGCTTGTCCCAAACCCCCATGCACAGAACTCACCACAGTCACCAGGGAACACAGGGCCACAGCGGTGCCCACCTACCCCCAGCTATCACAGTCCTAAACTGTTCCCAGCACACATGTATGAATGCCTACCGAATGCAAGGAAGATAAAAATCCCTGTCCTGGAACTCACATGGTGTGGGTGGACCTCAGTCAAGGTCAAGTTAAGTAAGCAAGGGGCAGAATGTGTGAGAGGCCATAAGCACCACGGAGAAGGGAAGAAGGGAGGGAGGTGAGATTCCTGTGGGGAGGGAAATGCGGGCATGTGAGGAAGGCAAGAACCTTGCAGGTGTGTCTATGGGAAGAGCACTGGAGGCAGAGGAAGCAGAAGGAGCCATGTCCCTGAGGGTAGCATGGTGTCTGATATGTTTAATGATCAGCAAGACAGAGGCCAGGAGCTACAACAGAGTGGGAAAGGAAGGTTTCTGTGGAAGAACCTAAGGCTTTGCTCCAAGTGAGGTGACAGACCTCAGTGGCTTCGGGATATATATTAGGTGGATTGGTTTGATGTTTTATTCTTTTGGCAACTTCATGAAGTAGGTACTATTACTAGCTCCCATTTTGGAAAAGAGTAACTAAAGGGAGATGGGGAGGTCAGATGATGTGTTCAGTCAGGGTCACTGAAGCCAAGAAGTTGGGGAACAAGGAATGGGGGGGTGTGAATAAAGATGTGGGAATGGGGTGCTGGGACCAGGGGAGGGAGGGGAACTCCCTGACTCTTACTGCTGGGGCACGTGGGTTCTGAGGCCCTCCAGGCCCCCACCTCACCAGGAGACTGCTCATCCAAAGTCCTGTAAAGCTACTACCATTGTGCAAGTGAGTACAACAGGGAGTCAGGAAGAAGGCCTACCTGGCGCACATGTCCTTCAAAAGGCAGGCAGGCTTTCCAGCTGGTAACTGCAAGCCTCCAGCCGGAGCACCATCCTATGCCCTTCTGTCCTGACCTTGGACCTTGCCTCTGTAAACAAAGCTCTCGAGCCAGACGCTGGCTCCTTTCTCGTGGTCCCTACACCCTGGACCCTCCGCCTTCCTGACCAGCCAAGGACATTCCGTTCTTAGCCCTAAGGTAGTAACTCAGTACAGATGACAAGAGCCATCCATCTTCTCTCCCCACTGCCTTCCTCAGGGTACACGACATGTCTTTGTGGCCCTGGAGGGGTTTCTAGCCAGACCATTCCCACTGTATTCACAGCCTCACCCCTACCCTACTGTGAAAGTAACACTCCACATGTGGAGGGTTCAGGGGGGCTGCTGGCATCCAGGAGAGGCTGATCTAGGGAACCTGGCCTCTGTAGCTGGTCATGGACTGAGTATAGAGCAGAGCAACATGGCTCTGAGGTGGCCAGGTATCTGAAAGCCCAGTGTTATCAGTCAGAAACCCAAGATGCAAAGAGAAAGAAGGTACCAGGCTACAGTTACAGGCAAGTTATGGCTGGAGCAATAGAAAACTAGATGGCCTGGTGGTGTGTCCCACATCTAGACAGAGCTAGTATCTTATGAAGGATACCAACAATAAGATTTAGACTCCCTGCAACACTGGCACCAACATAGGTGTTCCACACCAGCCCAGCAGGTCTGGTGGGCCCACATCATGCCCCTTAGCACATCCTTGTCTCTGTCTCTGTCTGTCGTGTCTTTCTTACACACACACACACACACACACACACACACACACACACACACACACACACCCCCTTCTGCAGTCCCCAGACCTGGCCTGCCCCCAGAACCCAGCAGAATGGGACCTGGAGAGGCTAAGGAAGCAGGAAGCCTGGCCAACACGTCAGCCCAGCTGCAATCAGTCTGCAGAGGGCCAGCTCCACAGCCCACAACTCATGGAGGTCCTGCCCCTGTCCGAACTGTTCTGGAAACATGACAGGGATGAGGGGGATGAGGGCCATAAAAGCAGAAAAACAGAGTCACGGGGACATAGCAAAGCTGAGGAGAGGAGCAGAGGCCACCACCTCATAGATGGACTCCGGGAAACACCATCTATCCCCCTGCCTCCAGCTGAAGGGTACAAGGAGATACCACAGCACACCCTAGTCCTCCAAGCCCTGGAACAACTGTAACCTAGCCAGGCCTGGGGACATACAAAGATGGCCTTTTATGGGTTTTCCCAAGGACCTCAAATCTCCAGACACACAGAGCAGGCCCTGCAGCATGTCAGGAGGGACCTCATGACTCATTTCCTCCCACCAGCCTCAGCCCAAAGCCCTCAACTCTCTCCACCCCACAAACCCAGCTCCAACATGCAGGGGAGACTGGAAAGGGGAGAGAAAGGTTGTCACTCACCACCAGTTCATGGCTGGATGGAGGAACACAAGGGGAAGCCACCTGTGAGAGAGGTAAAGAAAGTCCCTGTTAGCATCTGTCCCAGCAGCCCCTGGTCCTCCTGAGCTCACTCTTACCCCATCCCCAAGAGGACAGCCTTCCCTGGGACACAGGGAGAGCTCTTCAGAAGGCCACCCACAAACTTGAAACACCCCTCACAGGTCAAATCCCCATGACAGGTCAAACACCCGCCTGGACGTCAGCACAGCAGTGTTTATACCCTGGGCCCTGCAGTAACCATAAAGCTTCCTCCACCCCTATAGCCCTCAGTGAATTTAAAACTGTCGAAAACCATGATTTAGACCTGTAGGAAAGTAAAATCCCTTTCCCCAATCTTCTCCCCGTAGCCAGTGGCTCACACCCCAAGTCAGAGCAGGGGGAGGCCCCCGCAGGCTGGGAATGGTCACATCTTCCAGGGATCTCAGAGCACATTAGGGGGAGGCAGCACCCACTGGGAAGGGGACTGTCATTATCAGTTCATCCTCATTCTGCTCTGAGCCAAGGTCACAGCAACTTGGGCCTCTAGGAGGGAGAGAGGAAGGAGGGCGCAATGGCCACGCCAGCCCGACAATTAGCAGGGCACGTGTCAGAGGCCAGTGCGTTCCTTTCTCCAGCCAACACATTTCTCTTGGATCTCAGTACTCAACCTTGGCTCTAACTCCTCACCCAAGCATCAGGCCAGAGGCTCACAGAGAGGCAGAGGGTGGTTGAAGAGGCAGCAGCCTCTCCAGATGGTAGGCAGCCCCATCTCACATGCAAAACCAACGGTTGCAGAGTTGGTACCACCTAGCCAGCATGCTGCTAAATAGTGCTTTGCACATCCAAAAACCAGAAAGACCGCCTCTACCATTACCTCCCCAGGCGGTATGGAGGCACAGACAGGGTAAGCAATTTACCCATGGTTGTACAGCAGATGCTGAGGCTGGGAATTAAACCCAGGCGATCTGGGTCCCAAGCTTTGGTGTGAAGAGGTCTGATGACTCATGGCCCTCTCTGTAGGGGAATGAGGGGTGCAGAAAGAGCCCAAAGCCCAGTTCCTGATTCACATGAGCACAGAACTTAGGGTAAAGGTTTTAGAGGAGGTGTCTAGGGGTACCAGGCCCAGAGTGGGAGTTAAGATGGGGAGGAGAGAGAAAATCTACAGAGCTGCCTATGGTCACCCTGCTCCATAGCCATGGCTCAGCCAAGGGTTACATTGCCTGTCCTTTATAGCCCTGAGCCAACCCAACCATGGGGGCGGGAAGATTCAAAACACAGACCAGGCTCTCAAAGGACCCCTCCCAACTTATCAGAGCACCACAGGGTCTGGGCAGGATTGCTGGGTCACGTCCTGGCTGGGTTCCCATCCTGAGCACTGCAGACAGGTAGACCTATAGAGAGGGCCCTACACAGGACGTCAGCGCGGCCTCGGCTTCCAGAGCCCAAACTGGCCTCCATTGCGCAAGGGTAGGCAATGGCTTTGAGACACACAGAGGGTCTCTCTCCCAGACCCATCCTAACCGTGGACCTTTCCTCACCCTTCACCTCCAACTCTCCAGGTAGATGTACCCACAAAGAACCATCGCCTAAGGGGGTACAGTCATACCCCCCACAAGGCCATATCCCAGAGGCCTATCCACCCCAGGCCAATACTGGGCCATGGGTGCTGGCCCACGGACTTGTCTCTGAGTCTCATACTTGCTCTTTTTTTTTTTTTTTTCCTGAGGCACAGAAATGTTTCCTTAAAAGGCTGTCTGTCTCTCCTTCTCTCCAGCAATCTGGCCCCTAGCCACCCTCTCAGGAGCCCAGAATGTGCCAGGAGTACCAGGGCCCTGCCACTCTGTGGTCTATGCTCAACAGCCTCACACCCCTGGCACCAGCAATGGCTGACTCCACTGACTATAGGAGACTTAGGTAAGACCTGAGCTGTCTTCAGGGACTCTGATGACAGCTCTGCTTAGATCTCACCTCTAAGCTGGGATGTCAGGGATGAGACACGGGTGGTCAGCCTCAGGGAGTGGTCCCCCTGGCAGCCCTCTGGACTTGGGACAGAATCAGCCTACTGCTCCATGTCCCCAAATGAAGAATAAAGGGCACTGAAGTCACAGAAGCAACAACTACCACCACATTCACTTTCCAGAAGCCGTGGCTCTGTGACAACTCATCTAGGGCTTACAAAGGCCTGGGCCCACTAATTACTATTCCTGCTTAGTAGACAGGAGACTGAACCACAGCTGGGCAGAGGCAAGATCCCGCACTGCTCTCATACTCACCATGCTCTGCACAGAGCAAGGACCACCCAGACACCTGCCAGCACCTTCTTTCATTGTCTCACTACCTTCCAAGGAGAAGGACATGGGCCCCAATTGGGTAGCCCCCTGTGCCCAAGACCCCCAATAAAAACCAGTGTTATCAACCTTGCTTCCATAAAACTCCAGATTCCTAAACCGGCCAGGTCTTGCAGAAGAGTCTCCATACTTGTGTGCTCTGACCCAAGAAACTGTACCGGAAGCGTCATTCTTCCAACTACAACCTCATTAGTCCAGGGTGGGGGGTGTCGTCCAGCATGCACAGTATTCTGGGTAAAAACACTACTTTGGGTTTCCTTCCTAACATGTACTGGGTCCGTGTTTTTATTTGGTCGCAGTGGTGTTTTGTTGTTGTTGTTTTGTTTTATTTTTTGAGTCAGGGTCTTGCTATATAGCCAACACAAGCCCAAAACCCTTTCTTTCCCACACTGGAATGCACAAGATGCTGGATTCTGTGCCCAATATAATAACAATAACAACTATTGTGTTTTTATGTACTTAAAATAAAAAAGTATAAGATTCACAAATCAGTGAATTGAGTACATCCACAGCGACATGCCAGCCACTACCTACTTCTGGAGCTTGTTCATCATCCAATAACCACACCCACTTAACAATGAGTCCCTTCTTCCCATCCCACACCATAACATCTCATCTTCTGCCTCTGTGATGTACCCACCCCAGAGACCTCTGTGATGTGATGACAGATACCTGAGGGGCTTTGACCACCACTCCCACCTAAACTCCCTTTCCAGGGCAGATCTCAGGAATCGAGAGCTGTACCCCTGGGCAGGCCACACAAACCCTCATCTTCCAGGACCCTGTGTCCTGGAACTGGCCACAGACTTCTGACCCTTCCCTTGTCCCTCAGTAGGACACAGACCATCTTCGTTACAGAGGAAGGAATGATGTCCAGAGAGGCCAGGAAGAATGCACAAAGGGCCTTCCTGGGTTTGCCACCAGGCTGAGCAATCAGACACATGCAATGAGGTCTCACACAAACCCCAATGGGTGGCTTTGGGGGCCTTACACATAGCTCCTGGAGAGAGAGGTCCCCTCACTCCCACGCTGCTCATCATCTGTATACCTCATCATCTGTACCCTTCATCAAATCCTTCTGGGTACACCACAAACCATGCCTCCCAAGTCTACAGGGCCACAAGAGCAAATAGATGGTACCCAAAGCAGGGTCCTAAGAATCTCAAATGACATCCAATCAGTCAGAAGCACAAAGACACCCTGGAGTTTGAAACTGGCACCACGCTCCCAAACTATGGTGTAAGTCACTGTGTCTGGTGTGATATTGATCTAAACTAGGTTGGAGGTCACCTGTAAGTGTCAACACTGCAGAACCCACATACACATCCACAGACAGTCTTGTGCTATCTGGTGTGACAGAAACCAGGACATTTGCATTTTGTTAACAGACATGTTCATGAAGGACCAATCATAAGCTTACTGTTTTATGTCTGGCTGATTCCCCTTCATGTTATACCTGAAAAATATCCCCCAAATGGCATGTGAAAATCCAGGCCAGTCCCTTGGGATGTGCCCAGTGATGGAGTCTTTAAAGAGGTGATTGAGTCCACCCAGGTGAGCTCTGATTCAGCACAACCTGATTCAGTCCTTACAGGAAGAGATCAGGACACAGACCAAAGAGGGAGAGCCCACCCGTGAGGACACAGGTGAAGGCAGTGTCCATGTCCCGAGGAGCCAGGCCACAGAGACAGTGTTGTGTGCTGATCCTGACCGAAGAACCTAGTCTGGAAGGCGTGAGAGCCAATTTCATGACCCTGAATCCACACTTCTAAGAGGTTCAACGTGAAAACTGCCCCACTGGGTGTGCCACCATCCTGAGTGGATCCACATGTGATGGACACACAGCTCATTTCCAGAGAAGTCTCAGTGGTGATCCATATCCCTGCCCAACATGTCCAGGTACCCACATTAATGACTCGGAATGGTATATGGAACAGAGGGACAATGGGTTTATTAAGCACCTACTGTGCATCACTGAGTTAGGCACCTTACAGCCATTTGCGTTTTCACTTTCAAACCAATTTTTGAAGGAAAAACAAACCTCACAGAAGTGAAGCTACGTGCCCAAAGTCAAACATCTGCAGCAGTAGCTGGGCAGCAATGGCTAGGAGGGCTGCCCAGGTTCCTTAATATCAAGCTCTAGCTTAATACGTGCTCCCTCTTCTCCCAGCTCACCCCCAACAAGATGGGCTTCAGTACACTAGTTCCCAGGCAACCTCCCAACAACCCTGCATGCTCTCCGAAAGACTGTCGCCTGCTTCGGCCTGCCTCCAACCTGTCTTTCCTGCCTGTTCTCTGCCCCATGGCTAGAAGAGGCACACACTGAGGCAAGGCTCTGGACCTGCAGGGCACGGGGAGAGTGTGGACATCCCAAGGAGGACTAATGAGCCAGGCACACAGGAAGGCCAGGAAAAGAGGTCAGAGTTTTGGCTGCTGGCACTGAGGAGCCACTGAAGGAAGGTTCTTGAGTAGAGGAAAGACCATCAGAAGCTGAGCTCCAGGCAGAGAAATCCTGGCATGGGGGCAGGAAAAATGGAAGAGCAGAAGAACTTAAGGCAAGCAGGGAGGAATAGTAGCCATACCACCAGACACAGGGAAAAGAAGGGGGAGAAGAGGAGCCTGAAGTCTAAGGCCAGGGAACAACTGGGTACCCCAAAATATAGGAACCCATAGGCCACTCAAGCCCAGAGCTTCCAGCCTAGCCTCTACTCCTTCCACTCTCAAGCAGAGCCACCATCCACCACTCTGTCTGGGGTCACCCTTTGTACCAGGAGGCAGCCAGCATCTACGCTCTGGTCATCAAGCATCATCACATGGTGGCCCCAGAAAAGCCAGGTGTCTGTGCCTGTAACGGAGGAAACCACCTCATCTGTGGGTTCATACCATCAATGCATTGGGACAATCAAAGGCCCCTATTGAGTCACCCTGTGTTGTCATGGAAGCCTAGGTGTCCCTTGGGTCTTACGGGTACCCAAAGATGCCAAGACCATAGGGTTGAAGCCTAGAAGCATGACTAGACTGCTTAAAGAATGCCAGCAGGACTCAAAGTCACTAGCCTCCCTGGATGAGCTTCAGGCCCTAGACAGATGAGGTATTGTGGGGCGGTGGCCCCTGCCTTGGGTCCATGGCCTCTGGGCCTGTGCAAACCCTGCAGTGCACTGTCCCTCTCCAAGTCCCAGCCAGAAGCAAGGCTCTTCCCTTCCCTTATATAGAGTTCAACTACGACCAGGAAAGGAAGTGTGTAGAGTTCCTTCTTGCCAAGAGGCAAAAAGAGTCCCATTCCCAGGAACTCCTTGATCTGGAAGGACAGCCCCTGCCCTGGATCCCTCAGTTTCAGTGATGTCAGATAATTGGTGGGGTAGGGGTCTGCCCCTCCTATAAACATAGCCCTGACTAGACTCAGAACTTGGGGAAGACAGGACCCGGTGCTGCCTCAGATCACTGATTCCGAATACTGTCTCCAGGACCCACAAGATCCCCAGCACTACAGCCACTATGTCCCTACGTTCCTCCTCTGCCTTGGATCCTCTTCTGTGGCACCTGTCATTGGCTGCCTGGCCCACTGCCAGGCCCTACACAGTTTGTCAGATGTGATATTCAAGCAGGGAAGCTGCCCTCCTGGGAGACCCTTCACACGTCTCCCCGCATACAGGAGTAGCTCTCACACCCCACACAACACAGCCCACTCATCAAACAGTCTGCTTGCAGAAGAATGAGATGGCTGGGTGTGCTCGGGCCTCTGGTAGCCCACAGAATGCAGCATTCAGTCGGAAGGTCCCCAAGCAGGTAAGAGGTAAGGTGGAAGGTGGACAGAACATACCCAGCGATGATCCAAGTAGGCCTCATTACTGAAGCTAATCCCCTTTAGAGCTAGTCTGGAAGATGACACACAATGCCAACTGGAATCAACACTCTGCAGCAGTAGGTCTCAACCTCCTTAATGCTGTGACCCTCATGTTGTGGTGACACCCAACTACAAAATTATTGCATTGCTATTTCATGACTGTAATCTTGTAACAATTAGGAATCGTAATGTAAATATCCAATATATGACCCCTGTGGGTTGTGATCCACAAGTTGAGAGCCACTGCCCTATAGGCTCCATGGGCTGCACAACAATTCTAAAGATGGGCTACCTAGGGAGGGAGCCCAACCCTAAGACCCCAAGCAGCCAACACAATGGCCATGCTTGCTGATCCCCAATGTTGGGGAAGCTGGGGAAGGAACAAGGTTACACAGTGGGATGGGTTTGTGGGCAATAGAATTTGAGCTCCAAGCACCTACTGAGCACAGGCCTGGAACTCAAGATTGCAACCCAAGGTCATAAGAACAAGAGGCAGGCAATGGCCAGGACACAGGGTAAGCCGGGGAAAGGGGCCACAGACAGCAGGCATGGCTGGGCCCTGGGCCTGACACCAGCCAATGTCAAAGTTCTGGCAACTAACCCACCTCTGGGATACCCAATATTGTTCATGCCAAAAATCTATGCACCTTTCCCCCACTCCCCTAAGCCCGGAAGTCCCTCTCCCATCTATCACCACTGCAGTATCCTGAGTCAATGACATGGTAGCACTAACCCTTCCCAGGACCTCCTCTCTTGCCCTTGGTCTCTTTTTAGAAACCAAAAGGCCATTTCCAAAATGTACACTAGCCATGTTACTCCTCAGCCTAAAGGCCTTACTATCTTGAGTGAGGGGATCCACTCTAAATGCCCAACACAGCTGCTACAGCCCACAGGGACCTGTGGGATCATCCCTGCAGGCCCACTTCTCAACCTTCCCTCAAGATCCCTGGGACATTTCCCACTCTTTTATTCCAAATTCTGCCCTCTGTTGCAGAGCTTCGTAGCCCATTTCACAGACAAGGAAGAGCGGGGTGCTGAGAAGCTGCAGCCTAAGGTTACACATCAGTAAAGAATGAACGTGGAAGGAAGGCTCTGCCCCAGGAAGAGTCAAGACTCAAGACTAACTCCATTCTGCCCAGGACCTCGAGGTTTGCCCAGTGAGGACCACAGGAGGCCCTCCATAGAAGCCGAGGCCCCTGAGGGGGAGGACTGCCAACCTGGCTGAGCAATGTGTAACCTGCAGGGCCCAGCCGAAGGGTAATGTCCAGGCCCCTGCAGTAGCAGCCTGAGACCTCCAAAGCCAATCAGAGAGCACGAGGTAAGAGTGGGATGGGGCTGGCAGCCAGGAGGCCATCCTGAAAGAGGCAGCTGCACTGAGGTGAGAGGCTCTGAAAGCGGACAGAAGACAGAGTGAAGAGGGTGCTTAAAGAGGACAGAGGGGGCACTTAAAGGAGAAGATGGCAGAAGACAGGCCTGTTAGCACAGGCCTGGAATCCCAGCTATGTGGGAAGTTCGGGAACTGAAATTTCAAACGTCTCACTGTCTCAGAATTAAAAGCATCAAGAGAGCTGGTGATGTAGGGCTATGGTAGAGTGCTCACCTAGCAGGAACAAGGCCTTGGGCAGGGGAGAGATGGCACAGCTGGGAAATCAGACCCCTGATGCAGAAGCCAGGCCCCTTTGCTGAGTACAGGGGCTGAGCAGGCTTCCAAGCAGCCTCTGAAACACAGTGACCAGGGAAGCCCCTTTCCTGGGGCGTGCATCTGTTGCAGGGGCCTGGGTGGCACACAGACGACTTCTAGGAAGCTCCTAGAAGCTGGTCCAGGGACAGGCTATGGCTTGGTCAAAGTTCTGGTAGAAGAGGGAGCCAGAGGAAGTGACAGGCACAAGAAGCAGAGCCAAGCAGTCGCTCAGGCCAAGGTGACGGAGCTCCCAGCTGAGAAGAAAGATGGGAAAGAGAACCGAGAACCAGCCCAACCCTGGACGGAAGTTGTGGCCTCAGGAGGAGACAGGGATGTAAACAGACTTATAAATCTGCCTGGAACTGTGACAGTGGAAGAGGCCATTCCTACCCTAGGATGGCTGTCCAGGCTGTTTTCCCCAAGGCTACACCCAAAAGGAGGCTGTCTGCCCCCACCCCTCACGCACCACTGTGGGTTTCCGTCCCTACGTGAGAACTTTAAGGAACACAAGTCTTTGCCCCTAAACCATAGGAGAACGAGGAGGCAGGAAGGATGCCTGGGAGGGGAAAACCCACAGAGCCAAAGGTCTCGAGAACTGCTGGAGACTGGATCAGTTGCCACTGGGATGTGTCGGGGAAGGCTCGGGGAGGGGAGGAACAGGAGTTGGATTGAGTCAGACACAGCAGAGAAGGTCCCACAGGAGCACCAGCGCCCGGCCTCCTAAGCCAAGCCACCTGCTACCATTCAGTCCAACCAATGGCATGCAGACCTCTCTCTGTCCTACCACAGCTGCAGGGTTCCCTTCAAAGCACTGTTTCCTAACTTCTAGGAAGTCCATGATCCACCACCCAGATGACAGGTTGATTTTGTTTTGTTTATCAGAGGATGACCTTGAACTTCTGATCCTCCTGCCTATACTAGGATTACCTGTTCTAGGATTACCTGGGATTGCAGGTGTGCACCACTATGCCAAGTTTTGGGCATTACAGGGGTTTAAAATCAAGAGTGTCGCTGGGCAGTAGTGACACACACCTTTAATCCCAGCACTGGGGAGGCAAAGGTAGATGGATCTCTGTGAGTTCAAGGCCAGCCTGATCTACAAGAGCTAGTTCCAGGTCAGTTAGATCTATACAGAGAAACCCTGTCTTGAAAAAAAAAAAAACAACAACAACAACAACAACAAACCCAGGGTTTCATGCATGCCAGTTCAGTACTATACCAACTAACTGAGCCTCAACCCCAGCCTCAGGATGACAGTCTTGGAAAGGGATACATGCTAAATACATTCACTGCACCCTTCCATCCTCAGGATGACTATAATCTCAGGTACACTGAAACATCAAGAGGGTCATCTCAATTTTGAAGAAACGTCTTAAATTTCTGTTGATTCTCTGGACGCCCTAAATAGCCTAGCAGGCTGACAGGAAGTCCTTCCCAATGTCTTGCTACTTCTCTTTTTACAGGAGTCAAAGCTTGCCAAGGCAGGATGAAAGCAAAACCAGCCTCGTGTTTGTCAGGGGAAATTCCACAGCTGCAAAGTCTATCTATGAACTTCAGTCTCCCAGACCCCTGAAGGACCATTTTGTCCTGCTCACAACTCTAAATAGCTCAGCACTAAACTAAGCCTGTCACTTGGGAGCAGGTTCTGTTCCACGGGATCATAATACTTTCTATGAGCAAATGCCCTTTCCAAATTCCTGAATGCCTCCAAGAGGCCGACCAAAAAGCAAGGGTACTGGCTGGACTGCAAGCCAGGCGTGGGCTCAGACAACCTTTAACTCCCTCCCTCTCAGTATCCCCACACGTAAAAGGGACCGATGCTTTGCAGTGTGGTTGGGAACAGTTAACAAGATCATGATCAGGCAGAGGGTGTAGCTCAGCTGTAGGGCACATGCCTTCCCCGCTGATGAAGTCCACTGAGCTCCCATCTGTAGGAATGACTGGACACAAAGCATCGGGCCTCTGTGTGACTCAATGCTCTCGCTGACATGTCTCCACTCACTGAGTCTCCAGCTGCACCCTGGGATGTAAGTTCCATCGTCAGCCCCCTTTTATGGAAGAACCAAGACTCTGCAGGATGGAGGAAGGAATAGATTTTGAAGATTCCCATCTAGGCTGGAAGGATGGCTCAGGGCTCAAAAGCACTTGCTCCTCTTGCAGAAAACCTGGGGCCGATTCTCAGCAACTACATGGCTCACAGCCATCTATAACTGATTTCAGGATATCTGACAACTTCTTCTGGCCTCCACTATATGTGCATTCATGTGCATGCACACACATGTAGGCAAAACACTCATACACAAAAAACAAACATGAACAAGCATTTGATGTTCCCGTTTACCATCAATCAAAGACAACTATCCAATGACAATTTCCAGCAAAACACTAAGATTTCCACTCTTTACGTAGTACACCCTTCAGTTACCTGGAGGTCATTTCTGCAGAAACGTCTGGCCCACTGACGGTAGGGGTAGTAGTGAGCAATGGATGAGACTTGCCAAGAGCCCCGGAACCAGGAGGTCCCTAGGGCAGGGCAGCCTGGCCTCACGAATCTCCTTTAAGACCATCTGTGGCAAGAGGCAGGAAGCCCTACTTGCTCCCAATTAGCCAGCAACAGAGACTTGAAGCGGGGCCAGCCCCAAGGCCGGAGCAAGCCTGGCTGTAACCAGCATTGTTTAGCTCTGTGTGACGCATATCCACCCCAGTCATATTTCCTTGTTCCCGGGAAAAGCTCGGGGATGCAGACTGACAGGGAGGTAGGGAAGGAAGGCAGCAACAGACCTGGATCTCACTGCCTCTGAGAGCATGCAGGTTAGAGATGAGGAGAGAAAGTGCCCATCAGATAGAGATTTTGTGACCCAGAGACACCCACAGACAGCACAGTGATGGCCACACACAGCTCTCAATGCCCCAGGCACCACAGGTTCCGCACCCAGCACACACACCACACCACTTTTCCAGATGCAAAGTCACTCCCTAGCCCTCTGGCCCTATCCTAGAACAGGCTCATGAAGGCACTGCCAACATATCCAGCTGCCTGTGTGACCCAGAGCACTGAGGAGTCAGGGCCAAGTGCAGCGGGAAGCCAAATGTGAAAAAGCAGCAGATGAAAGTGAGGTCTGAGGGTCCTGGAAGCAACATGAGGTCTCTGCACCCCTATCCATCCTCAAACACCTAAAGGAGCCGGGCCCTCTATTGTAGCCTGAGGCAGTAACGGACCACCCTTAAACTTGGACTTGCCAGTTGCCTGAGCCCTGCCTATCCTGGAAGAACAGAAGGGAGAATATTCACACACACACACACACACACACACACACACACACACACACACACTCTCTCTCTCTCTCTCTCTCTCTCTCTCTCTCTCTCTCTCTCTCTCTCTCTCTCTCTCTCTCTCTCTCATGCATAGAAGGCTAGAGGTGTCAAAACAAAGCATTGCAAACAGGTTGGGGCTGACTAGAGAGTCAACAGCTTCAAAAGTACACAAGCACCAAAGCAGGAACTTTAATATTGGGATCTACTGGACATGTGATCCTTTTTAATCCACCAGATACAAGTGATTCCCCCTTTTTCTACAGGAAGTCACCCAAACTTAAACAAGAGTGAGTTGGCCAAGGTCAAACAGCAGGGAGGGGCTGAGCTAGACACAAATCCTAAAGCACCAGACTGCAAACTCTGAGCCTTTAGCAAGTTCACTGCAAGTTAGATGCAGCTGCTGACCATGTTGAGAAGAGACAAGAGCCCAGATGGTGAGAAGGACTAATACAGCCAGAATCAGAAGGAACGCGGATGGGGGTGTGGCCAAGGCTTCGATCCTGCCAGGACCCTCTACTCAATAAAGAGAGAGAGAGAGAGAGAGAGAGAGAGAGAGAGAGAGAGAGAGAGAGAGAGAGAGAGAAGGAGGGGGTAGAGCTTGGGTTCTAAGGTTGTGATTCCGCAACCTCTGCGGAGATTTCCTGCCTTCCCAGCCTTCCCATCCCACTCTTGGAAGTCTAAGAGACACCTGCCCTAGAGACACCAAGCCATTACTCACAAGTTACTCACTTTGCCGTGGCATTCACTCTAGCAAGTCAAGCCTCCCACTCTGTTCCCTGAGAGTGATCATGGAGAAGAAGCCAGAGATCCATGGTTCCGCTCCCTCTAGCCAGAGCATCCTCACTTGAGTCACAGAGACACACCAGACTCTGGCCTGCTCACAGTAACAGCTGCTGCCCTCTGCTCTGTTCCAAGAAACAGATGCCTAAAGGAATGGTCACTGTCCCCAGACACTGAACAGCCCAACCCAGGACCAGAAGGGAGCTTCCCAGCATCTCTGCCAGCATCCCAGGGGATGCTGGAAGATACCCGGGAGCCAGGGAGATCTTCCCAGGCACAGAAACAGGAACCTACATTCAGGAAGCTCTATAGCTGAAAGAAAAGAACCCTGCTAGGCCCAGCCACTCATTCCACGAATGCTCAGAAAGGGAAATTAAACTGCCCAAAGTTGCAGTGTCAAAATGGGAAAACAGCTGCCTGACCCCCCACTCCTACCACACCCAAGTCCCTCCTCTACACTCAGAAACATCTCCCCTACGTCAGATAGGTACAGTCTCCTCAAATCTACTCCCTCCCTGTTGCAGAGTTGTTGTAGTCCCCACAGAAGGGGACAGCAATTCAGGAAGAGAAAATGAGGCCTAGAGACTATAGCCAGGTCAGTCACTCAGAGAGTTGGCGCTCGAGCTAGCATCAGAAGCAGGCATCAGTCTTAAAGGCAGGAGACAGAGCCCAGGACCTGGTACAGGCTGAAGATCAGGCCCTCTAGCACAAGACAAGGGGTGGAATTCTTGGGGTCTCAGTTGGGGAATTTCAAGAGTACTGGCTCCCTCTTGCTTACCTCTCCAACTTCATTCCCACCCTCCTCACCCTTAACTATCGGGACCCCTCTGCTCCCATATTCTACTCATCCACGGAGCTGGGGAGCAGCAACTCCCACACGTGGTTATCCAAGGGGTAGCCAAGCCATAGCAGGAGTTCATCCCTCCTGTGTTCTCTCATCCACTACTTCGTTCAGCTCCAGCCAGAAGCCCTGCATACCCCCTCTCCTGATCTGCTCCCTCCCTGGCATCAATAACAACAGCAGCCACAGTGACAGAGGTTACAGAGTGTGGAGCAGGCCAGTCCCACTTCCCACTTCACAGTACAAACAGTAAGCTGTTCATGTTTGTACTGCCTGTCAGAGGTAGAGTCAGTATTCAAACCAGACAGAACGGCTGCCAAGCCTATGACTTAACCCCAAGGCCACACCATCCTATGATAATCCCCACTCCGAGAAACAAAGGTCCCTGAGAGTCCCTCTCCTTCGTCAACACACAGTACCCAGAGCTCTTGTAACTGTGATGTGCTGGCCCCTGGCTTTTGAGACACTCAACATTCCTCCTGGCTTTAAACAGGTTGCCCTGTCCCCACCCTCACCAGCCACTTATATGGGCCCCGCTGACTTCCAGCAGACAGGCTATACTAGACTAAGGGATACTCTTGACCAGTCATTCATTCACTCGTTCATTCATTCAACACAGTGGACCTACTGTGTTCTGGGACCCACAGTAAAAGATGCCTCCTAAAGGAGCCTCTTGGCACCTGCCATCTACTCTCTCAGCTCATTAAGAAGTCTTGCTGGGGAGGGATCCACAGCCAGCAGGCTCTGGTCTCAGCGCACAGGAAGGAAGTCCAGCCATGCACAGTAACACCAAGAGGACTTCCCAGGCCCAAGGGTTATGGACACAGGTGCAGAACACAAGTCCTGGCAAGAGTTCATCCCCAGGCCTCCCCGTCCAACCCCTCTTCCTAAACTACAACCTCATCATTTCTCTCCTATGTGAAGTTCCCTCTGCTGCCCCCTACTTTGACTGGGCCCAGGAAGTCTCCCACCCCTTGCCACCCAAGCAAGACCTCTGGGCTCTCCCCAAAGCCACTGTTTGTCACGGGGTTCCTTCTTGAAGCCAGATTTACTGTGCAAGCATTTTGCACACAGAATTTTGTTTCAACTCCCCCACAGCACACAAGGCTGGGCTGGAATGTGACCCTCATCTTACAGACTCAGACACCGAAGCCCGGCCAGTGTCACACAGGGAGTAAGTAACAGAGCTGGAAGGGATAGAGAGTCATTATGTTACCCATCCTTACAGGCGTGCCTGCCCCATACCTGAACAAGTCCCGCTCCTCTGTAAAACTCCATCTCAGCCTTCCCAGTCCATCTCCAACACCTCTTCCTCTCATAGCCTCAGCTACTCCACCAACTCATGTAAGCAGCTCCTGGCGCCCCCACGCCTGCTGCATTTTGCAGAGGAGCTGTCTACTCCCCTTTGTCTCCCACTAGGTGTCTCAATGGCCTTTCCAGCCCCATGTCTGGCACCCTGCCTGCCTGGCACAGAGTGGATGCCCTAAAAGGCTGTTACTGTGAAATCAGGATGGCCCCCAGGCCCAGCTGGATTGGCCGTGGCTCCTGGCCTCCTCAGCAGGCTCATGGCATTGCTGGACCCAAAGAACCCAAACCCAGCAGCCCATCTCCTCCAGACCCAGATGGCAGGCAGGCAGCCAGGGCCCTGGTTTCATACTCCCCCTCCTTAGTCCAGCCCCTCTCTGCTTCACCAGCTCTGCGATTCTGGGAGTCTCAGCCGGTGATTAGGGCCCTAATCAGGCAGGACTTCCTGCCAGCCACTGCCAGAGGTGGGGGCAGGGCGGGAGGGAAGCAAGGTCAACCCAAGGTGAAGTTTCACAGCCAGGGACCCAAGGACACCCCACACACACCCCCACTGGCAGATGCACTTTAGAAGCCTCCAGCACTACACCTCTCCGACCCTCTGGCTGCTAAGTGACAAATTGAGGTCCAGAGAGGGAAGAGGCAGGCCAGCCTGAGATGTGTTGGTGGGAAGAGCACCATTCCTGCACTGCCTTGGACCAGGGTGCCCCCTGGGTGGAGACCCTCTGCGCACTTCCCCTGAAGCCTCAGCCGTGGTCCTGGCCCCCCCCCCCCCACCTTACCCCACCCTCCAGCATCCAGCTCAGCACTGAACCTCAGCCCTCTCCCTGAAGAGCGGCTATGGATAGTTTGGACTGGTGGAGCATGTGTTCAAGGTGAGACCCACTTCTCATCTCTCAAAGATCAAGGCTCCAGAAGAAGGGAAGCCAGAGACAGCCCTCCCAGTGGCCATCATGATCAGCCTAAGACCATTCTTTCTTCAAAAGAACCCTTGATGCTTTTCACAGCTGCAAGTGGGCGGGCCAGGGGTCCGGAAACTGTGTTCACCCCTGACCCAGTGCAGCCTCGGCCTCCTGGGTGGGGACTCTCTGGGTAAAAGGGCAGGCCAAGAAGCTGATCCTTGGTGGAGGAATAGCAGAGGCTCCAGAAAGCCTTGGACCCCAAAAAGGGGTAGAGGCCTGAGAGCAGAGTGGGTGTGGCTAGGAGACCTACTGACCAATCCGCGAAGCTCTCAGCTCCTGCGTACACACAGGAAGGGGCGGGGTGGTTATCCCCACCCCCTACCAACAAGGGACCCAGTTAGACTGCAGCAGGGGAATGACCCGCAGACTTCATGGAGCCCCAGAGGGTCTAAGTCAGCTTGCAATGGTTACGTGGGACTCCCACTCTTAAAACATAAATCTCTCTACGGCTAAGGTCAAGGATAACCAGTTTGGAGACATGCCAGGCCCTTGCCAGGCTTAGGAGATTCTAATGCAAGCAGTGGCTGTCTGAAGGGTGGGAGGGATCCCAGAGGGACTTGTTTACTGGGATGACAACTTTCTCAGAATCCTCCATAAACACATATCTGCTCCTGCTCCCTGGAGAGGCAAGCCTGAAGTCCCCTCGGCTCCAGGCCTTCCTCCTAAAGAGGCAAATCAGGGAAGGGAGACACTGCTCTGAGTCCTGTCCTATATGCTCTCCATTGTAGGAAAGAAACAGCTATGATGAAAGAGGACATGGCCAACCACAAGGCAGGCTCTGGAATGAATGACACTCACTATAAGAACACTTACCAGTGTTAACTAACAGAGCACTTCGCCTAGTTTTGTTTTCTTTTTTGCTTTAAATGTTTGCTTCTGAGGCAGGGTGTTAAGTATCCCAAGCTGACCTGTGAACTTACTTTATAGTCATAGATGACCTTGAACCCCTGATCCTCCTGTCTCTACCTCCCCAGGGTTGTCACTGCAGGTGTCCACCACCACACCAAATGTATGCAGTGCTGGGGAAAGAACCCAGAGTTTTGTCCATGCTAGGCAAGCATGCTACCAGATGACCCACACCCCACACCTCAAAGCACTTTAAATCAATGACTCAACTACATGCCCATGCCATGAGACAAATACCACTGTCCCATTTTAGAGGGGAAACTGAGGCTCAGAGAGCCCTAAACTCCTGTTGAAATCACACAGCTAGTAGGTAGGAATGGCTGCCACAGATAGATCCCCAGTAGGTTGGCTCTAGCCTCATGCCCTCCCTCTGCCTCGCTCTACACTTTGGAGAAAAAGCAGCAATGTTTGTAGGCTTCTAGATCTTCATCAGGCCTGTCTCAAACCCTCTCAGTCCTCCAACCTCAATTAACACCAAAAAGCATCACCTGGGAAGCAATAGACATTACACAGCCAGGGAGCAACAGGTGAGAGCAAGGGATGCTTACAGCAAATCCCCACATTCACTCCAAGAGAAGGCTAGGAAGGTCCCTGGAGGAAGCTTCCAGGGGCAGTGGGTAGAGAGCTCATCTGGTCAGATCGCCAGATCCACCCTTCTGCGCCAGTCTCTGGCCTACCCAGCCCGGTGCTCCAGCCAGAGCTGCAAGCTCAAAGCCCTAAAAAGGCAGGGAACACACAGCCAGTGGAGGCCTGCAGGAGGAAGGGCCAGGACTGACCCAGTCCCTCCCATGACAGTTCCAACTCCCCCAGAGAAACTAAGGTGAGAACAAGGGAGATGGCCAAGAACCAGCTACCCTGGGACTGTAGCTGCCAGCACAGGGTGTCCGTGGAGGCAGCCCAGCCTATAATGCTGGCATCCCTGCCACCCCCACCAGTCTTTTCCCAGCTGGCGTATGCCCACACCTCTACATGCCTAATAGCTCTGGAAAGCTAAAAGCCAGCCAGCCAGGGAGCCATGGAGCCAGAGGCCTCGGGGGATAATGCTGGGGACAAAGTAGAGGCCTGCCCCTCCCCAGTGTCTAAAAACAAACTTCCCCTCCCCCACAATCATGTTCCCTTCTGATTTATTTAGTTTTGTTGGGGGTGGGGTAGGGAAGGGCAGGGCTCTGCCTATCTTCTGCAAAGCTCTGTCCTCAGTTTCCCTTTCTAGGGTCAGAAAAACTCAAGTGAGAGGCAGCAATGAACCCGCAGCTCAGCCTGTGCCTCTACTCAGCCCTCACATTCCTCCCCTGCTTCTCCTCTACCACTGGGTCCCTTTCATCCAGAAGGAAAAATGATCTGAAGGAAGCCTCCTCTACCTCCTGGATGTAGACAGGGGGTAAAAGTTAGACAACCAAAAGGACTTCCCCTTCAGAGGAAGCCAGAAAAGTGAGAGGTACTGCCCTGGTTGGCAGCAGAGGGCTGTGTGCAGTAACCTCAGACTCTGGCTCCTTGCTTGGAAGCAAAAAGGGCCACAGGCATCAATAAAATAGGCTGTAGGGAGAGGCAAGCTGAGTTAGACAGGCTGAGCTAGAAAGGATGGAGCCTTGGGGTTTAGGAAGGGTCCTAAACCCCAAGGGAAGCCATTAGGACACACACACACACACACACACACACACACAGAGAGAGAGAGAGAGAGAGAGAGAGAGAGAGAGAGAGAGAGAGAGAGAGAGAGAGAGAGAGAGAGAATTGAGTTAGGGAAGTGTCAACCCCCATTGCCTCTCCTTCCCAGGGAAAACAGGTTTGAAGAGGCCACAGGGAGGTCACCTGTTCCTCTCTTACCCCTTCAGAGAGGCTCTTGAGAACACCAAATGCCCTTGGCTTGTTCCCCCACACACCTCTACCCCCACACACTGGTTGTTACACAAATCACTTAGTGAAGCCTTGACAGCCCTAAGGCATTTGTAGTGAGGGACACTGAGGCCTGCCCCTGGGTTCTCCTGAATCTCAGATTCTGTCATCACCCATCTGCCCACCATCTCCAATATCTGAGGAGGCTACTCCTCTGGGCTACTCAGGGCAGGGTCTCAGAATGCCTGCCATGGAAACCACTCCTTGTCCTCAGGCGTTAAAGACCCGTGACACATGCCATCCCCTCTCCTTTACCCTGTGTCATATGGCCATAGTTCCATCCAGCCCTCGAGGAGTTAACCAGAGAGAGTGGCCATGAGGAAGCATCTCATAGCAGCAGCAGGCAGGAAGCAGCTGGGGCTGACCCGGTGGGCAGTCAGCAATGGGTGCCAGGGAGAGGCGTATGCAAGGGCTCTATTCCCCAGTTCGGTCAGAGAGGGTGACCCTGTGAGTCCCCACCCATGCCTAAAGCCTGAAGCCACAACTCTGACCCCCCATTCCAGAGTCAGAGAACTCCCCAACCCTAAGAATCCCAGGACCTCAGCATCCCAGGAGACTTCAAAGGTCATCTTTCCCACCACATCTCAGCGCAGGAATCCTTCCACAGTGTCCAGCTCCTCTGAACTGCCCCTTGGGACGAGCCACTCATTACCTTACACCAAAGCCCGCCCCCTCACTGACCAGCAAGAGCTTCTGGAAGCTCTGGGCTCAACCCTCATTCTTCCAAGGCAAATCTGCATTCCCAACCCTCCTCTGCTCCCTGAATGAAGCCCAGCAATGCTGGGTGCCCCAGAACAGCAGCCTCCTCCCTGCTCCCCCCGGGTACCTCATCTCAGCCACTCCTGCTTGCTATCACCCCACACTGACTTCTGCTTTAAGGCTCTAAAGAGGTGAGTTATGAAGTACGGGACAAGGGCTAGGAAAAGAGGGCCAGAAGTTCAAAGCCAGGATGAGGGGAATCAGAAAGATTCCTAGGTTATGTCCTACACCACCCAAGAATCCTCAATTTCAGATCAAAGTCCTGCCCCTCACACGTTCATCCCTACCCCAACCCTTCCTCTCAACTCCTTCTCCATTAACCATGCTGGGAACCCAGTGTTGGTGGGTTCTCCCACCTGGAGGGCTCTCCCACCCTGCTTTGGTCCAAAGGGGTCGGGGTTAAGGGTCTTCGGGCTGTAGTAAGCTTTGAGTCTTGGGGGAGAGCTGGGGTCTGGGAGACAAGAGCTGCGGCCAGCTGGCAAGGGCAGGAGGCACTGGAGGCCAAGTCTGAGCCACAATGGTCCCCACCCCACCTCCAGGCAGCTTCAGGAAGGGGAAAGGGCCCTCCCTCTCACCTCCCACCCCACCTCTGCTAGGCCACACAGAAGGGCTTCCAAGAGAGAAGCCTGTGGTCCCCAAGCATCCGAACCCCACTTTCCAGCTGTCTCTCCTGTTCCCACCACAACTGCCTTCCTGACCTCATGATCCTGGAAACTTCCCCAACTAGTACCCATCCTGTCCCCTAACCCTATCCCACGCCCCTGCTAAAAGCTCAGCCCAAGAGCCCAGCAGGCTTCTCTGCCCACCCCACCCCAGTCACCCCTTTCAGTTTCCTCTACTAGGGCAGAGGCCAGCCTAAAAACATCTGGGCAGGCAATACTAGCCCTGGTCCCGAGGTTAGCTCTGGATGGCTTCTCCAAGCTTAGTAAGGGGTAGCAGGCAGGGGACCAGTGTAGGGAGACCCTGTGTGTTCATTAACCACTTGGATTAGACATTTCTGCCCAGAGGGGTGAGGAAGGAATGAGCCTACTGGCTGGGGGAGGGGCAAGGGGCACACATGCCAGGCCATGCCCATGGCAAGGGGGCATGGGCCCATGTAAAGAGGAGGGACATGATGCTAGAGCTTTTCACTTTAACCCTCTGCAGACAGCCCCTCCCCTGCACACAGATCTTGGGGGGCAAAGAGAGAAAGAGCCCTCAAAGAGGAAGGAATCCCAACGAAGTTCTACTCACTAGCAGGGAAAAGACTCATAGCCTCTCATGATCTTCTGCCGGTTACCCGACTCTGCCATGGGCAAGTGAGCAGAAGAGACCCCCTTTACCTCTTTGCCTCTGGTGATAAATGGTCTCTTCCCACTCCCTGTTGTATAAAGCCTTATTAACACAGCAACTTAGCTGCACACAAAACTCTTCCTGGAGCTGGCTCAGCGCTTGCAGGAACAGCCGCGCCCCAGTCATCCCTGGCAGATCTCGGGAACATCTGACAGCTCCGGGGCTGACAAGTTGGGCCCCCACGAGGGGCTAGCTTAGCCTAGAAGTGTGACAGGGGAGGGACTGACCACACCTTCCCCAAGTTCAGGGTCTGAGGCCAAAGCGTGGTACATCAGTGTGTGCTGACTGCTGGGATGTAGCCCCTGCACCCTTGCACATTCACACACTCACTAACCGCATCCGCTCACCTTTCCAACAGAGGAGCCACTGGGTGGCAGGCCAGGGGGGTGGGCAGTAGCAGAGCGGGTGGCTGGGCTGGCAGGAAGCTGGTGGCTCCTGGGGAGGCGGTGAGTGAGCTTGCCCAGCGGGACAGAGGTAGCAGAGCTGGGTCCCAAGGCCGCCGCTAGCGAGTGAGCAAGCCCAGGGCGCTGCCGGCTCTCTCCCGGGCAGGCGGCCTGGGGCACCGCCTCCTTCCCGGAGTCAGCGCGTCGCCCCCCACCGCCGCCTCCTTTAACCCCTGCTACGCTCCGCTGCACAAACTGTGCTCCACCAGGCCCCAGGCCCGCACCACGGTGCACCTGGGTAGGCCAGCTGTCCAGCAGCTCTCTGGGGAACAGAGGGCTTAGGGAACAGAGGTGGGAAGGGACAGGTAAGAATCAAGATGCCAAGAAATGGAGGAGCCCATAGGAAAGACTCAACTGTGGAGTAATGGCCAAAGGATTACTGAGTGATGATGAGGAGGAGGAGGAGGAGGATGATACAAAAGAACAAGCTGCATTTCCATCACATTTGAAACCTTTTTCCTTGGCTGTCAAATGTGACATGATAATCCCTGCTTTTTTTCCTGGAGTGAGTAGAACTTATGTGACCCTATGATTCAAAAGTCATTGGAGCAGAGCTCCAGTTCACAAAAGGCATGTTTCCATTCTCTTTAAAATGTATCCAAAAACGTAAGATGATGTGTCCAGGAGGCAGTAATCCCAGAACTTGAGAGGGAGGCAGAGGCAGGCAGATCTCTGTGAGTTTGAGGCCAGAATGAGTTCCAGGACAGCCAAGGCTACATACACAGAGAGTAGGATGATGGACATGTCATACAATCATACCTTTACCCTGGGTACTGTTTTCAGGGCTCTGGGTGGACACCAAACCTGTGGATAATCAGATTCCTTAAGTGAAAGGGCAGAGAGTTGGCACAGTGTTTGCACAGATTCCTGTATGACTGATTCACAAGTAGGATCTCATGTAGCCTAGGCTGTCCTGGAGTGGCTGTTTAACTAAGTCAGACCTTGGTCTTCAGAACCTTCTGCCTCCACCTTCCAAATACGGGAATTACAAGCATGGGCTACCATGCCGGATTTTGCATAATACTGGGGATTGAACCCAGGACCTCCTGCATGCTAGGCAAGTTCTATTCCACCTGAGCCACATCCCTAGCCACTCCCACTCCTATTTGCTCTAAGTCCCCTCTAGAACACTTGTGAAGTCTAGTACCGTATAGACACTCTGTAAGTAATAGCTGTTTCAGGAAGAATGACAACACTAAAACGTGCTCTCTTGTTCAGGACAGTCACAAGATGTCTTTACAAATACTTTCAATCAGGAGCTATTGACTCTGGAGCAGATGCCACCAGTTTGGAGGGCTAAGGGTACGCCAAAACTTTTGCCGAATCTAGAGGGCCACCATACAATCATTCCAACTTTCTGTAGCTGGAAAATAATACAGGGGAAAGCACCTGAAAAGTTTGGATCGACACATAAATGATGGAAGCAGACAGATGTCTCCCGAAAATGTTGTAGCTAACTTTACTTACTTGGGTTTTTTTGTTTGTTTGTTTGTTTTATTTTTGAGACTGAGACCCACTATGTAGCCCTTGCTGGAACTTGCTACATAGACCGGGCTGGCCTCAAACTCACAGAGGCCCTCCCACTCCTGAGTGCTAAGGATAGTTAGCTTAAGTAGTCAATTTGACACAATCTAGAATCACCTGGAAGAGGTTCTCAATAAGGGATTATTGAGTTGGCCTGTAAGCATATCTGTGGGGATTGTCCTAATTAAGTTCACTGACTTGTGAAGTCCCAGCTTACTGTGGATAACACCATTCCTAGGCAGGAGTCCCTGGGCTGTATAAGAACAGAGAAATCAATGAGTCGAGCATAAGCAAGCAGGCAAGCAAGGATATGTGCATTTGTTTCTCCTTGCTCTTGGCTATGGATGTGATATGAGTCTGAAGTCCCTGCCCCCCCCCAGTGATGGACCCCTCTTTCTCCCTTAGGCTGATGTTTGTTAGGGTGTTTTCACATTAACAGGAATGAAACTAGAACAGAAAGGGACAGTCAAGGGTCACACACCCACCACACGCCAGACACTTGAAGAATGCTCTACCTTCATTCACTCTGCTATTGCAAATAAGGACAGGAGGCTGACAGTGGTTAGGTAACATGATCTATCAGAGGCCTTGTAGTACATTCGATTCCAGGAAAGAACTTGAACCTGAGCCTGCTAACTCTGGTCCCAGGCCCTTCAAAGTATGTTCGAAAGGCTCATACCTTTCTCATCTAAGCTAGGCGCCTACATCCCTGGACCTCAGTTTCCTCTGACATGCATAGGCTACATCCAGATGATTTTGCGATGATGTTTTTATTCATTCTGCTAAATCTTCCCACAGGCAGGCTTCAGTTCACACCTGGACTAGAATGGCAGGGCCCCAGAGAGAGGGGGACAAGGCTTCAGATCACCGAGGTCAGAGCTGCAAGGACCATCTACTACCCCAGTAACAACAAAACCTCTTGGGAATAGAAGAAAAGGAGTGTCCCCTCAAGAACATATAAGGGAAGGGCAAAGACATGCAACATTGCCCTGCCCCATACCCTCTCTCGTTCCTCCAGAGAAGATAACCTCCCTACAACAGCCCAGACAGGAAGAGTTCAAGTTCCCACATCTCCAATCCCAGCACGTCAGAACCCACAACCTCAGCAGTTCGGTCCATTAGTGTATGTGTGCTGTCCAGGGATGACAAACACAAAGGAAATTATAACTTCTGTGGAAACACTGGCTAAGTCCTCCCTCACCAAGCCCAAACCAAGTCTCCCTCCACTACCTTCGCTCTGGGTCAAAGGTGGTCTTGGATCACCTCAGCCAGCCTAATTCCTATTCTACTGTCATCCAGACTAGGGGACCCTCTCTGGAGGCCCGACATCCCTATCCAGTTAAATAATTAGAAGATTCCATGTCAAACCTAGCGCTCTTGTCTCCTCTCTTCATGGGTAAGTAGCATAACAGAAACATGGTCCCCAAAGCTCTAGTCTCTTCCTCTATAACCACTGCACAGTCTCCCAACTGACACCAGTCCCCAGCTCCCAGTGTCGTGTGACCTCAGCTCTCCCTCATCAGTTTCAGGGGCTCTGAGCCCTCGAGCCTTTTCTCTCTCCATCATTCAGCTTTGACTTCTGTACCTTTCTCGTCCAACTGTTCCTTCTTCTCCCTACCAGCATCCAAACACCACCAAGCCTACCACTTTCTCCTCCATCAACAACATGGCTTGAGTGGGAATGCCATGACATGATCCCTCACTTCTGGCTGGAGCTAACCAATGATGCCAAACTTCAGCAGCTCTAGGGTACCCTTTTTGTCATCTTCTGCGCAGTTTCCTTTGTGGAATGCCATTTGTTTTTGAAGACAGAGTCTCATAGGCACAAGCTGGCTTTGAACTTGCTATGTAGCCAGAGACGATCATCAATTTCTGATCCTTCTGCCTGGAGCTCTTGAATGCTGGAATTCCAGGTGTGTGCCATCGTGTGTGGTTTACACAGTGCTGGCGATCGAACGCACGCAAGCCTTCACACACAGTAGGTGAGCACTCGGGAGCGACATGCCTGTCCCTTCAGTGCAGCCTCTAGGGCCACTCGGTGAGGAATCTTGCCGTTCTCAATTCTGGACAGGACCCTCTTTGAGAAGAGGGAGATTGTGCCCTGACCTGGGCTTCTCCTGGTCCTACTGGTTCTGTCTGTCATATGGCCCTGCCTAGTTGTAGGAATTAATTTCAAACCTTTATCAGGGACAGGGTGTCTGGGATGACAGCAGTGATGTAGGAGGCAGCACAGAGGAAGAAGGTGACGCACCAAAGGCCTACAGGGATCGGTAATGAGGAGCCACCTGAGATGCAGCCGTAGGACTGAGAGGGAGGTAGATAATTAGCAGGGACTTCAGCACTCATGGAACCCCCAGGGCCATTACGAGCAATGCTCTTGGGCCTCGCCACATCTGTAATGCTCTTGGGCCTCGCCACATCTGTATGCTGTGACCAGAGGGAATGCAAGGTGCATAGCAGCAGCTGGGCAGTGGTGGTACACACCTTTAGTCTCAGCACTCAAGAGGCAGAGGCAGGCCGAGTTCTGAGTTCAAGGTCACCCTGGTCTATAGAGGGACAGTCAGGGCTGCACAGAGAAACCCTGTCTCAAAAAAGTCATATTGATACTAGAAAAAAATTTCCACCCTGCAAGAAGGACTAGGCTGGCCTCCTCTGTACCTTACACGTTTGTCCCTGGGCCTCCCGGGTGTTGAGTGGAGGATGGCCAATTTGTATTTCCCCTTTCCTTTCTCTACTTTACCCAGCACCCAGCTCAAACATAGTACATTCTCCGTGAATGTGAAATGGATGAATGAATGAGAGAGAGAGAGAGAGAGAGAGAGAGAGAGAGAGAGAGAGAGAGAGAGATGGCCTGGTGGATGGTTGGTTAGTAAGTGGGTAAAGGGGACACTTGAAACATCTAAGTGTTGCACAGCACGCCAACAAGATAACCAGGCAAACATTTATCTCTGAAGCTGCACCACTACAGAAAAAAAACAAGCCTGTGAGGATATGGGAAGCATCAGGCTGATACACAGAGGCCCCAGACACCTCCTGCCCTCCCCCAGGTCTGCAAAAGCATAGGGGCCCCTCTGCAACACCAGCCCTCCTCCAGCTAGCCAGGCCTTTGACGGTTTCTCTCTCTACCACTTCCCAACGGCAGCCCTTCATTCCCCGCCTGCCTGCTTCCACACCTGAGCAGAACCTTGAACTCATCGAGCCCCTAGAAACACACCAGAGGAAGTCAAGGAGTTGGAGCACTTCCGAGGAAAAGCTGGCTTTCTTTGTGGTTTCCAGGAGCCATCCTATAATAAGAGCACTCTCTGAAAAGCCTACTGCTCCCCTCTTCTTATGCCCCCTCCATTGCTTCTCCAAACTACCTAGGTCTTCCCTGCCTCCCTTCCTCTAGGCCCTGACGACCAAGGTTCCCAGGGATCCCAGCCCCCTCAAGCCAGACTTGTCCTTTCCCCCTCCCTTTCTCAAATCCCCAAGCCTGGATTGCACATCTGGTTCCAGTTGTGGTTGGTCCATTCAGGGGCAGGCCTGGAGGCTTCTCATAAAACTGAATACTAACCAGTGTTGGAGCCCCTTAGAGTAGGGGGAAGGGAGACGCAGTATGAGGGCAGGAGGTAGGGTGACAGGGGAGGCTAGGAGACCAGACCCCGGGAAGGAGCTGGCAGTGCCTGGCACCTCGCAGAGCCCACAGGACGCCTGTTAGCTGAAGATGGGCCATAGAAAGATATGACAGGAAAGCTGGGAGCTGGGAGAGGGATACAAAGATGGGGTCACAGAGAAGCAGGGGAGAAAGGCAACAGAAAAGCCATTGAGAAGGGCAGGGAGAAATGAATGCCCCATGTAAGACCAGGTTCTGGAACAGCCATTCCCATTGGAAGAAGAGGGGACAATGGGACGGAACAGGGGACAAAGCACACAGGAGCAAAGAAATTTGCAAGGACAGAGATAGGACACAGATGGGTCAAGACCCAATGTGCTGGATGCAGTGTCCTGGCTTCACAGTCCCAGATCCACAACAGCAGGTCATCCCAGAACTGTCTTCATCTGTCCCTTCATTGCACTTTAATAGTACCTAGTGACTGTGTATAGGGAGGCTTTCCCTGACACCCTCCCCCACACACACACACACACACACACACACACACACACACACACACACACACACACACACACACACACACTAAACTTCTATGGAAGTCTCAGGGAATTCTGGGAAGTGGCTAGGATCCTGTCTGTTCTTACACCTGAGTTCAGAACCCTTCTGTAGGATCAGCCAGCTGAGTATAGACAGCTCTGTCACCAAAGAGCACAACTGGGAACTCTGGAGGAACTTGGTCTGTACCCCCCACCCCACAACATCCTCCGAGTCAGATCAAATGCCCCTATATGAAATAGCAGCACCAACATCTTCCCAGAGCAGGTAAATCACCCATTCCAGCACCTGAGCCCCACTCCAGGGCAGGGACCGACATGCAGGTCCCAAAAGGAGGGCACACTTGGGTCTAGCTCTCCTTCCCTCAGGGGACACAGGGAAAGAGACTTCTCTGGGCTCTGACTTATGAAAAGCTCAGCTGGCTGCAAGCCAGACCCCAGGATCACCCTCCACATCAGTCACTGTCTGTGCATTCGAGCTGTGCCCCTCCCACTGCAGCTAAGAATAAGTCTGGACTATCTCCCAGGAGGCTTTCATCAGTGTCACCCCTGAGAGACGTCTTGCCAGGGTCCCTTTAGAGGTAACCCCTGAAGTCACATCCACACCACTGTCCCCAAGAGTCCCTTGCTTCCTCCCTTCCAGATGCTGAATCTTCACTTACTTGCTCCTCGGAGCCAGCACCCAGCTGCATTTGCATCTTCTTTACATATATTTGCATCACCTCCAGGAACCACACTTGGTGGGAGGACTGTCCTAGTTTCCCCGGGGACAGGAAGGTCAGGAGATGCACTGGGAAGCAGCATGCCCACTCTTCTTCCCCAGTACACACCTCTCTTAAGCCTGCCTCAGTTTCCAGCCAGGAGAAGGACTTAAGTCCTGCAACCTCAGGGCCCAGGGTAAGTGAAGGCTTCGTACCTGCTAGCTACAGCCTCCTCTCTGATGGCCTCCAAGGCCCCCGGATGTTCTTGGGAGCACATTTCTAAGCCGACATTTATCACTGGTAGAAGTCACTGCATATAAACCCCTGGTCTCCCTTGAGAAACTCAGCTCTAAAATTAGGAGGTCCCCAAGGGTCTCCCTATCTCTAGAGCAAGATTCCTCGTGGGCATCCCCTCCCCCTCTTCCCTCCCCTTCTAGCAAACTCTGTTTGCCTGAACCTGGGTCCTTCTAGGGAGCCTAAGACCCCCTCCTACACATAACAATGCCATGCCTAGCGCCCAAATCTAAGGAACCTGGACTACATGGGTGGAGGTTCCCAGCTCCAGAAAGGTGTTGGCAGAATCACGGTGACATTCTTGGAGATGGGAAGCCTAATGGATTCCTAGCCAGCATAGGGGGTGCTGATTAATAGATCAATGTCAACTTCCTGACTTGCCAAAGGGCTCTGTCCTCTGCCCTGGCTTGTTCGACATACTTATCAGTAATGAGACTGAGATGTGGGAGGGACGCGCAGGGGGTGGAGCGAAAGAAGAACTAAGACTCCAAACTGAATAAAAACACTGAACTGACTTTACACATGGGCCAGAACTAGGAAGGGAACTTTCCTCTTGGTCTACTGCCCTCAACAATGACTCAAAATAACAGACATTAATAATAATTCATTTCGGGAAAAGTCAAAGATTTAGGGCAAAGAGAAGCTCAGTTTTGCTAACAGTATGATATGGATGCCCATTAATAGAGATACAGAGTTTGGATCCGATGGCATGAAGGTTCCACAATGCTCCATGTTAATCATACACCTGCACAAAGTCAGACTCTCTTCTATGCCCTTGTGTTCTTATCCAGCAGACATGTACTAGAGTCACCAACGTCTCATAAATGTCCACTGCATATTAGCACAAGGATCCCACTCTTGTTTTAGATGACAAAAGATGAAGGTGCAGAATCAAATATGTGAAGGTGGCCTTGGGAAAGTGGGGCGAGAAGGTCTCCCCATCCCACCACCAATATCTGTGAACCCCTGGGAACCTGGACCTCATCCCAGTCCCCACTGACTGCCCACAGGAGCAGCTACTGCAGAGGGGACCGTCTTGTAATGTGGCCAGAGCTGTGGGCAGTGGCCTCTGGGGAGTGTGCTGGCCATACCACAAACTGACCTTTAGCCAGGCTGGCTCCTGAGCAGAAGGGGGGAGGGGCGGTCCAGATGGTGGCTGAGCACTTGGCTGGCACATGCTGTCCCAAACAAACCATTGCATTAGCCAAGTGGCCTCTCACCTTCAGGACTTCCACTGGTCCCTTCTCAGTAGTCCTGTGAGGACTGGCCAAAGTCTGAGGTGACCCACTGGCCCCAGCCCAAGCCCTTGATTATCCTCCCTTCCTTCCTCTGCTCCCACCCACTCCTCTGGTGGCTTGCAGAGTCTTCACCATCTTCACTCTCAGGCATTATCACCTTCTCCTCATCCCACCCTTCCTGTCTCAATAAGACTCTCATCCCTCCAGGGTTCTACTCAAGACCTCGCTGGCTGGGTGTCCCAAGCTACTGCAGGTTTTTATTTTGTTTTGTTTTGTTTTGCTTTGCTTTGCTTTTTAAGTAAGATCTCACTTTTGGGGCTGGAGAGAGTTGAAGATTTCCCTCCTGAGGACTTTGGGATTACACAAAATAGTCACTTCCCTACACCTTGAACTAGGATGCCAGCCCTCCTGAATGGCAGAGTCAGGGGAACCTGGCCCTGGCCTGACACTGGAGGGCAAAGCCCAAGCCTGGATATTACACAGACTGCCTCTAACGCCTACCTGCCTTTTTAGGGGCTGTGTGACTCCACGCAGGTTACTTAATTGCTCTGAGCACTGAGAGTAGGGTCTGTGATAAAGCAGTCCCCTATGAATGTCATCTTTCCCCATATCCTCCCCTTTCACAGATACTATCACCACCCTTACTCTGCAGCTGTGATGTGGTGAGATATATATATATATATATGAATATATTTGGAATGCACATATATGGAATGTATATGCAATATATGTATACACAGAATATATATGGCCCCTGTTTAATGAATGCCCAAATGTACCAAGTGCTTTTCAGATGTCTAAGTTCAAGGCTACTCATTCATTCTAAGCCTCTCAACAGCCCTATCAGCCCTAACAGAACAGTAATCAGCTACCCAAGACTTGGGAAGTTGAGGCAGAAGGATCATGAATCTGAAGTCAAGCTAGGCTATATAGTAAGACCTAAATACACTATCAAAATGTCAGGGACTTCAAGGATAGACTGGTGTGTTTCCTGTGCACTGCAGGACCCTCTTTGGCTCAGCAGAAGCTCAAATAGTCTCTGCTCACCCACAGCATCCAAACCCATCCTCTCCCCAACATGGGTCCAAACTGCTCTAGAGAACAAAATTCCTGCAAAGCTTCACCAGAAACCACACCTATGCACACACATGCACACTGTCTCCAAGGACAGTTGTTCCAACGGCTGGACATCCCTACTCAGCTTTCTTCGTTCCTGGATCTTCCCACACTCCCAATGCTCAGCTGTCCCTCTGGTTTGAACCTGCTCCAGTTGGCCCTTGTTCATTCATTCATTCATTCATTCATTCATTCATCCATTCATTCATCACAAGCTCTGAGAGTTGCTTGTGGAAGGTCAGGCAACCAAGCAACGCCAGAGAGAGCCACTGTCATCAAGGCACACTTGATCTTAAAGGCAGGAGACCCTGGAGAAACAGACACACAGAAACCAAGTCACACAAAATAGCCCAAGTGGTGGAAATGCAAAAGTAGCCTGTGATGGAGGAGAGCCTAAGATCTAGAAGCCCCTTAGACAGGTATGCTGATATGCTCTCACCACAAACAGAAACTGGTAAGAGCCAGGTAGTGGTGGTGCACACCTTTAATCCCAGCACTTGGGAGGCAGAGGCAGGCAGATCTTTGTGAGTTCAAGGATAGCCTGGTGTACACAGTGAACCCCTGTGGAGGGGGAACATGGGAAGGAGGTAGGGAGGGAGGGAAGGAGAGAGGAAGGAAGAAAGGAAGGAAGGAGGGAGGGAGGGAGGGAGGGAGGGAGGGAGGGAGGGAGGGAGGGAGGGAGGGAGGGAGGACGGACAGACCTGTATGAGTAAGCTACTGCCTGAGTCTGGCTCTCCTCACCTGAATGTGGACAGTGGCCTATGCTCACCTTGCACAGATGAGGAACACATTGATGGCTTAAGCCACTTGCCCAAAGTCAGTAACCATGACACCCCAGACAGACAGTGGTAGTAGGACTTGATCTCCAAGACCAAACTCTCAATTTGGTGCCACATAATCTCTAAAGGTGTCAGATGTCAGATGGAGCATTAAGATGCAGTTCCTATACTAACTCCTGCTATACACACGCACCACACACACACACACACACACACACACACACACACGCATGCGCACACTCAGTAAGCAGTGGCCCATCCTGGCAGTGCCCAGACTCTAGATTCTCAGATTGTCCTTCCATCTGGATGAGTTGATGTCATCCTCAGACACTTGACTTTAACTCTAGTAGACTGGAGGGTGAATGAGATAGTAAGCCTCCACCCAGCAGGTGGAATATGGCTCCTCATGTCACCAGTGAAACCACAGATAGAGCAATAGGGCCCCCAAACTCTAGAAGATGTTCACCAAGCTCACCCCAAGGCCACCCAATCTGAATTCAGGCCAACCCTACCCCTATCAGAGGAAGTTGAAATTGAGGTCCAGAGAAGAGGAATAAGGAAAGAGCTCTCTAGCCCCTTAATCCAGAACAGATTAAAGGCCTCTGCACCCTGCTCTATAGATGAGGAGGTGTTGGTCCCACTTGTAATGGAAACAGGAGCCTCAAACCCATGAGAAGCAACGCAGCTCACAGTCCCAGGGTGGATAACGGAACACTGGGGCCCCAGGGCCAGCACATTCCTGCCTTCTGCAAGAGAACCAGAACACAGCTGGGCAGGAGAGGCAAAGGGACAGCAGCTGGAGTCCCTAGTCTGGGTGCTCCTCCCCAGGGACCCTGTGGGTGATTGCTTCTTGGAACATTGTGTTCAGGCTGTGAGTCTTGGCTGGAGTAGTCCCCACTGGCATGTCTCCAGCTGCCTGTTTAATAATGTACAGCCAACCAGCCATTAACTGCACATTTAAAAAAAAGTCAGTGGTTGTTTTTGTTGGTTTGTTTTGGGGGGGTTATTTTGTTTTCCCCCCTTCCTCTGGGTAGCTAGGAGTGCTTGTGAAAAATATGTTTCCAGGGGCGGGCTGGCCTCCAGTGCCATTGTAGACCTCACCTGCCTCTGCCCTTCCCCCACCCTGGCCCACATTGCCCAGGTGCCAAAGTACCTGCTCACCTCCACAGTGCTGGCGACACCCTGGCCTGCTCCCTGGAGACAGAACGTGGGAAGTTCTGGCAGAGCTGAGCCAGGACAGAGGAGCCAGACTCTGAGGGGGGCCCAGTGCTTCCGAGGAATTCCAGAACTGTCTGGTCAGAGCTGGGAACAGTTGGCAGCCTCACCAGGTGTGAAGAGCGAGATGAGTAAGTTCTCGTGGCCTGGCCTGGGGAAAGGGGCAGCGATACTGGGGCCTCCTCCGTGGGCCCTTCTCCTGGGCACCCGCTCTGTTCTCTATTTGAGTTGTAACACAGTGGATCCAAGGCTAGAAGGAAGACAGTTAGAACCAGTGCCAAAGCTCTGGGGGAAGCTGTGTGCTGCCCAAGAAGGGTCTAGGCTGTTGCAGCCTTGAGCCTGGGAGAGAGCCTGCCAAGATCTCCTTACTTCCCCAAGCTATCCAAGTGCTACCACCCTGAAACCTGAGCAGGATGGTGTAGCATGGTGCATGGCAGCCAGGAGCACAGCCAGGTTCTTGTAGCTCTCACTTCTCTGGTCTCCCTGCAGCCCTCAGCCATCAGACCTCATGTCTTCTCTGGACCTGTGTCTCCTTGCTAAAAGCAGACGTTCCTTACCCTGCCCAGGAACCCATGCCAGGAAGAAAAAGGGTCCAGAGCCACAGTGGTGATAAAAATGATAGAATAGTGGCAGAGGTGATGGTGGTGGTGATGAAGATGAAACTGGTGATGAAGATGGAAGTGATGATGGAGATGGTATAGAGATGGAGATGTGAAAATGAGGGTGTGGAGATGGACATGGAGGTAGAGACAGAGGTGGAGGTGGAGGTGGAGATGGAGATGGAGGCGGAAGTGGAGGTGGAGATGGAGGTGGAGGTGGAGATGGAGGTGGAGGTAGGGATGGAGGCGGAGGGGGAGATGGAGGTGGAGGTGGAGATGGAGGTGCAGATGGAGGTGGAGATGGAGATGGAGGTGGAGGTGGAGGTGGAGGTGAAGGTAGAGATGGAGATGGAGATGGAGATGGAGGTGGAGGTGGAGGTGGAGGTGGAGGTGGAGATGGAGATGGAGGTGGAGATGGAGGTGGAGATGGAGGTGGAGGTGGAGGTAGAGATGGAGATGGAGGTGAGGTGGAGGTGGAGGTACAGATGGAGATGGAGGTGGAGGTGCAGATGGAGATGGAGGTGGAGGTGAAGGTGGAGATGGAGGTGGAGATAGAGGCGGAGGTGGAGGTGGAGGTGGAGATGGAGGTGGAGGTGGAGATGGAAGTGGAGGTGGAGATGGAGGTGGAGGTGGAGATGGAGGTGGAGGTGGAGGTGGAGATAGAGGTGGAGGTGGAGGTGGAGGTGGAGGTGGAGATGGAGGTGGAGATGGAGATGGAGGTGGAGGTGAAGACAGAGATGGAGATGGAGATGGAGGTGGAGGTGAAGGTGGAGATGGAGGTGGAGATAGAGACGGAGGTGGAGGTGGAGGTGGAGATGGAGGTGGAGGTGGAGATGGAGGTGGAGATGGAGATGGAGGTGGAGGTGAAGACAGAGATGGAGATAGAGATGAAGGTGGAGGTGGAGGTGGAGGTGGCGATAGGAGTGGCAGTAGAGATAATGGTCCAGATGAAGATGGTAGTGATGGGGGTGATGAAGGAGACAGAGGTAGTAGTAGAGGTGACTGAGACGGTGGTGAAGGTGGTACTGAAGTTTTGAATGTGTTCCACACAGTATATTGTGTAGACTTTCCCAGTCGGTCTATCAAGTAGGTACTGCAACCATCATTATGATGCTGATGAAGAAAGTGAGCATGCACAGGTGAATTCACTCACCAATGTCATAAACTGATGAATGACAGAGACAGGCCTTAGAGCAGGGTGACATCCGGGCCCTTTCGTTTTACTTGTGTTCTTTTGAAACCGACTCCCATGTAGCCTAGACTAGCCTTGGGCTCACTATCTGACTGAGGATGATCTTGGACTAATGATCCAGCCTCTCATCACTGGGCCCTGTGGAGCCCCCAAGTGGCTGACATTCATCCACAGCACACACTTTCAAATAGACACACACACACACACACACACACACACACACACACTCATTGTGGCATGCATTGCAAGCATAAGAACCCACATACTACACATTGAAACACCCATACACACACCTGCACCCAGAGGTATGGTAAACATGCTCACATACATGTTCATGCTCATGCACAAAGGCATGACACACACAATGTCTGACACAACGGCAGACATGCCCCCACAAGCACAAGTGCACACAGACACGTACACAGGAACCATACTCCCATGCATACCCACTCCACCTACCGTCACACAAACATGCCTGAGAGTTTTATCCTCAGTGCTGGCCAGGCTCGAGCACCCACAGGCTGTCTGGGCAGGCAGAGTTGGACAGGTGTCCAACATGCCCTCAGGGGGTTATTCCTAGGCGAGAAGGCTGCCGGCTAATAATACCACAGTGCATTCCTGGCCGAGATAAGCAGCCCCAAGCATCCCCGGCACGTTCCAGCCTCCATGTCTCACCCCTGTGGATTCCACCCACCCGCAGTGCTGTCCTGGGCCAGCACAGGAGCCGGCGCCGGGACACAGACGCCTTGGCAAAGGACTGCCACAGATCCTTTCGCTTCTCCCTCACCAGGGTCCCTGGTGAGCCTGCCCAGGATAGGTTCCCCCATCAAGGACACACATGCAGAAAAGAAGAGACCTGCATTCATGGTGAGAAGTCTATGGGAAGTCATTCTGTCCCCCACAGACTACTGATACCCTATTATACCGCTTCCAGGGCCAGGGCAGAGCCTGGGCTCAGAAAGACTATAGGAGCCACTCCCACATGCGGTTACAATATTTGTGCCATGTCCTCCTCACCATAGCCTAATGCCACCATTGTTACCGTAGCCATTCCAATAGTGACAGTGAAGGAAGGCACCCAGACTTTTCCCAGGCCTTCCTCCATGACCTCAAACTTCACTCCTTCCTGGCCACTCTTGACAGACTGGGCAGGTGAGGAGCAACACTCTTTCTGGTGAAAAACCAAACAAACATACAAACCTGTTTGTTACAGCCCCAGGAATGCATGGGTTCAGCCATGCAGGCCCTTGTGGAGAATAGCTAATCAAATAGCAGTCATTGGGGCTTGTTTGGGGACCTTTGGAGCTGCCTCGAGATGGAAGGTGTCCCCAGAATAGGGCAAGGAAGGACATAACCTTCACTCCCACCCTGTCTTGCCTCACAAGCCCCAGAGTCACAGAAAGTCTGGAGGAAACCTGGGAGTTAGGAAGATAGAGGCTCCTCCATCCATGGGAACACGAAAGAGGGCCCCAGACAATGAGCTGGGCTCTGGGGAACAAGGCAGAGTTTAGGGGTGCCATGAACTATAATACCCCAAGGGACACAATGGGAATGGGATAATGGAAGCAGAGAAGTCAACAAGAAGAAAAATGACAAACACCTAAGGATGACAAAGGGAAGGAGAAAGAGGGAGAGAATGGAGCCTTAGTTAATGGAGAGACATCTACAGGTCTTTGTGATCAGTCTCTTTCCCTCCTGTTCTCAGGCTGATCTTCTAAAATCTGTGAATCTGCATGTACGCAGACACCCATATGCTCGCTTACTCTCTCTCTCTCTCTCTCTCTCTCTCTCTCTCTCTCTCTCTCTCTCTCTCTCTCTCTCTCTCTCTCTCACACACACACACACACACACACACACACACACACAGAGATATAGACAGAAACAGAGATACCCAAATATCAAGCATCCCTCCTGTTAAGAGAGTTGAATCTACAGATGCCCTGATACTTGTCAGGTAAGGGCAGCACAGCCATGGAAGGGTGCTAGCTTCACCAGAACTGCCCAGGATCCTGGGGTGTGGGATGAGGACCTGGGTTTACCAGTGTCCTCAGTTTCCAAAAACAGCAACAAGAAGTGATGTGTCCTGGGCAAGAAAAGGGAACGCAGCAGTCTGGGGATCCCCTGGAGGGCGACACAGATGAGGGGGAGGGGTAAGGGAGATCAGACAGCCACCCAAGCATGAGAGCAGCAGCAGGGGCAGGACTGGCATGAACTTACTTGCAGGGGCAGGGGAGCAGGCCACCACGGAAGCACAGTGCAAGGTGGGCTTCCCACAGCATCCTCCTGGCCAGTCCCACACCCTGCAAAGAAGCGAGCTGTGCTTCCCAGAGCCGACTGATCCGTAGCCAGCCCCCTCCACCACTGCCCACTGGCCATGCTCTGAGCAAGCCAGCATCCTTACATGGACATCTCAAGGACCGATGCTCACTGGATGAGCATCTGTAGCACAAGCTTCCCCTCCCTGCCGACTCTCCCTAAGGTGCTGCTCTCCCCGCAACCCATTCTCCTCAAGGAAAGCACAGTCAAGGCCAGCTAGGGAGGCTGGAGACAGGAAGGGGACAGACATGAATTCCCGATTTCGCCATTTGAGAGTCTGCAGGGGAAGGGGGAGGAGAAGAAGGTTGGGAGGACAACTAGGAATCAGGAGCCCCGTGGGAGAAAGTGAGCACACCTCGCCCACTGATTGGCGAGTAGTTAGAGGCAATAACAGCATTTTCCATCACAGTAGACCTGGGCTCCAACAAGCATCCTTTCCAAACCCTTCTGCCTGACCCAGAGCAAATAAGCAAGACAAGACACTCTTAAGATAATCAGTGAAAATTGAACACAGACCGGGTAGAGGCTGATCTCAAGTAAGTATTACTAACAATGTTAACTGGACTAATGGTATTACCACAATGTTAAAATAAAAGGTCCTTATCTGTTAACAACAAATACTGCAGTATTAAAGATGATATCATGTCTGGGGCTTGCTTAAAAAAAAAAAAAAAAAAACACTCCAGCAAAAAGTAAACAAATAAAAGTGGGGAGGGGAGGGTTTGGGAAGAGAAGAAATAAAAACAGCACCAAATCAATGGCTGCTGAAGCAGAGAGATCAGAGGTCATTGTAAGATTCTTGCTATATCTGTATATGTTTTAAATCTCTCACTTTGGGAAAAAAATGGAATTGAAGACTGGGGATGCATATTAGTTGGTGGAGCGCTTGCCTAGCGTGCATGAAGCCCCGTGTTCGACCCCCAGCACTGCATAAACTGGCCATAATCCCAGCACTATGGAAGTAGAGGCAGGAAGACCAATGATGCAAGGTACTTGAGATCCTGTTTCAAAACCAACAGCAATAAAAAGGAATGCAGGACAGGCATGGTGGTGCACGCCTTTAATCCCAGCACTCGGGAGGCAGATCTCTGAGTTCAAGGCCAGCCTGGTCTACAGCGTGAGTTCCAGGACAGCCAGGGCTACACAGAGAAACCCAGTCTCGAAAACCCAAAATTAATTAATTAATAATTAAAAAGAGAACTCAGACACAGACACAGACACAGACACAGGCACAGACACACACACACACACACACACACACACACACACACACACACACACACACAAGCACATTTAAACAGAGAAGTGCTGCACTGGGTCCTATGCTGAATTTCCAGTACACAGAGGACATTAAAGAGAAACACGGATCAATAATTTATTTTAATATTATGTGCTTAGAAAGAAAATGCATTGCTACACCTCTAATCCCAGCACTCTAGAGGCTGAGACAGAAAGATCAAAGGTTCAAGGCAAGACCCCTCCCTGTCTTTTACACACACACACACACACACACACACACACACACACACACACACACACACGGCATGTGCAGGTATGTAATTGTTGATCAAGTCCACAAATCCTATCCCTTAGAATGAGTGGAAAATTGAAAACTGTTTTACAACACACGGCACTGATACCAGTGTGGAACAGCCACAGTTCTGAGGGGAAAGAGATACGCCTGGCTGTAGCGGGGACACCCACAAACTCCCTTGAATTCCCCATGTGGGACACAGTCTAAGTCCTCATCTGTACCACCAACATGCAGGTATATGGCTTTCCCAGGGCCATGGGCCGTACAGGGGAGACCAGTGGGTGGGCAGCTACATGGAAAGTAAGAAAGTAACTATGATCCCTACCGACATTTATCCAGAGAGGTTCTGACCCAACTCTTCATCCATCACCTCTAGTCCCCAAGCCTCTCTTGAAGAAAGAGGCCATTGTAGCCATTTCACAGAGGGGAAAGTGGAGTGGAGGGAGGTCCCGGGGCCTGGGCAGCAAAGCTAGAATCTGAACTTGTCTCTCTAATGTTTAATGAATCTTGCAAGCAAAAGCCAGAAATCAGTGTGGCAAGAACCAGAGCAGGACGGAAGCATGGACAGCATCAGATGACAAGAAGGCAGTCACCTGTGGGAGACAGAAGAGGGAGAGGAAGACAGAAAGACTGAACCACACAGGCTGGGGACCTAGAAGGAAATGACCTGTGGGAGGGCGAAGAGGGAGAGAAAGACAGAAGGACTGGACCATGCAGGCTGGGAGAATCTAGAAGGCTACACCACATGGAGAAAGTCAGCAGAAAGAGGGAGGTTAGACCAGGAGCAGGACCGGAAGTTAGGAAGGAACGCCTGTGCTTAGTGCCAGAAATACACCAACTCAGTGTGAGAATCAGTTCCCCGAGCCTACTGGAAACACAAGCTGTTAGTCAGACGTGCCCCTTGGGCACAGAAGAGATACTGATGTCTGAAGTCTCATGGGGAAACGTTAAGAAAGGGTGTCTTTATTGCACCCAAAGGCATGAGATCTATCCTAGAAAGGCCCTCCTACCACTTGCTTAGATTCCTAACCTCATCCGTATAGCTAGGGTGGGATTGCAGGGGTGTCCCATGGCTCTCAGCTCTGGGAGAGCTCACCCATCTCTTCTTTCATCCAATGCCCAAGGGATACCAGGCTAACGACTTGACTCCCATCTTAGCATCTTCTCTCAGGACCATGGTCCTGAGTCTGGGTTGACACAGGCTGGATTAAAGCTAGTTTTGGAACATTAGCATCACTCAGTCCTTTCACCACCCACTCCTTAGCTGTGTGATACTGGACAAGCAGCTTTACCTCTCTGAGCCAGCCTCGGGTGCCCCTGTTTGCCCACCTTTTTTGTTTATGCTAAAACGGGAAAAATGTTTTTGTTTTTGTTTTTTTTTTTTAAATAGAAACTTTCTCATGGGATTATTTTTGAGAATTTGTTGACATAATCTATAGAAAGTGGTTAATATAAAACTTGGTGCCTGGATGCTTAATAAATAATAAGTATTTCTATTTTATGGTTAGTATTCTGATCTAGGCCATCTGAGACCTACCCTTGTGGTCCCCAGCACTCAAGGCCTCTGAAGAGCCTGGCTGAGAGGGTGGACAGCAGCCTCAGACTGGACCAAGGAGGCAGCGAGATGCTCTGAGGGTGAAGGGTGGTGGGTGGCCCTTGCCTCCTCAGCTCCAGGAATGTGAGGCGGCTGGCGGAGGGGTGAGGGGACATGCCTGGACGCTGAGGTCAGGCAGTGTGTGTTTTTATCGTCATCGTCATCCTCACATGTGAGCCAGGGAGGAGGGAGAGGGGACAAGAGAAGCAGCTGCGGGAACACTGTGCATGGCCACCCTATCCAGCCCCCTTCCATCCCTGCACCCACACCAGGGTCTGAAAGTCCCCATCAGACCTCTTTCACCTCCCCAGTTAGGAGGCTGAAGCTTCACACAGGGCCTAGCCAGGAGCAGGGCACAAACCATTTACACACGCACGCACGCACGCACACACACACACACACACACACACACACACACACACACACGAATAAACATGCCAAGCGCCGTTCATGCAACAGGCAAGATTCCCGTTGTTTCTGTCCCACAGGTGAGAAAAACAAAGCTGGTACAGTCAAGCCTGCTACCAAGACACTCACAGACAGAAGTTTCATCTCCCAGTCACCACCCCTGTCCAGGCTCTCAGAGGGACAGAGAAGTGGACATGAAAGCCACACGCTCTTGTGGGCAGAGCAAGCCTCCCATGCTGCTTTGCCCAAGGTCAGTACCAGTCAACAAGGACTCCAGGACTCTCCATTCAGCCCATCACTGCCCCTACGGCACACATATCACCAGTGCAGGATGGCCCAACCCTCCGTTGGTCACCACCCCCAACACTCTGAAGAGGTCACTGAAGAGGACCCAGCAGTACCTTGGGTCCCCCCAGGCTTCTCCCATAGGAAGGTCTGTCTCAGAGCTAAGCGAGCTCCCTCCTGTCCCCTTAGAGTATCCTCTATGACCATCAAGAAAGCAAGCAGCTTCTTCTCGGTGATGAAAAGCACCAGGTTATCCTGTGTGACCATGTCTGCTGTCAGCGAGCTTTTGCAACCCCAACCTCCCAAAGCCTCAGTCCCCTCCTGTGAAGAAGGACCATGGATACACCGTAGTGAGATGCTGTTATTATCGGATGCCCCCACTAGCCCATGTCCTGATGCTTGTTCCCCAACTGGTGGGGTTGTTCTGGGAGGCCATGGTTCTTAAGCAGATGAAGGCAGGGTGGGAGGGTGTGGCTTTTAAGGCTAAGCCCCTGGTTTCTTTCTTGATCTCTTTGTCTAGTACAATGTGAACAGTTTCTGCCGCACAATACTGCTGCCATAAACAGATCTGTTCCACCATGCCCGCCACAGTGGACTGAAACCCTCTAAAACCAGGAACCAAAATCAAATGTTCTTGCTTTGTGTCTCTCAGGTACTGTGGTCACCAGTACAGTAACCAGTACAGAAATCAAAGTCCTGTGGGTGAGAGCTGATACATTTAGAGTTCTTCCCTTACACAGCATCTCTGTCTCCCAAGTTCCCATAGTACCTTTCCAGTCATGGGAAAAACCAGGCCCTGCAGAACTATAAGGAGTTCTGCCCACCAGAATGTCCCTCTGCATCTCGAGGTCACGTTCACCGCCACCTCAGGATCTTCCTCACACTTAGGCACAGACACATGCACTCACCTGCCACATAGCCACAACTCCTGCCTGAGGTCTGTGGTTAACCACCTTGGTCTCTCTGCTTCCCTCTCCCAGACTGATCAGAACTAATAGACCACCTCAGCCCTCCTAAGGAGGAAGGGCATTCTAACTGGGTCCCCAGAAGGACTGACAGCCACTCCAAGTTGGGCGTGCCCCTTCCCAAAGCGGTAAGAAGCTGAAGATCCACCCTGTGGAAGGGACACTCTCACTTCCCTTCAAACATGGCCACAGAAAACCCTGCTGACTCCAGGCATGCCTAAAATCAGCTGTTCCATGGATGAAAGAAAGGACTGGCCATGCTCAGATCCCACCTGGAAGCTAAGGCACACTGGACCTGAATTCTGCATTCCCTTCCGCGGTGGGAAATGCACCCTGATCCCTTCCGCTCTTGGTGACACAGAACAGCTCTGGGTTTCCTTCAGAGTATGGCGGGTAGGTATGATGGTGAGTCCAGTTAACCTGGCAGACTGCGTTACCAGGGAACGAGTCCAACACAAACTATGCATCGCCGTTAAAGGCACGTTATAGATGCGAATGACATCTACTATCGGTGATGTGGTTAGAAGGAAATGATCTTCAGTCATGCACCTGGGCCTCCTCCAGTCTGTTGGAGGATTCAGGAGCAAACGCTGAGATGTTCTTGGGAATAAGAGGCCCTACAGCAGCCCTGTCTGAGTTTGTAGCCCATTGCTATGCATATCCTACATTTGCCAGTCTGCAGTTCTGGGAAGTAGGAACCGTAAAATAAGCTCCTCTCAACAGATAGGGCACATGCATCTTTCTTGGGTATCCTGACTCCATAAACAGCCAAGCACTGAGGATTACACAGGAAAAGCAGCACATGTGAACAGCTAACATAGTCACAAGCCACTGGCTATAGTACACCATTCACTGCAGAACACACTTGCACCTCGCTGACTTCCACACCCAGATCCTTGCCAGCAGGACCTACAAGCCCAGCCCATCAGTGAGAACCAAATCACTGCAGAAATGGCCCAAAGCCGCTCCTTTGTCAGCAGAGGCAGGAAATAAGCCAGTTTTGACTCTCCGTCCCCACATGTCAAACAAGAGACTGCTCACCTCTAATTCAGCCTTCCTCCCTCTGACACAGCTGCTGAGAGCTTACCACTTCACAAGACAGCCCAGTGCAGTCTTCCCAGGAAGGCCAGCAAGCCTTAGTCAGGCAGAAAATGAAGACAGTCAGAAGCCATCTTCAGACTCACAGCAGAACCACTGTAGTAACCACAGGCATTTATCTGCCCTTCTAAGCATTTTTATATGTATTAATTCAGTAGATTCTCACCATGTAAGGGAAGACCTTCCACAGATCGAGAATTCAGGCTACAAAGCCCCATATCCCAGCTAGTTAAGCCAGACCTGGTCAGGTTAGTCTCGACTGAGGCTTTCTGTAATCATGCATTCAAATCCACGCACCTCATGCCAACCTCACTGGCCATGACAGCACACTGTTAACTTCCCAGCCCACTTCCTCTTCTGTCCCAGCAGGCATACTCATGTCCATGCCGAGCAGTCCTGAGGATTGGATTCCGTGGATTCCATGGGCTCAAGGACACAGGATCTCTGCAAATGTGCCTGGTGGTGGAATCCAAGCCGTGTGAGTTTCCATGGACAGGAAGAGGCTGTTCCTCCCATCCTTCATGACCCAAGTGTGACCTGCCCCCTGCTGTGCCCACAGAGACTGGCTTGAACCCAGCCACCTCTGGGCACCTTCGCTTGGGTGCCCCGGGCCAGTGCCAATGGGAAAAGGCCAGGGCGTTAATCTGTGACTCGTTCTGTGTTCAAAGCATACACACCCCTCTCCTCCTAATGGCCCCCCACGAACATCCACCCACCTGCCCACTACAGTGGACAACCAGCCAAGTGCTCCCCCTGGGAGTCCTCAGCAGGGTAGAACAAAAAGAAAGACCAACCAGGGAGGAAGCTGGCCAGTCGGCAGGAGACTGTAGGTATGTGGGCTGCCATTCTGTGGAGCCACCCCAATCTGCCACTGTGGCTCTCCTGGGGCCTGAACCCTGTGTTATTATGGAAACACGTTGTGCCTTATAATCCTAGGCGGTCAGAGTATTAGAGTCATTGATAGAGCAAGGGTCTATACCGCATGCCAGGATTGCACATGCAAGGTTTCTAATCCTCACATCAGCCTTGCAAGGCAGCATGACAGCAAGATCAGTGTCACCACATGTACACTAGGATTGAATGGAGCCTTTTGAGAGCTAAGCAGGCATCTACTTTAACACTATGATACATCCCTCCTCCTCTTCCTTCTCCTCCTACACACACACACACACACACACACACACACACACACACACACACACACTTTCTTTTTTTGTTTCTTTTTGGTTTTTTTCAAGACATGTTTTCTCCATGTAGCCCTGGTTGTCCTGGAGACCCACCTGCCTCTGCCTCCCTAGCGCTACGATTAAAGGCATGCACCACCGGTGTCTGGCCTCTTTTCTTTCTCTTTCTTTCTTTCTTTCTTTCTTTCTTTCTTTCTTTCTTTCTTTCTTTCTTTCTTTCTTTTTTTTTTAGAAAGTTTCAATAAGTCAGGCTGACCTTAAACTCACTCTGTAGCCAAGGCTGGCTTGACCTCTTGACCTCTCTGTGTCCTACCCCAGCCTTCTGACTAGCTACGGTTATGTGATTACAGGCCTGGCTCGCTCTCTCTCTCTCTCTCTCTCTCTCTCTCTCTCTCTCTCTCTCTCTCTCTCTCTGTGTGTGTGTGTGTGTGTGTGTGTGTGTGTGTGTGTGTGTGTGCACAAGCACATGCATGCACATGTGGAGGACAGAGGACAACTTACAAGAGTCAGCTCTCTCCTTCTACTATGTGGGTTCCAAGGTTAACGGTAAGTGCCTTTACCCGCTTGAGCCATGACGCCATTCCTTTGTGACCATTTTTATCCCAATAAGGAAACCAGATTTCAGGGGGTGAGTATATGCCAACAGAACACAGCTCGTGTAAACAGAAGAGTCAGGACTCATCAATGTCCAAGGCCAGGAGCTCTAACCTTGACGACCACCTCTCCTGCTATTGTGCCTGTGGAAGGGATTAAGTCAGTGACTTAAACCAAACCTTGGCCTCTAAGCAAAGCCTGCATGGAGGCCATTGGGTCTCAGGTTGTCACTCAGGGCCATGCAGCACTGACTGCTTCTCTCAGCCCAGTGGTACCCCAGCATCCAGGACATTATAAATGCTAGCTGCCAACTTGTCATGCCCAGGGAACCAAAACCTCCATCCTACTCAGTCTCAGCTGGTTCTGCAGGTACCAAGCCACCAGCCAGAAGCAACAGGGAGACTTACGTGGACAGGGTCTCTTCACACTCCACTGATAAGAGCTTAGTACTAAGTTACATAAGTAAACTTCTGCCCTCCATAAAGGAAGGAAAAGTCAGGCACAGTGGCACATATCTGTGATCCTTGGAAGGTTAGGATAGTAGTTGGTGGGTATGTGGGTGAAGTTGCTTTGAGTTCTGGGATATCCTGGCCAACACCATGAGACCTGTCTCAAAATCGTAACAAAACCAAAAACAATATAAAAAGCAGCTACAGAATGTGGAGAATGCATCTCCCTCCATTCTGAGTACAGTTTTACCTTGTTACTCAAACCAGACAAAGACATTGTAAAAATAAAACTACACTCCAATATCTCATAAATCTTCACCCAAACACCAGCAGATCTCATCCAATGACAAATAAGAATATATATATATATATATATATATATACACTGCCAAGTGAGATTTGTCTCAGAAGACAAGGCTGATCCAGTATTTGAAAATCAATACTGGAAATACTTATCAATGGGCTTTAAAAAGTACAAGGCTGTCTTCCTCAACCGCTTTTTCAGTGTAAGTTTTCAAGACAGAGTTTCTTACTGAACCTGAACCTGGAACTTGCCGATTGGCTATACTGGCTGGTCCAGGAGCTATAAGGACCCATCTGTCTCTGCCTCCTCAGTGCTGCGGTTAGAGACACACACCACCATGGCCAGCTTTTACTTGAGTGCTGACAATCTGAGCCCCACATTTGTGCAGAAAGCACATCACTGACACCTTGGAGCTCAAAGGTAGAACTGGAGTCCTTTGGATGCCAGAGAGGAGACCACATAATGGGCGGGGTCTTCTCCCCTCCTGGGCCTAGCTGAGCACAGAAGAGAACTTCAGGGAAGCAAGCAGGTGAGAAATCCTAGTTGCCCAGTGCTGGCTGGCACACCCAGGCCTCTGCTCCTTTCCTGTAACTCCCATTTGACCTGCAAGGGACCAAGAGTATTTTGCTGGGAGAAGCCATGATCTAGTCAAAATAGAGCAGCAGGGTTCTGCTCACAAGCCCATCTGGGAATCAAGAATCGGGGACTCACAAATCCATCTGGGAATCGAGAATCGGGGAATCCAGGCCCACTCTTCTGTACCTCTGCAACTCTGTAACTAAAAAGCCATTCTAAAACTATACTTAAAATAGCACATAAAATGCAAAGGATTAACATGAGAAAGCAGGGGGCAAAGAGAACAGCAGAGAGAAAAACCTCAAGAAGAGTGAGGTACAGGGCTGGAGAGATGGATTAATGGTTAAGAATACTGGCTGTTTTCTGCAGGACCCCGGTTCAAGTCCCATGGCGGCTCACAACCGGCTCTGGCTCTAACTCCCTCTCCTGGCCTCCTCCGGCACCAGGCAGGCAAGTAGTGCACAGACAGTCATCTGTGCAGGCAAAAACATCATACACATAAAGTAAAACTAAATGTTTATAAAGAGTGGGAAGCAAATGCTGATCATTCGCTCAAAATCTTTGGCAGCAGAGGAAAAAGTAGGGTGCAGGTAAGGACACCCCAAGAGGTACAAGGGTGGGAGCCTATGGGAGAATTTCAGCCTCTACAAGAACTGGAGAAGGGGTTTGCTGGGAGCATACTGAGATTCCAGTCCCTTCTCTCCCACATCCTTGTTTCTCTCACTTGCCTTCACTCCCCTCTCACCAGGTAAACCCCAGTGCAAAGCCACTGCACAGAGATGCGGGAGCCCCGCTGGCCACCCTTGCCAGGTGTCAATGGTGAATATGTAAAATAAGGCTATTGTGAGCCCCACCTGTCTCCCAGCCTGAGACGTGCATGGGAATATCTTACATGTTGGAAAATCCTGTGCAGACACAGATGAGGAAACATGATACTGCATCATGAGAGATACACTCTACCACCCTTGCAGCCTCCCTGAACCGCTTAGCCTGACCCTTTCCTTGGGCAGCTGCGGCCAGCTTCTGAATCTTAGTATCCTTAGTTTGAATCTTAGTATCCTTCTTGGGCTCATTATCTATGCTGGATGCCCAGCTTATAGAGGGGTTCTGAAGGCTGAGGAGCTTTTGGGAGCAGATCACTGCAGTGGGCAATTCCCACCTGCAAGCTCTGCTTCTCCTCCCCATCATTCCAAGTCACTACCTCAAGCACCCTAACCCTAACCCTAACCCTAACCCTAACTCTTAACCCTAACCCTACTCCTACCCTTACCCCTACCCCTAACCCTAACTCTAACCCTACCCCTATCCCTAACTCAAACCCTAACCCTATCCCTACCCCTAACCCTAACCCTTAACCCTAACCCTACTCCTACCCTTACCCCTACCCCTACCCAGTCTAACCCTACCCCTATCCCTAACTCTAACCCTAACCCTATCCCTACCCCTACCCCTAACCCTACCCCTAACTCTAACCCTAACCCTACCCCTAACCCTACCCCTAACCCTAACTCTAACCCTAACCCTACCCTATCCCTAACTCTAACCCTAACCCTTACCCTACCCCTAACCCTACCCCTACCCCTAACCCTAACCCTAACCCTACCCCTACCCCTACCCCTAACTCTAACCCTAACCCTAACCTGCCCTCCCCATCATGGTGGAAAGTGAAATATCTCAGAAACCATGAGACACAATAAACCTTCCCTCCCTAAATAGCTTCTGTCGGGTATTTCGCCGTAGCAACAGAAGTAACTAGCATGGCCTTAGCATGACTCCACTGTGAAGACTCCATGGGTTCCTCCCCTGGCACACAAGCCCATGCAGTTCCTCCATATTACGGGCTGGGATGGAAAAGACACAGTGTTTCTGTCTCTACGCTCTTGAAATCATTCCCAGGAAGCCAGTATCACTTGAGAACGCTCAAGTGCCCTCAGCAGGAGATCACAAAGCTGAAGACAGGTCTTTGCCAACAGCCAGAAGAGAAAGCCTGAGAGAGGACCCTCAAACCCCATCAGGCCTTCGGAGATCGACGCTAAGTCTGCGGGTACATACCTGTCATCTTAGCCACGTTATAAGCTAAGACAGGAGGATGGTAAGTTTAAGGCTAGCCTAGGCTACAGCAGTTTGCGGTCTGTGCCTTAGTGAGACCCTATCTCAAAGAAAATCAACAAGAGGCTAGGGATGTAGCTCAGTGGTCAGGTGCTTGCTTGGCATGGTTGAGGTCCTGGGTTCACTCTCTAACACAGGTGGGTAGTATTGGTGGAGATAATGTTGGATGCCACACCTTGCCTGGCTAGAACTGGCCAGGCAATTCCTTCTCCAACTCCAGACCTCAGAGACAGTGAGAAACACAAATGGTTGGTGTGGCTTTGATCTTCTAAATGCAGGGAGTTCTGTTACATTATATTGCTGTGAATCCATGCCCTGGCCCCATCGCAACATGGGTTCATGCTATAGGAACATTCTAGAAGGCAGTGTTCAGAACCAACAAGAAAACTCCCCAGTGGAGGGAAGGCAGAGAACTGGAAAAAGACACAAAACAAAGGAAAATCCCCACAGTGCTTTCAAGGAACCTTCTCCCACACTTCCTTTCTACTCTGTAAATGAAGCCATATGTCCCCAGTCACTCTGGCCAAAGACCTATGAGTCAGTCATTCTCTCTCACACCCAACATCCCACCCACCAGCAAGGCTCTAGACCTTGAAACACACACCCATCGGCCCCTTCCTCACTGCTGCTCCGTGATTCTGAACGCCACACTACCAGTCAAGCCACTGGATAATCTTGGGTGGATGCCACTAGCAACTTCTGGCCCTGTCCTTGCTTGGGGACAACACAGTCTCTCACAGTGTCAGCCCTGTCCTGTTTCTAGTGCCCTAAACTCTCCAGCCTGAACTCGACCTTCCTTCAAGCTCACCTCACCTCAGGGCCTTTCCATTTGTCCTTCTCCTTCTCCCTAGGGGCAGCCTCCGGGGTTTCGCTTCACATAACTCCTCCTCCAAGCACTCATGCTTGGCTAATCCTGCCTAACTGTCCTATCGTCTACCTTCCTGTCCGTGAAGAGGGCTGACCAGCTGCTTGGTGACTCCTCTACAAGTGGAGGATGGAGGGATGACCACCAAGCTGATCTAGCCACAAGCCCACAGCACAGAACTCGGCTTCACAGCCGGAGGAAGAGGCCGGGTTGCAGTAAGAGCTGTGGTTTGGGTAGAGTCTTGCCAGCTGGGTGGAGTACACACCACCAGGAGGTTCCACTTCCTATAGAGGAAAATCCTATGAAAAGCTCCATCTGTACGGAGGTGCCCTGCCTGACCCCTCCCCTTCTAGTTGGCCTCCTTGGCTGCACAGTGTAGGACTGTAATAGCCTGGGGAACCTGCACCCCCCCAGACGTCAGGCAGGCTGAGACCCCTAAAAGTCATCTCTGAAACAGAGGACCACTGTCTGTCACATCTTTCTGAGCCATCTATTTTACTAACTTTTTACTGACAATGAACTCATCCCCTAATCTTCTTTACACATCTCCTGCTGCTGGGAGGAGGTGGAAAGCAAAAGAGGCCATAGGTCGGGAGGGAGAACCATGGCCAGTGGACAGGGCAGGACGATCAAGGGGGCCCAAAAGGTTACGACAGAGAACTAACTACACCTACATGTTTTGGTGCCTTGATTTTCCCACCTGTAAAGCAACATGATCTTCTGGCCTGTGGGATTACAAGATTAAAGTGTGATGTTGTGTGTACTGGACAAGCTTTCTAAGGCTTAGGCCCACAGAGCACAGATGCTCCCTGTTACAGAGAAACACTGATATGGGAAAGGGGCGAGAGCAGGTAAGGAGAGCAGCAAGCAATTTGGTAGTTTCTGGGGTTAAAGATGGAGAACTCTGCTCCAGATGAACTGAATGAAGAGGACAACCGAGGAAGTCACAGAACACACACCACCCCCACCCCCAAAGACAAAGCTGACCCAGCCAGAGAAGCCGAAGAGCCTTAATCCTACTGCAAACCACAGGCCCTCTGCAACCCAGAGTTTACAGTGGGGGGGGGGGGGGGGGGCACCTCTTCCAGAGTGTTCGTGTTGCATATTCAAGATCTCACAGGAGGGAGCAGACCACTTCCAGACCTGAGGTTCCATCAACAACCCCTTCTCCTCCTGGCCAGGGCCTCCTCAGTAGTGGATGTTTTGTTTGTTTGTTTGTTTTTTTAAGTACTTAACTGATCATTCACACCCTTAACTCACTCAATATTCACAACAGTTTGAGATGTGGGCTTTTTATCCCCAAACCCTTCGGATGAATCAGGCTCTGTCAGAGCAACGATATGCCACACAGCTAATAAAAAATAAAGTCCGGGGGTTAAAAACAGGACCCTGCACCTAACTGCCTGCCCTCTGGCTAACTTCTCACCTGGGCTCCTGCCAGAACAAGTTTATACAGCACGGACAGGTGAAATGGCAGGAAGGGGGGGGGGCTGCCAGGAGCCTGAACAGACACTGGGGAAGAGCTGGGAGAGAATTCCTAGTAGGTCTCCAACCCATGATGGAAGCTGAGCCACCTGCCAGCAGTTTCCTTCCAGACTCATGACAGCACCACCACCACCACCACCACCACCACCACCCCGACCCCCGCACCCCACATCCCATTACTCCAAAAGCTGACCCACTACCCTCTGCCCAGACCTGAAAGGCCATCTGAACAATCGGGGCCCAGCAGTACTCGTTCTTGTCTTCTTGCCTCAGTTTCCCTCTCCTGCAAGACCCGCCAGGAAACATTGGAGAAACTAAGCATGCAAATGGGGCAGGGGTGGAGAGGAGCTGGCCCATGAAGAATGAGTAGCACCTTATCAGACAACTCCACGGCCCCGCCCCCACTCTCTGTCGTGCAGCAGGCGAAGCTACCCCAGGCTGGCCGTGCAGGGCCAAGACCCCCACCACCTCCCTGGCCTTGGTCTTCACCTTGACCCCTGCCCCGCGCTTTGCATAAACAAAGAGCAGCCGCCCCGCCCTGCCCCAGCCCGTCCCTACCCGCTCCAGCTGCCCCTTACCTTGGCCTGGCATTTCCGATGACAGGAGAAGCTGCAGACTGCGGGAACGAGACAGAAAGAAAGTTTTAGCCGCGAGGTATGAAATGGAAACTCAGTCGCAATCTCCTCCCACCCCGGCCCTCCACGCCCGGCAGGGGGAGGGGGGACAAGGAGAGGGGAGGAGGGACTGTAGGGAGGAAGAACGGGGAGCCCGGGTGCGTACCCCGAAGGCGTCCGCTGGAGTCCCGCCAGGCCGAGGTGGTGGGGACCCAGGCCCAGTGCCAGCGGCACAGAGGAGCGAGGGGGCCACTCCCCTCACACCCAACAGCAGGCAGGCCTGTCACACGTGTACTCCCCTAGGCCAGAGGCCCGGGCACACCCGCGGGTACACACACACCATGCTGGGAACCTCACACACACTCTTGCTTCATGCACAGGACGTCTGCTCACACACATACACACACACACACACACACACACACACACACACACACACACACACTTGGAGAACTTGCTCTCCCTCCCACCACCAGAAGCTGGAATCAAATTTCCTATCAGGTTCCCTAAGCCAGGAATGTCCCCTGTTCTGCCTCCCCACCCCCCAGGGCACTTGGCACTTCTAGAAAGTTCCAGGAGCCCTCCCCAGGGGTGCCTGACGGCCTCTGACCTAGGTTCTGAATTGATTTTGGTCTCCTGGCCACCAGGTTTGCTGGGACAGGAGAGCCTAGCCACTTGTTAGAGACTGGGCAAGTGGGCGCCCTAAATCAATTCTCAGCTGCCCCCCATCCTGTCTACCCTACTCACCCCTACCAGCTTCAGCCACCAGCTCTTAGCAGTGTCGGGGCTGGAGATTGGGGTTCGGAGGCCCTCCTCTGCAGTCATGGAGGCTCTGCAGCTCCCCACACCTTGCTGGGCCAACAAGGTGGCCTGGAATGTCACCTTGACCATTGGCACCCTGTCCTGGCCCAGCTCGGGCCTGTGACTCACTTGAGCTGAGCAAGGATGTGCTGACCCTGACAGCCCACAGGGCAGCTCAGGGCCATCACCCTTGGCCATGTGACAGATGTCCAGCTGTGTCATCACCATCCACTAACTTTTGCCTTTTCCTGATTCTCTGAGCCTGTGTCCCCACCCTAAGTGACAGCTCCCTCCCTTCCAGAAGGTGTTCCCTTACACCAGTGCCCTCCCCACCTCACCCCCATACCTTCCTTGGGACAGGGACCTTAGGACTGAGAAAACCTCAATGCAATTGGCCTGAGCCTGGGAGGCCCCCCACTGCTGGCCAGAGACTGAATAGATACCCCCCAACTCTGTACCTGGTACAGTGCAAGGCTTAATAAGGGTCCACTGAGTTGGACCTAGATGAAAATCTCCCCCTGACTCTATGTGCCCCCTGTCATTTAACTTACCCATCTCCCACACTCAGCCTTCCCCTGCACTGAAAGCCCCCTGCCAAACTCATACTCAACCAACAGCATCTTAAGTCCACTGGGCCTCTCAACCCCCAATCTAGACCCTAGAGGCATAGTGGGGGGACCAGGACTCTGTCTTCCACCAGTGCCTTCCACATGTCTGACATTCTCAGGATGCAACAAGCTCTCTCCTCCCTGGGGGCCTTTGTAATCTCTGTTCTGGCAGCCTGGAACTCTCTCCCTCATCCTCAGTCCTTGGTGAGTAGATCCCTCTTAGCTGGTGGGATCCACTCTAGGCCATTCCTGACTGCCCACATTACAGTGGGCCTCCATTCGTCCTCCCAGCAGCCCTGTTGTCTCCTTGTCTGACCAGTTCACCATCTGATGTCTCCCTAGGTAGCTTCCAGCTGAGCTTTCTGCCTGCACCAAACTCTTGAGCACAGGGAGCTTGCCCCTTTCACTCAGCCTGTATTCTCTGCAGCTAGGGCAGTATCTACTTCAGACTCTGGACCACACAGTGTCAGACAAGGCCCAGGTTCTGTGATCCAGAACCAGGCATGGATGTGCCTGGCTTTGCAATAGAAGGACACCCTTTTTTCCAGGCAGTTCTCAGGATGGCGACAGCCTGGGATGATCCCAGCACTGACTTTGTAGGCGGCCTTAACAGTGTCCTGGTGTAGGACCATAGGAGTCTTTCGGTGGACAGACACTCAGCAAGTGTCCTCCCGTGCAGACATGGGTAATCTTTTTTATTATTGTTTATTTTATGTATATCAGTGTCTTATCTAAATGTATTTCTGAACTATCATGTGTCCCTGGTGCCTGAAGAGGCAGGAGAGGAGTCAGATCCCCTGGAACTGGAGTTAGAAATCATTGTGATTGTTAGTTGGGGGTCATCCTTGTAGATCTCTGGGCATTTCCCTAGTGCCAGATTTCTCCTTAAATCTATGGCTCCCTCTATTATGGTATCTCTTTTCTTGTCCTCCTCTATTCTTTCCCTGTCTTCCTGTTCCCTCATGCCCACCTCTCCCCTCCTCATCTCCCCTTCTCTTTCTCCTAACTCCCTCTCCCCTCCCTCCATGCTCCCAATTTGCTCAGAAGACCTTGTCCCTTTCCCCTTCTCCAGGGGACCATGTATGTCTCTCTTAGGATTGTCCTTGTTTCCTAACTTATCTGGTGGTGTGAATTGTAGGCTGGTAATCCTTTGCTCTATGTCTAAAATCCATATATGAGTGAGTACATACCGTGTTTGTCTAACAATCTAAGCAATAGTGGAAAGGCTACCTTTAATGCCCTTCCCTGGTAATGAGATTGATGACTACCTTATATGCCATCCTAGAGCCTTTATCTAGTAGCTGATGGAAGCAGAAGCAGACACCCACAGCTAAACACTGAGCAGAACTCCTGGAATCCAGTTGCAGAGAGGGAGGATTGATGAGCAAAGGGGTCAAGACCAGTCTGGAGAAACCCACAGAATCAACTGACCTGAACAAGGGGGAGATCATGCACCCCAGTCTGATAGCTGGGAAACCAGCATAGGACTGACCCAGACTCCCTGAAAATGGGTGTTAGGAGGACTGAGCAGTCTATGGGGCCTCTAGTAATAGATCAGCATTTATGACTAGTATACAAATGGACTTTGGGAGCCCATTCCACATAGAGGGATACTTTCTCAGCCTAGACACAAGGGGGAGGGCCTAGACCCTGCCCCAAATGATATGCCAGACTTTGAAGACTCCCCACTGAGGGCCTTACTCTCCCTGGGGAGCAGAAGGGGATGGACTGGGGTTTGGTGGGGGTGATAGGAGAGGAGGGGAGGGTGAGGGAACTGGGATTGACATGTAAAACAACCTTGTTTCAAACTGAAATTAAAAAAAGGGGGGGGATCCTTGTGAGCTGCCCTGAGGGTGCTGAGAATTGAACCTAGGTCCTCTGGAAGAGCAACTTAACCTCAGTGCCATCTCTCCAGCCCTGGTTGGGGTAATCTTGACTCCTACCCCATCAGTCCTGGCTGTTCATCAAGCTTGTATTTTAAAGGCTCATGGGGAAAAGTTGAAACTGCAAGAGCTGTGCCCTGAGCTGCTTACTCTCCGGACAGCTTGATTTGATTGGAAGAACCTGAGAGGTCAGTCAGCCCCTGGTCTGTCTATTCTCCCAGGGAGGAAGGGGAGAACGTGGGCACCCCATCCCGTGGGGAGCAGATGGAACACAAGGGAGAAAAAGCAGACATCATAGGCGCGCTTTCTCCCCCACCACCACTTCCTGGCTAGCAGGAGCCAAACTGCTCTGCCAACAAATCTCCACAACACAATGGAATAACACCTTTGAAACCATGAGCAAAGTGAGTGTTTCTTCCTGACACCTGTGGTGCGTGTGTTCTGACGCAGGAACAAAAGTTCAAAGAACCAGGACAAAGGTGGGATACAGGGACCCTGCCTCTTCCTGATTCTCTCTTTGCTTCTCGACAGCAGTGAGGTGAGCAGGCCTACGCACAAACTTCTTCCATGATGTACTGGGCCACCACAGGCCAAAGCAACTATTGACTGGCACTGAGACATAATTAGCTTTTCTGCCTTCAAGTTCGTGTCTCAAGTATTATGTCAGGAATGGAAGTCGAACATGACGGGGATAGTGTAGAACTGATAGTGTGTATCCCTTCTGGGCCAAGCTAGGAAAGGCATTGCGACTTCAGCCTTGCCCTTGGGTAGCTGGAAAAACCAGTTACCCTGTCTTGAGAACACTCTAGCAACCAGGTCCTCAACACAGCCCCCACCAGGCCCCGCTGCCATCCTGACAGTCTCCAGGGGCCCCAAAGCCAGAAGCATCCCTCGCTACATTCCTGGCACACAAGCTGTGGGAGACCCTCTTTTAAACTGTTAGGTTTGGGAACATACTCACACAGCAGTAGATTAACAGTATAGAAATCAAAGCACTGGGTGCCTCAGAATGTGCAAGCCAGGCCAGTGCCGGGTGGCGGTGGGATGGCAATCGTAGGCCCTCCTTGGGCCCTGTTGCTCCCACCCCTTTCCATTCTTCTCTAACCCATTCCCTTTTCTCACCCTGCTGGGCATTTGATCACCCAGAAAATAATTCCAAAGAGGCTGAGGGACCCCCAGCCTTCTTCCCCAGCACCCACCATGCACCAGTTCATACCAATTACCTTTCCATAGGCTGGCTCTCACCTCCAGCCTGTGCCCAACAATGCAATGGCCATGGCCAGGTGCTGACAGATTACACCATATTCCTACTTAGAACCAATTCCTCCTCGGAGCCTGATCTAGCTTCTATTCCCAAAGGGTCTGTTCCTGCCACACCAACTTCCCCAAATGGAACTCTGAGTCTGCAAGGAACAGGTCTGGAATGGCAAACTCAGACATCTCCTACAAGGTCCAGTTCAGAATGTCCCTCCCTAGATAATCCTTCATTCACAGATAGTTCCCCCTTTCCTTTACAGAGTCACCACACACACACACACACACACACACACACACACACACCGCGAGCACACCCTCACTCCACATCAGAGCCTAAGCTGCAGGGAACCAACTCCACCTAGACGCAGATGTAGCTGTGTGACCTAGGGAAGTTTACCTAGCTTCCATTCCCTCGTCTGTAAAATGGAGCTAATGATATTGTCTGTGTCACAAGGTAGGATTAAATGATTGCCACTATGCTCTGCAGAACCCGGGTTGAGCACGCCCCCATCTTCAAGGGTACACCCCTAGATCCTCAGTCAGTGCTTAAAGCCATAGATGGTACTAACCCCAAGGTACATGGTGCCTTTTCCTATTTGTAAATGCTTGTGATACCATGGGAAGTAAGAAAGTAACAACATAGCAATACATGGTTACAAAAACCATCTCAAACTAAAGGAATCATTTCTGGAACTTATTTTTAGACCACAGTTGGCCTCAGAGAACTGAAACCTTGGAAAGCAATGCAGTGGATGAGTAGGATCCTTCTGTGTTCAAATTGACTGTGGTCAACAGCATCTTCATCATCTTGGCCCCAGTTATATTATAAGGGACACCTGGATTCCTGTCATAACCACTATCATTTTGCTGTGTGGCCATTGAGCAAGTCACTATCCTCTCTGGTCTCAGATTCTTGCTCTTTCAAGCATCCAGAAAGATCCACAAGCCTGCACCCTCATAATGGGATGGCTCAATGTTTACAAAGACCACTGTTTTCCCTCGGAATGTACCCAGGCACTGCAGATGTCTCTAGCGCTCTCCAGCGGCCAGAGGCCCCTCCCCCACAACACCCAGGGAACCCACTCATCTGTCTGCCTTACTCCTGGGCTTAAGGTACCAAATCAGACGGGCCCCAGCCCTGTTCCAGCTATGAGAGCCTGTATCACCCACGCTGGTCTATCCCCAGTGCAAGCAGTCAATCCTTCTCTGGACATCAATTCCACGAGTGCCTTTATCTTGGACCTGTGGCCCACAACCCTGGGAATGAGTGTCTACTGCTTGTAAATGACAGCCTGAGTAATTCTGTTTCACAGCACAGACAGACAGACACCTCACATCAGTACCAGCCCTCTCCCTCCAAGGAAAGGGAACTCCTGTTCCAGTCCTAGAAAGGTGGCCTGGAGATTGGCAGGAACACAGCCTCCTGGGATACAATTCTCCATTCTCCTTTTGGAAACTGGATGTAGAGACGGGTCAGAGAAAACCCGCCATGTCTCCAGTCTCCAGATGTCCCTCAGGTTCCTGAGAAAGGCAGACACCTGGGCAGCTGTGACCTCCCAGGTCCTTGGAGGGCACTAAAGCCACACAACTTCCCACAATGCCTTCCGTGCCAGCTCCCTGAGGTGAGGCACTGGAGATTACCCATTGACCTGAAGCTGCAGGAAGCCCTGCCCTATCTAGCCTGGCCAGCAAGGCTCTGAAGGAGCAGAGCCCCCTGTGGTGAGGGCTTTGATCACTTCAGTGTGGGGAGCTGCACCCCAAGCCCTCCAGTGGCCTGCTCTGCCTCAGCAGGGTTGTATGGCTGGGGCTGAAGTGACTTCCTGCCTCGGGAACACAGGAAACCACATTGTTGGGATCTAAATGGCCTTTTCCTCCAGGACTTGGGTCGGAAAATGCACACACAGCCTCAGTGTGCACCTGACCTGGCCATAACCACCCCAAGCCTTGGCTCTGCCCCAGCCACCAGGTCACACATCTGCTCACTGAGCTATCAGTGGGCCCTGCCCATGGCTGGGGCCTGGAGGTAGGCAGAGGCCACGGTACAGAGATGTTTAGCCAAGCATTAGTCTAAGTGTTTCTGTAAAGGCATTTTTAAAAATGAGATTGACATGTAAACTAGTAGCAGGCTCTAAGCACAGCATTACCCTCTGGGATGTGGGTGAGCCTCATCCAACCAGCTGAACACTAAAGAGGGAACAACTGACTTCCCCCCAGCAAGAGGAACTTTGCCAGCACCCTGTGCCCAAACTTGACCTGCAGCTTGTCCCTGAATCTCTAGCCTAATGGCCCTCGGCAAACTAAAACTTGCCACATCCTTACCATCACATGAACCAGCTCCTAAAAATCAATGTCTGTCTATTCATCTATATACCTACCTACCTATTTACCTGTCTATATGTCCTTCCTTTTATCCATTCATCCACCCATCTATCCATAAATTCAATATATACTTATAATCCACCCTTCCATCCATTCATCTGTTATCCATAGATCCATCCTTCCATCCATCCATTCTTTCCATTCATCTGTTATCCATAGATCCTTCCTTCCATCCATCCATTCTTTTATCATTCATAAATTCATCCATCCATCCTTCCATTTCCCCATCCATCCATCCACCAAAAGGCCCATCCTTCCGTCCACCTCTAACTACACACATCATGTTGTTCCTGCCTGAACCATCTGCCTGGGTGTCCTCTCTTTGATCCCAGTTGTAATCTGATGGAGAAGTTTGCTATTTGTCCAGTTTTGAAAGGGGAAAACAGTGTTAGCATGTCTCACTAAGGCCAGCTGCCTCCATGGGTATGTGCTACTTTGAGGAGGCCACATGTGGCTGCTCCCTACTTCTGGGCTCACCAGAAGGTAAAAGACAGGAAGTGGCCTAAGTCTTGATGCCAGACCAAGCCTAAATGGCAGCCCTTGGACTCCCAAGCTGGCAAAATAGCCTAGTGGCTTGAGCTCTTGAGCAGAGTTCTGAGTCTATCTGTACTCCTGCTGTGGCCCCACGGACTCATGAGACACCCCTAGAAAACTTTTGCTAAGGACCTGTGAGAAACCCACTATTTAGACTGAGGAACTCCTACACACCCCTCAAGACCCAGCTTGCATTCTCCTTCCCTGCTGAAGACTAACCAGGATGTGTTTGCTGTACCGGGCAGCCTCTGCCACACTTCAGTGCCAGCTCTATCCATGGGTTCCATGAACACATGACTGTGTGTGTCTTCCCAGGATATCGGGTAGCTCTTAGTGCCAGGTCCTGCACGTCAAACCCTGAAGATGGCTCAGCTTATGAGCATCAGGAGGGCTCATGAAGGGCAAAGCAGTACCTCCATCAGGTGGGCTAGCTGACCTTCCCAATGTCTCCCAAGAGAAACTGCTCAGCATCCCTTCAGCTTGCATTGAGCATCCCTAGTCTGGTCTCCTGGTCCACAGATGACAGGGTGACTACTTGTTCAGGGTCCCATGGGACATCCACTACCTCTCTTCCTCATCCCCTTGTCCATCTTTTGTGTTTCCCGGGACTGGGACCCCACTGAAGGGTCTGTGACTCCCTCCTACCTCCTTCAGATACATGAGTGCAAAGTGCAAGGTGAAGGGGGGCAGAGCTGAAGGCTAGGCAGTAGGGAAGCAAGTGACTTCCCATCCCTCCAGAACCACAGTTCCCTCATGGCAGAAGAAGGGCCCTGTGAAAACTGGGTTCCAGACTCTGACAGTCCATACCCAACCACACACCACCTCCAGCCACTGGTCCAGACTCACACCGTATTGAAGCCAAGACTCAAAGATTAAGACAAACAAGAAAACAGAGCCAACTTAGGTTACACGCTGACGGAAGGAAGAATAAAAGTTCACCGTGTGTGGGAAGTGCAGCAAGCTCTGACGGAATGTTGCTGTTGACATGGGGACAGTTGTGTCAAGGGGCCCAAAGCCTCAGACCCACAGGAAATTGGCAAAGCTCCCCACCCCCCCTCACACACACAACCCCCACCGTGAGGTTCAGGGGGATAGCAAAATCTTCCTCTGTCTTACTGAGAATATTAACAGTGTGCAGAAAATGTCCACTGTAGCTTTCTCCCCCAACCCAGTGTTTACAGCCTGAAGACGGCTCCACTACAGAGCCCATTCCTACAGAAATTAGCTAAACCTGCCTCCTTGTTCAGTTGTATACGATAACCACACTCACTCTTCAGCCGTATAATAAACACACAGAGCTTCCGGACTATTGCAGTTTCTCCATCACAGAGCCTAGTCCACCCAATCCCAGCTACTTCTGTCTCTCTCTGTATGTGTCTGTCTTCTCTTCATTCCCTCAATGGCCCAGTCAAGTCAAGTACCAGAAGCCATACAAGGACGTGGCAACCATGGCCTATCTGCTAGGGAACAAGTTGTATAGCCATATCTGGTGGTCCTGGATGGGTAGGTGGGTGGATGGGTGGATGGGTGGGTAGATGGATGGATGGATGGATGGGTGGGTGGGTGGGTGAATGGGTGGGTGGTGGATGGGTGGATGGATGGATGGATGGGTGAGTGGAGGGTAAGTGGGTGGATGGGTGGATGGGTGAGTGGGTGGATGGGTGGATGGATGGGTGAGTGGGTGGATGGGTGAGTGGGTAGATGAGTGAGTGGGTGGGTGGGTGGATGGGTGACTGGGTGGATGGGTGAGTGGGTGGATGGGTGGGTAGAGGGATGGACAGACTGAGTAGATATATAGACAATAGAATGAATGGGCAAATAGATAAAATGGACAGAGGGCAGTGTGGATGGGTAAATAAGATGGCATGTTTACCTCATGCCTGCACAATCTCTTTGTTCCACAGCAAACTTGGTACCTGCCTACTTCTCCCAACCCTAGCCCTTCTGCTGAAGTTCACATGTGGTGAAAACCATAGCCATCCTCCCTCCCCGTTCTGGTCTACTCCCTAGATGTTATGTGGTGTGTCTGGTTTAGAATCCAGGCTTTCCTCTGATCCTGTTGTCTTCTCTGCCTCAAGATTCAGGGTGAAACTGGGAGACACCCATGCATGTGGGAGCCAGGTACCCCATCTTCCAGAACCCTTGGAGGTTCATCAAAAAGGCCAGACACAGATATTTGAAAGCCAAAGGAAACTAGCCAGAGATGTGCGCACTGTCACATTCCAGATCCCAAGATTCCCTCTCTCCCTGCTCCCTCTGCTGCCTCTCAGGTGAGAGGAAGACTCCAGGAGGGAGATAGTGGAGAGCAAGGGGAGAAAGAAACTCATTTATGTGACCTGAAGGCACAGGATAGGATGGGGGCTATTAAGTAATCAAAATGCAAAACCTACCCCAGATAAACCCTCTCCACAGCTCCCCTGTGGAGTTCTTGTTAGATCTCTTGGGAGGAGGGTGACGACATGTGGCTGTTTTGGGTATTGCATAAATTCTTGTTGCCTAGATTGAGACTAGGTCCCATATGGGACTTTCCTGGACACACACACACACACACACACACACACACACACACACACACACACACACATCCACACTCCTACCTCCATATCTAACTGTTTTCCCTTGACCCCTTCAGAGTTCAGATCTTGAAAGCCCTGCTTTAACCCTACCAGCCAACAAGAGATAATCACCGCAACCTGTTTCCTCATCTATAAAACAGGTTTAAGATCAGCATCTCGCAGATGCTATGAGTACTAGATGATGCCATGCATGAGGATGCTTGGTTTCCAGTAGGTGCCTTAGCAAGTGGGCTTAGTGATTGTTCTGGGTTCTAGTATCCCCTGCCTGGCCCCTCTGGGCATTGACACTTAGTGGGTAGCACAGACTGAGAGGTTGAGCAAGAAGGAGCTCATCCCTTGGTATGGGGTAGGACATGACAAGGGTTGAGCCTGTAGCTAAGGGCTGTATCTCAAAAACAGCGGAGACTCCAAAGGCTTTGGGGTAACTATGCACACTCTTCAGACTCAGGGAAGCTACTGAAGACTGGATTGGAGAGGCAGCTGATTGGGTAGCAGCCGTAGTGAGGAGCTCAGAGACTCAGCCACGTGGGGCCCTGGTGATAGACCGAGTGTAGGGCTGAAAGGAGAACAGTATCTACAAGAGAGACTTTGGGACAATGGTGTCAGTCACCGCTGCTGACTGCCATCTAGGATCTGGGATAAGACAGGCTTCTCTGGGACAGAGAGGACCTTCAAAAGCACATGACACTAGTGACTGGAAAAGCCCAAGCCCACTGTGATTTTAGACTGCTTAAAGTCAACCCAAACCACCCAAACGGGAGGACAGTGGCTTGGTTTCTTTAAATACTGTGTGACATTCGTGTGCCTCTCATGCACCAACCATGCCCTTTCCATATTCCAACTACACATTTCCCATGCACTAACCAGCCACATGCCTTCCACACAGCAGACATGAACCTTCCATGTACCTTCCACATGCCCACCACATACCTTCCTCATACTATAACCAGAAACCTGCCACATGCCAACCACATCTTCCACATGCCAACCATGCACCGTCTGCATACCAAACCACACCTTCCACAGCCAGCCATGTACTTTCCATGTAACAACCACATGCCTTCAACACACCTTCCACGGTCAGCCATGTACCTTCCCCACACTTTCCAAATCCAACAATATACCTTTCACACAACATCACACCTCTCTCCATTTTTTTGTTTGCTTTTCGAGGCACAGTTTTTCTGTGCCACCCTGGCTGTCCTGGAACTCACTCTGTAGACCAGACTGGCCTCCAACTCAGGGAACTCAGGGATCTACCTGCCTCTGCCTCCTGAGCGCTGAAATTTAAGGCATATGCCACCACAGCCCGGCGCTATCATACCTTTAAAACACACAGTCTTCAAGGCGTCTACATGACTTTTACCCATCTGCCACAAACCCGTTACAAGACTCCTCCACCCCAACCATATGCCATCTACAACACCTTCCTATGCCACCTGCTTACCATCCACATATTAGGCCATACAATCTCTACCATTATCATGCTATCACCACCTGCCACGCATCATCACACACTCCATGTGCTTATCATCTAGATGTTCAATATCTCCAACAGATGAGAAACAGGGACATGTGCCCAGCCGTGACCCCACTGCCCCAGGCCAGAGCCATCCAACAATAACAACATGCCCTGGGTCCCATGAGCCACGAACCTTTGCAAACGCAGCCCTCCCGAGTGATGGCCTGCCGGCAGATGCCACAGGGCTTCACCTTCTTGAAGGCCTTCACCTTGAAGTGGTGGGTCTTGGGGGCCTCCAAGTCTTCTGGCTGTAGGAAGAGAGGCCCAGAGGTCAGTCAGATGAATACCGGGGTCCTGGGAAGGAGGTGGGGACAGAGAAGGAAAAACTGGCAGGACAGAGGAAGAACCAAGGCAAAGGCCCCAGGAGGGGAAAGGTGCCTAAGAACCAAGAATGGTATAGGGGAAATGGGCCATTCACCCCAGACTCCTAGACTAGCTGTACCAGTGGACAGGGCCCAGACAGTGACTGCACACTAGTACCCAGGGATCACCCTCCACAGCTCCCATCCATTTCTCTCTTCACAATTACTTTAGTGTTAGGATTCAAATTAGAATGCAGTTTAGTGACTAAGTATAGATGTGTGGCTTCATTGGGCAGAGCTGGAGCAGAGACTTGCCTATCTTTGGCAAGGCCCTTTATTTACTTCGCCAGGACCATAGAGCATAAAGAACAGAGTGTACAACTTACCCAGGGCACCTCAGCTAACACCAACCACAAAACTTCAATACCTTCCACACACCAACTACACACATCCCATACTGCCTGGACTCTTCCCGTCAACAAATTACTTCACTGGATCTTAAACTCTGTAGAAATGGGATTGTACATACCGTTGCAGAATGCAGGGCCCCTCATACAGCATTTGCCTGCTCTGATATAATTCAGCCATTCCTTCTGCTTCGTTGCTGAATAGTATTCCAGTGTGTGAGTGCGGCAAATTTATCCATTCTACTGTGGATGGTCCCTAGCTTCTCTAGCCCACATCCCAACATGCCATTGCCCTGTTAGTCCAGGGGGCCTCTTCTGCCTTTATCTTTATTTCCTACTCTTTACATTATGAAAACATTCTGGGGGTCAAACCCAGAGCCTTGAGTATGCTAAGTGTCCCACTGACAAGCAATGCTCCTAGTCTTATGAAAATATTGTATGTTAAATTTCCTGTTTTATTTTATTTCTTTGAGCCAGTAAACCATATAGCCCTGGAACACATGGTCCTCCTGCCTCTACATGCCAGGTGCTGGGATCACAAGCATGTGCCATGACCTCTGAGAGAAATTCCTATTTGAGACTATACCACCTTTCATGTGAGCAGAGGAACAGGCTGGAGGTCAACTTGCCAGGTCTACCTAAGCCAGCAGATCTCTCTCTCTCTCTCTCTCTCTCTCTCTCTCTCTCTCTCTCTCTCTCTCTCTCCCTCCCTCCCTCTCTCTCTCTCTCTCTCTCTCTCTCTCTCTCTCTCTCTCTCTCTCACACACACACACACACACAGAGAGAGAGAGAGAGAGAGAGAGAGATCAATTTCCCCACCAGCAGTACTATGAATACATACTGAGAAAGCTCTGGCAGTCTGTCCTATGTAACCACACAACAGAACACATGACACTGTCCACTCTGCCGCTCATCCCACATCTCCCTCCCGGATGTAATCTCTCTCCCCCTCTGTCTACATTAAACCCTCCTTGGCAGGGACTGGCCAGGGCATAGACATATCTGTCACCCATTCTGGGCACACACTGAGGGCAGGCCGTGAACCTTACAGTGTGCAGAGGGACCATGCTCTTTAAACTCTCCTCATGCACCTTGTCTCTGCGCCTCTCAGCTCTGAGCCACGGCCAGGCCCTTGGTTTGGGGAAGGGAGAGTGGCCCCATACACTTAGCGAACCCGGGACTCCTGTCTGACAACCCTGAGGATGCAGTTCTGGGTACCACCAAAACACAGAGACATGGAGGCAAAATGAAGCTGGGCCAGGGCAGCAAGCCAAAGAGACAGGAAGAAATGGACGGGGGAGGAGGAGGAAGCAGACCGAGAATGAGACAAGCCACAGAGAAGCAGACAGGCCAGACCAAGATAAGGGCAGGGGAGAAGAAAGCACAAGCCACAAGCACACAGAGAGCAAGCATGAATAGAGGCACAGAGCTAAGAGGGATTCCGGAGACAAAGAGGGGCAGACAAGGACCCAGGGTCTCCCAAAGGCCACACCAGGGCAGAGTTGAGCATCAAGACACATGATGACAGCAACGGCTTCAAAGCGTCCATTGTGAGAAAAATAATAAAGGAAAAAAATCAAAAGGCAGGTTACAATAGAACACAGAGACTCAAATCACCTCCCCACATTAAACACGTAAATCACAAAGGATGAAACTGGGTGTGGTGGCACACCTGTAATCCCAACAGTCAGGAGCCGGAGTTCAAGGTCAGCCTGAGACCGACCGAAGCTGTCTCAAAAATAAATAGAGTGGGAGACAGAGTTCCCCAACAGATGCCAATCAAGTGTTCAAAGTAAGTCACTGTCACCCAGGGCAGGATGAATGGAAGCCGTACGCCTGGGAGGGGTGACTGAGAACAAAGTGTCATTCTGTGATATTCCTGCCAAAAGCCACAACCTGAATCTAATCAAGAGGAAGCATCAGGCTGACCCAAGCTGAGGCACCATCTACAAATGAAATGGTCTGGAGCCTTCACAAGTGACAAGGTTGTGAAAGTCAAGGGACGACAGATTCCCAGACAGGAGAGCCCAGACACAGCAGCCGAAAGCAAGCACTGGCTGTTTCTGAACCTGTGGTGGCCTTGAGGACATCCAGGGGCACCCGGTGAAACGCCACGGCATCTGAGCAGTGCATGGTAGTGGCACCCCCATGCTGTCAACCTCTGATAATGACCTCTGTGCCCCCATGAAACCCAAGTCATGGTGGGAAGATCACAAAGGTACTGGGAGAGAAAGATCTCTGTGTGGTATTTGCCACCCTTCTGAAGCCTGAGATTGTTTTGAAATCAGAGACAGACAGACAGACTAGGTGAAAGGCTGTGGAAAGAGAAACAAGTCCAGGGCAGAGGTAAAGCAACCTAAGAATAGGGTCCAGAGTCCAGCAGCGCCTCCTGGTGGTCATAGTGAGCAGCACTCCCTGAGCTGATCCCGAACGCCCCACCCCCACGGCCAAGGCCAGCCAGGGGTCTGCTATTCCAGACAGCTACAACCTGGGTCCAGTGAGGATAGGGTACTCCAACCCCCTCCATTCTGCAGTCTCTCCTCCCATTTTCTCAGTTCTGACGCTGGCTTTCAGATTTCCTGATCAATTTGTCAGACATCCCAGACTTACAATCTAGCTGGAGGGCTCTGTGAGGGAGGGAGGCAGGAAGTCCCAGAGCACCCCAAGCCCCCTCCACCTCCCTACTAAAAGAAACAGTATTTGACATTCCAGCCAATTTTCCCAAAGTCCCCGTCCTACACCCCCAAGTCCAGCCCTTCCCCCAAAGCCTTAGAAAAGTCCTTCTCCCCTAAACACAGAAAGAGTCCTTACAACAGGAAGGAGGTGAGTGATCCTTCCAGACTGTTAAAAGACTATCCAGGCTCAGACCTTGTGGCTCTGCCTACCTGTCCTAGGAAACCTGAATTCATAAACTGCGGTGGGCGTGGAAGGCAGATGATGACTCCAGGGCTGTGATCTCTGTGGACGCTCTAAGCAGCTGTGGGTGCCCTTCTCTTCATCCAGCTCTGATAGAACAACCCTGGGCTGTGTGACCTTGAGAGCATCCACAGCCTTCTCTGGGCCTCGAAGTACTCAATACAGTGAAAAGCTTAGGCCTGAGGTAGACAGAGTGAGGAATGAGGGACGTTCAGACAGCCATGGAAGAGTACTGACTATGCAGGACACTTACGGGGATGAAAGTTGGGTCTGTCCTCCCAGAAGAGTAGCGGGGACTCTACCAGTCTCAGCATCCCTCACTAGGAAGCAGGGTGTCTAGTGATGCTGTAGAAAGGGTCGATGTCACAGAATGGTGGAGGAGACAGTCTGGGGGCGGGGGAGAGGGTTAGCCTCCTCCCTGACTCAAAGGAGATGTCTCAACCCTAAAGACCAGAGGCAGATCTTGCCACAAGAGCAGACCCACAAGAGTATGAATCTGGCTGCCACCCTACCCTCCTTCCCCATCTGGAATTGTTCCTCAGGTCCAGGCAGAGGATGAGAGTGAACCCCATAAAGTCAACAAGCCCATAAAACCTGCAGTGCCATCCAAGGGCGATGGCTTGTTAGGACAATGATTGCCATTTTCCTGACAAGCAGCCGACAGCACATGGGGCACAGCCAGGCCCTTCCCTCCCTGCAATAGCAGGCAAGTCCAGAGGCAGAAGGAGACATGGCTACAAGGCAAGGAGGGGTCTCCTGGTGGCTCCAGCCTGTCACCTCCCTAAGGCTAGAACCAGAGCCAGGAGAAGGAAAGGGGTCCAGCTGGAAGCCATTCTACCCTGCCCATAAGCTCCAGAAGGAGAGGGCTTCCACAGCCTAAGGTCTTGGCCCTTCCCTCTCTCCATTCAGCCAGCCAGAGGGTGTGGCACAACTGGCTGGACCGTCAAGGGCCCTAGCCAGACCTTGGGCCTGGTTGGGAAAAGCTGCTTACAGGCAACTCCCTGCCTCGAGGGGCAGAGAGGCAGAGGGTTGTGTGCTCAAAGGGTCCAAGAGCTTCCCTCACCCACTGCAAGAAAATCCCCCATCTCTGCCCTCCTCTGTGCCTACACAGCTCTGGGTGACTAGAAAAAGACAGAAGTCTTCAAGCCAGAGAGCCAGGCCTCCTGGGAGATAGCACAGCCAACAACTAAGATAAGTGTCACCTCTCCCTGCCATCCAGCCCTCATGGTCCCCTCGCTCTTAGTCTGGGAGTCTCTCGGCTCCAGCCCTTCTGGCTTCCCCTTCAGATCTCACCTTCACATACCCCTCTTGAGCCCCGGGTTTAGGGCCTGCCCATGTTCTTGGTCACCCTGGTGGAAAACTGAGTCACTCTCAGCTCCTCCCTGCCCTCCCGCACCCTCCCCCACCCTCCCAGCCCCTAGCTGCCAGATCCTGTGACTATTGCCTCCTAATTCTCTCCACAGACCGTCCCTCCCCTGCTTTTCAATTCTGCTCCGGCTGCCCATTCCCAGCCTTGGGCTGTTGCAACAGCATCCAGGGCCTCCAACACCATCAGGACAACTCCAACTCTGCAGGGGCCATGACACTTCACTCACCCCAAAATTCTTCCCCTGGCCTCCCAGGTGTGCAGGAATATCCTGTGTTCACTGGCAGGAAAATCATCCTAACCCCACCCAGTCTTCCTACCAATCTCCATGACCACTGCCCACTTCCAAATGTCCATCCCGAATCCTCACAAGCTTTGTCCCCAGCCATGGCACCCTCAAGCTACCATTTCATGTCTTCATGGCCTTCCTTTTTTTTTTTTTTTTTTTTTTTTTTTTTTAAGTATAGCCATACTGGCACTGGAGAGACGGCTAAGTGGTTAAGAGCACTGGAGTGCTCTTCCAGAGGACCAGGATTCAATTCCCAACACCTACATTGCAGCTCACAACTGTCTATAGCTCCAGTTCCAGAGGACCTGGCGCCCTCACACAGATACATACACGCAAGTAAAATACCAGTCCACATGAAATAAAAACAAATTATTTTTTAAATATAATGGTACTGAGGACTGAACCCAGAATTCTGGGCAAGCACACTGCCTCTCAGACACCTCCCCACAGCTTGGCATCCAGTTTAAATACAAGTTCAGCTTTCTCATACAAAGGCACACCTGGGTGCCCTGGTGCCAGCTTCTGGTTCAACCCCCATTCCCCCATGCCTGGTCCTCAGTGTGATCCATCCTGATCCCTGTCCTATCCAGCAACTTCTTGGCAGCATACTGCCATCTGGCTGGCCTGGCTAACCAGGCCCTCTTACCACAAATGGACTGTACAGAATTGTTCAGGGCCTACCACTCCACCAGTGCAAACTTAACTTTCTTTTCTTTTTGGGGGGAGGGATATTTTGTTTTGGTTTTTCAAGAAAGGGTTTGCCTGTGTAACAGCTCTGGCTGTCTTGGAACTCGCTTTGTAGACCAGGCTGGCCTCAAACTCACAGAGATCTCCTGCCTCTGCCTCCTGAGTGCTGGGATTAAAGGCAGAGCCACCATTGACCGGCCTTCTAGATCTCATGTCTGATGGTTTAGACAGGGCCTGCCACTCTCACATATACCTCCCATATCTCTCATCTTGGCCATCTCCCTCTTCTCCTCTCCTCCCCTCCCCTCCCCTCCCCTCTCCTCTCCTCTCCTCTCCTCTCCTCTCCTCTCCTCCCCTCCCCTCTCCTCTCCTCTCCTCCCCTCCCCTCCCTCCCCTCCCCTCCCCTCTCCTCTCCTCTCCCTCTCCTCCCCTCTCCTCCCCTCTCCTCCCCTCTCCTCTCCTCTCCTCTCCTCTCCTCCCCTCCCCTCCCCTCTCCCCTCTCCTCCCTCTCCTCCCCTCTGCTCTCCCTCCCCTCTCCTCCCCTCTCCCTCTCCTCTCCTCCTCCTCCCTCTCCTCTCCTCTCCCTCTCCTCTCCTCTCCTCCCCTCCCCTCCCCTCCCCTCTCCTCTCCTTCCCTCTCCCTCTCCTCTCCTCCTCTCCTCCCCTCCCCTCTCCTCTCCTCTCCTCTCCTCTCCTCTCCCTCCCCTCTCCTCCCCTGTCCTCCCCTGTCCTCTCCCCTCTCCTCTCCTCTCCCTCCTCCCTCCCCTCCCCTCTCCTCCCCTCCCTCCTCCCTCTCCCTCTCCTCTCCTCTCCTCTCCTCTCCTCTCCTCTCCTCTCCTCCCCTCTCCTCCCCTCTCCTCCTCTCTCCTCTCCTCCCCTCTCCTCCCCTCCCCTCCCCTCCCCTCTCCTCTCCTTCCCTCTCCTCCCCTCTCCTCTCCTCTCCTCCCCTCCCCTCTCCTCTCCTCTCCCCAAACCTTCTTCCCCACTCTACCTTCCTCCCTCCCAGGCTCTTTCACAACTTAGTCCCTGGCATCACTGTGTCAAAACCGTCTGCTTCCCTGACTGAAATCAACTGCAGGACCAGGAAGGCAAAGAGATGAGGACAATTCAAGATCCATGAACAGAGCCAGGTACCATGATGGCAGATAGTGTGGCTCCCTCCTTGATCCCTCAGCGACATCCTTCAAGGGGCTGAGGAGCCACCCTGGGTCATAAAGATAAGGTAACATGCAACAAGACTCCAGTCTATCAGAGACAAAGTCCCAAGTCCCCAAGCACTGCACTGAGTGTGTCCCCAGAAGTCCACAGTGATGATCTTAGGATTCTGGCATTCTATCACACCAGTGTGCCTGGCTTCACCCTCAATCGTTTTTAACCTCCATTCTTGTGTTCTGGGAGGTCACTTCTTCTGTGAATCGTTTGAAACTTTATCTCCTTGGGCTGGAGAGACGGTTCAGTAGTTAAGAGCACTGGGTGCTCTTACAGAGGACCTGAGCTCAAACCCCAGCAACCACATGGTGGCTCACAATCATCCGTACCTCAGTTCTTCTAACTTCCACCGGTACATGGCACACACGTGTTACAGAAAGCCATCCCTCATCACATACACGCAGGCAAAATATTTACACACATAAAATAAATATTTAAAAAAGAAAATGTATCCCCTGAACTGAGTGTGATGACACACACCTGTAATTACAGCATTCAGGAGGCAGAGGCAGAAAGGGATGGCAAGTCTAAGGACAACCTGGACTACACAGAGCGCAAGTCCAAGGCCAGCCTGGGCTGCATAGCATCTCTAAAATACAGTCACTGGGTTGGGGACTTAGCTCAGTTGGTAGAGCACTTTCTCAACATACACATAAATAAATACACAACATAACACAACACAAATCCCTGGGTTTATTACCAGCAGCAGATAAAACCAGGCATGGTGGAGCACACTTCTAAACCCAGCACTTGGAAACAGAAGGATCAGCAGCTCAAGATCATCCTGCATGCATTGCAAGTTCAAGGCTGGCCTGTACTATACAAGACCATCTTTATGCATATGTATGTATATGTGTATCCTGAGAGAGTTTTCCTAACCATCCCCCTGACAAAGTCCAGGCTAGCCCCTGCTTTTTGATAACACTCATACAAATTATCAGTTGGCTACAAGTTGCTTGAAGCATGTAGCCCCCCACCCCTCCCACAGTGGGTGGACAGGGCAGAGAAGCAGCTTAAGTGGACATGCAGGTAACCGGATTCTTACCACATGATCTCCAAAGCCATCCCTCACCTTTGAGGGTTCTGAACAAGATTTCCTTCAACCCAGAGGTCCAGCAGCCTCCTGAACCCATCCCCTTGTCTTAGGAACATTGAGCCCATGGGCAAGGTGGCCTTAAACAGCCCTCTTCTCCTTCATTAACCCCCTTCTATTGACCAAAGATACAATGCTGTCTCTTCCTACCTCATGGAACCAGTGAGGGACAAAGGAAACTGTGTAAGCTGAAGACATACACGTGGATGGATAAGACATAGAAAGGAGACCATTGGGAACACACACCATGACCAAAAGCAACTGGAAAGTGGGAGGTGCCGTTATTACTTGGAGGCTAGAGTCCATGATCAAGAGATGCCCAGGGAGGAACCTGGAAGATGGACCATGGAAGAACACTGCTTATTATTAATGCTCTCCATGGCTTGCTCAGCTTACATTTAAATACAACCCATGCCCACTTGCCCAGGGATACCACCTACAGTGGACTGAGCCCTTCCACATCAATCACAAGTCTAGAAGATGACCCCACAGGTTTGCCTACAGCTCAATCTGATGGAATGATGGAAGCAGCTCTTCCCAGGTGTCAAACCAGCACAGTGGGGGAGGCAGGATTTGTACCCAGACAAGTCATGCCCTAACCTCTGTAGGGAAAGACCTACATTCTGGGGACCTTTGCACCATACCTATGACCCCATTCACATTGATCCTGAATGCCCAGCTATGAAAAACTTCCAGAATGGAAAGCCCTGGCTGGCTAGGCAGGAAATCGCCTTCTATCCTGCCTTTACTGCTGGGGATTAGGAGAACTATCCTGTGTGAGAGGCATTTGTCTTACGGTATGTGGATTCCCACTGAAAATTTAGTGACTGGGTACATGGCTTAGCGGCAGAAAGCTCATCATGTGTGAGGCCCTGGGCTCCATCTCTAGCAGTAGGGAGGCGGGAGGAATGTATCACCCTACAGGTAGGTAGGAAAACCCAAGGCACAGAATGTGAAGACTTCAGCCATAGTCACACAGCTCAGGAATGCTGGGACAGGGTCAAACCCAAGCACGTGGCACTTCCTGTCAACCCCTCAAAAAGACAATGTGCTATTTCTCCTCAACCCGTGTGGGTGCCTCATGGGTCACTTTAAGGACCTTTGCAACTGAAGAGTTCAGTTGCTGGAGCTGGTTAGGACCTTGCAGCCTGACCTGATCCCCTCCATGGGTCCTCTCCATAGGAGGAAGGGAGGAGAAGTAGAGGGAGAAGGTTCAGAGCAGACAGCTAGTGGCCAGCGCAGACGCTGCCTGGCCAGGACCTCTCAAGGAACACAGGGGCTCATTAAGAACCCTCCAGCTGAAATAGTCACAGCCCTCGCTCGCAAGGACCGCAGCTCAGAAACGGGACCTGTCACTGTCTGCAGCTGGCCTTGGATAACAGTATCCAAGTTTTGGTGAGGTCCAGAAAAGTCAAGGGACCACTCCTTGGCCACTGAGTTTGCTCAGGGCAAGGTCAGGGCTGAGCTTGGTTCTAGTTCCTGGTTTGGACCAAATGAGCCACTCTCCAGCCTGAGAGCCAGCATCCTCACTAGAAGGAAAGGCTCCAGTCTGCCTCCACACCCCACACCAACACGTTCAATGAATAGACGTGTAATTATTTTCTCAATAAACCCCACTTAATTGTGTAATAGCAACTGGAAGCATTTGGTGGGAAAACCGATTTCTGCACAATGCACAGCTATGCCCTCAGCTAATAAAGTAAGGAGCCATCCGAGGGCTTATAAGGGCTCTGGCCCACAGATGTGCAACTGCACGGATACAACATCTGTATTTCTTCCCAAGAAGAATGTGTGAACCCACATGCCCTGGGCAAGGCTTGCTTCCTCCAGACCCTGTCTTGACTGGACCCACTGAGACCGCACAGCTAACTAGTTCTTGGCTCCAGGAGAGTTAGGCAAAGTCCCTAAGCAGTTAGGAGAGACACAGCCCACATGAGTCCTGTCCCACCATGCCCTTAACAGGGACACATAGGCCTATCACATCTGGATACATGGGATCCCCCTAAGCCAGGAAAGTGTGGAGTAGGAAAGAGGACAACATTTTCTCAATGCCTGGGTCCCCAAACTTTTGATTGTGTCTCACGACTTTACAGACAGGGAAACTGAGGTTCAGAGCAGAAGCTGTTGCCACTAACACTGCCCATCTGGTAAATGATGGAGCTAGAATTTGAGCCCAGAACTGCCTGATACCAAAGTCCACACACCTGCCACACGGCCAGGAGCCTCACAATGCAGTTAACTCCCTGGAAAGTTCCTGCAGCCTCCTTCCAGGCCCTTCGTCTGATTGGTGCCACCAAGTCCTTTCCCCTACTGCTACCAACAAACCTCAGCCTGCTAGTGCCTTCCCTGGAGAAAGGCAGGCTGCTTCAGCAACCTCAGGCAACACAGCATTCCAGGATGCTCCCTCTGCCTGTGTGTGCCCTCCCCTTGGAGAAAGACACAAAGGCATGATGGGCATGGGGACTGGGGCACTATAAGGGGGAAGGGGAGGATGCAGGCTAAGCTGAAGGCTCTGCTTGTCTTATAGAAGCTCGAGGAAGGCCATCCACACCTTCCTTGATCACTGGGCCTTTTTCCCAGGGAGGGCATCCACACTCAAGGACCTCACTATGTGCCAGGCACTGCCCAGGACACCAAGACACTCTCCTAGCAAGTTCTCTGAAGATTCCTCTCTCTCCATGGAGGAACTGAGGTTCCCTAGGTTGAGGCCTTCCCCTCAAAAACTCCCAGCAGAAGTACCTACTGAGTCCTCTTTGATGTCATCCATGAGAGTCTAACTGCATCTTCCCTGCAGACACCCTACCCACCAGCATCCTCAACCCAGACACGAACTTGGCCAACACCCTCATTTTACTGGCAGCAGCAGCCCATCCAACTACTAGGACGTCCCCTGTACGGAATACTCCCTGGTCCTCCATCTAGAGGCTAACATCTCAAGTTAGAGGCACCCAAGTCCATGGGCCACCCAAGACCCTCACCTTCTCCACAAAGTGCCCCTGGGTGCCTAGTCCCTTCCATCACTCCCTCAGCCTCAGCCTAAGCCTCAGCCTGCCTTCGGCTTCGGCTTGACAGGCCTCCTAAGGACTGTTTAGGAGAGACAGAGAGAGAGAGAGAGAGAGAGAGAGAGAGAGAGAGAGAGAGAGAGAGAGACAGAGACACAGAGAGAGAGACAGAGACAGAGAGAGACAGAGAGAGACAGAGAGAGACAGAGAGACAGAGACAGAGAGAGACAGAGACAGAGACAGAGAGACAGAGAGAGACAGAGACAGAGACAGAGACAGAGAGACAGAGAGAAAGACAGAGAGAGACAGAGACACAGAGAGAGACAGAGACAGAGAGAGACAGAGAGACAGAGACAGAGACAGAGAGACAGAGAAAGAGACAGAGAGAGACAGAGATAGAGACAGAGACAGAGACAGAGAGACAGAGAGAGAACAGGCAAGCCACATCTGGCCACCCTTCTGAAGCCCCTTCCCCCAGCCAGCCATGGCTCTCAGAAACCTCGGCCCTGGATGACTTCCTCGCCCTCCTGACCCCTGTGCATACCTCCCATAGCCCTGCAGAGTCCCTCTGGGAAAGGGGTCTCCTTTTACCCCCACTCCCTGCAGCACCAACCCCTCTCCCATCCCCCCTCCTGGGAGCCTCTGTCCACCACAGCTTATAGCCTTAACCCTCCAACAAGGTCCCCAGACCTGTGTACAGACCCCCAGCCCTGCACACATCTTCGCAAAGGACAGATAGAGAAGACAGGGAAGTCCTGATAAGAATGGGAGACCTTGAAGGAAAGCTTAAAGGAAGAGACAAACGGGACAGAAGCAGAATTCCCACCACTGCGGCTTTTCTGGGTTTAAGATTCCAGATGACTCTCGGGATTCCAGATGACTCTCGGGCACCCGGTTCCCCATCTCCCACCCCTGGCCTGTGCACTGACCACTTCTCATCAAGCTCATGCACTGAGCCACTGTTAGAGTAGCAAACCGGGCTCTAAAAAGAAACAAACTTTCTGATTCTGCTCACAGTGCCTACATCAATGGCGGGCTGAGGGAAAAGGGAGATTAAAGGGACCCATAGAGGCAGAACCCAAAGCTTATGGCTCCAGTCTATTCCGTGCATACACCCTTCATCCCAACACCCGTTCACTCTCCCCTCCTCCCCCGTCCTCTGGCTCTTGGCTGAAGGATAGCGGTAGGACCTCGGAGCTAAAGCAACAAGAACCTACCCAGAGCATGCAGGACAGGCAAATCCACGTCATCTTCACAGGGTCCCGTTCCTGAGCTGTGGGCCACTCGGGGGGGCTGCTAAGGGCACCCTCCTGAGTTTCCAATGCCCACCAAGAAGGCAGAAGGGAGTGTAGAGTCCTAAGCTGGCTGCTTCAACCAGCATCTGGGCCTCCACTCCCCTCCTACACCCCCCTGCTCGACACTCCTCCCCTTGTCCCAGCCTCCTCTCTCTTCTCTCCTCCCAGACTCCACAGCAGGCTGGGGGGTAGCTTAGCAGGGGACTTGAGACTGATAGGGCCAAGAGGTGGGTGTCTGCCCAAGGCAGGGCTCTAGGAAGCCAAACCCTCCACAAGCATAGCACCCCTGGAAGCCATGGAAGCACCCTCCTGCCTCCTCCTGATCTGGGGTCTTACACCCTAGGATCTGCTCCAGTACAGGGACCACACTCCAGAACCTTCCAGACAGATTCTGAAGACACAGTCTGCACAGCCCAGTTCCGGGGTTTCTCCCCAAGGTCCCTGGCAGTGGAACACAAACTCATTTGATCACATGCAGCTCTGACAGACCCTGCTCCTACTGCAAGCAAGCTCCCCACAACAGGACAGGCCTTGACACAGGAGAAGCTGGTAATGGGGAGGCAGAGCCCTGCCCCCAGGCTGTGGATTTCATCCCAGTTTTTTCCCCCGATTTCTCCCCCCCCCCTTCTTTCTTTCCTCCAACATCTGTCCCAGCCCTTCCTGCCCTCTGAAAGGGAGCCCGCTGCAGGCTCCTGCGAGAGTCTGTTTTTCTTGACTGTACCCTGGGCCAACATTTGGTTTGCATTTTCCCACTTCCTCCTCCTCCCCCTCCTCCTCTTTCTCCTCCTCGCCTCCTCCCCCTCCTCTTCTTCCTTCCCTCCACTCCTGAGCTCAGCCCTCTCCTTCCTACTCTTTCCCACGCAGTATCTTTACCATAACGCCCCCACCCCACCCCACCCAGCTCTCTCTGCTCCTGCACCTTTGGGGGACAAAAAAGTTGAGAAGAAGACTATTTGGGTCCAAATATGTTCCCAGGAAGCCCTCGAGGCTAACAGAATCTGCCCCAGGCCCCCTATTGTCTGGATCTACCACCACCACCACCACCCCCCAAAAAAAATAAAATAAACCATTTCTCTACTGAGTTCTGGCCTGGCTGGACCAAGTGAGGGGTGGGTGGAGGCTGTGGATAAGTCTCTAGAGCTATCCAGGGGAGGACAGGGGCTCAGCCAACACCCTCTGTGGATGCACACACAAACAGCGGGAAGCAGTCCAACTTACAAACACACACAAGGCCAAGGACAGGGCCCCGCCCGGAGTAGGCACTTGGAGACCATTTGCCTGGACTGAGTCACTCAGCAAGAAAGTCCTCTGGCCTGGGCTCTGAAGCACACGTATGAGCAACGTGGACAAAGGATTCCAAGTCTCCTGCTTTGACACTGTCGTGTACAACAGGACCCCAGAGTCATGAGGACCTGTCCAGCCAGGTACACAGGCTCCCAACCTAGCCAAACTATTCACCTAGAAACCCAGGAAGGAGGGGAGCGCACTCCCTCTTGGCCTGAGAAAAGCCTACACTGACAGATACTTAGGTTGCGGACTACATAAAGGACTAACTAGCAATCGCTTAGTGAGGAAGGGAGTAGGGGACACTGAAGTGAGGTGTCTAATTCTGGTCCTTCCCAGAGCAAGTACCTGAGTGAAGGGGTTGTTGTGGGGAGCCTGAGCTGCTGCTCAAAAAGAACCCTGGTTTTCCATGTAGCCTTGAGGGCCGTCACCCCACAAAACCCTCCCCTCTCCTCTCTTGGTTGGAGCACTAAACAGAGTTCTCTGACCTCCATACATGCACTTGCTCTGCCCGGGTCCATCACCGGCCCTCCGGGATCTTCTTCTCCCAGGCCTCTGAATATATATATTCAAGGGTTCCCCTGCCTGCTTCCATGGCTCTTGGCTGCTGTCACAGAAGACATGCTTTCCAGCTGCTGTCTGGGGACTTTGGGAAAATCACCTTGGAAACCAGGCCAAAGACATAGTAATGATGACACCAGCCTCCTTTCCTGGGACCAAACCCACCAAAGGATCCCCTTAGAGGAACCAAGCTCCTATATCCTCTTTGCCGAGCCTCTTGGTGGATTCCCCTGTTCTTTAAGCCTTAGCTGTAAAGAGGTACATTCTACTACTTGATGACTATCTCCATGTTGCCTGTTAAATGCCAGCCTTGTTGCTTTTAGTTCTTTAGAGCAGGCTGTGCCCTCCCTGAGCTGGACATGGACAGCCTCCGGAGACAAAGATGCACTCCCTGTTTGTACCCTTTGAGCCAAGTATACAGAAAATGATGAGATGGCTCCGCTCAGCAATGAGTTGTCCTCTGACCTCCATACATGCACAGTCACACACACACACACACACACACACACACACACAGTGACATATGCATGTGTGCATACACAAAGAGATACACACAATACATAGATATATAGATATATACATACACACATGAAGACATACATACATGCGTACACAGGTGTAATTTTTGCTTTTTTGAGACAGGGTCACACTATTGGGTCCTGGGTGGCTTGGAATTCACTGTATAGAAAAAGGCCTTAAACTCGGAGATCCACCTGTCTCTGCCTCCTATGCACTGGGAATAAAGAAAGGCATCATCATGCTGTGTTAAATGAAATTTACAAAACTAAAACCTAAAAAACACCCTGGCATGGTGGTACAAGTCTTTAATCTCACTTTGAAGAAGCAGAGGTAGGTGGATCTCTCTAAATTCAAGGCCATCCTGCTCTACATAATAAGATATTAAGTTTCAGGACAGCCAGAATTACACAGACTAGAGAGAAACCACACACACACACACACACACACACACACACACACACACACACTTTTAATACTGTTAGCATCTCCTATCCTCTCCCAAACCGTTCATTCTCTCTTCTTGCATGGATGTGGGCAGTCCTATCTACTACCTTTGCCTATTCTTGCAATGGCCACCTATCATCAGGACCTTGGATTTCTTCCTACTGCCAGTCATAGCTGCTAATCTGAATCCCAGCAGACTGTAGACTCACTAGAGGTTTTTCTCATCTTGGGAACCCCATATTGTGCCTGGGGCCTGAATGTGTTACAAGCAGCCGATACCAGGTACACACTGGTGAGCTGGCTGAGTTCCCTGTGGGTGACCCCAGGAGCCTATGAGCCCAACCACACCCTGTGCCACCTTACCTCCCCAACAGACAGCTAGGCAGACCTTACTGGCTTCATTTCAGCCCTCCCTTCTACAGCAGAGACCTTCAGGCTCCTCCCTCTAGTCCCCCTGTGCAGCTGCGGCCAGCTGAAGAAACAGGCTTGGCTGTAGGCTTTGGACCAGTGGTGGCTCCCAGACCCCCAGGGAGGGTCCATGGGCCTGGAAATGAGCTAATGGAATTAAAATTGCCTGCTTCAGTTCTTCCTCTGATCCTGTTTCCTTGCCTGCAAAATGGCCAGGCTGATGGTCCCCCCACCCCAAGCTCTATTCCCTGCCTTGTTAAAGCTTCCTAGAGCAAGGTCCACCCAATCCATTCTTCACACCCCTCAAAAATCTCTGCTAGTGTCTCACCCAGTTCTAATTATGGCACTGAGCCACCCCTGTCCCCATCTGCCACAGAAGTTGAAGGTCACAGATTTTCAGAGCTTTTTCAAGCTCAGCTGGCCTGAGTGTCATAGGAACAAACTTCAGAGCCTGAGGGAAGATGGGAAGGCAAGCAAGATGCAGCTACGGGACTCAGACTATAGCTTCGGGGGTGGAAACCATCCAATGGTGTGGTTTCTATAGGATGGTGTGGAAACCATCCACATGGGCTCCTCCTCAGCTCATTGGTTGAATCTCACTATTGATGCCCCAAATGTACTTTTAAACTTGGAAGGTGTGTGTGTGTGTGTGTGTGTGTGTGTGTGTGTGTGTGTGTGTGTTTGAATCTTGGATGGACAGACTAAGGATAGCCTGAACTCTGGGACATGTCTCAGGTCACGTCTCACCCCAGGCCCTGTGGAACAGATAAACTAAATGCATTGTGCTCAAGGTCAGTGGAGTGATCTCCCAGGGGTCACATTAGGAGCACAGCTCATGGTCCACTGACTCCTAGACCCCAGATTTCCCAAGTCCTCCTATTTCTCCTAAGCAACCTGCTCAACAGACACCACAAGACCATAGGTAGCCATCTGTTCTTCCCCTACACTGAGCACTCCTACCCTGAGGCTGGACACACCAAGCCTACCTTAAGCCAAAAGAGGGTGCAGAAGTCTGGAACACCCAGCTGTAGATCCCCACAGCACTCAGCCTCTAGATACATATCCTCTCCTCCTCTCCCCACCAGACTGCCACTTTCCCCATCCCAGGAAAGACTGATGCCAGTTAACCAGTCATCCTACCAACCCACATCTTAAAGGTGCAGGAAACTGAGGCACAGAGAGGTTGAACAACTTGCTGGAGTCACACAGCTAGGACTCAGGCAATGGAGCCCCGGGGCATCTGATTTCTCATCTCCTGGAGATAGAGCTTTGTTTTGTTGTCCTAGGAGCATTACAGTCACCCAGGCGCAGGAGTCATGCTCCCATGTTCCAGTAATTGTTCACCGTCCTCTCCACCCCTTACCCAAGAGCTGACAATACAACTCCAGGAAGGAGTTCAGCTGCTGCCCAGGCTCAGCAGAGTAAAGGGAACACACAGAAGGAAGAGCTAAGGTTAAGTGTTCCTCTGACATGCGTCAAGATGAGACCCACTGGCTTTGCCATGGCAGGCAGGAGCTGGACCCTTTCCAACAAGCCAGGCCCTTTCCCCTCGTCCCTAGGAACTCCTTGAGGTCTTTGGAATCTGGGAGCTAGTAGCCCTGGCACAGTCTCTCTGTGCCGCCATGATGTCCATGGTACAACAGTGCATGTAAGCACTGAGTGGGTTCTCCAGTCCTATCAGCAGACTCTGGCATGAGATACTAGCCCAGAGCACCAGGACTTCATCCTGATGTCCACCCAGGCCCCTCACGGACAACCCCAGGCCCTGCCCCCAAACCCAACACCCCTCTAAGACTAAGAAATCTGAGTGCTCCCATGGGAAGGAAAATAGAGTCTCAAGCAGGCCCTATCCAGACTTCATTTCCCCAGCTGACACAGGAAGGATCATAGACAGAGCCTGCCCTCCCCTCCCCCCACCTCCCCTTCACCATCGCCCTGGATGGGGACAGTGTCTGGGCCCAATCCTGATAATTTTTAATAAGCTCCTTCCCAGCTCCATGATTTTGATCTCTTTCCCAGCTCTAATTTCCTGCCTGACTCAGGACCTCAAAGGCTCCAAGAGGCAGCTGTAGCTGCTTATGGCCCTTGATGCGGCCCCAGGTCAGTCCTGGCCCCAGAGGAGGTAGAGTGGGGCATGGTGGGTGGATCCTCTCCTACCCGTAGAGGAGGAAGGGGAATTGCTGGATGGCTGGATCCACTGACCTGGTCTTGGCTGGCCATTTCTCACTGCAGACTGTTCCCAAAACCGAAAAACCAGTCTCCGCAACATCTGAACTCAGAGCCTAAGGGACAGTGGCTGGGGCTCCAGCCCTGCACTCCCCAGGGGCAGTGACTGCCTCCCAGCCAATCCCCAGGGACAATGCATTTTGCTGGAAGGCTTCTAAGCATATCTTAGGTGACTGGGGTAGAAGCCTGCTGGCACCTTTCCCCACTGCGGAATGGCAGAGGGGGAAACTGAGATACAAAGGCAGTGCCTGTGAAAAGGGAGCTAGAAGTTCCTGAGGTGTAGAATAAAGAAGAGGAAGACCACAGGTATCCTTTCATGCCTGAAGGAGGCAAGAGTGAGGTCAGGACAAAAAACATCCTTAATTTTTGTTGAGTCCCTTCAATAAAACAAGCACATTGCTAAACACCCTACATGAATTACACCACATTCCGCACCACAATCTAACAATGTGGATATTTTTATAATTTCCATTCTACACACAGGAAACTAGTACAGGCAGCTGTCACAGTCCAGATTCTTAGTTGGTAGGTGACAATGCCAAAATTCAAAGTCAGGGAGGCAGGCTCCATCACTAAGTCCCTTACCCACAATGGTCTACTATGCCCACCATTCTGGAGCTGAGAGCTGGCTTCCCAGAGAAGTGGAGAGTTGGGAACACACACACACACACACACACACACACACACACACACACTCACACTCACACACACACACTCACACAGACACACACCACACACACACACACACTCACACACACACACACACACACACACACACACACACACACACAGAGCCCTCAGCTTCTAGAAGCAGTCCCTCCATTAGAGGTTCCTAGAGCAACGGTCATGCTGTTAGGAGTCCCCCTACCCCTCCAGGGGCTGTCAAGATTGCTGGTCATATTTCCAGTTCCTTATTTTAGCCATGGCCCACATAAACTACTTTGAGGGCACTACGCAGGATTTGTCTAGAGGAATCCTAGAGAAGAATGCTCACCAGACCCCCCATCCTGTGTACAGTAAGTGCCACCTCACCACCATCCCCCAGAATCCACTTGCTGATCCTGCCCTGAGAGCCCATTCTCTCCTTATCCAGTTCTGAGGTCCCTCTACCCTTCTATTCAGAAAATCCTTCCAGAAGTCCACTAGCAGCCACTCCCTTTGCATCTCATTTATCTTCCTGCCTTAATTCCAGGGCCTCTGATACTGGGGGCAGGGGTGTTTCCAGGTAAACGCTTCTCTTCCTACATAAATTTCAAACAAAACTCCAAAATGGGTCCCCTGTCCCCTAATGTCCAGGACCATTCCAAGTCTCAGGTATATCTTTCTGATGCTGAGTGCGGTTTGCACTGTGGAGTAGTGACAGCTACTCCCCCTCCTGGATTCGCTGGTATGATGGGCTAGGGACTCCCCAGGATTCCCTACACTGATGAAAGAGAGCCAAGCTGAGAAGGCTACAACGGTGAATCTCGGAAAGTCAGAGGTGATCCCTCAAATTTAAAAGGGATAGGAGGGATCGGCTGTGGGGCAGGAAGGGACCAGGTGTCCCGTTACCTGGCTGCGAAGGCAGAGGCGCAGGGGCAGGAGGCAGGAGAAGAGGTACTTGCCCCAGCGGACCACGCAGGAAAAGCACCAGCTCAGCCGAGTCATGTTGCCCGGAGAAGTGGGTGCCCGGGAAAGTGGGTGCTCGCGGGTTGTAATAGGAGGACCAGCGGCGCCAGTTGGGGATTGAGGGGCAGAAAAGCAGCTCCCTGCGCCGGGCATCTCCCGGGGCTTCCGTCCCTAAGGAGCTGGGGTATCCTGCCCCCTCTAGCGGGAAGAGCCGGGCAGCGGACCCTCGGCGAGGCGCCAGCATGGCTCCATCTCCTCCGAGCCCCTTTGGGCAGCTGCAGGGCGCTTCCACCCCGGGGGGACTTCCTCGGCCGCTCCCTCTCTCCTCCCTCCGCGGCGCCGTGCCAGCCTCCAGCCTATGCCACCGGCTTCCCCAGCTCTATACCCCAGCAACTTCTGAGGCCGTAGGGACCCGGCAGAGGCGGTGCCAGGCGCAGGGCGGCCGCCTGCGGGAAGGAGCGACAGCAGCATTGTGCTCGCGCTGCAGTGAGTGTGTGTGTGTGTGTGTGCGCGAGAACGCGGATTCCCTCCAGACCTCTCTCCGATTCCCAGATTGCTCCCCAGAGCATAATGTGATTAACTTAAACCGACGCCACCGGCTTCCACTGCCCAACAGAAACCTGCATGCGCAGGGCGAGCATGGGGACACAGAACAACTTAGACACCCTCTGATCCTGGCCACACCCCTCCTCATCGTCGGGGATCCCTTTCCACCCACTCCAGAAGTGAGGGAGCCCGGAGTCCAAAGCACCCCAACAGGTTGGAAGGACCACGCCTCCCTTCCGCTAGGGTGAAGCGCGCTCTCGCTCTTCTCATTCTGCCCTGCCAGATGACACTTCCCTGTCTCTGTGGAACTCTGGAGACAGTAGACGAGGTTGCTTTCGGGAATAACGTTTGGGGTCACCACACTAGGACCCTGAAACTAGAAAAGGAAAAGAAAGGAGAGATGCAAGGCTCTGGAGAAACAGCCAGACAAAGGCGGACAGAGTCAGGCGGGGACCCACAGGCAGAGTGGGGGAGTGGCAGCAGCCAGCGCAGAATTTCGCCTGAATCTGCGGCTGCCGAGAAGCTAAGAGGGCGGCGGGCCAGGACCAGAGAGAAGGGGGCGGAGCTGCGGCTGCTTCCTCAGCAACTGGACCTTGGGGCCTCTCAGACCCTGTCCCCACTCCCACTGCCGCAGTCCCCATTTCAAGGCCAGATTCCCTGGGGATGTGTTCTGCTGTCCCCTAGCCTCTAGGGTCTTTTACAACTAAGGGACTGAGAAAGTCTTACCAGCTGCTCCTGCACCCCCCCCCACTCCTCTGCAATGCAGTGGCGTTTACAGGCCCACACCCCGACACCAGCTCCCTCACACCACCCCACGCACACCTTCCCTGTTCACCCCCCACCAGACAACACAGGAGACCGGGTGGGGAAAAGGCTAGCTAGACGGAAAAGAGGAAAAGAGGCAGCTCCTGGTGTGCGTCTAGAGACAGGGACAGACAGATGTAAGGGCAGATTCTCAGTGCTAACTATCCCCAAGCTAGGGGACCCCATGATGAAACTTCAAGATAAAGATCGGAGGGCCTTCAGGGAGCAGGTGGTGAGGAGTGGTCTGACTCCATCGTGTAACCCTTTCTTAGGAGGTGAGCCTTTGTCTGTGCCCACTGTCCCCAGTGAAGTCCCTGGCACCGCTCAGAATGCTCAGTCCTGTTCCAGACCTGAGACAAGCCTTCGTCCTCCGCAGCCTTGAGGAAATGGAGTATAATCCATAGCGTTTGGAATGACACTGAATTGAAAGGAATCACTTGTTGAATTTTTAAGGATGGGAGGAAGTTCCTCAGGTAGAATTGGCCGACAAGAGGCCCTGCCCAGCCTGAGGGAGGAAAGCAGGTAGCTTTTCCTTCAAAGGCTTCTCAAAGTCTTCTCAGACTCTCCACGGAGCTGGGAGGAAGAAGGGCTGGCCAGCAGAAAGGTAAGGTAGCAATGGCAAGACTCAGCAGCCTGGAACCCTTCTAGGCAGGGCTCATAGGCAAAGCTCTCCATTTCCAGCCTGCGACCCTCCCCAGAGAGAAGGAAGTCTACGACACACAGGACAAGAGGCTAGGCCTGCGACTGCCTGGAGAGCCCTCACAGTTCCGCCACACTATGCATGTCTCGAAGCCATTCCACAATCCCCCCCACCCCTCCACCCCCCATTCCCGGGGGAAGGTTCCAACCAGGACCCTTTCTACTTCTTTTTCCCTCAGAACTCCATGGAGGAAGAGTGGGGATGAGCTCTCAGTTCCCAAAAGTGTCTTTGCGCACTAGCTTTGTCTTGAGATGGGGTCTTACTATGTAGTCCTGGCTGACCTGGAACTCACTACATAGACCAGGCTGGCCTCGAACTCATTCAGGTCTGCCTGTCTCTGCCTCCCAAGTGCTGCTATTACAGGCTTAAGCCACCGTGATCTCCTCCTTCCAGCCTTGCTCCCTTTACTCCCTCAAGTAGCTCAGGACACCAGCAACTCTGTCCAGTTCCCACCAGCTCCTTGGTATATGCCCCTCCCTGCCAGGCCTCTAAGCCTCAGGAGCAAAGGCACAAGGTTCCTCATCCATGAATCAGATGGGCAGTGGATTAGAAGTGAAGTGTGGTATGAGAGCGTGATTAGGAGAATCTAGGTGGGACCCTGTCTGTTAGAGAGCTTTACTAGCAGACACTCACAAAGACGACTCTACTGCTGCCTTGTGGGGGTCCAGTTAGGGACCCTCAGTTCTCATCTCTCCCCCTCCACTGGCATTTTTATTACATTTATTTATGTTTGTTTATGTGTTTATTTGAGAAGCATGCGCATGTCATGGTGGGCATGTGGAGGTCAAAGTTCAATTTGCAGTGGGTCCTGCAGGTTGAATTCAGGTGGCCTGGCTTGGCAGCAAGCACTTCCATCCATTGTCCCCCAGGGACACTTTTTAAAGAGCTGGTCACCATCCAGCGAATGACTGACAACTCCTTATCTCCCTGCCCATAAAGCACGACCTTCTCCAGGCTTCCAGCCCTGGCACTCCCTGCTCTTCCTTCCCAGTCCCCCCTCTGCCCCTGCTAGACTCCAGGTGGGCCCAGGATAAAAGGCTGTGTTGTAGGTTCATCAGGACTGGAAAGACTAAGCATTTCTTCCTCCGCTGTGATCGAATGTTGCATAAGCTCCTGCCACCTCACACTCCTGCCACTATGATGGGCTGCATCCCCTCAAACTGCCAGTCAGCTTGTTTTCTCATATTTTTGTCGATTTTGTCAGGTTTTTTGTTTTGTTTTGGTAACTGTTTGCTTGCTTGCTTTGTGCTTTTTGAGGCAGGGTTTCTGTGTAACCGTTCTAGCTGTCCTGGAACTCACTCTGTAGACCAAGCTGACCTTGAACTCACAGAGCTCTACCTGCCTCTGCCTCCCAAGTGCTGGGATTAAAGGTGTGCACCAGCACCACCCAGCTTTGTCCTGTATTTTTAAAAATAAATTTGATCTGTGTGTGGGGGGATGGGTAGGTAGGTAGATAGGTAGCCACAGAGGCCAGAAGAGGTCATCGGGTCACCAGGATCACAGGTAGATGAGGCTCCCTGATAAAAGTGCTGGGAACAGAACTGGAAAGGGAATCCAATCCACAGCAATGTGGGTGGAGGTCATTTGTGATCTACCCACCCTCACACACCTACATATCCTTGGGTCAGGGCCAGGGAGACCCCCTTTTCCCACTGCAAATCAAGGGGAAGAGGAAAGTGTTCCCAGAGGGGCCAGCGCAGGTGTCAGCAAACAAGAGAGCAGGTCACTGCCCAGCTGTGCCCTGGGACAGCCACTGGAGGAAGGCCTACCTGGCAGCAAAGGACAGAGTCTCCTCTGTGTTAGCCCCTAAGGGCTGCAGGGCCCAGGCTGGTTTTGTCTTTCAGGACAAAGGCAACTCCTGTTAGAGGAAAATCCCTGAGCATCTGATCTTGGCCTCCAGGTCTCACTTTCACACCTAGAGAGAGATGTGCAAGCATGGGTCCCTGGGGACCTCCCAACCCTTCTCCATGAAGGGCTTGGCTCTGGCAATCCCCTCTCTTTCCCCACCCACCACCTGCTCACAATCAAAGCTAGAGTCCCTACCCTCTCTTGTGATGCCCTGTGGCCCAGGAGGTTTGTAGTCAACGGTCTCAGGTTGGGCTCCTGACCCTTCAGCTCCCACTCCAGAGATCAAAAACCCAACCAGACGCAAGGCATAGAACTCGCACCCAGTTCCAGGCCACTCAGCCTAGCACAGAGCAAGGATTCCTACAGAACAGGCCTGACACAGATGGGCTCCAGTGGCAACAGCTCCAGGCAGCCTCCTCTGGCCAGCCCACAGAAGTATTTCCATTACCCCCAACCCTTCTGTGGGCACTGATAACTCATTTCCTCAGAGTTCTTGGCACTAGTCCTTGTTGATATATCTAATTTTCATGGTCTCCCTTCATCCCCACCACAGTGTAGGACACTGACAGTGTAGGACACTGTCAGTCACTAGGTATACCCTAGTACCTAGCACAGGATCTGACATGTGGGGTCTAACATGTGAGCACTAAACATGAGCTACTTGGTAAGTTGGCTGGAGAAGCAGGTAAGAATGGACAGACATCCTTTCCCATGTCCAGATCCTGGCAGGTGGTGACTGTCACTTTGAGAGATCTGCTGTCACTGCAGTTAGGCCAACAAGGCCTTTCTGTCTCCACGACCCACCCCCCTTAACAAGAAACACCATGATCCCTCTTCTGAACCCTGGGGCCCTGAAGGGTACAGTGATTTGCCAAGGGTCACATGGCCAGCAAGTGGCAGTATCGAAGCTGGTTGGTGGCTCCTGGGCCATTGCTATCCCATAGCATGACGTGGTAGCCAGAAGGAAGGAGGACAACGGCTATCATCTCAGGGTGTCCCCTCACCGCTGTTAACCCAGGTCTCTGATCTTTGAAAGCTGGGAAGCTCCTCCTGATACCTAACCTCCAGCCCCCCTCTCAAATTCCAAACTGTTTCCTTGAGTCTGCCTTCCTGGAGGAGAATAGCTTGGTCTTCTACACAATAAATGCCTTCAGGCACTGGCAGCACGTTATTCAAGCCCCCTCCTCTCCCCACCCCCCACCGCTCTCTGTTCTCTGGGCTGAGAATCCTGGCCCTCTGGGCCCTTTTCCAAATGATTTCCATCACCACTCAGCTGCCTAGGACATGATTAACGGTGGGTGGGGGAGGAGTGGGGACAGGCCAAGCAGGCTATTGATCCACTAGGGACCCCCAGGGTGGGGAAGGAAGGGCAAGAGTTCTGAGGTCACCCTGGTCATCCCTTCACCCTGGAGTGTTCTTTGCAAGGCCCAGAATGGAGACTGCAGGCCTGGGAGCTTGGCTGCTGGGTGGGAGCCCAGGCTCCCACAATAAGATTACAGCAGGGAAGGTCTAATTGATTCTGATGGATCGAGAAAGGCGGGGATGAATGGAGGGTAGGAAGGAGTGCAAGGAAGGAGGCTAGTGGAAGGAGATCAGGAGAGCCGGTCTGGGAAACCCCTTTGCATCAGCACTAGCTAACACAATCATGGTGCACCCTGCCCCCACCTCCACAGCCCCTCCCCTCCTTGGAAGCCAGCTACTGCCAGCTTTACCCCCAGCTCCACAGAGAGACAGAAAGCTGACCTAAAGCCTCAAGACTAGGAATCCAGAGAAAAGCAGAGACAAAAGCAGCCCCCCATCCCCCGAGAGAGATGGGGCACAGCCTGAGGCGCAGAAAGATAAACAGATTCTGCCCACCTCTCCTTAACCATGCCACCTCACTGGGCCTCTCAGCCCACTGCCAGAGCAGCGTTTCTGTAGTATGATAAGTGGACCCCCTGATTCTCTCATTCCTGCATCAGCCTCAGCCTCAGCCTACAGCTGTCTGAGAATGAGGGCAGAAGCCAGATCATTGGGACAGGTCCCTTGAGGAAAGAAAAGCTCCAAGAGAAAGCTCCAAGCTGGCAGAAGGAGAGGGCTGAACTCAACTGACTAGAGCAGGGAGAGGAATGTGAGTGGACAGAAGAACAGGGAGACCTGGGGGGGGCGGGGAGGCTGAGGAAACAGGGCTGGAAGAAGGTGGCTAGCTCCTCCTCCCTTCTAGAAAAAGCAAGGGAGGAAAGAAAGGAACACAGGAAGACGAGAGATGGCACAGGGTACAGCCAGCCACCCAAGGACACGGAATTGAGCAACAAGCCAGACCTGGCTTCATCCAGACTGCAGAAGCAGGAGGTGCTGACAAGTCAGCCTTCCGGGGCTCAGCCCACAGGAGATGAGTTGCTGCTTTGGGTGAGAGTGGATGGGGGTGGGAAGAGGAGGAGGGGTGGTGTCCAAGCTCAGGAGCCAGGTCCCCAAGACCAACAACCTGGGACTTAGAAGACCTAGGACAGATACAGAAAAGGTGTAATGGACCTAGATTTGAGTCCTTTCTCACTCCACAGACATAACAAACATGGCACCCCAGTACCCTGGTTGGTTCTAAATAGCTTCACATCAAAGCTAGGTACTCTCCTTGAGGTCTGCAGACCCCCACCCAAATCCAGGTGGTACAATTTGGATTCCTCCTTACTCTAACCCCAAAACTCCCAATCCCACTCCAGGATTCCTTCAGCATAAGTTTCTGACACATTTTGTTATTGCTCTGTCTTCAGGAAGAGTGTGCCCAGTCAGGCTCAAGGAGACCAGAGACAAGGTCCTATCTGGTCATATGAATAGACCCATCTGGACCCCAGCCCCTCTGAGAGTCTCAGAGTCCTCATCTGTGAAATGGGCACCACCTCCTTATCTCCTCTCATCCCAAAAGAGAAAGACCCAAATAAGAAAGCTACAAAAACGACTAGCATTCAAATCCTGACCCTGGAACTCCTGGGGCACATGACATTAAGGACATGGCGTTCCCTAACCTGAGCCACTATTAACATCTTCTAGACAATGGAGATACTGAGCAGACCTCCCAGGGCAGCATAAGGAGTGGATTAAATGTACAAATGCTTGTACCAGCTTGACATACCAAGGTACCCTTAGGTGCCCAGGCCTGGGATCAATTGGAGAAGACACCCTGGGCCTGTTCCCTTTGTAGCGTGCCAGCTGCATACTGACCATCCATCACCAGCCAGCACGCCAGCCAAGGCCTGCCACCAGAGCATAGTGTCTAGAACACGCAGTTCATACCCCAAGCCAGGCATGAACATTGAGGGAGAGGATCCAGGTGTCCCAAGAAGACGGCATAATAGTGCTGGTGAGGGATGAGAAATGGGCCAAAGAAGAGGTAAGATGGGATGCATGAACAGGCTTGGGTCCAAGGAAAGAGGGGTACAAGAGGCTGCCTCTCAATCAGAGAACACAGAAATGGGAGCTCCGAATGAACTCCTGGGACCCCACCCCCACCACAGTTGAAGATGAATGGGAGAAACCAGGCCAGGACTGAAGCAGAAAATACTTCAGTGGGACAGCAGGAAGCACCTCCAATGAGATACCCCACTGCCGGAGAGACTTCTGTATCCTCCCCACCATTCTCCACACTCCTTTTTTAAACCCCTCTAAAACAGGGTCTCCCGTTTTCTGCACAAACTCTCCCAAACTCCTCTTCACCTTTTCGGGAGTCTTATCCATTCTCACTCAGCTCCACACCCTCCTAGGAATCATCTTGCAAAACCCAGAACTCACACCTACCATCCACAGGTCTGAGTAGTCAAAACCTCCCCACCCCAACCCCCACCCCAGGAAACAAGGCCACTTTTCCAACCAGACAGCTGCTCCCATCCAACTCTTCCCCAGCTGGGCTGCACCTGGGCCCTCCCACCTGGCTCTGCGCTGCTCTGGACTTCCTTCCCCAGGCTTTCTGCCTGTGGGAGGTAGAGTAAGGGTTCCACCAGCTGAGGGTGTGGGTGGAAACTGTGAGGAGGAACTGTAGCCACCTGGGAGACACAGAGGAACCCCACTGCTGTTTCTACAATTGAAGAAGGAGCTAGGGACAAGGAGCTAGGGAACAGACGGTGTCGGTCCCTCCTGGGCCTTGGATTAGAAGAGCCTTGCTGGGCCCACCAGGCCCAGCAGGGTCACAGGATTCCTTAGGAATGGAAAAGCAGCAGACACAGGAGCTGCCAGGCCATGTGGGGTCCCAAATGACAGTGATGACATCCTCCTGCTTTTACTTTCCCCCCAAACTCTACTCCTGCAGAAGGTTGACCCCTGGTCCCCAGCAGAAGACCCAGCCTCCTGAGGAGGGGGCTCCTAGTGAGGAGAACAAGGGGCTCTAAAGGGGGAGTGGCCTAATCCCCTATCGCATTTGTGTAGGCTGGCTGTCTCCCAGACAAGTCCAGTCTCTGCTCATAGTTCCAGCAGATGTTGACACATCTCCCAGTGTGTGTCCCATTCTGTTCCAGGAATGGCCTCAAGGCTGCTCTGCAGAAAACTGATAGAAGGAGAAGAGAAATTGGGGACAGACACATAGACAAGGCCAGAGAAGGGACCTTCCAGCCAGCCTCAGCCTCAAGCCCAGCTGCCTTCCAGCATTCAGCTCAACCTCCCCTTCATGGGTAAATGAGCCAGCCCTGAGCTTCCTCAACCCCAGGCAGGAAGCAGCCATGTCCCCACCCTTCCAAGGCCTGGCCTCCCTATCCTGATAGGAAAGGGCTGGCCCACCCCCTAGATCACTTGTTAAATGTTTTCCTTAGCACCCCTGATGGCAGTGTCAAACTTGGGGGAGCTGGAAGATGGGGGAGTGGAAACTGTAAACTCTGGCATGCAAATCCCAAGCGGGCTGAGGAGTAGCCAGGAAGAAGCTGGCCTCCCAGTACAGCCCCATAAGGCTCAGGACTGATGGGCACAGCCATGATTGGGGATAGAGATGATTGTGAACCTGAAACAAGAAGACCAGTAAAACACTGAAGGAAGCCATCACAGTCCAGATCTCCCTTCAGCTGCAAAGACAGGAAGCTATTATCTAAGGAAGAGAGACATCACTGGACCTGGGGACATGGGGCAGGCACTGAAAAGCAAGTGTGTGTTCACACCTCTGGGTGGTAACTTCTTGGAGATCCAATAAGCCCAAGTGTAGACACCCAAGACACTGACAGGAGTTTGCTTGTGAAAACAGTCCAGCCTCAGAGTGAGATGCAATAGATCCTAATTTAAACACTGCATGGAAAACTGTGCTCCAGGCATCTGAGAACTTTCCAGATAAACTGCAAGAAACAAAGCCACCTGGAGGAAGCCGTGTAAGGAGAAGAAAGGCTATAAGGCTACAGTACCCTGGGGGGAGAAGGAAGTAATCACACCCATGGAACAAGAATTGGATGCTACTGAATGAGAAGAGCCTTTGAGAGGGCGCTAAAGGTCTTGGGGGATGTCAAGGCCCTGAAGCCCCAGCAGAGCCACAACTGAGCCTGTGTCTGCCACATACTTTGTTCCCTGAGCCACTCTAGCAAAGAACGGGGCTCGCCTCTCTTTGACTCAGCAAGACTCTCAGGTCCCAGAGCTCACAAGCAAGAGCTTAGCTACATTTGAGACAAGCAAGGGAATGGAGACCTGGCTTTGAGGACGGTGTACACAGGTCAGAAAGAAAAAAACACGTGGGACCAAAGGCCGGAATTGAAGAGCAATGAAGCCTACCAGCCCGGAGAACTTACAGAGGATCCTGCTGACCCACTAGAGGTTGCTCAATTGTTACCCAAGACACAGAAGACCTCCATCATCCAGGAAGGAAAATGGCTACTCTCAGAGGTTTGGCTGCTACTTAGCAACTCATGCATGCAGAGCTGGCTCTCCAATCCACTGTGGTCCAGGTCACTGCCCATGGCCTGGAACGCTGTTCTGTTCCTGCAGTGTCCCAAGCTGCACTTGGGATCAGGCCACCAGCACTTACCAGCTAGGACTTCTGCACTGGCCTTGCCCTTGGCTTGCCTTTCTCTGCCTATATGTCATCAACCAGCACCAGCAGTTCCCTCCTGAGAGTTGCTGGGGTCCAAGGTGCTCCAGACTCCCCACTACAGCAGGGTGGTAGGAAGACCCCAGGGCCCCAGAAGAGCATGCATCCCAAGGCAGCCATGAGGGACATGTGGGTTGGCTTCTGCCTTTGCCCCAGTCACCAAGCATATATCTATTTTTATCTGGAACCCAGCAGGCAGCCAGTCAGGGTTACTCCAGCTTGGGTCATCAGGCTGTTGGGGCAAAGGGAATGACAGTGCCCTAGGGGAGGCCCTGCAGTTAGGGGAGGACAAGGAAAACGGGACCTGTGTTCAGGAGGGAAGAAGAGAAGGAGGCCTCCTTAGAACTGGCTTTAAGAATGAAGATGGGGCGGGCTTGCCTGGTTTCTCCAATACAGATAGTGAGAGTGATCTGGGGGCAGGCCAGTGTAGAAAGAAAAGAGACATGAACAGAGATAGGAGCAGATGGAAGACAGTGATAAATCAGTGAGGGAGGTGGTGGGGGCGATCATATCCACACAGGGACAGCAATATCAATGACTTGATCCTCTAACCTACCTGCTCCACTGCCTGGAGGACTACATCCCCAAATGAACCTCCTGCAAAGACCACTCAGCCTTGGTCTAGGGCCCCAGAGTCCCTGAACCCTTTCAATACCCATCACTACTTACTAACTTACATAGGAAATAAGCCAAGCTGATTTGGGGGTGGGGACATGGGGCCTCCTGGAAAGAGAGGGGACAATACAGAGGGAGAAAGGGTGCCCCTTTGTCCCTCCACAGGCTTGGGAGCTCAGATCCACACAAAGACCTTTACAAAGGGCCTTTGGCTCTCAGAGGGGGAGATAAATGGAGAAGGGAGGGAGGGGACAAGAGAGACCCCAGAGCTAGAAATGTCCCTCTGTGGGTATGGGAAGCAAGATGGAGGTTGTTCTCACAGCCCTGCACATCAGCTACAGAGCTCAAGGAGGGGTGGGGGCACGAGTACAGGGAGGGCTCTGGGAGTGGGGCTCATGCTCCCATGGGAGGAGGGAGAACACTGGGGTCTGGAGTCCCCACCCACCTGCTGGGAGCAACTGAAGGAGAGATCCCTGTGCAAAGTGATCATAAGTCTAATCCCTAAAGAAGGTGGTAGCCACAGACACCTTCTCAGGCCCTTTCTCTTGCACATGGCTGGAGCTGGGCCGGGTGCAATGAAGGGGCCAGGCTGGGGATTCACACAGAAATTCCCAGGGCAAAAATAAGACCTTGACCTCTTACAGCCAAAGGACTCCCTCTCCATGAAAGGCCCAGGTGGAAGGACTACCCAGTTCAGCACAGTGGCTAAGATGAGCCCAGCAGAGCTCAGGATAGCCATGATTATGTCCAATACTTTGCAGGGTGACAGAAAAATATTATTTATTTATTTAATCGGGGGTGTCTCCGTTCATGAGAGGTGGTCAGAGAACAACCATCAGGAACTGCTTGGTTCTGTCCACCATGTGGATCCCAGGCACTGACCTCAGTTTGTCTGTGGCAAGTGCTTTATCTCTGAGCCACCCCTGCAGCCTGAAAAGGCTGTTCTCAAAGGCATCAGTTGTCATGGGTGCTAACTGCCCACCTGCCACATCAGAAACCCCAAGCATAGGGTTCTCCAAATAAGCAGATCTACTTTTCTAGAGGGGTCAACCAGATGTTCCAGAATGACCTTCCAGATTCAGGAGACTGAGTCCGGCTGTGCACCCGTAACATGCTGGAAACATTGTATCTCTCAGCTCCTGACTCCTCACTAAGCACACTAGTTAAGACCTGTGTGCTTGCTCTGATGTCCTAGTCACGGGAGCAGACTCCAAGCTCCATCATCTCATACCTGCCACCTTACCAGCGTGGCCCCTGGGCACAAGATATTTCTCCACCAGTCCTCCCTCATTTTGTATCCAGGCTGCCATGTTCCCATGCTTCACCTGATGCCTGACCACCAGAGAGGAGCAGGCAGGCGAGCCTGCTCCTACATCATCCCCAGCTGACCTCAGCACTTCAGGCCTGCAGACTAAAAAGAGTGGCAAGAGAGCGAAAGAAGATGCCAAGCAGGACAGAGTGCAGACTGGCACAGACAGTGTCACCTGCCCCCCTGTCCCAGAGCTTGGCATATATCGTGAAGCTGGCTCTTCCCAGAGGCCTGTGTGATGGGCTCCATTCTCCCTATTTCCCAGCTGAGGTCACTGACGTTCAGAGATGTGGAGTCCTTTTGCCCAGAGCATCCAGCTAGGAAGTGGTAAAAAATGATCCAGCCTGCCAGCCTTATCTTCGGGTGCCTTATCCTCAGGTACCTATCCTCAGAAGCCAACAAGCTTCCTTCCAGGGCCTCTGGAAGTAGCCTGCCGTCACAGCCCCGGGAAGGAATTTTGTAGGAAACAAGAGAACTACAGAGAAACCGCCCCCCTGCTGTGGCTCCATTAAAAGGCAAAGGAATAAAGGAGCCCTGCTTAGCATAGTGAGTGGCTGGGGGTCAGGAGGCCGTCTGGGTGCCTCCCGCGCCTCAATGCAGTCTGCCAGCTGCTGCGCTGGGAGATGAGGGGGCAGTAGAGGAGGGGGATAGTCTGGCCTGGCTGGGTCTGAGACGACCGCCCACAGATGGCCTCAGCCTGGTGCCCAGAAACATTTGCTTTTGCTCCAACTTCATTCGTCTAATGCTGTTACAGCTTGGCAACTGCCAGGCACCCTGCCCCACACTCCAAACCAGTACCGAGAACAGTCAAGGTGAATGTAAAGGGTCAAATCCAATTGCCACCACCCACCCAGCATAAGCTTTGGGGTCGGATGGGGAGGGGGGCTAGGAGACTGCCCATTTATAAATGCCATACCCTGGGACTTTCCCTGGCCCAGTGCACTGTGCCTCAGTTTCCCCCTCAGCACTGAGGCATTCAAGCCAAAAGCAGAATGAGGAGGGCAGGAAAGGTATCAGAGGCCTTCGGGAATCAACCCTCCCTCTAAGTATCTATTTCACAGACAAAGAGGACACTCATATAAAAGTCAGAACCTGGCAGTGAGAAGCCAGAAGACCTAGAATGAACAGTTACTGCCTGCACCTGCACACACTGCCATCTGTGCTAGACGCTTGAGTCATCCCTGATTGCTCCCAAGCCATCTCTCACACAATAAAGGCTCCAGTCTTTTCCGTGTCCTACAAAGGCAGCTGGAAATGAGGTTCTGATTCCTACCACGCTGTTTGCAAAGACTGAGCACCCTACAGGGAACCACAAGATGGTAGGAAGAGTGCCGTGCTAAAGCACTATGGGCCTCTCTAATGGGCAGCTTGGCTCTGTGGACTCTACTAGCCTTGCTGACCTCTCCTCTGAGTGAAGAGGTCTGGCCCTTCCTCTGCCACCACCACCACCACCACCACTCCACCCACTCTCTCGGGTCAGACTTGTAGCAGGGAGAGACTCTCAGTTTCCCCACCCCTTCTGCCCCAGCAGGTTGAACTCTGACAAGGTCCTCACACTTCTGCCCCTCATAATTCTGATGCATCTTATTTCCTGGAGGACCAGGAGAATGCTATTGCTCAATAGCAATAACAATGATGATGATGACCACAAAGACAACTGTCCTTCATCACATGTTGTCAAAATGCCATACTCTATACTAAAGGCTGTTAGGGCAGTCGGAGAAACTGAAGCAACATTATATAATATACACATCCATACACAGTCTGCTATAAAGTCTATGATGGACTCAGTGTCATAGCATAGACCATCCCACATAGTCTTCTCTATTGCAGAGAAGCCACCTGCCTTTGAAAGACAGATATACAGGAAGGAACAGAGTTGGCACATGAAAGCTGGCCACGAGACAGAAGGGAGAAGAGGACTCCCAGGTTAGGAGCAGGCCAGGGTCCAGGGCCAGAGGCAGCAAGAGACAGGAGATATGGCCAAAGGGTTCTTTCCTACCCCATTCTCTCTCTCTCTCTCTCTCTCTCTCTCTCTCTCTCTCTCTCTCTCTCTCTCTCTCTCTCTCTCTCTCTCTCTCTCTCTGTGTGTGTGTGTGTGTGTGTGTGTGTGTGTGTGTGTGTGTGTGTACACACGTGTGCGCACACCTCTGGCCATAAACCACCAGCTCCCCAATCCCAACCTGCCAGGAACATGTCAGGTACACGGCCAGCCCAAAACTTCTTCACTTAGACTTCCACAGGACCCAGGTCCTGGCATCCCTATATCTACTCAGCCTTCCATTTCCCAGCCTACAACTCTGCAAGAGCAAGACCCACATGCCTGGCTCAGGTCTCAGAGTCCTAACAAAGCCAGGCCTGTCCCCTGGGAGTGAGGCCTAGGCTGGGCGGCAGGTGAACAGAGCCAAAAGGACAAGGCAGAGAGCCAGACATACTAGATGAGTTTCTTGGCTCAACAACCTACCCTGCCTGGCCCAAGTTCTTGAAGTTGAGGTGGGGGTGTCATAATAGAGGTGAAGTCAGGGACAAGGAGAGATAGCTTCTCAGAGGATTCGCTAAGGGAGAAGGAACTGCTGGCTGACACAGCAGCCTAAATACACACAACATACAAACTCCTGTGTGGCCCTGCCACATGAGAAAGACTGATCAACAAGTTCCAGACACCCCATGCCCTGCCCTCCATGAATCCTCTACCCTGTGCTCTGAACAGATTAAAATGTAGAGATCCCCCAACCTCCCCCACTCACCTCCAAGGCCTCTTTACAGCTCACAAAAATCTCAAAGCCAAACCCTTTAACTCTGCATTCAAGCCCCTTTCTATCAGGCCATTTTCCCGCCTTCTAACCCTTCCATTCCCCTCTGAGTCCTAGTCAATTGCCCATGCCTCTCCTCCGTGTCAGTAAACACTGACTATCTCTGGACATTCAGAACGTACGCCCCTCTGTGCGGGCTTCCTAGACAACCTCAGGCAGGACAGATGTTGACAGACAGCACATCTGGTTGGAAAGGTGAGCCTCGCTGGGACACTGTCCCCATGAATGGACTAATGTCATTACCCTCGGAGTTGGCTGCTATCTCAGAAGCAAGTCTCCTACAAAAGGAGAGTTCCAGCAAAGGGCAATGTTTGCTGAGAGAAAAGATGAGTCCCAGTAGATCAGAGACCTTAATGAAAGTCGTGAAACTCTAAAACTATAGAGGCCAGGGGAGGGAAAGCACCTCAAGACACAGGTGTGGGGAGGAACTTTCTGAGCAGGGTTCCAGTCACATAGGAAATGGTGCCAACAACTGACAAATGGGGCCTCGTAACATTAAAAAGTCTGCCCAGTAAAGAAAATAGCCAGGACAAGAGGCAGCCTTCAGAATGGGAGAGAATCCTCGCTAGATATCCATCGGACAGAAGATTATTATCTAGAATATACAAACAACTCAAAAGTGTAAATAACAAGAGTTGGGGAGGCAGCTCAGCGCCTGGTCCAGAAGCATTAGCAGCCACATAAAAAACAGGTTGTGGAGGCACCTGTCTGTAATCCCAGCATGGGGAAGGGGGTGGAGCAAATCCCTGCAGCTCATTGGCTAGCCAGCCTAGCTTTACCAATGAGCTATGGGTTCAGTGAGAAGACCCAGCCTCAAAACTCAAGGTAGATGGGCTGGAGAGAGGGTTCATTGGGTAATGTAGAAGAAGAAAACTGACTCCTGTAAGGTATCCTCTGACCTCCACACATGTGCTGTGGCACACACACACACACACACACACACACACACACATAAACCACATAAATAAATAATAACATAAACACAAGACTTTAAAAAAAAATCAAGGTGTGGCAGCAAAAGACAGCTCAGTGGTTAAAATATTCTCTGTGCATGCCTTAGTACCACTGTGGATCCCTAGAACCCACAGAAAATGCTGCGTGAGCATGGCAGCCCACCTCTAATTCTAGCCTCAAAAAGCAGAGGCAGGATCCCCAAAGCAAGCTGGCTGAGACTACACATATGGATGAACTCTGGGTTTGATTGAGTGAGCCTGAATCAATGAATAAGGTGGAAGAACAATCCAGGATGATAGGATGATTACTGACACCAACCTTGGGCTACACACACAGCCACAGGCCTACAAACATGCAAGCATGAATACATACATATACAACATACACACACACACACACACACACACACACACACACACACACACAGCTTAGGAAGCCACCTGATGTTGGACTCTAGCCTCTGCATATACAACCTCCTCACACACACACATCCATACGAACATACAGCACACACAATAAATAAATAATCAAATAACTCAATTAACAAATGGGCTAATGAAATAAAGAGACGGTTCTCAAAAGATGAAGCACAAACATTTTTTTAAAAAAGTTCAATCTCACTAACTGTAAGAGAAATGTAAATTAAAACTATAGTGAGGGAGCCAGAAGCCACTCGAGAGATAGAAACAGGTAGCTCTCTGTGAGTTCAAGGCCACCCTGGTCTACATATGAAGTTCCAAGCCAGCCAAGGCTACATAATAAGATCCTATCTCAACAACAAAATACTTCTTTAAGGAGCTGGAGAGATGATCACTGGTTAAAAGCACTGACTGCTCTTTCAGAAGACCAAGTTCTCTTCCCAGCACCCACATGGTGGCTCATAACCACCTGTAACTCCAGTTCCAGAGGATCCTGCACCCTCCTCTGGGCTCCCCAGGCTCTGCACACATACGATACAGACACACATACAGTCAAAACATCTGCACAGGTAAACTAAAAATAAATAAATATATTTTAAAAAGAGAACTACATTGCAATTTTGTCTCATTCCAGCCAGAATGGCAGTCATTAGGAACAACAATAACAATAAGTGGTTAGGCTGCAGACCAAAGGGAACTTCTACAACCCCTACCGAAGTCAGTACAGAGGTTTCCCAGAACACTAACAATAGAGCCTCCATCAGACTCAGACATAGCTTTCCCAGGTATCCACCCAAAGGATTCCACACTCAGACGTCACAGAGATATCACAGAGGCCTCACTGTTCACGGCAGCACTTTTCACAACAGCTAAGTTAGAGAGCCAACCGAGAAACCCATTAATAAAGGAATGGCTAAAGAAAATGCAGTTCCTGGCTTGGGGATGGAACCCAGTAGTAGAGTGACTACCCAGCTTTCCTGAAGTCCTAGGTTTCATCCCCCGCACCACATAAAACTGTGCCTGGTGGCATAAATGCCTGAAATCAAAGCAACTGGAAGTTCAAGGTCATCCTCAGCTACTTCGTGAGTTCAAAGACAACCTGAGCTATATTAGACCCTATAAGTGCTGGGTGGTGGTAGTGAATGCCTAAAATCCCAGCTCCTAAAAACACCATTCTAAACACCCCCAAGCCCCAATATTAGAATGAACTTCAGTAATTAAAAATCTAACATTTAGCTGGACATGGTGATGCATGTGTTTCATCCCAGTACCCAGAAGGCAGGAACAGGCAGATCTCTGTGAGTTCATGGCCAGTCTGGTCTATCTACATAACAAGGTCCAGACTAGTCAGAACTATGTGGATAGCAAAACCCTGTCTCAAAAAATTTAAGAAAGAAAGAAAGAAAGGAAGAAAGAAGGAAAGAAAGGAAGGAAGGAAGAAAGGAAGGAAGAAAGAAAGAAAGAAAGGAAGGAAGGAAGGAAGAAAGAAGGAAAAGAACCTAGCCACCTCTGATGTTCTATTGCCCTAGCACAAATGGACTGAGACACTCAGTTAAGCAATGAGAACGCACACAGTGCTTGAAGAGGGTGGCTGGGAGGGAGAGGGGTGACCGAATGACAAAGGGTGGACATGTAAAAGAGAAGAAGGGGGATGGAGGAAGAGACAGGGGGGAGGGGTGGAGGACTGAAAGGTGAGCAGACACAAGAGAACCAAGAGGCTCCTTCTGGGTGTAGAATCAACATGGCACCAGGCACCACAGTCCACAGAACATGGGGCTTCATTTGCATCTGAAGACTCCGGAAGATCATGCCTGTGGCTCCTCCAAGCCACTCTTGACCTTCTGGCTTCAGCCAGATGGGTAGGATGAAATGGGAGTGGATAAGGACACAAAGAAGTTCTGCAAAGGGTGCTGGCAGAAATGCTTGCAGCAGCTGTGCAAAGGCAAAAGTTTACACTGAAGCCAGGAGACACCTTCTCCAGTCTCCCATGACTGCCACCCACTGCCAGCCCTAACTGGTTGCCAAATCACATCTCCCGTCTCAGTTGTTTCAAACCTGGCACAGTCCTATCAGCTGACTTTATTCAATCCTGCACGTGCTTCTGTTGACCTTCAACCACACCCAACCTGGATCCCGCTGGTCAGACCCTAGTTCCTGTCCTCATACTTGCAGCCTCCACTCCACTAAACACCCAAAGAATTCAAGCCCGGGTGGAGCCCAGGTTTGAGGGGGAGATCAAATAGCTCCACCAGCTGGCAAGACAGCCCTTCCCTATCCTGTCCTCATGGGTGTGCTTTTCCACTTGGGTCCTCTCTCCTTCCACGGGATTCTCTGCCTTACCCATCTTACCCTGCATCCCTCTATCCATTGAGCAACTGTTACTGAGCATCTGTGTGCTACAAAACCTTGTTAACTTCAGCCAGGGAAGTGGAAGCACATGCCTTTAATCCCAGCACTTGGGAAGCAGAGGCAGGAAGATCTCTGTAGTTCAAGACCAGCCTGCTCTACAGAGCTAGTTCCAGGACAGGCTCCAAAACTGCACAGGGAAACCCTGTCTTGAACCCCCACCCCCGCAGGGGGAAGAGATGGGGGAAAACCCTTGCTTATTGAAACTTAGCCTTAAGATGAGACTCTTGCATAGAATATAGACTTACCAGGGAGACAGTCTTTTGAATAAACACTCCCAGAGAGGCCACCAACTCTCCCGTTCCTGGCCAGAAAGGAACGTGGAATTGGGGCCAAGGAGATGGCTTAGTTGATAAAGCACTTGCCATACAAGCATGGGGGCCTGAGTTTAGATCCTCAGAAACCACATAAAAGTCTGCCACAGGTAGCATGCTTCCTTAAACTCCAACACTTGGGCAGGAGCATGCAGAGACAGGTGGATCCCTGGAGCTTATTAGCCAGCCAGACTAGCCAAATCAATGAGCTTCATATTCAGTGAGATCCTGTTTCAGAATAAGGTGGAGATTTAATCAAGGGACACCACCTGATATTAACTCCTCTGGTCTTCACATTCATGAAGATGTACCAGTACGTGTGTGAATAAGCACACACACACACACACACACACACACACACACACACAAACAAGAGACAGAGAGAGAGGCAGACAGACAGAGCACAGGGAAAGACAGAGAGGTATTCAGATACACAGAAGTGAGGCTCATCTATTTTACTGTCCTGGGATAGGGCTCCAGACACGGGGGTTGTTCAGGCTCAGATAAGTAACTGGTCAAAGGCAACAGGTCTTGGGGCTCTGGAAACAGAAAATCTGAAAGCAGAGCTGGGCTACGAAAAGTGGGCGTACCAGCCACCTCTTGAGTAGATGGAAACCTCTACTCTCCTCTGTCCCCCTGAGGGCTGCTTTAGCTTGCCTGCCCTTGGCACTGCACTCTGCCAGGGGACACTGGCAAGTTCATACAGCAAGCACGCAGGCAATAGCTGGCTCCTTGCCCATCTGGAAAGAGAAGAGGGGTGGGGCCCCACCCTCAGCCTCATAGCCTTGTGCTCCCGCCAGGGACTGGGCCTGCCCGAAGGAGGCAGTCAGCTGAGTGCCACCTACCCACCCACTGCAGTGCCACTCTCTAGCTCTTTTTCTTTCTGTTCCTCCCAAGTTCCACACTGAGGCTGCACAGAGGTGGCTTAGTTAGCACCAGGGCGAAACACTAGTGTGCCGGGGACTCTCCTCTCCCTCCTCAGAACATCAGCAATGCTGTTGCTGAAATACCAGGCATGCTTCATTTATAGAAAGAGCCCCCTGATTCTTGTTGGATCTTCCTACAATCATCAGCCTGGAATCATATATGTACACAGCAGACATTCGAACATTCCATCACCAAAAGCCACAGATGAAAATAAACACAGAGAAGTTAGTCACAAGAGCCCCTAATGTGCTGGGCGTTGGTGGCACACGCCTTTTATCCCAGCACTTGGGAGACAGAGGTAGGCAGATCTCTCTGAATTTGAGGCCAGCCTGGTCTACAGAGTGAGTTTCAGGACAGGCTCCAAAGCCACAGAGAAACCCTGTCTCAGAAAAAAAGGAAAAGAAAGAGAGAGAGCCTCTGATGCCTACCAATAGAGAATAAGTCAATTGTGTACCTTCACACGATAGCCCAGTCTGTCCTTTCGCTCACAGGCCTCCTGCCTCAGCCCCCTGAATAGTTAGGATCATAGGCTGTTTTCTTGACTCTACTACGCAGCACAAAGTGTCCAAGTCAGTACAGAGCCTGTACACGCTCCCAGGGAAATCCTCCAACTGACCCCCGGGGAATGTGAGGAGTCACTCTGCCATCTCATCCTACCTCCGCAATCTCCCTGTGCCCCATCCTATCCAGTCTCAGCCTCACCCTGCCTTCCCCATCATCATCTCCTTCCCAAAAGACTGCCCCACCTGCCCAGGCGCCTGATGTCTTCCTTTCACACCGTAACTGTGGTCTAGAGAAGGGACCCACATGGAGCCAGAGTAACTACAGAAAGTCTCTAAACTTCTGTGGGAAGCCCCCACCACCCTCCATCCCAGGACCTTTGAGCAAAGCATTCCCTCCCCTAGACCCTGTCTCTTCCCTACCTCTGCCCCAGCCCACTGCAGAAGCACTGCTTCCTCTCCCTGCCACTCACTCCACTGTCATCACATGAGGGCTGTCCTGCCCCTCTCTCTCTCTCTCTGTGTGTGTGTGTGTGTGTGTGTGTGTGTGTGTGTGTGTTCTGTCTGTCTCTGTGTTTCTCTGTCTCTATCTCTCTCTCTTGTTTCTCTCTGTGTGTGTCTCTCTCTCTCTGTGTTTCTGTCTCTCTGTCTCTGTCTCTCTCTCTGTCTCTGTGTGTGTGTGTCTGTCTCTGTGTTTCTCTGTCTCTCTCTATCTCTCTTTTTCTCTGTTTCTCTTTGTGTCTCTCTCTGTGTTTCTGTCTCTCTGTCTCTCTCTGTCTGTCTCTCTCTTTCTCTCTCTGTCTTTCTCTGTCTCTCTGTCTCTGTGTGTGTATATGTGTGTATCTCTGTCTCTGTGTTTCTCTGTCTCTCTCTGTCTGTCTCTCTCTTTCTCTCTCTGTGTGTTTCTCTGTCTCTCTCTGTCTCTCCTTGTCTCTCTCTCTCTGTCTTTCTCTGTCTCTCTGTCTCTGTGTGTGTATGTGTGTATCTCTGTCTCTGTGTTTCTCTGTCTCTCTCTGTCTGTCTCTCTCTTTCTCTGTGTGTTTCTCTGTCTCTCTCTGTCTGTCTCTTTCTGTCTCTCTCTCTGTGTTTCTCTGTCTCTCTGTCTCTCTCTGTCTCTGTCTCTCTCCGTCTCTCTCTCTGTCTCCCTCGCCCCCTCTCGTGCCCCCTTTCGGCACTGTTACAAGGGAAGGAGCATTTGTTCCAATCCTCTTTGCAGTCATCTGTCCTCTTCATCTCTCCCACCCAATGGACAGTCCCTTGAGGCAAGAGCAGTGCGTCTGATGTCTGCCCTGTCCCGAGTCTCACCCGATGCCACTTGGTCAAAACTACTTGAATCAACATGGAACAAAATGAACAGCCAGGCTCCTATCTGCCAGGAAATAAAAAGCACAACTTGCATTTGGGGACAAAACTCCCACCCCTCTGGGGCCAGGACACCTGAGATAAAGCAGTAGCTCTGGCGTTCATACGAAGTGTGACGTTAGGCAAGTCACTTCCCTTCTCTGAGCCTTGGGGTGCTTATTTGTGAAACACAAAAGCAGATGGAGCAGAGCCAGGGTAAATCTGGAGAGTGTTTGTGTGTGCAGCAGCTGTGTGGACATGCGTATACTACTCCCTGACAAGAGCATTTATCATTTCCATCACATTCCCACGGGGAGCTGTGGCCACCTCGGCTTCAGAACCATGGACTACCTACATACAGCCTTGTTTGGCCCTGGAGCTCTAGAATTCTAGCAAATCAGAAGAAAAGGAAGTGACCCAAATGCAGGACTGAGAGCTGGATTAGACACTGAACTGACCATCCTGTGGGATCTTACAACAGGGGTGGCTGCAGGTCTGCTAAACTTCAGGGACTCCAGGCTGGGAGAATTAGAGGCCAGAGGATGTTTTAGGAGGCAGGAATAAGCCTGAAGCCTCTTTCTGCGGCTCCCGCCACCATCAGACAAGCACCCACTTGTCTTGGATACGGCACAGAATGAGGAGGCGAGGTTGGCACCTAGAGATGCCCGCCAGGCCCTTTGGCGCCCAGGTAAGAGAATCTTGGCGGGAACACTCAGGAGGGATGCCAGTCCCTACCCTCCTTCCTCTTCGGCCCCCAAAGGTGCCTCGGGAGGCCTCAGCATGAACAAACTGTGAGAGCCAAAGAAACTGAGGGCCAGAGATGGTTCAGCAGGTAAAGGCACCTGCTGCCAAGCTGGATGCCATGAGTTTGATCCTGAGGACCCACATGGTAAGAGAGATGTGACTCCTATAGGTTGTCCTCTAATTTCCACAAGACATGTGCACACACCACACACACACACACACACACACACACACACACACACACGTTTTTAAAAAAATAATAATAGTCTAAAAAACAAAAGCCTGCTGAGAGGTATAGGATCCAAGCTCAAGACTGTGCAAAGCTGGAGTAGGCAGCATCCTCTAAGCAGGGAGGAGAGGCAGGTCTCAGATTCAGGCCTGCCAGTGTAGTGAGAGCTATGGAGACAGGGTGGGTGGCGGTAGGAAGAGGGGGCAACTCAGCAGAGTGAGGAAGGCAGCTGCATAGGAGACAGGGATACCACAGTGGGCAAAGGGGGCATCATGAGTCAAATAGCAAGGCAGAAAAGGTAGTCAGAGTCGTGAGCCCAGCCTGCCTCAGGGCAAGAAGCTGGCCCATGGGATGGGCCAGGCAGGAATGGCGGCTGGCACGTGTCTGTGGCAGTGGGAGGGCCCTGGCTGCCAGCCCAGATGCCTGGTAGCTTCTGAGCTGGGTTCCTGGGAGGGTGAGAGCCCAAGAGATGTTTATCCAGAACAAGGGCGTGAGTGTCACACCTCCTCCAGCAAGGGCCCCAGTGATAGGCACAGGTGCTTACTCCTCACTGGACGGCACAGTCCCCTGAGAGTTACCTGTGAATGGGGTCTTGGCTAAGCCTGAGAGCTGTGGGCCCAGCAGGCCCTGCTTGAGCCAGGACTTGGGCACTTGGCTGAGATGGAGCCTTATCCATGCAGATAAAGGAGGGAATGAGTCACAGCAAGCTCTCCCAAGAGGCCACTGCAAAACCAGCTCATCCAAATGCAGACAGACACTTGTCCCTGAATACAGACATCCCTGTCCCTGTCACTGTCACACAGGGCACACACACACACCCCTCCCTCTCTCCTCCTCCCTTGAGTCACCAGCCTTCTGTTTCCCTGGTTCTTCTCCGGGATCTCAGCCCCAATTATCCATCCCTGCCCACCTTTACATGCCCACTGCACATCCCCCATTATGTCAAGGCTGGGGGCAGGGAGAGTCCAAGTGTTTCTTCCCTGAGCCCATGGGAAGAAACAGAGAAGGGTTGGAGACTTGTCTGAAAAGCAGCAGGCAAAACAAGGAAGTGGATGGTCTCGGCCAAGCAGGAGGTAAGAACAACAATGTGTCCTGGAGTCTGAGATGCCTCCCAGGGCTCTCCATCCCAATCCTCAAACCCCAGGGAGCAGCTCAGATCCACCCCCAAGGGAAAACACAGCATTTGAGGTGGGAAGGACCATTATCTCCTCACCCCTCAACTCCCCTGGACTTTGCAAAACAGAGGAGTGGGAAGCTCAGAGCCAAGGGTGGGTAGGTGGGCGGGAGGGGACCTGCCCTCTAAGAGCTCTATCATGTCACCCCAGTTCTCTGCCACCACCAGTAATGTGGGATGCTCACTCAATTCATACTCCCAGACTCCCTAAGTCCTCCCCCTCCCCCAGGCTCCATGAGAATTCGGCTAGGGCACCAGCCACTTGGAGATACAGAAGACAATTCTAACCCCAAACCTGTTCCTCATTGTGCCCAGTCACTGCCTTCCAGGATAGAGCATATTTCATTTACAAGTTTCCAACCCCATACCTGTGGCTGTGACAGATAACCACACATAGGCTCTCATCTGTGCCCCAGAGGGACAGCCAGTCAAGGGGTGCAGAGGGGCCTCTTGGGCACCTCACACACTCTTGCGTGAGTACCTAAGTACACACAGCCACATTGGCCTCCCTGCTGTCCACGAGGAGGAGCTAGGATGTGTTTGCAGGATGCTTTTGGAGTCAACCCTGACTCTCCTGGCCTTCCGTGGAGAAAGAACTGTAGGACCCCAGTCCCTACTGACACAAAACAGTTTCTTTCTCCGGAGAAATGCAGAGCCCATGCAAAGCCTGGGATGTCCAGCCAGCCTGCTCTCCCACATCAAACATCTGCCTCCGTGCTCATCTCTATTTTGCCTCCGGTCAATTCCTCGCATCCAGGTTCCTAAGACTCAGCCAGAAAAAGGAGGGAAGAAAAGGGGGATGCAGAGCTAAATTCCACCTCCCACCCCTCCTACTCCGGTGCCTCGATCTTCCCTTATGCTGTCTCTGTCCCACCCACCTCCTCTCACCCGGCTGTGAGCCAGGCTGGCTCTGACAGCCCCTTCCTCCTGATAGAAGAGACCAAAAGAGCCACCACTGTGCCTCCCCACCCCAAGCTAAGGGGCTGTTACTCTCCTTCCTTAGCCCAGCACCCTCTGGTGGTTCCAAATTCTCACCCGAACTAATTGAACTAATTGAACTAATTTGCCTGCCTCCCGCTCCCTCTCTCTGCCACTTTCTCTTTTCTCTTCTTGTTTTTGCTTTGTGTATTAGGTTTAGGTCGGGTTCAGGTTGTTTGAGAAACGATCTCACTATGCTGGCCTTAGGTTATAACCCTCCCGCCTCAATCTCGGCAGTGCTGGGTCACAAACCTGCCCCTAACACCTCACAGGTATTTGCCCTTCGAAGGCACCCTCTGTTCAAGGACACCAGAACCCCAGGTGTGACCTCCACGGAACTGACCGCAGGGACCTCCCACGTTCCCAGACTCCTTACTGTCCCCGGTGGACTGGGCTCTACCGCGCCCGCTGCCCGCACCCAGCCCGCAACACCCTACCTGAAGCAGCCGCCTCCTCCCCTGGGCTCGCACCGCACCCCCGGGCTCACAGCGCTCGGGCCGCGCAGGGCCCGGCGGAGTCCCGGGGGGCTGCGGGCCGCAGGGGGGCGCGGGCTCGAGCGCCTCGCAGCACACCAGGCTCACGGTGCAGCCCATCCGGCCCGGCGCCCGACGGGCCCGGGGCGGAGACGCGGACTACCAGCGAGCCGGTCCGCCCCCAGCCCCAGCGACCTCCTGGCCCAGGGCGTCTGCCACGCGGGGAGGGAGGGCGACGCCCCCGGCCCGCCCCGTCGGAGTCCGCCTCCGCCTCCGCCGCGGCTCTGCCAGGCAGTGGGAGTGCGGGGGCCCAGCGAGGGGCGGCGACAAGGACGCAGGAGGCCGACGATGGGGAGGGGACCCGAAGGAGCGGGAACGCGGGACGGGCGGGCGGCAGCGGAGTCCCGGGGACAGGCTGAGCTCGGAGCGCGAGAAAGAGAGCGACGGTGTGAGCAACCAGCGACTGGGAGACTGACATCAGAGAAGGGATCTGTGGGGGACAGAGACGGCGACAGGGAGGACCGGTGTGTGGGGGATCGAGTCTGCACCGGGAAGAAGGGCGGGACGTGGAACTGAGAACAGCAGGTTTGGGGGATCGCTCTGTGCCCTGCTAACAGGTGGTTGGTCTACCTTGTAGAAGTAGTTCTAGAAGTTCCTATAACCCTCGATTCCCAGTTACCAGGCCCAGTCCCCAGGCCTGCCTAGGCTAGAAAAAGGATGACCCAACATCGGGAGGCTGAGCGAGGTTAGCGCAGAGAGGTCACCCTACAAGGGTAGCCCATAGGCACTTCACTGGGCGTTTCGCTTCCGTCCCGGGGAAGTGTGCACCAGAGATGGAAGGAAGGCACCCCAACACTGACAAAGATCATTCAGCTGGCTGGAGTAAAGAAGAGGGGACGATACTTGGTGGTCGTTTGTCCTCTCTCCACCTGTGCCACCTCCAGTCCAGAGACAGGAAAACAGCGTCTCAGCCAGCCCCTTTCCGCCATCTGCTGGCAACAAGACAGAAAGACAGGAGCGGGTGCCCGGGAAAGGAGGCCTCTATCGGGTTTGTGTTTGACCACCAACTGGTCCTATGCGAGATCAGCTTGAGGGAGCCACCCTTCTGCCTCGGTGCCCTTAATCTTTCTCTACTACTTCTCCCTGACCAGGGTTGGTCCAGCCTTCTCCAGGCTGGGCCTGAGTCACTCCCCAGGCAGGAGAGCTGGGAAGGGCTGTGCAGAGCCCACAGTCACAAGAGACAAATACTCAGGCCACAGCACCCTGCTGCCCACACCCTAACTAGGCAGACTTTTCCCAGGTGAGCACGGGGAGTCCCTGGATTTGGGGACGGGCTGGAGGAATCCTGAAGGTCCATAAAGAACTTCTGTCTGATCTCCGGTCTACAGATGAGGAAACTGGGTTAGAGCAAACTGTTGGAAGACACACAGTGAGTAAGCAACAAGTCCAGGTGGCCCTGTGTCCTCTGGGCCCCCCATACACTCTCTTTTCTTCTCCTTTCCTCCCCATGAGCCACTGACACAGGGCTGCTACCCCACCCACAAGCTCCATCACTGCTGCCTTGGAGGCCAGACACCTGGGCTTTCATCCTAGACCTGACTTCCATGCCAGGACCTTAGCCTTAAGCTCATCATCCTTCAAAGGCAACAGCACCCCTCTCTGAGTCCCAGGACCAGTTGGAGGCAGAGGTGAGTCCCATGAGAGAGGACGGTGGGGGTAAACCCAGGCACTGTACTCCTCACACTCAGTATTGGGTTCAGTCCCAACTCAACCTCCACTCTGCTGCTTTCCCCAGGGAACACATATTTTCCACTCAGCTGGGGCCCTGGAAAGGATTAATGCAGGTCTCGAGGCGATGACACACTGCTGAGGCTCAAGAGGAAAGGAGGTAAGAGTTCCCCAGCCAGGTGTCTGCACGGCACAGGCGTTCTGCTCATATTAAGTGAACAGATCTGAGTTCAGCTTACAGCTTTGTGATACCTTACCATCTCTGTGCCCAGTCATCTTGTGTATTAGTGCACTCTGGAGGCTATCAAGAGAATAGAATGAGATAAAGATGTGAGCAATGATCAGGGTGACTGACACCAGGCACGACCCGATAATTGGGGGCCACACTCATATCTTTATACACTGACCTTCAAGACGTCGCTTGGATTCCATGCAGTGTACTCGGTAAACTATTTTTTAACGTTTTGTTTTGTTTTGTTTTGCGAGACCGGGTTTTTCTGTAGCTTTGGAGCCTGTCCTGAAGCCCTATCTGTAGACCAGGCTGGACTTGAACTCACAGAGATCCACTTGCCTCTGCCTCCTGAGTTCTGGAATTAAAGGCTTGTACCACCACCACCACCACCCCCAAAAAAAACCTTTAAGGGAAAGAAAGGAAGGAAGGAAGAGTTGTTTTTTATTCTGCGGGTAAACTCATTGTGTGACCCCCAGTATGTTCTCATTCTCCCTCAATTTTGGACTCTCACCCATCTATACATAAGGAAAGTGGACAGCTGAACTCAGAGAATCACAGAGAATCACATCACTTCAAGTCTTCATGGCAGAAGAGGGGGCCATCCTGAAGATCACTAGGAACCTGAAAAGTGAGTCTGCCCTGTCAGATTTTCTGGGGGTGAGCTGCAGGAAAAGCGAGGGGTCTGGAGAGCATCCCCTTTGAGGTCAGGCTCCCTGATGTCTGCTGTCTACCCTCCTTGCAGACGCTATTTCTGCCATCCTCCAGGGATATGGGGATGGGCAGGGGACGGTGACAGACGCCAGTGCTGAGCTACACAGACTCTGTGGTTGCCTGGAGCTGCTGCTGCAGGTGGGACCCCCACCCTTGTCTCTTTCCTGACCCTGTTCCTTGGGTTTGAATACTCAAGAGAGCTTTCCCAGATAAGTACCGAAGCCGCTGTCTTCCATGGTTCCAGGCCCTGTCTCCTTGCTCAGTGAGCAAGTCTTTCATGATATAAACTGTCTCCTAGGACTGGCCTTCATTCTCTCCTCGCTTTTACCTCCCGAGGTCCTTGATTACCGCCCCCAGCCCCGCATAAACATAAAGATCCCTCCTCCTTCTCCCCCTCTCCTCTGACTCCACCTCTTGACAGTGAGATGCAGTTTTGCTACTGTCTTAACCCCCATAGCACACCAGGATTGCACCTGTCTAGGGGCCTTTATCTTTGCATTCCCTCTGTCTGGAATGTTATTCCCTAAATACTTGCATGACATCTGTTCACATGACCCTCAGGCTAAAATTTCAGTCTCTCTGTCTCTGTCTCTGTCTCTGTCTCTCTCTCTCTCTGTATGTCTGTATGTCTGTATGTCTCTCTCTCACACACCTTTCCTTCCTTCCTTCCTTCCTTCCTTCCTTCCTTCCTTCCTTCCTTCCTTCCTTCCTTCCTTTCTTTCTTTCTTTCTTTCTTTCTTTCTTTCTTTCTTTCTTTGAGACAGGGTTTCTCTGTAGTCTTTGTAAACCAGACTGGCCTCAAACTCACAGAGATCTGCCTGCCTCTGCCTCCCAAGTACTGGGATTAAAGGTGTGTGCCACCACTGCCCAGCTCACACACACACTTCCTCTGACTCGCCTACCAAGATGTAAGCTATATGAGGTCAGTTTGTTCATTGTTCACAGGCCTTAGATCAGGAAAGTATGAGCCGGGCCTTGGTGACACACACCTTTAATCCCAGCATTAGGGAGGCAGAATCAGGTGGATCTCTGTGAGAGCCCACCCTAGTCTACAGAGCTAGTTCCAGGACAGGCTCCAAAGCAATACAGAGAAACCCTGTCTCGAAAAACCAACAATAATAATAATAATAATCAAACAACAACAACAGAAAAATAGGGAAGTACTCAGTGTTTGTGAATGAATGAGTGGGAACTTGGCCAGTAAGGGCAGAGCCAGATCCCTCCCTAAAGAAAAGCCTGTCTGCACGGGCCCTTTATTCTCCCTGGTGCCTCCCCAGCAAGCCAGGGTGCTAGGTAGGTTCCGGAAGGAACCCCTGGCACACATTCCTTTCCCTCATCTTGATTCTAGTTTGATCAGAAAGAGCAGAAGAGCTTCCTAGGGGCTCGGAAGGATTACTGGGACTTCCTGATCACTGCTCTGAGACAGCATCGGGGACACACGGAGCAGATCAACTTTGTGTGCTCACAGAACAAGGTAACAGGAGCAGGAGATGAGGAAGAGCATGGGCTTTGGAAGCACAAGAAAGCTCTGATGCCAGCACCAGACAAAGAATGGCTAGAGGCGTGCATGCAGCCCTTCCCTAGGTCCCTTGTCACCCTACCATCGCTCATGCCTGCTCCACTAACAGAAGGCTTCTAACCTGCCCCTCACCTCTCACTGAACCTCCTAGCCTCACCCCAGCCACACGTTTCTCCTCCAAGCTTGCCCCCTCCTTTCTCCTTCAATCTTATTTCCATCTGTGCTCTTTTTGACTTGGCCCAACTCCCCATCCTGATTTTGTCCTCTCTTTGGCCTTCCCCACACCCCACAGCTGAAGACCTCTCTGGGAAAGGGTCGAGCCTTTATCCGACTCTGCCTCGCCCGTGGGCAGCTGGCTGAGTCAATACAGCTGTGTCTCCTGAGCCCAGATCTCACCAGGTGGGACTGCCAGGCCATCATCCCATATGTGACACTCGAGCCCACTACCCTCCTTCACTACTAAATGGATGCCTGTTCATTATGGATAAGGAAATGGGTGTCAAAAAAGAGAAAGGGCTTAATGCTCCTCAGTTTGGCTTGAACCTCTCTCTGCCTTCCAAGGCTGAGCTCAGCCACACCTGCCCGGGGAGGTCCCCTGTGGTGTGCAGAGGTCGAGAGTGGCAATGGCCAAATGTGCTGGTCCCTCTTCACACAGGGAATGGTATGGCCCCAGGAGCCCTCTGCTGTGCCCTGAGCTCCAGGAAGACATCTTGGACTCTCTCTATGCCCTCAATGGAGTTACCTTCAACCTGGATTTGCAGCGGCCAGACCTGGATGAAGCCTGGCCCATGTTCTCAGAGTGAGTGGGCTCTCAACCTCCAACCTAAGCCATTCTTTCCTCCCCTTAAACATTATTTTTTTTGAGATTATAATTATATCATTTTCCCCTTCCCCTTTCTCCTTCCAAACCCTTTCATATACTCTTCCTTGCCCTACTTCAAATTCATGGGCTCCTTTTTCATTAATTGTTGTGAGACACACACACACACACACACACACACACACACACACACTTCAATCATGTTATTTGTATGTGTGTTTTTTAGGAATAACCATTTGGTACTGGATAACCAATATGTGAGAAGACTGTTTCTCCTGCTCTTAGCATCCCTTCCTGGCCTGTAGTTCTTGTTGTCGGGTTGAGTCCTCATGAACTTCCCCTCATTCTTGTTAACATGTCTATTGCTGTTGTCCTCGTTCAGCTCATGTTTAGGCAGCCACGTTGGTGAGATTTTATTGGTGTAGATTCTGACATTCTTAGAAGATTCGGCCCCCAAGCCAACTCCCTGACCCTTTGGCTCACCTTTCAACCCCCTCTTTTGCAATGATCCCTGAGCCTTACATGTAGCTGTATTGGTTGTTGTTTTCTGTTATGATTTCCATCTGTTGCAAAGAGAAGCTTCCTTGATGTGGGGTAAGGACTGCTCTGATCTATGTTTATAAGGACAAATATTTAGAATGTAGCTAGGGATTATGCTGGCTTAATAAAGTGGTGGTTGTAGGTTCATCTCCAAGATCTATGAGTTCATAACCCCTGGGTAGTGGGCAAGGTTTTAGTACTAAGTATGATTTCCCTCTTGTTGAGCGTGTCATAATTCCAATTAGAGAGCTGTTGGTTACAAGCAAAGTATGTGCAACGCTACTACACCCTTAGGGTTATCATGACATATTGGTATTGTGGTTCAGAGGTGCCATATCTGGGTAGAAATGTTGGTTGTTTACCGCCTTTAAAGCCTGCTTCCCTCCCTTTCTTGATCCTTGTCCCCACTCTTTAGCCTTATCTTTCCTCAAGCTAGGCCATGCTTCTAAAGACTAATTGGCAGGGTGGAAAGTGAGAAGGATGGCTAAGTGACAGGATGCTAGGAAGTGATGGACATAGAGATGGAACATGGGATGGTTGGCCACATGGGGAAAAGTGGGAAAAAAAAAAAAGGAAGGGTAACGGTCTGAATGAGTGGCTCTGAAGCTGGAGTAGCCTCCACTAAAGGAGCAAGCCATCTAAAGATGCCAGATGTTCTGCCTTTTGGTTTCAGGTCCCGCTGCTCCAATCCCAGCCGAACCCAGCAAAGAAGACTCAGAAGGCCCGAAGCTTTCCCAAAGGAGGTGCCTCTGCCTGCCTCCACCCTGACTTGCTTCCTGATCATCTATCTGCTGGAACTCCTGAGCTGAGCAGGGCCTCTTGTGGGTGTGCAGAGAGCTAAACAGAAGTAGGAGCAGTGTGTGAAGCAAGGGATGGGAGAGAAAGGAGCAAGGGGGGGGGGCAGTCTTGTTCTTGGGAGGTTAAGGAGAACAAGGGAGCTCTCGGAGCTGTACGAGCCATGGGGCTCTCTGGAGGAGAGGGCAATAGGGGTGGCTGGAGATGTTCAGGAAACAGACCACGGAGCCCACTTCTACTGAAACCCGGAGCTGGGTGTTCAATTGGCCTGTGTCAGTTAGGGAAGTGACTAAAGAGCCTGATTGCCCAATGCGCAGCCCAGCTCCGCCCCTTCCTAAACTCAGCCAAAGGACCTACCTCCTAGGGGAGTTGTGAAGAAGGCTTGAGACAACCCCATGCAGCTCAGCACAAGACTCCTGCCCTATTCTCATGTGGCAGCTTAAAGTTATCATCCCACGTGCTTCCAGACTCCAGATGTAGCACAGTTAAGGACTCAGTCTCAGACCTTGAAAGAGTTCAAGAGCGGTTCATGGAGACAGGTCAGGAACTCATGGCAATCTATGCTAAGTGTGCACTCAGCCTTCCACATCCGTGGGTTCTGCATCTGTAGACTCAACCAACCGCATATACAAAATATTTAGAAAAAAAATTATTGCATTGGTTTTGAATATTGTGGATTCGTTTTCTCTCAGAGTCCCCCACATGAGGCAGTATAATAACTACTTACATAGCATTGACACTGTGTGGGGTAGTGAAGTCATCTGAAAAGGACTCCAGCTTATTGCGGGTGTGCATTGGTTATTTGCAAACTCTACACCATGCTAAAGAAGAGTCTCAAGTATCCAGGCATTTGAGCACCAGCTTGAGGTCCTGGAACCAACTCCCCTGGTATCAAGGGATGACTGTAGGGTACAGATATGGCCAAGGGAAAAATGGTATCACAGAAGAGGCTCCCCTGACCCTGCTATGCTGAGGATCGAATCTAGGGCCACACATACTAGACACGTGTTCTATCACTGAGCTACATCCCCACTGGGACAGATTTCTTGACAGTATTCACTTGTCTGCTTAAGATTCTATCACCATTTTTTAAGCTAGGAATTCTTGTTCCCCTTTTAGAGATGAGAATGGAAACGCACAGAACAAAGCACAGCAGGAAAGGAGAAGGTGGAGGAAGAGAATTCGTGTGTGTGTGTGTGGGGGGGGGAGATCAGCCCAGGAGAAAGATGGTGATGCTGCTGGCTGGAGGCAGGGAGGGGAGGAACTGAGACACCTGCTGTCCTTAGCTCAGATCTGAGGGTCTCCTGAGGGAGCTGCCTGAGATTATCTCGCCTCTGGTAGCTTTCCCAATAGGAAGCCTCTGAATCCAAGAAGAAGCAAGCCATGTTGACCCAGGGCTATGTCGTAGATCAGTGACCAGATGCTGAGATGAAACTTCCTCTACAGGTGAGATTCTCCAGAGATCAGCTACAGGGACCAGACACCCAAGGGACCAGCTCTCTGCAAGATGCGCCCAGAGAAGACCGCCAATCTGACCTTCCTGCCCCTGTGCAGCACGGCCATCTTCCCAACTTTTTGGAAAAGAAGAAAGGGGATTCCAGGAGCCTCACTTGTCCCCAGAGCATTTTGGAAACAGAAGAGGAGGGAATTCAGATAGACCTGAAGGAGGGAGGTCTAAAAAACAGGAAATCCCTGGAGAATTCAGCAACCAGCAGCCAGCAACAGAGGGAGGGGGCTAAGGAGGCTCAAAAGGAGGTGTCAGGAATGGAAGATGAAGGCAGAGGAAGTCTCCCAGTGACAAAAGGGCAGAGAATAACAGAAGGGACCCAAGAAAAGGCAGCAGATTGGGACCATGACCAAGGGCAGCTGGCTCCCAGCCTTCAAGAAAGGGTAGAAGACACAGCATTAGGGAACAGGCAGGGGTGGGATCAGCATAGTGTTCTGGGTCAGTCCTGGGTCCTGCAAGGCCTAGAAATAAGGAAAGGGTCTACCACGGAGAAACCACAGGAGTGGACAGGAGTGACCAGTGTGACCAGACAGGAGGATCAAGCAGAAGCACCCATGCAGGAGGTGGTCAAGGTGCCTATCTATTGTTTCCTGTCTAACCTGGTTTGCAGCTAAGGGATCTACAATGATAGCCTGAGGCCATTGCAGCCCACAGATCAGTGTAAGGGGTTGTTTGTGGAAAGGCCTTCTATAACTCAGGCTGGCCTGAAATTTGCTATAAAGCCAGGGTGCACTTGAATTCCTGGTCTTCTTGCCTCTGACTTCCCAAATGCTGGGGTTATGGGCATGTACCATCACACAACACTGTACAAACCAATTTTAGCTTGCCTTCTCAGAGTAACTATCTGGGGATGCCCTTTGAAAGTCATACATTCTCCAACTCACAGGGTGTCCCTTCTCATGATTGCTTCCTCTGAGGCCTACTTCACTCATCAGTACTTCCTACCTAGCCATGCCAGCATTGAGTTAGGGACCACATCCCAGCAAGTCTTTCGAGTCACAAAGTTCAGGCTCCCTTGCTAGGGCAGACGTGTCCTAGTGTCTAAGCTCTTTTTCTGTGCCCCAGACTAGACTAGTCATGTTTTGACATGCTTTTCCCAAAAAGTTTGGGCATGCTTCTCCCAAGATGGCTCCCGAGATGGCTCTCAGCCTCCTTCCTAGTCAGACTTCCAGGTCCAAGGGCTTGGCAATTTCTGGAAAAGAAGTGGTAACCCCAGACTCACCCAGCTTCCAGAGGCACAGTTAACGCCTCATAGGGAGTTCATCAGCTGGGATTGGTGTCTTCAACACTTGCTTCCACATCTTGTCCCCAGGAACCCCTGTATGAGCGCCAGCTAGCAAAGGGACAGGCCCAGCGCCAGGAGCAGCTGCTGTGGGCACAGGAAGAAGAGTTGCAGGCGCTCCAGGAGCAGCTCAGCAGGTAACCTTGGCAACACCAGCATGGCTGGGATGCCAGAACTCCTAAGTATCTCAATGTACCAGGCCCTGTGCTGGGCAGGATTCCAGGACACCAAGGCCAGTGCCACCCTAGGCATAGGATCAATCCTGATCCTATGAGGCCCACAGTTCCTCTGCTCCCCAGCCTCCCTAAGAACTCCAGGAGACATCCCTGTTCCCGGTCCCCCTGCTCCTCTAATGCTTGACTCCTGCTGTCTCTTCTGAGTGCACCTCTGCCTTTTTAATCTGCTCTGACTCCACCATGCCTCCAAATCTGTCTCCCTCACAGTGTTTAAAGGCAGGATTCCACTCTGTAGCCCAAGCTGTCCTAGAATTTATGGTAATTCTCCTGCCTCAGCCTCCTGGATGCTGGGATTACAGGTATAAACCACTATGCCTGGCTTTGTCCCTCATTTTAAATTGTCCCTCAGTTTGTTCTTGTTATTATTATTATTATCAGTGTTCCCTGCTATACAACCTTTTCAACATTTTTGACCTCCTGATAACCATAACAGTGGCTGTCATTCACCCAGAACTTACATAATTCACCCAATGTCAGCTAGTTAGCAGAGATAATCTGAGAGCCAAACCAGCCTGTGGTTGATTCCACAGCAGTAGACTTTCCTGCTGTTTTGTCATTTCTGTGCAGCTCAGACTCACCTGCAATCTGCAATCCTTCATCTTGGCCTCCCAGGCCTGGTTCCCCATGCCTAACTCCCTCGGCCATTTTGTTTTGTTATATAGCTCAAGCTGCCCTGAAGCTTTCCATGTAACTGAGGATGGCCTTGAACTTCGGGTCTTCCTGGCATGGACATCTGTGCCCAGTTTATATGGTACTAGGGTTCTGTATCTGCTGGGCAAGCATTCTGCCAAGCCAGCTACATCACCAGTCCAGTTTTTTGCTGTTTATGTTTTTTAACAAAGTCCTCTGTATCAGCAAGAGGTTGGTTTCAGGACCCCAAGAGAAACTGAAATCCATGGCTGTTGGAGTGCTTTGCATAAAGATAATGTAGGGTCTGTAGAGAACCACCAAATGCCTGTACTATAGGAACCTCCATAACTTGACCTAAATGCTGTGAAAATAGTTGTGCCACTACATTGTATAAGGAACGATGGGAAGAAAAAAAAATCAGACATGTTGAGGACACACAGTTTAGGGTTTTTATTTGTTTGTTTTTGTCTCTGAACATTTTTAGTTTGTGGTTGGTTAAAACCAGAGACACAGATACAGAGAACTGACTAGATTCCACTCTCCCTGTCTCTCTCTACCAAGTAGTTCCTTTGCCTTGACCTCAAGGCCCCAAAGGCATTATCTTCCTGTTTTAAAAGTCTATTCCACGCAAAGATCTTCCCGAGTCTGAATTTGGTCTTCAAGGGTCTGCATGCTGCCTGTCTCTACAGGACAACATAACATTTTCTCCAAGCAAGGTCAGGGAACAGTCCCACCCTTGTCACAAACTGAGTGTCTATGACTCATACTGAATCACTGGGAAGTTTGCTGTCTGTGTGTTGAACATCTGGGGCAGACCTGGGAGCCCAGAATCCAACACAAAACTCCTTGGACCCTACCCAATTCTCAACCACCCGAGCCACTGCTGTGACTCAGATCCTAAGTGAAAGTGGGGGTCTTGGCCGTGCAAGAACCTCTGTGGCTTCAAGAAAAACTTGTGGGCGCAGCTGAGAGGCTCCAGAGAGATTTCCCAGCATCAAACTTCTTCCTTTATCAGAGGGCACTGTCTCACAGACCCCTGTCACCCTGACACCTGTCACTCAGTCATTCCTAAACACTGTGGGTACCCATTCTAAACCCAAAATACTCTAGTGAGCAAAACACAAAATCCCTGCCTCCATGTTGCTCGCAGTAAGTGGGATTACAGAGCAGTGGGTTGAGGTGGGTTTATTACTATTATTTATTTGTTTATTTATGCACCGGTGTGGGGGTGAGTGCACTTGAGGGTGATTGTGGGTGTGCATGTGGCATGTGGCATGGCATACATGTGGGGATCAGACAACAACTGAGTCATTTCTCTCCTTCACCATGTGGGTCTCAGGGACTGAACTCAGGATGTCAGTCTTGGCAGCAAGCACCTTTACCTGCAAAGCTATCTCCCCAGCTATCTCCCCTGGAGCACAGTTCTGTGGAGAAAAAAAATAGGGAAGGAGAATGGGAAGTGACCACTGTGATGTTTTTGAGAGGGTGGCATGGCCACTGAAGGACTCTCAGAAACTCTGGTGTTTGCATGAAATCATGAAGGAAGTAAAGAGCCAGACTCTTAGACACCAGCTATAAAGATGTTCCAGGCAGGGGGCAGAAGAAGAGGAACAAAGGTCCTGAAGTGGTAAGTAGCACAGCAGGTTCAAGGAGAATCATGGGAAGCCATTTTGGTCCCAGTCTGGTAAGGGAGGAAAGGTCTGGTGCACAAGGAGGGCCAGCTTAAAGAGAGCCTGGGAAGTCATCAAAATAACCTTGGCTTTAAATCAAAGTAGGACAAGAGCCATTATAGAGTCCAAGCAGAGGAAAGGCATGATCTGATATATATGCTTTAAGCTGGGCGTTGATGGCAGACGTCTTTAATCCCAGCACTGGGGAGGCAGAGGCAGGCAGATCTCTGTGAGTTTGAGGCCAGCCTGGTCTACAGAGTGAGTTCTAGAGCTGAGGCAGAAGCCATAGAGATGTGCTGATTATCAGCTTGCTCACTTGGGGCTTGTTCAGCCTTCTTTCTTATACCATCTAGGACCATTTGCTCAGGGGTGGTCACACCCACAGAGATGTGGGCCCTCCCACATATATTATCAATCAAGAAAGTGTCCCTACAAACTTGCCTACACACCAGTCTTATGGAGGCATTTTTTTTTCTAAATTAAGATTTTTGTCCCTGACATAAAAACTAGCCAGCACAACAGAAAGAGAGTAGAGGTATTTAGCCTGAGCCGCTGAGGTATCTAGCCTGGGCCGCTGACAGAGGGCATGCAGCTGTTGATTTGTGGGTAAATTTTGAAGCAGGGCTTCCTGGGAGACTGGCTGTGGGTCTGAGAGAAACTGTTCACAAAGGTGGGGAAGATGGGGACAGATGGACTCGTGTGGAAAGCCCAGAGCAGAGTTTGGAACCTGTATAAAACCTGGGACACCATTGGACCTCCAAGTGAGGGCTGTTGGGCAAGAAGTCAGGTGTGACGCGCTGGAGAGAAGGTGGCCTGAGAGAGAGCTAGTGGAGAGTCATTCCAGACTGCAGATGGAGTAGCAACTCCCAAGCCTAGAAAGCAAACACTTTCTAGACCTAGAGCCAAGCACTGAGCCCACCACTGCACAAAGGGAACATGGGCACCCAGCCAGTGTCAGGGGTTCACCACCGGCCAGTCCAAGTTCTACCAGCCGTGTTTGCTGTACCTACATGGCCATGAGTGGGTAGGGGACAGGTGTACTGCAGTAAACAAAACCCAAAATCCTGAAAGACAGAGAGGCTTGGCAGGGAACCATTTGCTCTGTGTGCCCACTGCCTGCTAAGCAGTGGTGACCAGGGTCCTAGGTGGCTGAAAGTGTGGATAAGACGAAAGAACTCATCGCTGCTAGACAAGCCCATGTCCAGACTTCTTATCCTCGCACCACGCTGTGTGTTTCGAGGCAAGAATGATACCCTGTTTGAGACTCTACTTTTCTGCCCTATAAAACAAGGCTTATACTGACCATCTGATGGCATTGTGAAAACTGAATGAAGCAAGGCCATGGTGTTCAATGCCTGGCATATACTAGGGGCTCAAGACACCTTTGTTCCTCCCGCGACCACTCCCATCATCCCTGCTTGAAATACTTCGGTGGCTTCCTCTGGGGTCCTGCTGACCTCCCCACGTCTCTTGCTTTCCTTGACCTCTTCCTGGGATCCCTGCCCAGTAACCCCTTTCACTCAGGTGGACAGACCACTCCAACTCACAGACTTGCAAGGCTGACTTCAATGCCATATTGTCTCAGCTAATTCCCCCAGCACCTTCTATAGTCTCCATCTTGCTCTCTAGTGGGGTCTGTCACTAAACTTGGCTTAATTACCTTAAGTCCCATGGGAACCATGGGTGTAAGCACCTAAAATAGCCACCAGCACACACTGGGGCCTGATAGGTTTCCCTCCCACCTAACCAACACACATCCACATCCGGTGGTGGTCACATAAGGACCTAGGCTCACCAATCAAAACAACCAAAGGAGGAAAATGTTGATTAGCGCCCTCTACAGGAGCCTAGAAGTCATCAATTAAGAAAAGCAGACAAGGCCTTTTTTCATGGGCCTTTTGGAGTTCCGCTCTTGGTGAGATTTGCAGGTGAACCCATCTTTTGGTCTTGGGATCCGCTAACCAGCTGTATCTTAAAAGTCAATAGTTCAAGGGCTGAGGGTATAGTTTAGTCGGTGGAGTGTCTGCCTGGCATGCACAAGGCCCTGGATTTGATTCCTGAACTCCCTAGCATCTACCCACCACTGGCCGGTGTACACTCCCAACCAGATCATGGAGTGAGAAGCTTGGACTGTCCTATTTTCAGTTTAGTCAACTTCTTCGAACCTTCTAGAAAACCACTAACAACAAACAAGAAAAGGCAGGAATAGAGCTGCAGCAGTTCCAAACCGAAAACAGAGACAGAAATTTAGGGAAGCCATATTTTTCCTATTGCATTTTAAACTGGAAAGACTATATAACATACCTTCTAAAAATACTTTAAAGCAAAATAATCACCCCAAAGCCCCCACCTCTCCCCTCCACATGAAGTTGTTCCCAGCTGGTCATAGTGTTCCCAGCCTAGATTGCTAGGTATTCACCCTCCTTTCAGACAGGTCTCTCATAAGTACACCTTTTCAGGGAGTTACATTTTCAAGTGGAAGCGTTAAAAGGGAGGGAGAGAAAGAAGGAAGGGGAAAGGGAGGAAGAGAAGGAGGGAGGGAAAGGAAGAGGGAGGGCAGAAAGGAGGGAAGGAAATGTCAGTAGTGCCCTCTACAGGGACACTCAAGGTTAGGCCCTGTTTCTTTTTCTCTACAATTGCTGAATCTGTCTATAGGTGCTCAGCTTGGTGTGTGATATACACGTTTACTGTGAGTGTGTCTGTATGTCTGTGTCTCTGTGCCTGTGCATGCACACGCGATTCAGAGAGATGATGGGTATGTGTAGTGTGTGCAATATGTAGTACATATGGTGTATAATGTATGTGTGTTACATGCCTCTGTGTGCTTGTGTATGTAGATGCTGTACCTATATGCAGGTCAGCTTCTCCAGGGTCCCATCACAGGTTCTGGACCTTTCTCCTAACTGGGTCTCCTGCTCCCAGGTGTCAGGCAGAAAGAGCCCAGCTGCAAGTGATCCTGGAACAGGAACGGCAGGAGGCCGAGAGGAGAGACGCCATGTACGAGAAGGAGCTCGAAGGGCAGAAGGACCTGGTCCGGGCCATGAAAATGAGGGTGTTGGAACTGATTCGGTAAGGACGAGACTGGGGGCTGGGACTGGGGTGGAAAGGAAGAAGGTAAGTAAGCACCGTGGAGGCCAGGCTTGAAGACCACACCACTAGCAACTCTCAGGTTCTAGACCTTTCATATGTGACCTTGTTTCCTTCTGTTAGAGCTGTCGCTAATTACATGTCACATGTTACAGAGGAGGAAACTGAGGATCAGTGTGATGTGGCCACTAAAGACAGACAGCATGTAAACCACAGAGTCCTCTGACAACCATGCATGCCCTCGCCTCCAGAACTGTCCTTGTTTTCCCATTATGGTTAGAAGAGATCCTGGTCTGTCTCTTCCAGCTCATGAGTTTAGAAGGGACTGAAAGGAGGGAGAAACACAGAGAAGCGACCCCATGCCTACACCCACCTGCCTGCTGAACTTGCAGAGGCCTCTGGGCCTGTGGGTCCAGCCTGGAGCAGCTGTTCTAGGTGCCAGAGGCTACACTCACCAGGGTTTATTTCAAACTCCAAGCCCACCGAGATGGGGGAGACATGTAAAGCACACTAGGCCTTCAGTCAGGTAGGGAGATAACGACACATGTTAGGCCTTCAGTCAGGTAGGGAGACAACGACACATGTGTACCTCCATAGACATGTGCACTCCTTCCGTGCAGCTCAGAGGACCCGCACCACTGGCCGCAGGTTCTACGCCATGAGAAGGCTGCTGCAGTCATCCACAACTAAATTCTTGCCTGTAGAACTCACATTTTAACCAAGGTCAGCTTAGAGGAAACTAACAAATGATTTAAGGTGGGCAGATAAAGGCACTTGCCGCACAAGCCTGATGACCTGAAACAGAGACCCGGAACCCAAAGTGGAATAAGAGAAACAGTTCCAAAAGCTGTCCTTTGACCACACGGGTATGCACACACTCAGGCCTGTCATCCTTGCACTGGGGAGGTGGAGGCAGTGGGATTGTGTGTTCTAGAACAGAGCGGGCCATAGTGAGACACTGTCTCAGAAAAAGAATAGATGGATGGATGGATGGATGGATGGATGGATGGATAGATAGATAGATAGATAGATAGATAGATAGATAGATAGATAGATAAATGATTGTTGATTTGTTTAATTCGCCAAAAGGAGCCTGGGCTGTAGTGAGACCCTGTCTCAGAAAAAAAAAATATATAATTATTGATTTGTTCAATTCACCAAAAGGATTAGAAAATAAAGATAAGCCAGATGTGGATGTGCACACTAGCCCCAGCGGGGGGGGGGGGGGGTGCGGAACAGAGGCAGGAGGATCTTTGCGAGTTTGAGGCCAGCCTGGTCTACAGAGTTCCAGCACAGCCAGGGCTACACAAAGAAGCCTTTTGTGTCAAAAAAAAAAAAAAAAACAACTAAATAACTAACTAGTTAATTAATTAACTAATTAGTTAGTTAAAAGCAGGCTCCCAGAAACAGGATAAAAGCAGGTGTAAGTAACAAGAGACATGGAGAAATAGAAATCAGTGGGTAGGGGGTAGGAAGATGGCTCAGTGGGAAAAGTTTTCCATGTAATTATGAGGACCAGAGTTAAGGTCCCTAGCATTTATGCTAAGAACCAGGAGTAGCATGCCTGTAAGCTCAGTGCTAGAGAGAGCATGAGTGTCCCGGGGCTCGCTGGCCACCTATTGTAGCCTAATAGGTGAGCTCTAGGTTCAGTGAGAGACACTGTCTCAAAAAACAAGGTAGAATGTAATTGAGGAAGATGCCCAATGTCAACCTCTGGCCTTCACATGCATGTCCGTGAACATATGTACTTTCACCTGCCAGTGTGTGTGTGTGTGTGTGTGTGTGTGTGCGCACACATACATGCATGCACACGCATGCACATGTGTGCCAGTCTTGGAGTCCTAATACCCTCTCCAACTGGCAGAGGCTTCAAAAAGAAGAAACTAAAATTAAGAAGATTATCAAATATCACAAAGATTAAAAATGTACATTTTCAGGCCCTTGCGAACTTTAGACCTCACTGAATGCGAAGCACAATAAACAAAGGGGGAAATTTGCTGTTCACGCCTAGATTCGGCACTGTGAAGTTTCACAAAAGCAAGGAGAAACATTATTTTCAAATTATCTGGAGGAAGGCACAAAGCACATAAGGATAAGAGGACTCAACACGTGTCAGTGTCTGTGATGTAGCAACTCCCAAGTTCTCCGAAAAGCCTACTGTTGAAGTAGAATTCCATGTCCAGATAAAGCATAAGGTGATGGCCAAAGGCATTAATCAGACAGGTCTCAGAAAATTCACCTCCTACACAGCCCTTCTTAAGAAGCTCATTGAGGATGTGCTCCAGAAACAAAAAAGGAAGTAAGCCAAGAAAGGAGAAGACGTGATTCAGGGGGCAGCAGTCCCATCGAGGAGAAAGGAAAGGGGGTCAGCACGAAGCACAGAATGCAAGAATCACAACACTGGCTGTGATGAAGGGTTCAGGGGAGTTGGGCACAGACCAGGCACTGTGAGTGGTGCATGCCTGAATTACCAGTACAAGGAAAACTGCGGAAGGAAAATCGCCAGCCTGGGCTACATGGAAACAACCCGTGAGCAACAATAGTGATGGTAGGGGTAGCAGGAATAGTAATTAATAGTAATTATAATGACGAGAGGGAAAATAGTATGTCAAAGCAGGTGATGCAATGAGTCAAGAAAGCCACTTAGAGGGCTGGAGAGAGAGCACTGTCTGCTCATCTAGAGGACCCAGTTTTAATTCCCAGCACCCAAAAGGCAGCTCACACTGTTTGTAACTCCTGTCCCAGAGGATTATGCGCCTTCTTCTAGCTTCCTTGGGCCCTGAATGAATGTAGGTACAGATATTCGTGCAGGCAAAACACCCATACACATGAAATAATAATAAAAAATAACATGAAAAGAAAGACAATTAGGAAATTTCAGAAAGACAGAAGTGTAGCTCACACCTACATAACCTATATAAGCAAGAGAGTGAAACAGGAGTACAGCCCCAGGCTACAGTCAGAGATCCCACCTCCCTGACTTTCAAGAAAGGAACAATAGGGCTGGCAAGATGGCTCAGCAGGAAAGGTGCTTGCTGCCAAGTTCAATTCCTGGGACCTCCATGGTGAGAATAGAGAACCAAATCCATAGAGTCCTCTGATCTCCTTGTGGGTACACACACACACACACACACACACACACACACACACACACACACACACACACTCACACTCATACACACACACTCACACTCTCACTCACACACTCACACACACTCACACACACTCACACACACACTCACACACACACTCACACACACATTCTCTCACACACACTCACACACTCACACATACACACACACTCACACTCATACACACACTCACACATACACACACACTCACACTCATATACACACTCACACATACACACACACTCACACTCATACACACACTCACACATACACACACACACTCACACACATATACTCATACACACACTCACACATACACACACACATACTACACACACATACACTCACACACACATATACTCACACACACTCACACACACATACACTCACACACACTCACACACACTCACACACACTCACACACACATCACACACTCACACATACACACACACTCACACACACACATATACTCACACACTCACACATACACACACACTCACACACACACACTCACACACTCACACTCACACACATACACCCACACTCTCACACACACACATACACACACATACACACACACATACACACACACACACCATAATAAATAAGTCAATATAATTTTAAAAACACAACTTATTTATTTAGAAAACATATATATTACCTAATAACATAAATGCTATTCATTTGCCGTATTCATTTTGTCTGGTTTTGCTATGCTGGGGACTGAATCCAGTACTAGTGCTAGACAAGCCCTCTACTGCAGAACTGTAGCCTCAGCCTCCGGCCTTCTTCGGTGCTAGAATATTGTCTCATGATAATGCACAAAAGACAATGGGAAACTGGGCAGTAGAGACACGTTTCTTTAATCCCAGCCCTCTGGAGGGAGAGGCAGGAAGATCTCTGAGTTCAAGATCAGCCTAATCTACAGAGTGAGTTCTAGGACAGCCAGTGCTACACACACCCTATCTGAAAACAAACAAACAAACAAACGAAACCAAGAAAAATTGGAATGAGTGTGGAACCTGGGAAGATGGGTACTTCACTAGTCAGTAAAGTACTTGCTACATAAGCATGAGGGCCTAAGCTGAGATCCCCTAGCACCCAACGTTAAGATAGACCTGGCTGTGTGCACCTGAAACCTCAGCACTGGGGAAGACATACACAGAGCTCATTAACCAGCCAGTGTAGCCCAATAAGTGAGTTCCAGACTCAGTGAGAAACCCTTGCTTCAAAAAGGGTGGAGGTGCCAGGCACTGGTGGCGCACGCCTTTAACCCCAGCACTCCAGAGGCAGAGGCAGACAGATCTCTGTGAGTTCAAGGCCAGCCTGGTCTACAGAGCAAAAAGGGTGGAGAGCGACTTCTGACCCTCACACACATGCTTGTGCACATACACAGACACACAGGTACATATCCACCTCAGATGAAGATGCACATACACAAAAATGGAGTGTGAAAGTAATATTAGACAATGGAAAAGACTCGACTAGCGTGTTCTGTGAGGATGAGCCTACCCCACATCTGTGTGTTCTGACGTGATGGTTGCTAAGCACGGGAAGAAGTTGCAAGCTTGAGATACTGAGCTGGTGCAACTGATGTTCTCTTATTTGATTTACATGAAAGCAAACTCACGCTAGTGGCTTCCATACCAGTTGCTTTAGGAGGTGACAAGTTGGGGGTGGGAAGCTGAAGGAAAGTGGGGAGCAGGATAGAAGCCACAAGGGATTGCTCATGGATAACAGAAGGAGAATAGAGAATTATATCCTGCAAATTGACAAGAGTAACTGACAGAGGAGCCCAAACTAGGAACCCGACCACACTGGGAGGAAGAAGTTGGTGGGAACAATGACAAATAAGATGACTCCTCCACGGTCAGGGGATGGAGCTCCATAGAGAACATTTTCTACCAAAGGAAATATGTGAACCTGTTACTTAAATGTGGAAGGAGTGCCGAGGAGAAATGGTTTAGCACGAAAAGGAAGGGTAGGAGGGTGGCCAGGCTTTTTATATAACCCCTCCTTTACAGCTTGATTTTTATGGAAACACTTTTTGTTTATTGTGTGTGTGTGTGTGTGTGTGTGTGTGTGTGTGTGTGTGTGTGCACGTGCGCGCATGTGTGCATGCATGGCGGAGGCACATGTATCAGAGGACAACTTTGTGCAGTCCATCCTCTCCTTCCCATGTCTGTGAGGATTCCAGCAATCAGCCTGAGGTTGCCAGGCTTGTGAAGCAAGTGCTTTTACCCGCTGAGCCATCTCACAAGCCCCCATATGCTCTTTTAAATATTTATTTATGTATATGAATGTTTTATCTGCATGTCTGCATACAAACAACACACACATACACACACACACACACACCACACACATACCACTGATGAGGGCTAGAGAGCTAGGTCAGCCAGTAAAGTACTTGCCATCCAAACATGAGGACTAGAATTCAATCCCCTAAGCCCATATAATCAATCTCAGTGCTAAGGAAGCAAAGACAGACAGACCCATGGGACTCACTGGCTAGCCAGCCCCACCTACTTGTCAAGCTTCAGGCCTATCTCCTCCATCACCACCTCCCCTTCTCTCGCTTTCTCTTCCTCTTTCTGTGTCTCCCTCCACCCTGTCCGTCAGGGAGAAGGACCATCAGTGGCAGAGGCTCCAGCAGCGGTCTACTGTGGCCCCTGGACACTGCGTGGGCTGCAACAAGGTCTTCAGGCGGCTGTCTCGGCGGTATCCTTGCAGGTAACAGGAAGGCACAGAGTCTGGGATAACTCTCAGTTCCTGTCTACCCAAGGAAGGAAGGACCAAGGGAAACGAAACTGGTTTTGTTTGATTTGTTTCATCTCTAAGAACATTCCTTTTAACATGTATTTCAGTGTGTGTGTGTAAGCATGAGCCACAGCACACGTGTTAAGTCAGAGAACAACTTACAGAGGTTGTTTCTCTCCTACCATGTGGGCTCCAGGGAACAAACCCAGGTCATGCTATTCAGTGGAAAGTGCCTTCACCTGCTGAGCCATCTGATTCACCATGGTTTAGCTGGCTATTTTGAGACAGGCTCTTGTGATGTGATGTATCCCAGGCTAGCCCGTAACTCATTATGTGACTCAGGAGGAACTCAAACTTATGATCCTCCTGACTCAGTCCCTCCTGCACGATGACATTACAGATGCTCACCACTGTGCTAGAGCATGGGAAATGGGTGTTTATAAAGACCCACTTGAGCCTGCCCACGTGTGTCACCCCATCTGGCTACTGCTGCCAAGCAGACTCCTGAAAGAGAACAGTGGAAAGGTCTTAGAAGATGAGGCCAGTGACCTCCCAGAATGCCCTGCTGGGTTTCTGTCTAGGGAGAGGTCCCTGTACAGAGAAAGAACAGTCCCTGCCCCCTCCCTACTGACTTCAAGGGGAGGACAGCAGGAGGAGGAAACACATCAGCAGAAGCTGCTACCTGAGTTAGATGCTCTGGATGTGGATATCAAGACAGCCTGTGGGACAAGGGAAGCATCCTGAGCTAGCCAAGGCTGCCCCGCTGGACCGTCGAGGACCAGCAGATGCCAGCCCAGGCTTCTCTGTCTCTGCTCCCCAGGCTCTGTGGAGGCCTGGTTTGCCACACCTGCTCTGCAGACCACAAGAGAGAACAGTGCTGCCCGGGCTGTGCCCAGCGGCAAGAAATCCAGATCACCTGACCAAGAAGGCAAGAGGAGCCATAGACCAGCCAGCCCCGCGCCACCATCCCACCCCGCCCTGAAGTCTGACCACTCATTTCTTCTGGTAGCTGGTGAGCCTAAGCCCCAGCACTACTGGGAGGGGTAGAGGGAACAGCTGGCAGTCCAAAGATAGACAGACCTAGCCCTGCCTTTCCTGTGGAAACGGCTGATGGAACAGGCCTTAGCTCTAGCAGCTTTGTGTCTGACGTGAGGAAGGCAGGCTGTGAACTCTCTGTAAAGTCCTTACTGTAACCGTGAATAAGAACAGCCCAGGCCCAGCTCTTTCCTAGCCACACTTCCCCACCCCCACCACCCACAGGAAGTGAAGCCCCCTCCAATCTACTTCAGGTATCACTGCTTTGACTCAATTTTCACATTATATGCTGCTGACATATAATAAACATTGCATAAGTTTGTATCTCCACACGAAGGCATCTACTCCAAAGTTTCCTCGCCCTCCCCCAACCCCTGCCTCCATGCTGAGGGAGGCAACGGCTGACCCTGCCTCAGGTCACCAGGAAGCATAGGCACTTTCTAGAAATTTGCAGAAATAAAAGTGTACAGTTCCCTCTTTATTGCTGCCTCCACTCAGCATGATTGGTTTGAGATCTGTCTAGATGTTGCATATACCTGTAGTTCTTTCCTGCATGTGTGTAAGCATGCTTGCTTTCGTGCTTGCATGTATACGTGTGTGCATGCGTGTATGTGTATGTGTCTGTGTATGTAATGCACGAAGCTCTCATGATTCATTTGGAGGCCAGAGGACACTTATTGGAGATTTTTTTTTTCCTGTTAGCCATGTGGGTCCCCAGAATCAGACTTGCATCAAGTTTAGCAGTAAGTGCCTTTACCCTCTGAGCATTCTCACCAGCACCCTTGGTTCCTTTCTGTTATTTCACTGTCAGGATTTTTACACATTTGCCTGCTGCTTCAGATTTGAAGCAGATATTACCTGGAGGCAGATATTACCTGGAGGTTCCTGTGAGATTTGGGCTCAGTCCTTGGTAGATCCATACTTTTATTTCTCCTAGCAAAATACCTAGGATGAAATGCCCGGCACCTGAGGCATTTGGAGGGGAAATGCACCTAGAGGTGCTCATGTCATAATAAGTTTAACTTTCAAAACACTGATAAATTAGCAGACATCTCTCTGTCTCTTCAGGGAACTGGCTCTAAGAATCCCTGCAGGTACCAAAATCTCTGCAGATAGAAATCTCCCAGACACTCAAGTCCCATATACATATAACCAACGCACAGCATCACACATACTTTAAACCAATCCCAGGTTACTGAAAGTACCTAAGACAGTATAAACACTATGTAAACAGTGTTCTACTGTGTTGCATGGGAAATGGTGACAAGAAATTGTCCCAATATGTCCAGTTTAGACATAGTTTTTCAAATATATTTTTTAACCTGCAGTCAGTTGAATCTGTGAATGCAGAAATCATAAACGAAGACTCGTGGACACTGTATTTACTAAGAGGTTTGTACTGTACTATCCCACCAGCTACATGTGAGAATCCCAGTGGCTTTTCAGGGCATCTGGGCTTGGTGGGCAGGAGAGGTATAGGTATGGGATTCTCTGGCCTTTCAGTCATTATGGTGACTTGAAGGGCCCCACACTGGGAGGACTTGGAAGGAGGGGCTCAGTCCGGGTGACTCAGCATTGGAGCTCACTTAGACTCTGATAAAGACCTTAGATGAGTTGATCTTGAGTAACAACATTTCCCCAGAAGCCTCTGAGAAAGCTTATGCAAACTGTGTTGTTCATTCACTAGGTGCTAATTGGGTCACTTCTGAGAAATCTTCTGTAGAAGAAAAGTGGGCTCACACTATAACAAGGCAATTAGCTGCCCTACCCAGCTTCTACAGAACACTCTGAACCCTAGTCACACTGTCCTCATCCACTCTGCTGGAGCTTCTGCAATGCTTGAGCAAGGCTGTAGCTCTGACCAGAGCCTGGAGACAGCCTGAGGGTCTTGGCTGACTAGCATTACATCCTACCGCCTTTGCATGGAGTAAAGAGTTTTAGCAACAGGAGATTCTGCCCCAGTGCACTGGTGAGAACTTGCCCCCAGCAGATGCAATCACAAAGTGATGGACAGAGGAGGCTCCCCCAAACAGCTGAGATACTGGAATCATCCTCAGAGTGCAGCCCTTTCTGGGGACTGGCCTGACCAATTGGTAGTTTTACCAGAACAGAGTCTTTAGCCTATTAGCAGGAATTCCAGCACGGATTCTTACTTTCCTCATAAGCGAATGGAAGTTGGGATAACAGTAGAAGGCAGTTTTTAAGAAAACGGGGGATGATCTGGAAAAGAACTCTGCAGAAAGGATTCGAAGGCAAGGAATGAGGAGCTTGAGTATTGCGATTTAATAAGGATCAGGATAAACAATTAGGCCAAATAGATGTTTATTAAGGGAGAAATAACTCACAACATAGGCAGATGAACGCGGCAGGTTCCACCGGATCCTAACCTAAGCCTTCCAGCGTCCACCACCAAAGAGAGCGACCCTTTTCCAGCCTTTTCCCCCAGCTCACGTCCTGCACTGTCTCCGCCCTAATGGGCGTGGCCTAAGCCACAGGTGCAGACAAGGTGATTATCTCGCTACAGCTTGAGCCTCAGCTCCCTTGTTTGGGCAAAGGAAGAACAATGCTGAGTTCTGGCCTCCAGGTCAACACTGTTTCTGAAGAGCCCACTAATCTCTTCAGCAAACCAGCTGAAGGAAAATTAGAAAGTTTTCTTAAACTTTGGGTACTCTTTAAAGGAGAGTTCCACAGTGGTCACCACACCCCCCAAGAGCCTGGCCCTGCAAGGATAGCAGTCCTCTGGTTCCGGCTTGGAGGACCATGCCCTGCCACAACTACACCCCCAGGGGCACATGGGAGGGACCTCCAGTGAGTCTCTGCAGGGGCCAGAGCCTGGCCTGAGCACACAGTTTTTGAGCAAATGAGGTCAGCATTGGCACCTTTGATGTGACTTTGTTGGTACTGCCAGGCTGGAGAGTCTCTGAAAGGTTTGGACCACATCACATAATTCTTCAACCCGAGGAATGTTCTCGTATCCATCAGTTCCCCCAAAACCTTACCAATTTAGCAACGTCCACCAAAAATGCACAGAGCATGACCCATGACCTTCATCACACTGTGATTCATTTGGGAAGGCAGAGACAAGCTCACGGAGACCTACTTTCAAGATGCAAAGGAATGAACAGCCAGATGATTGGTCACAAAACCCGGACCAAACGTGGAAACTAAAAGGAGAATTCCATCAGAGGGCTTGAAGAGTTTCCAAGGAAAGGGAGTGCACACCAAGACCCCATAGGAATAGAATAACCCCTAGGGAGCTGCACAGGGTTCTCAGAGGCTCAAGTTCACGGTATGGCCAGAAGTAATAGGGGTCAGCCACAAGGGTATCAAGTGTCCACCTCAGGACTGACTGCATCTGAGGCTATTGAGGGTCCTTAAAGGTTTCTAAGAGGCATATGAAGTGAGCATGTTTACATTTTAGGAAGATCTCCCTGGCAGCAGAATGTATGGTGGGTTGACCTGAGGCAGTCATCATGTAGGAAGCAAGGAGACAGAGAAGGAGGAGCTGAACATCATTCTAAATGCCTCATTGGGATTCGTTTGTTCCCTGTAACAACCACGTGCAGAAGGTGTCCTCATTGTGCCCATTATATGAATAGTGACTCTAAGACCCAGTGAGACCAAATTGCTTGCTGTGGGTTTCTAACCATTAGTGGATGCTAACTCAGCCAGCCCAGCTCTGGAACCCACAGTCGCTGGATAACTACTGATGTAGTTTAGGAGAGAGGATCAAGTATTGCCTAACACTGTCAGAGAAGATGGTGTAGAGAAGATAGGCAAGAGTGAAGGACAGGAAGAGCAGCAGGGACACGAGGTGACGAGGTGACGGCATACACGTCTCCAGCTGGGACAGAGGAGCAGGCAACAAAACAGGCAGGGGGCAAAACAGGAAGAGTGTGGTGGCTCTATAGAGCAGTTAGCAACTTGTGGGTTACAACCCCCTGGGGGGTCAAATGATCCTTTCGCAAGGGCTGCTTATCAGATATCTGGCAAGTTAGAGATTTCCATTATGATTCATAGCAGTAGCAAAATTACAGTTATGAAGTAGCAATGAAAAAATTTTATGGTTGGGGGTCACCACAGCATGAGGAGCTGTATTAAAGGGTGGTAGCATTAGGAAGGTTGAGAACCCACTGCACTAGAATATTGTACCTGTTCAGTTTGCAGCATCTGGGGAGCTTAAAGGAGACTGCAGGTGACCATTCCATGCAATGTGGGAGCTTAGGAGACAAGCTAGGGATATAGGTGCTAAAGACATTGAGCGGTGGCCCTAGCTGAAAATGCAGAGGCGAGTGGAGTCAACACAGAGAGCTGACAGAGAAGGACAAGAAGGCCCAGGTAAGACCTCCAGGGACAGTCACCTGTGGCAAATTCTAAGCAGCAAATGACACCCAGAGAAAATAGAGGCAAACAGGAAGAGGACAAGTCAGCAGGACTCAAGTGATGTAGCAATCAAAGATGTCAAGACGAGCCTGTATATATTGGTGTAGGATGTGTCCATGACACATGGTGAGGGTGCAAGACAATACAACTAAGAAAATATCTCTATTGAGAAAACAAGGGGGGAAATGCATGTATTTGCATGGAAAAATCTGGAAAGATGTACACACAAGGATATATGTCATGGGGCTTAGCAGTTAAGAACACTTGTTCTCAGAAAGAGCCTGGGTTCAATTCCCAGCGCCTACATGGTAGCTCACAACTATCTACAACTCCAGTTCCAGGGGATCCAACATCCTTTTTTTAACCTCCAAATGCATCAAGAAGGCATGAATATGGTATACATACATACATGCAAGAAAACATACTTACATGTATGTTTTTTGTACAATATGGAGTAGCTTAGAATAGGGCATAACCTGGTCTCAACAATGTGGGAGGTGGTTATCATGGGGAAAGATATGAGTGAAGAGAAACGTCCAGGTATGTGCTTTTGTGTTGCTGGTCTCATTTCCAGTCTGCTTGTCTTGAGATGCTGTTTTGCTAATATGCAAATAATTTAACTGAAGAAAGAAAAAGGTTGCCAGACACATACCCCTCCCCCCAACCCACGGGTTACTGGCCATCCTCGAAGAGTAGGGAAAGAAGAGTCCTTTGTAGCATGTTTGTGGAGCAGCAAATGAGAGGCGAGAACTGCAGAGAGCAGAACAGAGGCAAAGGTTTCTGAGGCAGAATGAGAAGGAAAGTTCAGGCTGAAGGGGAAGAGCCAATTGTGACAGAAGGCAAATCCTCAAGGGGGAGAGGAGACAGTGGGTCCCCTACCCAGGGCAGGGGCTCACAAGAAACAGAAGTACCCGTTTTCTTGCTGACCCTGAGAGGAAGGAAGGAAGTGTGAGTGCAAATTCAGACAAGTCCATCAGCAGGGTCTGGGGAGCCCACATCTTCCCTTTAAAACAGAGACATAGGCTGGGAAGGAAGCTATCATCTATCTGCCTTCAGATTTGCAGGCTCCTCCAGAAGCCATCAGAAGGCATGGAAATCCCAAGAGCTCACCGCAGAATCACCAGTGGGACCTGAGCCTAAAGTCAGAATCCTAGACCAAACCAGCAGCTCCTCTATAGGACACCTCCCTTGGGGGTGGGACATTTGGTCCCAAGAGCCTCCAGGACTTCCCCATCGGTAGCCCAGGTCAGAAGCTTCCTCACAGCAGCTACCTCACTTTCTTCCAGTCCAACAGCCCTGACTGCTTCCAAGCCTTGAGTCACAGGGCATCGGGGGCCACTGCACTCACAGCAGTGTTGTGGAGCGACTGCAGGTAAGAGAGCTGACTGGTCACTGACTGGGAATGTATTTCTGGTAGAAGGGATCTGGGAAGTCTGCCTTTCCTGGAGCCCTGGGAAGTGGGATACTGCATTGTACGAGCTTAGAGCAGGAATCTGCATCTTCGGTTAGCTGAAGCTATATCAAAGCACATTTTACAATTGGCACACTCCATAACTACACTGTCCAATACCAAAGCTACTGGTCACCTGTGGCCACCAAGTCCTTGAAATGTAGCTACAGCAGCCAATTAAGTCATTTTTTTCTAAGTTAGTGTGTGTGTGGAATATGTGTGGAGGTCAGAGGGCAACTTTGTGAAATCAGTTCTTCACATGGGTTCTAGAGATCCAGGCCAGATCATTTGAAGTGCTTTTACTGCAGAAACATCTCTCCAGCTCCCAGTGAAGTAAATTCTACTCTATTTTAGCTACCTTTTCATTTGGAGAGCTAAATGGGCTATAGCTACAATTCTGGGCAGAGAACACTTGGAACAACCTAGTGTCTTCCAGGAGAATGCTGAGACCCAGGGACAGATGATGCTCTTGCCCTGACCCTTGAGAGTAGGACCAAGATTAGAACTCTTTAAAACAAAACAAAGCATAGCTCTTTCTGCCATTTCTCTGAGATCATTCTATCTATCTATCTATCTATCTATCTATCTATCTATCTATCTATCTCTACCTCTATTTCCCTCTTCCCTTCTCCCAATAAACTTTCCACATTAAAAAAATAAAATAAGACTTGATGCAGGGTTTCATGTAGCCCAGCTTAGGCTACATTGGGGGAGAAAAAAACCAGAAGTGGGCAGTTGAGAAATGTCCAATCTGGGCTCCTTTTCCACACCAATGGTGTTTGATTGTCTGGAACAAAGCAGTATCTATGGACGTGGGGAACCTGAGGCTGGCCGACGCTGGGATCCTGTTCCTTGTGCCATTTGACAAAAGAGCATTTAAGAGCAGATTTTAAAACCCATTTAAAAACGTTTACAGCCCAGTTTGGCTGTGTCACTCTAGGTGCGTTGCTTCACCTCCTGGAACTTAGTTTCCTCATCCAGAATGTCTGACTGCAAAGACTAAGGAGAGGCCCTTTGCCTGTGTGGTTGCAAACCAGTCAGCCATCCAAATTACAGCTAGTATGACTGCAGTTATCCAGGTCAGAGCATGTGTAGGTACTCACAGGACTACCTGAAAACGAGGTAGGCTTGCTACTCTCCCGGGACCATGGATGTGATAGGAAAGAATACATCTGAAGATACACTATCTAGATTCTAAGAGTCACAGTACAAGCTAGAGTGTGTGCATGTCTGTGCATGCGTGCATGTGTATGTGTGTGTGCATGCATGTGTTAGTGTCACACATATCTATCACTCACCCATGGGTAACCATCCTTTACTACCACATTTTATCGTCCACTGGCCCAATCTCATTTTATTCTTCCCTAGAGGGGGAAAGAAACCAGACAAATACTAAGGAATGTTTGCTGCAGCTGGAGCTAGGATAGACCAATTCAGTGTGCATGCTCTGAACTAGATACAAACTAACAAGATGTGTGGGGGGGGTGGAGTGCAATTCCCACACTGTCCCCTGGACTTGTAGATGATGGATGTCCATGACTCTACCTTTAGTAACCCTTCACTTGTAATCACTAGCAAAGGGGACAAGATATGTCCCTGATGTCAAGTGTTCAAAGTGTGTCCATTGTAGCAGGTTTCTTATGGGCCACCAACCAGCTCCCAGATCATGACACAGAGACTTATTGTTAGCTATGAATGCTCAGCCTTAGCTTAGCTCTTATAGCTTAATTTAATCTGTTTCTCTTCATCTACATTTTGCCTTGGACCTTTTTACCTTTCTAAAGAAATGGAAATTCTGCATGTCCTACTCAGTGTCTGACTGGCAGCTGCCTAACTGGCTAGCCCTGGGCATCTCCTTTTTCTCCCTGGTTCTCTCCCCCTCTTATCTCTCAAGCCTAGATTCCTCCTGCTGCTTATTGCCTCTGCCTGCCAGCCCCACCTAGCCCTCTACTGCCTAACTATTGGCCATTCAGCTCTTCATTAGACCAATCAGGTACCTCAGGCAGGAAAAGCAACACATCTTTACATAGTTAAACCAATGCAGCATAAACAAATGTAACACACCTTTACTTAGTTAAAGAAATATTCCACAACAGTCAATACTGGGTTGGGGTTTTCTCTTTTATCAAAAGGCTGTTTTCAAAGGAGAGGGTGTTGGCTCCTAGGGTAGGTCAGCAACGCCGTGGTGCTGGTAATGCCGTGGCACTGACAAGTATGCGAGCCAAGAAAGCACAGCAACATCCAAAACTGGGCCCATGGTCAGCACCAGTGGCTGGGAGAAAAGAAAAGAAAAGGGAGGAAGGGCTGGAGACCCATGTTGGGTGAAGATGCTCAGTACACAGTGAGGAGGAAGAGTCTGGCTGCTTTTGAAGAGTTTAGAGGAGAGAGAAAGCAAGCACACTCTAGTCTAGAGAGGAGGGTGGCTGCAAGTGCCAGGACCGCAGTGTCCAGCTCTGCTGCCTGGCTTAACTACCCCACCTAAACCAGAAAAAGAAACAGCAGGGCTGAAGGTAGACCCACTTGGGCTACTGGAGTAGGGAGAGTCAGAGCCCAGCCGCAGGTGCCAGTGGCTTTGAGATGTAGCAAAGACAGGAGGGTGTGGTCCTGTGCAAACCCCTTCCTTTATTTGGGCCTGTTTCCTCCCCCCACTGACACCTGGAAAGACAGGCTAGAAAATCTCACTGAGTCACTTCCCAATATGAGCCCTCTAAATCCATATGATGATGCCATCTGTAGGCAGGGCTGGGAACTCACATTCAAAGCATCAAACACATCCCACACCCTCAGGAGTTCCTCTCCTACTTGAGCAATCTAATCCACCCCTCACTTCCTCTAGACAGTTCTCATTGCCACTGCTTTGTGTGGGTCCCAGCCGCCTATCTCAAATGTCCCATGGGTGAAAAGCTAGCATCCAGGTGAGTCAGAAACACCCTGAGTACCACTGTCTAGAATTTCTCTCTCTGTTCCTCTACACTCAAGGGGTGGCAAAAGATGGCGATGCCCAAGTTCCCAAACAATAAGAGGGAACTGTGCCCACATTGACTGAAGAAGATAATTGAAGAACTTAGCTATTTGGGGTTGTAGCTCTATGGTAGAATGTGTGCTTAGCATATGCAGGGCCACCTCTCATGGGGAATGATAAATCTAAATGCTTAGTCATTGAACATACCTAACATGAGAGGCACGATCTTTCAACGATAAACTAAAGACAATAAGTGGAGTTGATAAATCAATGACGTGTAAGCAGAGTTGTACAGTTGAATTCTGGCAACACCAGGAGAGCCCTCTGATCACAGACTGGTTACTGAGCCTTATCTTCTCTCCAGCAAACACAGGCTGATCACACTGCTTATGATGACCAAGGGAACAAATCTTGAACAAAGCAGATCCCAACTGTTACTTTCCTTTGTCCCTTCAGTCACATCCCTTTTAGAGATTAGTGCATTAAGACACAAACAGCAAACCTTGTCCCTTTGTCAATGACTAGATGACTACGTTGCTAGTCCCTCCTGGACCTCTCCTCTGAGCGTCTGCCGTCCATCCTGGCCTTCATGATCTCCTTAGGGAACGCTGAGCCTGCCCTTGCTGCCTGGGAGTGGGAGCTGCTCATTTTACGTGCTTTCCAAGATCTAGCTACTTGCCAAACTCAGGTGGTCAAAGCAAGCACTTTTACCCAATAAGCCACTTCCCCAAACTTTTTGTTTTGGTTTTGATTTTTGTTGTTTGTTTGGTTGATACTGTTGTCTTTGTTTTGGAAAGGATTTCATACAGTCTAGGCTAGCCTTGAACTTTGTAGTCGAAGATAACTTTAAAGTCCTGAGATTCCTTCCCCTGCGCTCTGTGTGCTGATTGCTGGGATTACAGGCACTGTGCCATCACACAATTTATTTAGTTTATTCAGTTCTGGGAACTCAACCTAGGACAGTGTGCATTCCAGGCAAGCATTCTATCCACTAAGCACCACATTCAGCCCTTATTTGTTATTCTTTTTTAAATTGATTTTTAAACATTTTCCATGCACATGAGTGTTTTAACTGCAAGTATGCGTGTGTACCACATATGTGCCTGGTACCCAAGGAAGCCAGAAGAGAGTATCCAATCCCTTGGAACTGGAGTTACAGGTGGTTGTTGGCTATCAGGCATGTGCTAAAACCCAAACCCGAGTCCTCTGCAAGAGCAGCCAGTGCTCTTCACCACTGAGCCGCCTCTCTAGCCCCATTTTTTGTTATGTTTATTATTACTGCTTTAACATTTTTATTGATTTTCTAAGACTGTGTGCTCTCCAATTAACCTTTTTATTTTTAATGTTTTGTTAGCGTATTTTAGTTATGTATAATAATGAGTTTAACTATAACATTTTCACACATATTTATAATGCGTTTGTACATCCTTGGCTAAACCGCAAGCTTGAGGCCAACCAAGATCCTACTTCAAGAAGAAGAAAAATGTCTTGAAGGGAACTGTACGTAGTCTTTATCCTTCACACACACACCAAAATGCCTACTATTTTGTCTCAAACACTTAACTGCTATCATTTTCAGATTTGAAGGGGAAAATGTCTTCCATGTAATATGCAAGCCAATGCAACAAACCCTTATATCCCAGTTCCTTGGGTGGACAAACAAGAATCAGGATAACTTTGCTGTGTCGTAACTGTCATCTCTCCTCTATTGACAGGACTGAGCTTACTTCAAAAATGGGAGAAATCAGGGTGGATAATTTCAGCCTTGATTATTTCTTCAGTGGAGACATTGATAGTTACAATTATAGCTCTGACCTGCCCCCCACTCTACAAGATGCTGCCCCATGCCACCCAGAGAACCTAGAAATCAACAGATATGCCGTGGTTGTGATATATGTCCTGGTAACCCTGCTGAGCCTCCTGGGAAACTCTCTGGTGATGCTGGTCATCTTATACAACCGGAGCACCTGTTCTGTCACTGATGTCTACCTGCTGAACCTAGCCATTGCCGACCTGCTGTTTGCCTTGACCTTGCCTGTCTGGGCTGCATCCAAGGTAAAGGGCTGGATTTTTGGTACAGTCATGTGCAAGATATTCTCATTCGTGAAGGAAGTTACCTTCTACAGTAGTGTCCTGCTACTAGCCTGCATCAGTATGGACCGCTACCTGGCCATCGTCCATGCCACAAGCACGCTGATCCAGAAGAGACACCTGGTCAAATTCGTATGCATAACCATGTGGATACTGTCAGTATTGGTGTCCCTGCCCATCTTAATTCTACGTAATATCGTCAAGGCAAACTCTCTTACCCTAGTCTGCTATGAGGATGTAGGTAACGACACAACCAAGTGGAGGATGGTATTACGCTTCCTGCCTCAGATCGTCGGCTTCCTCCTGCCACTGCTGATCATGCTGTTCTGCTATGGGTCCACACTGCGCACACTCTTTAAGGCCCACATGGGACAGAAGCACCGGGCCATGCGGGTCATCTTTGCCGTTGTGCTTGTCTTCCTGCTCTGCTGGCTGCCCTACAACCTGGTCTTGTTCTCAGACACCCTCATGAGGACCAAAAAGATTCAGGAGACCTGCAAGCGTCGCAATGACATTGACAGTGCCTTGAATGCCACTGAGATCCTTGGCTTCCTCCACAGCTGCCTTAACCCCATCATCTATGCATTTATTGGCCAGAAGTTTCGCTATGGACTCCTCAAGATCATGGCTACTTATGGCCTTGTCAGTAAGGAGTTCTTGGCCAAGGAGGGAAGGCCTTCCTTTGTTGGCTCTTCTTCGGGGAACACCTCCACTACCCTCTAAGACTGTCCACATAAGCTATGGCCCCTCAGGGTTCATTCTTGTCCTTCAGGATGGGTCATGTCCACAGACTGTGGTATCTGAATTGATGCAGCTCCCCCCTGCCACAGTTACAGGGAGACAGAGGCCACATTCTTCCCAGAGCCCCCCGCTTCAGAGTTTAGAACCCTTACCCTGGCTGTTCACCCCCTTCCATATTGGTATGCCTACTGATAGAGTTGGTCCATCCTAACACCGGACCCAAACACTCTTTTCTAAGAAGCATAAATTAAAATTATAGTGAGATACTTCCTTCTACCCATCAGAATCCTCATCAGTGAGAGGAAGAGGTAGAGGAGGAAGAGGAGAGAAAATAGCAAGTGTCATAAGGAAGTAGAGAAAGGGAACGTTTTCACCTTACTGGTAGACCTGTACATGCCCCACACACAGTGAGACACAGCATGCCATTATCCTTAAAACATTCTAGAACTACCACATAACCCAGCAAGTCCATCTCTAAGTAGGTACCCAAAAGAATTGAAAGCAAGGGCTCAGACATTTGCAGGATGATGTTAACATCAGCACTATCCATAAGAGTCAAAGGTCAAAACAACCAAAATAACGGACAACAAAGGAATGGTAAGCTAGACATGGTGTGTGCACACAATGGGAGACCACCCCACAACAGGAAGGAATAAGAAACTGACCCATGTTGTCACACGATTGAGCCTTGAAACCATGCTTCCAAGCAGAAGCATAGACAAGGCCCCAAAGACAAACCTTGTATGTTAACACTTAGGAAGTACCAAGAATACTCAGGTAGTGGTGACTAAAGCTGGACGATGGAGGGTGGGACGTCAGTGTTTAATGGTACAGCTCCAGTTTAGGATTATGGAAGTGTCCTGAAGGTAGACCCTGACTATTGTGCAGTAGTGTGAAAAGTGCTTGTTGCCATTGCATTAAATAAATTAAAATAAGGGCTAGGTATTGTTTACTGGTGGAGGGCTGACTTAACATTTCTGAGAACTCAGGCTGGAACCCTAGAACCTCAACAAATGAAAAACAAAAGCTAAAATGGCAATTTTTGTTATGTATATTTTACCTCAGTTTATATATAAAAAAAAATCTAAGTCTAAAAAGGTGCTTTAACCAATGAACCAATGCAGAACTATCTACCTTATAATTTCTTATAGAGTATGACCATTAAATGTCTTTTTAAAACTATGTAAATCATTTTTTTACATTCTTTCTCCCTCTTCTCTCTCCCTCTCTCTCCCTCCCTCCCTCCTTTTTCCCCGTGTGTGTGTGTGTGTGTGTGTGTGTGTGTGTGTGTGTGTGTGTGTGTGTGATAGCACATGTGTGAAGATCAGAGCACAATCTGTCAGAATCTGTTCTCCTTCCACCATATAGTTCCTGGGTACCAAACTCGGGTCATCAGCCTTGGCAGCAAAGGTCCTTACTGGCTGAGCCATTTCACTGTCCCCTGAGTGAGAAGATGAAGACAGAACCCTGCCTGTCCCTGCCTGCCTGCCCCCTTCAGGCCCAGCCCAAGCCAAGCCTGCTTTGGCTGAACATAAATCACGGGAGGAAACGTATGTTGAAATCCTCCAGTGTTCTAGGTCCTTGGGTGGAACGGCCCTTGAAAGCAGCAGGAACAGGCTTAGAAGACATAGAGGGTTGGAAGTTCACTGGCTCAGCTCCTTGGAGAAGCAGGGAGGCCAGGAGACCACAGGAGCTCCAGCAGCAGATCTCACTGAGAGTTCTTCCTCTGTTTCCAACACCCACCCTCATTCAAGGTGTGACAAGCAAGCACAAGTGCAGAGTGGAGAAGTGACTTGTAACCTGTGAGGGGAGACAAGAGGTTTGGATCATTCTTAATTTTTCTTCTCAGGGAGGGGTGAGTTTGAGCTTGGGATGCATTGGGTTTTGAGAGAGTCTAACATACCCCAGGCTGGCCTGAAAACTCCCTATATAACTGGGGATAAACTTAGTCAAAAGTTAGCCTCCACCTCCCAGGTGCTAGGATTACACATGTGCCCCACCGGGCCTGGTTTAGATGATGTTAGGGTTGAACCCAGCCAGGTGCTAGGATTATACATGTGCCCCACCGTGCCTGGTTTAGATGGTGTTGGGGTTGAATCCAGGACTTGGTACATGCTTGCCAAATACACTACCAACTGAGCTGCATCCCCAGCCCCTGGACCATTCTTTCATCAGTATATCTTGACTGACAGATCTTGACTGACAGATATGCTGGGGGGGGGGTGTCGCAAACACAGCAGCACACCAAACAAACAGCGTTTGTCTCTGAAGGGCCTTTGTCAGGAGGGGGCTGGCTCTGAGCAGCCTGCTAAGGGCACAGGCAAGCAAGCGAGACTGAACCCTATAGCTCAGCAAGGTTGTGCAGAATGAGGCTGCAGACCAGACAGTGTTCACTCACAACTGATGGAAATGCTCAGCCAGTAGTTACTAAGTCAGCATCATGGTCCCTGCTCCCTGTCCATCCAGTGCCAGGCCCTGTGCTGAACTCAGATTTGAGAACAAGTGTGACTCAGCTGTGCCTCTGATTCAGCAGGGTGGAAATCCTGAAGAACACATAGAGTTGCCGTAGCGAACTGGTGTGGTTCTGCCTGAGCAGAGTACCTGGCCAGATGGCTCCTCACAATGACTGTCAGAGAGAGGAGACCAAGTGAAGGCTCCAGGTCTCTGCTCTCTGCTCCTCCAACAAGGCCTGGCGATGTCATTGTGCACAGAAAATAGGAGGCTCCAAAACCCCAGCACAAACGAAGTCGAGATTGAATCACACTGACGTGACTGCTGTCTATCCACCCCCACCTCGTGTTACCAGTCCGAGCATCACCGGAGCTGCCTTTGAGTTGTTGGTTCTCCTCTTCCTCACCACAGTCTAGCCTGGGCTGACTTTAGAGGCCCATCCTTCTCTGCTTAGATCTGTCTGCTCTGAACCCACTTTTCTGGCTTCTGAACTAGGTTCCTCTACTTACTATTCTAATAGTATTGTAGTAGACACCTTCTGTCCTGATCCTGGTTAGTCTCCCTCTGGGTTTATGATGCTTTTCCTCGTGCATTTGCAGTCTCTGCAGGATAGGCTTCCTTTACTCAGCAAATCAAGACAGCCTCCAGTCCCATTACATAAACCAGGCCCAGTCCTGACCTTACAGTCTTCTACCTCAGCCTCTCAAACACTGGGATAGCAGCTGTGGACTTCCACAGCTGGCCAATGGCTGATGATTTCTATCTTAATGCACACCCTCAGTAATCCAGGAATCATGCCTCTAGAACCCTGTGGGACAGCCATGCTCACATAACTCCCATGGAGAGCGTTTGTCCCAGCATGAGGTGTAAAGGCCAAAGCTTAGAAACAACCAAAGCATCCATCACTAGGGACAGGGTTAGAAAAACTATGAAAGTGTAGGATGCCTTGAATGTGGTAGCTTATGAACAAGACCGAAAACAACATGCGGCCAGTCCTGGTGGCTCATACCTTACAGACCTAACACTAGGGAGTTTCATTCCATCTTGACCTATGTAGTGAGTTCTATGTCAGCCTGGGCTGAGGGGAGGGTATGCTAAATGAAAGACTCTAGAACAGAAGATAACGTACTTTGGGATTCTTTTTTAAAGAAAATGTCCAAAGAAGGCAAATCTATGGAACAGAAAATATATGGGTGTCTGCCTGTGACAGGAGGCAGGATACCGAACAGGATTGACTACAAGCACAAATAAGGAGTTTTTTTTTTCTTCTTTTTTGTGGTGCTGAGAATCAAACCTATTTTAATCACTTTCCTGGTGCTAAAATGCCCTGAATAAAGCAACTTGGAAGAGAGAAGGATTATTTTAGCTTAAAGTATGATGGCACAGCCACCATGATGAGGAAGTCATGACAGTAGGAACTTGAAGGAGTTGGTCACATTGCCTCCATAGTCAGAAAGCAAAGAGTGGATAAATGTTCCTGCTCAGCTAGCTTCTTCCTTCATGTGAGGTCTAGAATCCAAGCCCAGGAAATGGCACAGCCAACATTTATGATGAGTCTTCCCATCTCAATTAACTCAATCAACATAATCTTTACAGCATGCCCAGAGGCTTGTCTCCTAGTGATTCTCTGTCCTATAAAGTTAACTATTGAACATCACATATTAATCACCCATTGTGTGGGTAAAAGGACTCACCATCCAACCTGATGTCCTGAGATTGATCCCCAGAGCCTACACGGTAGAAGGAGAGAATTAACTGCTGCAAATTGTCCTCTGACCTCCACATGTTCAACACAACCTGGACACACCAACCATGCACTTGTGGGTATGCACACACATACACAAAATAAATAGATGAATAAAAATGTAGTATAAAGGGTCCTAAAGCTCTAGGGCCTAGACTCAAGTTTAAAATTCATGGACCAAAAGCAATGGAGAAAGAACTACTGTGTCAAAAATTCCTCCCTAAGGGAGACATAAGCGATCTCTACCCCCTCCCCCTTCTAGGGTCTCAGTGATAAACAGAGGAAATTCCACCAGAGTTAACTCTGGGGAACCAGTGAGTTCATTACTTACACAGCAGTGGGTGAGAGCTTATGAATAGGACCATAGGTGGCCTTAAAGCAGCCACACTGGAAGGTCTACACCCAGCATGGGTGAAGATTCCCCTGTGACTGTGTAGATGGAACCCCCTCCCCTAATCCTTCCCTGACTCTATATTCTAACCCTTCTCTGGGTTAAATTAGGGCAGAATTGCATACAACCTGTTAGGGAGGACCCAAGACCCTCCCGTCCACTCCTTCTGTGAAGGAAGGTCAACAGTCAACAAACACAGCAATAATGTGTTCACAAGTGGACACAGATGATCTGATGACCATGGTGGCTGCTTGGCTTGAAGGCTATCCTCCGAAACTGATGAGAAATGTCCTCTTAGAATATATGTGGAGTGACACTTTCACTTTCGGGGCTGGATCCTATACTCTCATCACAATCTCCAGTCTCTAACACCCCCAACTCCTACTGGCTCTAGCCAATGGGAGATGACCTGGCATTGGCAACTTCCCTGACTACTCCAGCAGCTGTGGAAGGGGGCAGTGGTAAGGAAAAGCAATCGCTGCCTCAACTCAAGCCCCTTCCCCCAGCAACACTGCACAAGATACCTTCCTAGAGGAAAGGACGCCAGATACAGTGCTGATTTCTCAACAGGGTCTTGCAAAGTGTGATGTCAGACATGTTCCCCTGGCCGTCAACTGGCCAGCTTCCCTTCCCTTGCTCTGTACCAAGCTGACTCGTTGGCAGGCTGAACTAGGTGATCTGTCACAGGTGTGATCTCTTTTCCTCTTTGTCCTTCTACCATTGCCCCCAAGCACACCTCTCTAATTATTTTAACATCCATCTTCCTCCCAAAGAGTAAGCCACCCCACAAATAACTCCATCAGGGTTTCAGGAGTAAATAAGGGTCCAGGAGGGGCCTAGAGAGGCACAAATGACCAAGAAACATATAAAAAGTCACCCTGTCACACTAGGAACTTGGGATATTGGAATAAAAGGGAATGATAGGGCATAGCAGCATACACCTTTAATCCTAGCAGAGGCAAGAGGGTCTCTACGAGTGTGAGTCCAGCCTGGTCTACATACTAAGTTCTAGGCCAGCCAGGGCTAGACCCTGTCTCAAAAAAAAAAAAATTGAGATAAATAAATTAACAAGGAGAAGATGGGGCGCATATCTATAACAGAGACAGCAATGAGGTGGGTGCAGAAAGAATAAGAATATAAGGTCGGTTTTTTTGGTTTTTTGTTTTTTGTTTTTTTTTTTTTGTTTTTTGTTTTTTGTTTTGTTTTTTTTTTTTTTTTTGGCTACTTAGCCTGGGCTAATGAGACTCTGGCTCAAACAAACAACAAAAACACAGCATTAAAAGGCTCAGGGGCAAGGTGGGGTAGATAGCTTTGAGGTCATGTTTGGCTGTCCACCTCCAATGTTCCAATAGAGAGGATCTCCAAGACTATGGACACACTCCTGTCTTCAGCAGCTCTTAAAAGATTTGGCTGGCACAACACAAAACGTGCCAAATCCTCACCAAATGTGCCAAATCTCTCAACCCTTGAAGTATAGGTGTCAGTCTGTGGATACATCACACCCATACCAAGGCTGCCATGGACCCAAGCCGGGAGTGGACTGTGAGAGTCAACTCAGACCGGCCTCTGAAGGTGACCTTCTCAAAAGGACCTCAGAATGGAGACCACGGCTCTGTTTCCTGATGTCTTTCCTGATCTTCAACTTAAAAGTAGAAGAACAGGATGGTGTTGGGGAAACAAACAGACCCAGGTGGCACTGTAGGAATGGCATGGACAATTAGAACTAGCTGAGGCCTCAGGGTGGTGAGATGGCTCAGCAGGTGAAAGTGTTGGTCACACAAACCTGATGGCTGAGTTTGGTTCTGGGATCCTTCCTTCCTTCCATCTTCCCTCCCTCCCTCCCTCCCTCCCTCCCTCCCTCCCTCCCTCCCTCCCTTCATTCCTTCTGTCCCGCTCTCGCTCTCCCTCCCTCCATTCCTTCTGTCCCACCCTCTCTCCCTCCTTCCTTCCTTTTTTCCTTCCTTCCTTTTCTTTCCTTGCTCAGTACAATAGCTCTTGTCTATGATCCTAACATTCCTATAGTGAAATGGGAAGCAGACAAGCCAGAAGTTTGAATAAATATCATGGCAACAGAAACAAGTGGGAGAAGAGAATTAACACCTGCAAATTGACCTCTGGCCTCCAAACATAAATCTCTACACACATATACAAATATATAAATAAATATTTAAAAAATTTAACCAGGCATAAAACTGCTGCCCTACAAATCCAGACCCAGAGTCCAACAGCAACCAACTAGACTTGACCCTATTTATACATCTAGAACCAAACCAAAGGGGTCATTCTTATTACTAACCCTGACAACTGAGTTTGATCTCTGGGTCCCACATGATGGAAAGAGAGAACCAATTCCTGCAAGTTGTCGCCTGACTTCCACATGCACATGTGTACACACACTAAATACATGTTACAGGGTTTCTCTGTGTAGCTTTAGAGCCTGTCCTGACATTGTCTCTGTAGACCAGGCTGGCCTTGAACTCACATATCTGCCTGTCTGTACCTCCAAATGCTGGGATTAAAGGTGTGTGCCGCCGCTGCCTGGCTGCTTGGCGTAGTTTTGCTATTGTATAAATGTACCACATTTTTCTTTATCCACTCTTCCGTTGAGGCACATCTAGGTTGTTTCCAATTTCTTTCTGCTATGAATAAAGCAGCAATGACCATGGTTGAGCGAATGTCTCTGTGGTAGGATGGAGTGTCCTCTGGGTGTATGCCCAAGAGTGGTATAGCTGGATCTTGAAGTAGATGGATTCCCATCTTGAGGAACCGCCAAATTGATTTCCATAGTGGCTGCACAAGTTGCACTCCCATCAGTGGTGTATGAGTGTTCCTCTAAGCCACATCCTTCCCAGCATGAGCTGTCACTTGTTTAATTAATCTTGGTCATTTTGACAGGTGTTAAGATGAAATCTCAAAGTAGTTTTGATTTGCGTTTCTATGATGTCTAATCATGTTTAAGAGTTTCTCAGTCATTTGCATTTCCTCTGTTGAGAATTCTCTGTTTAGAACTGTATGTCATTTTTAATTAGGTTATTTGTTTTCTTGATATCTAGTTTCTAGAGTCCCTTATATATTTTGGATATTAGCCTTCTATCAAATGTGTAGTTTGATATATTTTCTCATTCTGTAGGCTGTAACTTTGTCCAAATGACAATGTCCTTTGCTGTATAGAAGCTTCTCATTTTCATGAGGTCCCATTTATTAATTGTTGATCTTAGTTTCTGCACTAACAGTGTTCTGTTCTGAAAGTCTTTTCCTGTACCAATGACTTCAAGACTATTCCCCATCTTCTCTTCCTTCAGGTTCAATGTATCTGGTTTTTGGTAGAGGTCTTTGATCTTTTTGGAATTGGGGTCTGTAAAGGGTGATAAGTATGGATCTAATTGGATTTTTCTAAATGTAGCCGTCCAGTTTAACCAGCACTATTTGTTAGAGATAAAGTATTTTCCAGTGTGTATTTCTGGCTTCTTTGTCAAAAATCAGGTTTCCAAGCTGGGCAGTGATGGTGCACGATTTTAATCCTAGCATTGGGGAAGCAGAGGCAGGCAGATCTCTGTGAGTTCGAGGCCAGTCTGGTCTATAGACTAATTCTAGAACAGTCAGAGCTATTACACAGAGAAACCCTGTCTTGGAAAAAAAATGGATGTATAGATTTATGTCTTCAATTTGATTTTATTGATCAACAAGCCTGTTTTTATGCCAATACCATGCAGTTTTTTTTTACTGTAGTTCTGTAGTATAACTTGAAATTGGGGATGGTAATACCTCTGGCAGTTCTTTTATTATTCAGGATTGTTTTAGCTGTTCTAGGTTTTTGTGTTTCCATATGAAGCTGAAATTTATTCTTTCAAGATCTGTGAAGAATTGTATTGGAATTTTGGTGGGGATTGTACTGAATCTGTAGCTTGCTTTTGATAAGGTGGATATCTTTACTACATTAATCCTACCAATCCATGAGCATGGGAGATCTTTCCATCTTCTGATGTCTGTTTTCATTTCTTTCACTTGCTTGGTTTGAGATACCCCAAGATATTTTGTGTTTATATAACACAATATAAGGCTATTGTGAAACTCATTATTTCCATGACTTTTTTTTTTTAACAGATCATTTGTCATTTGCATATGGGAGGGGTTACTAATTTTTGTGAGTTAATTTTGTATCCTGATACTTTGCTGAAAATGTTTATCAGCTGCAGGGATTTCCTGATAGAATTTTCCAGATCACTGAATACACTATCACATCATCTGACTTCTTCCTTTCCAATGTGTATGCCCTTGATCTCCTTCAGTTGCCTTATGGCTCTAGCTAAGGCTTCAAGTACCACACTGAATAGATATGGAGAGAGTGGACAACCTTGTCTTGTTCTCTAATTTTAGTAGAATGCTTTGAGATTCTCTCCATTTAAGTTGATGCTGACTAAGGGCTTTCTGTTAAATTGCCAATATTATGTTGAGATATTTTTCTTGTATCCCTAATCTCTCCAGAAGATTTATCATAAAGAGGCATTAGATTTTGTCAAAGGCATTTTCTGCATGTAATGAAATGATCATGCATGGTTTTTGTTTGTTTCAACTTTCAGTTTGTTTATGTATTGGATTAATTTATCAGTTTACATAAATTGAACCATCCATGCATCTCTGAGATGAAACTTACTTGTGATCATGGCAGATGATCATTTTGATGTGTTCTTGGGTTCAGTTTGTCAGTAATTCTCTTTCTTTGTTGGGTCTTCATATGGTTTGTGTACTAGGGTAACTATAGCCTCATAAAATGAATTGGCCAATGTCTCTTCTGTTTGTATTTTGAGGAATAATTTGAGGAGTATTGGAATTAACTCTTATTTTAATACTTTTTTTTTTTAATTTGGTTTTTAGTTTTTTGAAAGAGGGTTTCTTTGTGAAGCCTTGGCTATCCTGCAACTAGCTCTGTAGACCAGGCTGGACTTGAACTCAGAGATCTGCCTATTTCGGCCCCCGGTACTGGGATTAAAGGTCTATGCCACCACACCCAGCTGGTAGGGAGTCCTTAAATGACTGCTTCTGTTTCACTGGGTGTTTTAAGTATTTTTAAATTGCTTATCTAATCTTAATCTGACTTTGGTAAGTGGTATGTGTTGAGAAAATTAACCATTTCTTTTAGATTTCCCAATTTGGTGGAATACAAGTTTAAAGTATGACCTAATGATTCTCTGGATTTCCTCGGTGTTTGCTATGCCTCCATTACATTTCTAATTTTGCTAATTTAGATATCCTTTTTCATCCTTTTAGTTAATTAGAATAGGGGTTTGTCTGTCTTACTGATTTTCTCAAAGAACTAACTCTTTGGTTCATTGATTATTTGTATTTTTGCTTGTTTCAAGTTTATTGATTTCAGTCCTGTGTCCTCTTGGGTGTGTTTACTTCTTTTTGTTCTAGAGCTTTCGGTTGTGTTCTTAAGTTGATGGCATGAGATCTCTCTAGTTTTGTTTTGTTTTGTTTGTTTGTTTTTTATGTAGGCACTTAGTGCTAAGAACTTGCCTCTTAGCACAGCCTCCATTGTGTCACATAAGTTTGGGCTTGTTGTGTATTCATTTTCATTCAATAAACTTTCTTTTTATTTTTAAACCAAGTATTGTTGAGCCGTGAAATGACTTCTGATGACAGCCAACAGCCTTCCAACCCAAATCCCCATAATCAATGGAAGGGACACTGAACTCAAAAAAATTTTATCTAATAATGATCTGTATATTTCTCAGTATCATATTTATCCAGCAAATTCCTCACACGCACACAGCCCCCATTAAAGATTTCCTATTGACTGCTGTGGAATGATACTTCTGTACACTGTGAAGGACATGTTGCTCTCCTTGTTAATAAAAAGTGTACTGGCTGATGGCTAGGAAGGATTTTGGGGACAGAGAGGATACCGGGGAGAAGAGGGGCAGAGCAAGAGTAGATGCTGTGCGTCTGGAGGGAGCAGGATGGGAAGTACATACATGAGGTAAACAAACCTCAGGGCAGCACAAAGATTTATAGAAATGGGTTAATTTAAGTTATAAGACTTAGCTTAAAACAAGCTTAAGTTATTTGCTAAGCATTTACAATTAATATTAAGTCTCTTTGTGGTTATTTGGAGACTGGCAATGGCTTGCATGACAGCGAAGTCCAACTACAACTGTCTAGCTTGGTGATGGAGAATTTAGTTTTCTCAGATGCTTTCCTTTCAACTGCATCCAACCAATTAAAACATCATGTTTTCCTTAGACACAGATACCATCTTTTGGTTCAATAGTTTTGTTATAATGACCATGTAAACAATTATTGACAGTGTTTACTTTCCTGTCTGTGACGTATTTTGTTGTCCCTAGAGTTAAGGTTTTCCACATATTCATCATTGCATGGGACTCATCTGTCACTCTCAATATAGTCACATTCATTAGAGAATTACTTTCTTGGAAACCTCTCTCCTTGGGGATCTCCTTGGTCCTGTCTCAGCCTGGACTGGTCACTCCTAGGACTGTTCCTGTTCTCTGAGTCACTTTGATTACACTTCCAGATGAATTCTAAACCTGTCCGTCAGTTTCAACAAAATGTCCCGCTTCAGATTTTCACTTTGATCGTGTTGGAGCCACTACTCAATGTTCAAATCACCAGTTGGTGTTGATTCTCCCTTTTTCTGACAGGCCTGATCTCTGGGAGCAGGCAGCTGTTCTTGCTGCCTACAGACAACTCTACTGCTCCCAGCTCAAGGCAATGAGGAACTTCCCTCTATGTCCTTGAACAATGTGGCCAGAATAAAGCTCAGCTGGATGCTATGAGGACTAAGATAAAGGAGTGTGTGTACACATGTATGCACAGACCGTTTTATAAACGAATAAACAACACACCACAGGTTCTATTTCAATATCTGCTCTTGCCACTCTTATTTTGCTGGTTTGCTGAGTTTTGCTGAGAAAGGGTATATAGGCAATAACTTTTGAAACCTTTCATTTCCAGAGTCATCTTTACTTTGACACTGGGTTGGGGTTTGTCCAGTACTGAGTCTCATTACAATTTGTTTTCTTAGAATCCTGCAGAAGTCTTCCCAACCTCCTCCACCTTCTGCTGTTACGGTCCAGGTTTTTGACTCTATTCTAATATGTGAGTCTTGGTATGAGACTGAATTTTCTGTGAGGGTATTTGGGGATGTTCTCTTGATCCTTAGCTTTGAAATACACAATGATGTGCTTTGCTAAGAAACTGGTGTGCTGGAAGTTTGGGTTCTGCAAAAGAAAAGCTATATGTTCTAACACTTGAAAGGCAGACCCAGGAAGATGGCTACCACTTCCAAGCCAGCAAGATCCTGTCTGAAAAATAAATAAATAAAAAGTAAAGGACATTTATAGCTGACCACAGCTCCACAGGGCCGCCTGCAGCACACTGAGGGATTCCTCTCAGAGACTTCTGGGCAGGAGAAGCTGGGATCTTTTCCTTTCCTGCAGAAAAGAATTTCAAGACGAGTCAGGCTGAAGCATGGCTTAGAGTTTTTAAAGCAGAGATCTTAACATAGATTTAAACCCCGGGTTTGAAAGGAGGAGGAGAGGCTTTTAGGAAAAGGAGCAACTATAGTGTGGGTGTAAGGTTTACAAGAGAACTGTTCTCAAGTGTCTTTATAATAGCCACACATACAATTTTAGCAGCTTCTGCAACTACATCTCAAATGACTGCTAAGGAACTTGACATGAGATACTAGGGTTGTTCCTGGGGTGCACTGAATATACAGCTGATAAAATGAAAATATCAACCACAGGATTGCATAAGGGAGTTGAGGTACACTCTTACTGTAAATGGTTTGTAGTCTTGCCTATGAGAGTTCCAGAAAATTCAGGGTTATGTCTGGGAAAGGATTTAGGCCAAACTTGAAGGACATTTGCATGTTTAGATCTTTAAATGGACATGATCTAGCATTACAGTTTAGAGTGTAGATGTGTACGTGTGTATGTGTGCTATACAAGCGAATGCTATGCTGTGTGTGTGTGTGTGTGTGTGTGTGTACTGTGTGTGCACATGTATGTGTGTTGAATATGTGTGTGTTACGTAGTTTGTGTGTTGCACATGTGTTATTTGTTTCACAAATGTGTATGTGATATTCATTTTCATTTTTTGTTGTATTTGTGCATGTGTTGTCCATGTTCCTGAGTGTTGGGGTGAGTATGTGCATTGGATATTTTTCTCTGTCTTGTAAGCCCACCATTCTGACTGGGAATCAGTAAGATTTCAAAAATAAGTCCAACAGATGTCCCCTCCCGTTCTTCAGTTTCTTTCCACAATGATCAGCACTGTTAAAACTTTCTCCCAGGAAATTTAAAATATTGGCCTGGGGAATAGAAGATTTAGTGTTAGAATGCTTGTGGAACATATTCAAGGCACTAGGTTCAACCCTCAGCACTAAAAGCAAAAATCAAGCTGAAGGATACGCTGACCATATTTATAGGTAGCTTATCACCTTGATAAGCAATACATGGCTTGTATGGCTTGTGTGTAGATATGTGTAGGCTAAAGAGGAGAGATGCCATGTTTCCCCACCCTTCTCTTCAACTAGGTTTAAATCAGGGTGGGTAGACGAAGCAAGAGGAAGACCTGCAAGGTAAGCAGGGAGAAGCCTCTGAAGAAATCCAGTCACTTCCGACATGGAAACAAAACTGTTGCTCAACTGAAACCTAAGAGACCACATCCGTACCTCTCCCTCAGTTCCCATTCTGTAAACAAGATTGTCTTCCTGAAAGAGCTGGCTTTGCTCCAATGTTGAAGGTGTTGTGGGTGTGGGGAGACTGAGCATGACCTCAGGCATGTAGCACAGGGCTCCCCACTTTGTCATCAGCATTCAGCATCCCTCTTATCTGGAATAGTGATAGTACTGTACTCAGCAGGCCTTTCTTATCAACGTCTTCCCACCTCAATAAGCAAAACGGGAGCCTTGTGTGGTGAACAGCCCAATAACCCCAGCAGCTGGGAGGTAGAAGCAGGAGGATCAGGATCCCAAGGTGATTCTGTGCCAAAGAACAAAAGTTCAAAGCCAGCTTGAACCACATGAGATCCGCCCTCAAAACCAAAAAGCAACGGAGGAAAGCCCATGAGGCCTCAAGCCTACCCGAAGAACTACAGGCAACTAAGGAATATTGAGAGCAAGAAAAATGGTCTTCCCCAAGAAAAAACACAGCAATTAGTTTTTACAATGCCAAATGGTCAGCCCTGAAAACATACGAGCAAGTAATATCATACAGATGGAGTAGGCTGTATTTATTCTTTTAGGAATACATGTTTCTGTATACATATTTACATACATGTATATATGTAACAACAATGGGAAAAGCAGCCATGAATTTGAAAGAGAACGAGGACAGGTATATGAAATGGTTGGAGGGAGAAAGGGGAAGGGAGAATTTTTTTCCTTCCTTCCTTCTTTCTTTCTTTCTTTCTTTCTTTCTTTTTTTTTGTTTGTTTTTTGTTTGTTTGTTTGTTTGTTTTAAGAAAAGAAGCAAGCAAACAAAAGCTTGAATGTTTATTATAACACAGGCCTACATGCACCCGCTGCTGTAAGTGGTCCTCAGAGGTGCAGTCATGCCTTACGAGAATGATTTTGAGGAGGACAAAGTAATCTGACAAAGGGAGGACACATGAAGATCCACAAAACTCCCTGCAGGGCGACTGGGACAGGAACATCTGTTTCTAGGTCCTTGTATCCTACCATCTGTACCAAGAGGTTTAGGAAAATGCATCTGTCTAACCCAATAAAAGAGAATAAACAAAGATTTAGTAGCTGTTGCTTAAATATTCACTTCAAACTTTGAAAGTGGGGTTTTCTCTTCCGTGAACGGTGGTCTGATCAGGCAGGGGCTCCTGCAGCTCTAGGGAAGTGTCAGTCTCTAAAGCCGACTCTGCACAGGCGCACCAAGAGGACCTCAGGGCCACCAGGACTTGAGAAGCATCTGTCTTCCCTGAGACCCTAGTTGTCAGTGGCTATGTGCGCCAGGGAGGCCACTTCTTAGTATGTGTTTTCCAGGCAAACCTGGCCCTTTTCTCTCTGCCCCCCTCCTCCGTACTGTCTTCCCGGTCTGTCAGAAGTGCCTTCCATCAGGATAGATGAAAAGGGCAAGGGCCTCTGGGTTGGGGGAACCTCTTTTCTTTGAGTCATTCAGCATGGAAGGAGGTGATTTTTAGATAGGGTCTCTTAGCCCAAGCTATCCTGAAACTTCACGTAACCACACCCAGCTGAGAATGGGTTTTTGAAACTTTTCTCTTGCATACAAGATCCTCTTTCTTCTGAAGCTTCAAGGTCATAACCGAACTGGGAAACCATGCCCAGCATATCAGCTTGGTGTCTCAATAGCATTGTGTCAGAGCTCGCTTACCTGGCTTTACTTGGGACTTAGGAAGAGCCCTTTAGACTATTCTGACACGTAATGTTTGTACATCTTCACATGTATAGGGTACATTCCTATAATGATGCATTCACATCACACATGGTGATCAAAGCAGGGCTGTCTGTAGGCGGGGGTTTTTCGCCCTGTGGTAGAGCATTTGCCTGGCAAGTGAAAGTTCAATACCAAGAACCCCATGGAAGAAAGCCAAGGTGAGAGGAAGAGACTGGTGGGTTTTCTGTGGGTTCTGGGCAAAGGGGAAAAGGAGTTGCTGAATGGGAACCAAAGATAAGCCGATTCTGCTTTGTGAAAGTGTCATTTTATTCCTCAAGTTCCATTTCACGTTGTATAATTTAAAGAAGGCCCTTCTCGATCCTTATATATACAACGTGTTTCCTTTTATATTAACCAACAGGTTATTAATTATTGTTTGGGATAACAACGTGTCTTACCACAAGCCCAGGCACAGCACTGTGAAAAAAGAAAAAAAAATGGTTTTGCCTCATTTGACACCAAGACCTTTTGGTGGGAGCTATTGTTGCCCTTGTGAAGCAGAAAAAGAAAATAAAAACAAACAAGATCGAAGATTGCACCCACGGTAAATGAGGTGCAGGCAAGCTGCTACCTGAAGCATACTGCCCCGTGGCAGGCACACCACTGGAATGGGGTCGGTCCTAGCTTGGTCTGTCCTCTTGAGTCATCTTGAGTCATCTTGAGCAAGTTATGTAGTTTCTCAGAACCCTCTCTCCTGGAAAGCACGAGAAGCATCTGTCAAGATTGGGAGTTGGGGGAAAATATGACTCCGCAGCCGGGAGTGCTACCTGCTCCTGCTGTTCTGTTGCCAGCACCCACGTGGCTGGTAGCTAGCAACTATCTGTAATACCAGTTCCAGGGAACCTAAAGTCCTCTTCTGGTCTCCTTGGGCACTGCACGTGCCTGGTGCATAGATATACATGCAGGAAAAACAACTATACACATTTAAAAAAAAATACATCTTAAAAAAAAAAAAGATTCAAGATGGACAGGTCAGCTGGTTCACAGGGTAAAGGTGTGTTGGGAGCCGTATGGCCTTGTTTGGGACCAATATATGAGGTGCTTATCCAACGGGTCTCCAGATGAGACAAAATCCCATGGGGACAGTGTCACTGGCCAAGGACGGAAGGACTTTGGGAACAGCACCAAATTCTGCTGAGATTGAGTGGCCTGCACACTCTCTTCTCTCTTACAATGACTGATGATTCTCTTGGTGGTTTTAGTGTCATTTTGTCAATCATGTATTGGACAAATGTGATCATTCCTGGAAACTCCACTTTTTTTCTCAAATATCTTCCCCTAAAATTCTTTGGGAGCTGATGCTTCTCAGTTTTCTTGTCTGGGGATGCCAGCTGTCACTTCAGGCCCCGGGCGCTATTCTAATTCAGGATTAGAGGCAGATCACCCCTTTCTGTAAATATATTTTGAATGGGATGTTGTTCTTGGAAATGTTTGCCTATGTCAATTATCTTTTCATTTTGTAAAGACAGGATGTACCTGGCTCAATATCTGGCCAAGCTAGCAAAATGGTTAAGTGTTGTTTTTGGTTTAAAGATGTTTTGATGTAAGAGTTGGGAATAAACACATTTGACATACTTGTTTTTGTTAGAGGTTAACCTTGGAGGATGGGAAAAACTTGTTTGTTGGTATGGAAAAGCATGCTTCCTTTTGATGTATAAATAAAGACAGTTGGAGCTCTTCGGACTGGCCACTTGTGTGAAACTCATCTGGTAGTCAGACAATTCATTTCTTCACGATGACACCCCATCGTGAACCCAGGTTGTGACTGGACTGCCACAAAGGTGTTCACCACAAAGCCTGATGACAAACCGAAAGTTGCCCTCTGACCTCCACACAGGTGCCATAATATACGCACATTCATATTTACTTATTTACTTTTGAAGCAGTGTGTCTCTATGTGACCTTGACCATCCTGGAACTCACTATGTAGACCAGGCTGGTCTCAAACTCGCAGAGATCCACCTGCCTCTGCCTCCCAAGTGCTTTTTAAGGAAACAAAACAGAAGGACAATACTTTGTAGCCTGGCTTGATGTTTTCTCTTCTGTTTTAGTTTTTTTTTTTGTTTGTTTGTTTTTTGTTTTTTTTGGGTTTTTTTTTACATATTAATGTGTATATAAGTTTGTTTATGTGAATGTATGCCACATGTGTACAAGTGTCAGAGGAAGCCAGAGGATGGCACTGGATCCCCTGAAGCTGAAGTTACAGGATGTTGCAAGCTTGTGTGCTGGGAACCACACTTGGGTCAAGAACAGCAAATGCTCTTAACCTCTGAGCCATCTCTCCCACCCATCTTCTTCAGCTTGTTTTGTTGTAATGTCATGCTATTCCTAAGAAATGCTGCTATAGCAAAGTGATCCTAAAGAGAGGGACAAGGGCTAGAGTCTAGACAGCTCTAACTTATAACCACATTGGTTATACTCTAAGAACATTCTCAATCATAACTTTTTAATAGTTAAGACTATAGTAAACTCTAAATATTGCTAAACAAATTAAGACTTGTTTATGTCTATCTTTGACCAAAGGAATAATCTATACCTTTTATTTTTAGAACCGAGGATGGAATCCAAGGTCTCACTCATGTTAGATAAATTCTCTACAGCTAAGCTACACTTCCAGCCCCACCAAAAAAAAAAAAAAAAAAAAAAAAAGAAGAAGAAGGCATTCTTGATAATTTCTGGTGAATATGGGCTCTTGATAGATCTTTATTTGTTACCTTTGGGTGGCAGTGGCATGGAAAGTGGGTTTTGAGACATGGTCTCAAGTAGCCCACGCTGGCCTCGAACTTGTTATGTAGTGAACTATGACCCTATTCTGTCTCTGCCTCCCAAATGCTGAGATTTCAGGTACATACCTCCATGCCTCAATCTGCCTCAGGTTCTGTTTGTGTTTGTTTGTTTGTTTGAGATAAGATCTTATGCAGTCCAAGCTGGCCTGCAGTTTGAAATATTCTTGCCTCAGCCTCCTGAGTGCCTGGATATCAGTGCCTGTCTTCCTCTCATTTATAGTGTCCATCCTGAGGAAGAATGATATTCCAAAGGATAAGACATTTACTTCCTGGAACTCTGGGACTCCGTTTCTCTATGTTGACCTTGTTTCAATTAATAGTAGTCTTTAAATTAGGCATGACAGTATATGCCCATTAGCTCAGCATTCAGGGGGGTAGAAGCAAGAGGATCAAAAGTTTAAGACCATTCCTAGCTTCGGAAACAATTTGAGGCCAACCTGGGCTGCATAGAGACCCTGTCTCAAAATAACAGAACAGAACAATATTAAGCAAAGTAATCTACAAAGTGTTCCTTTCACGGAAGTGCCTGCAGCAGTGTATTTATATGTATTGGCTCCCCACTTTGTTTTTTAAAGTGAGGTCTCTCTCTGACCTGGAGCTTACCAAACCGGCCGGATATAGGCCCCAGGAGTTTGCTCTGCTTTCTCAGCACTGCTTTACAAGGTGCTCTCCATGCCCAGTATCCTGTGAGGGTTCTGGGGTTCAAACTGAGGTCCTCATACTTGCAAGGCATGTACTTTATCAACTGAGTCATCTCCCCAGTCCCTCAAAAGTTACCCAAAGGTATCTATGAATGCTAACGGCAACATTACTCACCATAGCTACAAGCTAGGAATGATCCAGATCCACCAGAGGAAGCAGCGACCATGATACCCACACAATCGTGCACTACTTATTTGTGACTTTTTTTTTTACTTGCATTATTTAGCACCAAGTATGTGGGGGTCTCTTCCCATAACAACAGCTCTTCATCTCCCCAGATACGAACTGGGTGTCCAACAATTTAATTCAACTTTGACAGCCAAAGTTAGCGCACATGCCATAGTTTAAAGGTTTAGGCTTGGGGCTAGAGTGATGGCTCAGAGGTTAAGAGTGCTGGTCACTCTTCCAGAGGACCCAGGTTCAATCTCCAGCACCCTCATGGCAGCTCACAGCTGTCTGTAACTCCAGTTCCAGGGGACCCAACACCTTCACACAGACTTATACATGCAGACAAAACCAAAGCACATACAAAGTAAATTATTTGTTTTTTAGAAGAAGTTCAAGCCTGACAGATATGGTGATCAGTTAAAAGACACATGATCTTTCGGGCTACCAGAAAACTTCATTGCCACCAAGGAGGCTGTAGATGAACATTTATTAAGACTTCATGAAGAGCAGACATGTCTTCTTCAACAGGACTTGGAAGCAAGAGAAACTATCATCCTCTTGAATAGGCACATGCCACCACGCCTTGTTTATGTGTTACTGGACATGAATCCCAGGCCTTCATGTGTGTTAGGCAAGCACTTGCCACTGAACTACATTCTCGGTCACCTTGATAGTCTCTCAGGACAAATACTTAGAAGTGGAATCTGGTGAAAGAGTGCAACAGTTGGGTTCCAGAAGCTCTCATGGCTAAATCTGGTTGTCAACTTGACCACATCTGGAATGAACTGAGGAATTTTCCCGATTGGATCTTTGGAGGTGGGAAGACCGAGTCTAAATCTGGGTCACACCTTCTTCTGGTGGTAGCCCACGTGAAAAGCACACGGAAGGGGAAATTTGCTTTTTGTCTGCCAGTTCATCTGCCCTGTTGGCTGAGTCATTCCTGTGCTGGTGTCAACACCCACTCCCTTGGGATTCCAGTGTAGACTGAGGACCAAAGCTCTCTAGGAATTCCCTGAGACTGCAGGACCAAATGGGACTGCTGACATAACCACTGGACTGAACCACCAGGTTTGGCCTTTCTGTCAGGAGGCAGACTGCAAGCTACTCTAATAAATCTAAAATCTAGTATACCAAATATATATATTGTCAACAAATTGTGTGTGTGTGTGTGTGTGTGTGAGGCATATTACTGAACTCAACATTTGCCTGATGCTGAGGATGCTGAAAGTGGTCCCAGCAGACACAGGTCCTGGTCTTCCTGAGGTATACACAGTGCTGACAGCAAACAACTAAACATAAATGTAGTGTCATGTAGTGATGAGGGCTATGCAGCTGAGGATGGACCTAAACTGCTCCTGCCTCCACTGCCCAGGTGCTGGGATTACACATATGTCCCACCATATCTGGTTTACACAGTGCTAAGAATTAAACACGGGGCCTCCTTCATGCCAGGCTACCACCCACCAATTGAAGCACATCCCAGCCCCCTTTTGGTCTCTTTTGAAGGCCCCTCTTTCTCTTTCAGCCCCTTGAATACTGACATTCTCTGAAATCTATCTTTTTATCTGTCTGTTGTTTTCTACCCTCTCTGGTAGCTTTCACAATCTGTCACCTTTGATGAGAAGGAATTCCAATAATGTGAGTCCAAGCCAGCCAAATCATTCCCAGGCTTTCAGGGCTAGCTTGCACCCTGTAATTGGGTGTAACTGCTTGTACCCCACATACCCCACAAATGGAAGGCAGCCTTTTCCTGCAAACATTCCCCCAACCCCCGCTTTTTTTTTTTTTTTTTTTTTTTTTGGTGAGGGGGGCTTTTTGAGACAGGGTTTCCCTGTGTAGCCCTGACTATTCTGGAACTCTCTCTGTAGACTAGGCTGGCCTAGAATTGTGAGATCCTGCCTGTCTCCCAAGTGCTGGGATTAAAGGTGTGTTCCACATTAACCTGGGATTTTTCTTTTTCTTTTCTTCTTCTTCCTTTTTTTTTTTTTTTTTTTAAAACAGGGTCTTTCTCCATAGCCCTGGATGGCCTCAAACTCACAGAGATCCCCCTGCCTCTGCCTCTTGAGTGTTACGATTAAATGTATACACCATCTACCCCTCCCAACTGTTATCCAGGCTTGAAGAATCATTCCTGATTCCCCTCACTGCTTCGCTTCCTCCTGGTCTCTCCTCGAAGGTCTCCTTGTAACCAGGCAACAGTTTTCTCCACCTCATCTCAGATAAAGCTATCCTTGTTTAAGCTGAAACTGACCCCTCTCCCCACCCTTTTTAAATTTAAATTAGAAACAATTTTATTTTATATATCAATCCTACCTCCCTCTCCCTCCCATTCTCCCATGCCCCCCACCAACCCCCATCCCATCCCTCTTCTGCTCCACAGAAAGGGTGAGGCCTTCCATGGGGGACCATCAAAGTCTGTCATATCATTTGGGGCAGGGCCCAGGCCCTCCCCTGTGTGTCTAGGCTGAGATAGTATCCCTCTATGGGCAATGGGCTCCCAAAGTCCATTCGTACACTAAGGCTGACCCCTCTTTTTTTAACCCCGCCCACCCACTCTGAAAGTTTCCATGGGAAAGTACCCAAATCCCATTCTAGAAACTCAGGGTTCCAACACCCTAGCCAACTGTATATCTTTGGCTCCCCCACCCCCCAAACAGGGTTTCTCTATGTAGCCCTGGCTGTCCTGCAACTCACTTTGTAGACCAGGCTGGCCTCAAACTCACAAAGATCCACCTGCCTCTGCCTCCCAGGTGCTGGGATTACAGGCATGCACCACCACCTGCCTCGCTTCTTGGCTCTTAAACGGCTTGCTTGTTTGCTTCCTCCTACAACCAGGATGTAGTTATTTTTCTGTGTTGTTTAAAAAACAAACAAGCGAACAAACCCTCCCTGTACTATGCACCGGGGCTGCTCTGTGCAAAGTGTTTCTCTGCACACAAAGGCAGGCTGACTTACTACAGACTCTCAGTTCAAACTTTGGTCACACTGAGTGGTCTTGGAGTCTCTACCCTGAGTTCCCCCTCTTCCTCCACCACAGTCACAAGCTTGCTCATCCCCTCCCCATTTCCGCTACTGCCTCCTAACAGGATCCCAGGGCGGGTCTAAGCTCACTAACAGGCTCAAGGAAGCCACCTGACTTCATTACGTAAGCTTTAGACGCAACAGGGCTGGAAACAGGCTATGGTGTAAGGTTTGCAAAGCATTCAATGCTCTTCCAGGCTTGGCCCGCTGGCCCAGGCAGTGCCATTCAATGCTCTTCCAGGCTTGGCCTGCTGGCCCAGGCAGTGCCCTATCTCTGTCACCTTTGCTTAGACTCTGCAGGATTTCTTATATCTCCCCTAACCCTCCTACAGTGGTTCCCAATAGTAAGTCCTTCAGCATAGTTCTTAACATGAGAGAGTACTCCACATGTCCACTGGAATTAGTGCCATAGGCAAGTATGTAGGAACAGAGCTAAAGTGTCCTCTCCCCTGACTCAGATCTATCTCCATGGGCTTGAACCCTGACTCCTCCCCTGCCTCCAAGGAGCCTCTATCCTGATTCATGAAGTGTATCTGAGATAATATTCCAAAAAGGATGATGACCCTACCCCAAATGACTTGACAGATTTTGATGATCCCTCCTGGAAGGCCTCACCCTCCCTGGGGAGTGGGTGGGGAATGAGATGGGGGGGTGCTGATGGGAGAATGGGAGGGAGAGGGAACTGGGATCAATATGTAAAATAAGAAAAAAAAAGCACGGCAAGAGAAAAGACTGTGACAGAGTTCATGTGGAGGGTTTTTTATTGGAGGGAAAGGGGTTGTAAAAAAGGGGATGGGGAGGGGGACACTGGCCTCTGGGGACACACATAGAGAGAGAGAAAAAGTGGGGGGAAGCAGAGAAGCAGAGAGAGAAAGGATGGGAGGTGGGCAGGGCCCTTTCAAAAGGAGACATAGTGAATGTGCACAGGTGGTGCTCCTAGTGGCTACAGCTGAGGGTGTATCCTGTCAGAACCCCAGGGCAGGCCAGTACCGATGCCTGCATACTAACAGCCTACCTATGAGGTCTTTTAGTTTCAATCATCACTGGCACTCACCCCATTTCTGACATTCTCATACGCCTTCCTCCAGTCCTGTCCTGGTCCAGGTCCTAGATGGACTCTCCATGCCTCCAACCCTCAACAGGTCCCTAGGTCTCACTCACTCTCCCACTCAGTCTCCCCATGTCTAGATTTTTTCCCCTATTACTGATAGCTGTCCTCCTCTGACCTTACCTTATGCCAAGCTGTCACCCAGCCCTGTACCCAGCCCCCAGGCTTACTCCAGCCTTGGTCCCTGATGCTGGTCTCAGCCTTCACTGCAGCCCTTCCTGAAAGCTCAACCTCAGACCATCCTCAACTGCCCCATCCCCATATAGGCCAATACCTTCTCCATTTTGCTTAAGCTAGTAGGAACTTCTGTTTCTACTGTGCATATCTAATGCCCACAGAAGTCAGAAGAGGGCATTGGATCCCCTGGGATCTAAGTTATAGGTTATAGGTTGTGAGCCACTATGTGGGTGCTGAGAAACCAACCTGGGTCCTCTGAAAGGGCAGCAAGTGCTCTTAACCACTGAGCCTTCTCTCTAGCTCCAAACACAATTTCTTGAAGTCATTTGGAGGTGAGGGAGTCACTAAATACAACTTCGAGAAGACAGACCAGGTCACTCCAGGAGACAATAGTTATACATAAACATAAAGCTGGAGGCACACATTTTCACACATGAGGGACAAAGGGACCCTCCTGAATGTGAGATGTGATGATAAGCACGAGACTGTGCCTGCAAAGATGGCTCTACCAGGGAGTAAAGCCACTAGCCCACAGTCAGTGAGGAGCACTAACCCCATTCTAAGACAGGAATCACCAGCTCCTCCACACATACCTTACTCTCTGCGGCACACTCAAGGTACTTTCATGTGGACAAACATGGAACAGAAATTGTGTTGGGAGTAGCTACCTATCCACCTGATTGACAGCTATATTCTGGTTTTTATAAAGTTGTTGTTGTTCCCTGTCAAACTGGAAGTGCCAAGAGGGCAAAAGTTAGCTGCCAGTCTTGCTTCATCCTTGGCTCAGCTGGTACCCAACACACACATCCCCCTCTGTGACTCTGGTCACGAGGTGAAGAAGATCCTCAGGCCTGGTTTCCCAAACACCCTCTGTCTGCCCATGACACCTAAAGGGAAGACTTCTTCAGCTCCGTCACAAGGCCGCCTGGTGGCTTGGTGCTTCAGCAGCAGCTGACTGATGTCCCCAGCAGGCATTGCGACATTCCCCAAGATGGGAAAACAGTTTCATGAACTCAGATCACAGGACAAAGAGTTACTAGACAGCCCTGCTGGAATGAGTTGAGCAGTCAGGGTGAAGTTCCAAGGAGAGAGGCCAGCCCGTGAGGGCTAATGTCAGATGCAAGTTCCAGTTCTTTGTTCTAGGCTACAGATGTGACCGCGATCATTGCCCAGATCACAAGTCAAAGATGTATGTGTCCAACAGAGATGGTGACATTCTTTCTCATGGAGGTGTAAAGGCAGTCCTTGAAGGGCTATCTGTACCTCCTCAGAAAGTAGGTGTGGGCCCCAGAGACAGTAGTCAATCACTAACTTCTCCTAATCCTATCACCTCCCTCCCCAAACCAGATAGTATCTGTCCACACACACATAGCACATAGCACAACACAGCACATTAGCACGATAGTTATTCTCTCCTTCAGGGACAGATATTACTCTCTGGTAATTTTCAGAGGTTTAACAGACAGTGAGAGACGCTCAAAAGTTAGCACGGTGATGTGTCAAAATCTCCTTGCGAACCAGGCCACAGTTAGCAAGGATCTTGAGGAATTCATGGCGGAAATTTTGGCCAACGAAGGCATAGATGATGGGATTGAGGCAACTGTGAGAAAAGCCCAGGATCTCAGTGACATACTGGGCCTGGTCAATGTCATTGCGGCGTTTGCAGGTGTCCTCAATCAAGTGGGTTCCTAAGAGAGTGTCTGAGAGCAGGACCAGGTTGTAGGGCAGCCAGCAGAGCAGGAAGACAAGCACAACGGCAAAGATGACCCGCATGGCCCGGTGCTTCTGCCCAATGTGGGCCTTAAAGAGCTTGCGCAGTGTGGCCCCATAGCAGAACAGCATGACCAGCAGTGGCAGGAGGAAGCCGAATGTGTGGGACAGGCCACGCAATACTATCCGAAAATTTGTTGTGGCCTCACCCAGGACCTCATAGCAGATTGTCCCAGAACCGTATGGTTTATATGACTGGCGGAAGATAGCAAAGGGCAGGGACAGTATCAAAGATAGAGCCCAGATGCCCAGACATATGAATTTAACCAAGTGGCGCTTTTGGGTCAGTGTGCGTGTGGCATGGACGATGGCCAAGTATCGGTCCACACTGATACAGGCTAGTAGCAGGATACCACTGAAGAAGTTGACTTCCTTCAGGAGTGAGACCATCTTGCACAGGGGAGTGCCAAAAATCCAGCCTTTCAATTTGGAGACAGCCCAGAAGGGCAGGGTCAATGAAAAGAGAAGGTCGGCAATGGCTAGGTTCAGCATGTAGACATCGGTGACAGAGCAGCTCCTTCGCCTGTATAAGATGACTAGCATCACCAGCGAGTTTCCCAGCAAGCTCAGCAAGGACACCAGTGCATAAAAGACAACTAAAGCCTTTGTGTTGCTGATTGGGACTCTCTTACAAGGGCTGAAATAATCTCCAGTAGGTGGCATTCTGGTGCTATTCCCAAAGTCTTTCTCAAAGTCATCCCATGTGGTATTATCAGGAGCAACCCAGTAGAAATATTCAGCTTTGGCCATGGTTGGATCTAGGTGAAAGGTTAGGAGAGAAATAGGATTTAGTAACCAAATTCAAGTGTCACGAATGTTTTGGGATAGTATTATTGGCTTCTTTGTTGCTTTGACAACCAGAGTTCACTCCCTTGGACTTCTACTTGAACTTCTGTAGAAGTTAGATTCCCAATGCTGTCAAAGTTCTTAGAGACTCAGTCTGAGTATGGGATAAAATTAAACTCAAGGAAGATACTTTAGCCTTCAGTTGACTCTGCAATTCCCAACTCTATCTCCAGCTACTTTGCCTCCTTTTAGTCATCTCTGTCCTTAGTCATGCCCTCACATTCAGATGCAGCCACCTGGTTGTTCTTATATACTCAGTAAAGAGCCAGCAACAGCAAAACCTAAGGAGGTAAGGTGTATCTGGGTGTCCCTCAATACATAATTTGTGTATGTGCACCCTCATTGTTGTTTTCCATTTTTTGTTTGTTTGGTTGGTTTGCTTTTGCTTTTGTTTTTCGAGACAGGGTTTTTCTGTATTGCTTTGGTGTCTGTCCTGGAACTAGCTCTGTAGACCAGGCTGGCCTCCAACTCACAGAGTTCTGCCTGCCTCTGCCTTCCAAGTGCTGGGAATAATGGCATGCACCACCAACATCCAGCTTTATTTTCCCTTTTAAGAAAGACTTATTATTTCTCATTGCATTTACTTATGTGTGTGTGTGTGTAGGATGCTTGTCTGTATCCAGAAGAAGGCTTCAGATCCCTTGGAACTGGACCTTCAGAGAGTTGTGAGCTGCCCAGAGTGTGTACTGAGAAAACAAACCCTCAAGAGCAATCTGTGCTCTTAACTACCGAGCTTTCTCTCCAGCCCCTTTTTGCCTTTCTTGAAATCTGCCTGGAGAAAATATGTGGGGGGGGGGGGCAATGAGGTGCTTCGTGGACAGAAGTGCCTGCTGCCAAGCCTAACAACTTGAACTTGAGCCCACAAACTTGAAAACTCAAGGTAGAAGGAAAGAGGTTATCCTGCAGGTTATCCTCTGGCCTCCCCACCCAAGTGCATGCACACACACTAAATGTGGAAAAGAAAAAATTTAAATACACAAAAGGGCTGGTGGGATAGCTCCACAGGCAAAAGAGCTTGTCATACAAGCTTGACAACTTGAACTTGCTCCAAGAACCTTTGATGGATGGAGAGAACCAACTCCCCTGGTGAGTATGTATGTATGTATGTATGTATGTATACACACATACACACACACACACACATATATATATATATACACATACATATATTCCTGCATACACACACACACACACACACACACACACACACAATAAGCCTCTACCCAACTGAAAGTTCTCCAAGCTGAAAGCATTTACAAGTTAACCAGGTTAGAAATGAGCTGATCGTTGTGAATGCCCATTCTCTCCATGGTGAATTTGACTAGGGCCTTTAATCCCTACAGAGTTCCATTCGTCATCTGCAAATTGAGGGTAGACAAAGAAGCTCTCACTGGCTCCCGGGCCTTGGATTCTATGGCAGGTGCACTCATATCCCCACACCTTGGGATGCGCTCTCCCTGCCACTGCTTGTATCTTCACAGAAGATGAAAGCTTATCAGGGAGCAACCACACTGAACTGGGGAACCGTCCATCTCACCCACATAACAGGAGAGGAATAAAAGCAAGGGATGAGGGGCTGTGCCACAACCACCTAGGAAGTCAGAGTTCAGGAAACGGCTTAGGAGTCAGGCAGCAGTGGCACATGACTTTAATCCTGCACTCAGGGGGCAGAGGCAGGTGAATCTTTGAGTTCGAAGCCAGCCTGGTCTACAAAGGGAGTGCCAAGAAAGCCAGGACCACACAGAGAATCCCTATCTCAAAAAAAAAAAAAAAAAAAAAAAGGAAGAAAGAAAGAAAGAAGGAAGGAAGGAAAGGAAAGAGTTTATCAGAAATTCCTGCATTCCACAGGAACCAGTCAGTACATTTTCTAAAATTAGATCTAACCAAGCCTCGATATCAACAAGTGTGCTGATACACAAGGGTGGCTTCCTACCTGAGGTACCAGGTGTGTATATTCTGTGTGTGCAGGAGCCTGCAGCTCAGAGGCCAGAATGACCGAGTAAAGAGAAGGGAGAGAAACCACACTAAACCATACCTCCCCTCAGGGCCCCACCCATGGCTGCATTTGGGTGCAGATTAGGTCATGGGACCCAACAGCATCAGAGGTTCTGTGGGCTCAGCAGGGATAACAGGGTGAAGCTGCAGCTAAGGGTGCGCTCTCTGAGTCCTTCCCTCCATAGAGAACCACTTTCTTCACCTTCAGGTTCTTGAGTTTCCCCTCATGTGCTGTCCCTAATAGAACTGGGAACTTTCCAACTTTCCCTGAGGAGAATAAAAAGGAGGGCCTTTGATTTTCTACAACAGAAGTTTCAGAAGTCTGTGGTGGAAAAGACTTGGGAGAGTTTATAAGGGGAACTTAGCGGACGGCTTCGACAGAGAGATGGAGAAGTCTACATTCAAGCTGCATTTGGACAGCTTATGTTGGTGCTGGAATAGAACCCAGAACCCGGTGCATGCTGGGACAATCATCCTCCCACCGAGCTACATCTGCAGCCCCAATGTTTGCTTTCTTTCTTTTTGAGATAGAGTCTTTCATAGCTCATACTGGCCTTGAACTCTATGTAGCTAATGACCATGAGCCTTCATCTATCTCACAAATGCTGCAATTAAAGGTATGCACCACCATGCTCAGCTATGAGAACACCATTTCACTTCTGACATCTTTTGTTTTATTTATTTATTTATTTATTTATTTATTTGTTTATTTATTTTTCGAGACAGGATTTCTCTGTGGCTTTGGAGCCTGTCCTGGAACTAGCTCTTGTAGACTAGGCTGGCCTCGAACACAGAGATCTGCCTGCCTCTGCTTCCCGAGTGCTGGGAATAAAGGCGTGAGCCACCAACACCCAGCCACTTATAACATCTTTTAGGGTCTTTGTGGTAGAGATTTTGGAAGAAAAAACTAGCCTCCTTTTTACACAACCAATTCCAATTATTGTTTGGTTAGAGTAGCAATGAGGATTGGGGCATAGTCACGCCCTTCCCTGGAGTCTAGAGAGACCATCAGGACTAAGAAAATCAGTGAGGGACCAGCTGAGGGTGATGTAGTTACTGCTTCCCATTCTCTTAAAGCTGCCTGAGAGGTCCCTGTGCAGTTCAAAGTTGACCCCTGATGTTATTCCTTTAGCTCAGTGTCCTGGTTAGCTTTAACTATCAACTTAACACAGCCTAGAGTCATCTAAGAAGAGAATCCCAGTAGATGGATTTCCCAGATGTGGGCGTGTCCGTGGGAGACTGTCTTGATCATTAATTGATGTAGGAGGGTCCAGCCCACTGTGGGAGGCACCATCCCTAAGCAGGTCAGGTACAACACCTGTATACACAAAGTTGCCTTTCTGTGTGCCAAGATGAACTTTTCCTGAAAGCAGTTTACAAAGAATTGCACTTAAAATGTAATATTTCCCTACTTGTTTCCTTTTCTGAATTTATGCTTATAAGTCACATAGCAAATTAGCTGTGCTCTATTATCTCCTGTACATGTCATGCTGTAATTCTTCTTTTCCAAATAAAAATGGAGCCTTTGGGTACCACAAATTCAAAAAACAAATTTAAACAAAAGCTAGCTAAGCATGACTCTGTGAGTGAGCCAATAAGCAGCACTCCTCTGTAATCTCTGCTCCAAAGTCCTGCTTAAGAGCCTGCCCTGAATTCCTGCCGTGGCAGACTGTGACTTGTAAGGTGGGATGCATCCTTTCCTCTCCTAAGTTTCTTTCAGTCACAACCTTTTATCACAGCAGTGGCCATGAAACCAGAGCACTTTCAAGCCTCCTTCTGGTCTTACACAAGCTCCACTATGCTGTAAAGATGTGTTTACACAAGAGGCTCCCGCTTTGCTCCATGAGCAGCTAGAGAACAAAGACTCCCTTTCCAATTTGCCCTTTGATCTGTCCTCTGCCAGGGAACATAGTAAGTGATTGCCAAGGGTTGTAAAAAAGAAATGGTGTTTCTCGTATGACTCATGGAGCATGCAGCACCACGGTAAAAAGGCCTGATACACTTAGCCACACACTCACACCTAAGGTATGTCAAAGAGCTTCACTTCCATGCAGGGGGGCTGCCGTTGATCCTGCCAGGGCAGCCAATCTCTGTTGTCAGTGCCAATCTGTGAACGTTTAAATCTATAAATTTAATTTAAATCTATAATTTAATTTAGTTGGCCTATAAACGCCAACTTTTCATGCCACTGGTGTCTACCATCGTGACACTGGCAAACGTGGTGGTCTCCAGGATTCTGCTTGCATTTACAAATAGTGACAAAAAGGATGGGGCTGTCGCTCAGTTGGCACAGTGTTTGCCTAACATTTAGGAAGGCCTGGGTTCAATACCCAGCATGGCATAAAAGTTGGCATGGGAGTCTGGGAAGAGGGCTCAGAAGATAAGACCACTTGTTGTATAAGCATGAGAACTGAAGTTCAAATCCCCAGAACCCTTGTAAAAATCCAAGCATGGCCAAATGCATTCCTATAATCCTAGCACCAGGGTGTAGGTTGCAGAATCAGGGCTAGGTGGTCAGCAGCCTAGCCCTAGGTTCAGTGAGAGACCGTCTCTTGGAAGAGTAAGGCATGGGATAATAAAGCAGGACGCAATGTCCTCCGATGTCTTCCATTGGCATTCCATACCTGTGTGTGTACCCAAACGCATAAAACACATACACCCCACACAATACACCGACCACACACACAAACTCAAAATCTGCTCATAATGGTACATCCCTGTAATCTGAAGTCATCCAAAACTACAGATGGAATTCAAGGCCAGTCTGGAGTGCATGATACTCTATCTCAAAAAAAAAAAAAAAAAAAAAAAGTTGTAGGAACTATAGGCTATAAGGAGACAATTTCTCTGGTGCCACTAACATTGGAAATGGGGTAGTCCCATAAGAGAAGGTACATTCCCGCCAGTCTTCTAAAGAGAAGGCAGCTCTAGGGCAGAAAACACTAGAAACCTAAGAGGAAACTATGGGACCTAAACTGTAAAATACCTCAAGAAAGTATCCCTCCCTAGTTCTGTCTTATGCAGGTTTCCCAGCTGTCAGACTCGAGTCTGTGAGCTCCCACATGCTCAGGTCAGCTGATTCTGTGGGTTTCCCCAGCATGGCCTTGACCCCTTTGCTCATCACTCCCCCCTCTCTACAAATGAACTCCAGGAGTTTGGCTCAGTGCTTAACTGTGAATCTCTGCTTCTGCTTCCATCAGCTACTAGATGGAGGCTCTATGATGGCATTTAAGGTGGTCATCAATCTCATTATGAGGAAAGGGCATTCAGGGTACCCTCTCCACTATTGTTTAGATTCTTAGTTGAGGTCATCCTTGTGGATTCCTGGGAACTTCCCTGGAGCCGGGTTTCTTGTTAAGCCCATAACAGCTCACCCCCCTCTATCAAGGTATCTCTTTCCTTACTGTCCTTCCCCAACTACACCTTCCTGATCCCTCATGTTCTCCTCCCCCCACCCCCGACTCCCCCACCCCCCACCCTCCTTTTTCTCCTACCTCCCTCCCCCTTCTGTCACACTCCCAATTTACTCAGGTGATCTTGGCCCCCAGAACGTGGGTGTCAGGTGGGGGGCTTGGGCAGCCTATGGCCCGCTGGCAGTGGATCCAGTGAAGCCCATTCTCTATGGGGGGATACCTTGCTCAGCCTAGATATGGGGGTGGGGCTCAGTCCTTTCCTAAAAGACGTGTCAGACTTTGATGATTCCCCAAGGGAGGCCTCACCCTCTCTGCTGAGTGGATGGGGGGCGGGGATGGGGAGATGGGAGGGAGTGGGAGGGTGAGGGAACTGGGGTTGTTATGCAAAATAAGATTGGTTTAATTTTAAAAACTAAAAGTTAAAAAAAAAAAAGTATCTCTCCCTTGGAGACCTCCTACACTTGGAGTTCTTTCCTCTGTAATAAATCTACATTCTCTATGAACACAAAACCCTAAGAGCAAAACCCTAAGAAACTGCTAGGAAAAGAGAATTTTCACCACAAGGGAACAGCAGTCAGCAGACAGTGAGGCAGCTGAAAAAGAGGGAGGGGTCCAATCCAGTCCCGTTCAAGATTCAGTTTTAAAACAGGTACATTGGTGCACATCTATAATCCTAGCACTCAAGAGGCGGAGGCAGACGAATCATCTGAAGTTTGAGGCCAGCCTGGGCTACATAGTAAGTTCCAGGTTAGCCATGGCTATATAGCAAGACCCTGTCTCAAAAGACCAAAAGATTATAAACAAATAGGGGATGGAGAGAAGGTTCAGCAGTTAAGAGCACTTGCTGCTCTTGCACGAGACCCAGATTCAGTTCCCAGGACCCATCCTAAGGGCATCTCAAACACCTCTGCACAGACAAACACACAGGCAGAATACCTATGTACATAACACAATAAAACTTAAACTAAATATGATCCAGTTTCAAGTACTTTGAATATAGGTCTTTCTGTTGAGCCAGTTCACCAATTCTTGTGGATTTTAATGAATTACAGAGAGACTGAGGAAGGGCAGGATCTGCCACACAGCCCAGGAGCAAAGGGGAAACGGCCCCCTGAATGAGTGTGGTGGGGGCAGCATCCTTTTCAGGAAGATGGAGCTGAAGGTTGAAGGTCAGAAGCACCTCTCAGCTCCAGGCTGAGAGAAAGGCACAAAGACACAGAGGGAAATACATCTTTCCCACTAGAAAGGCAAGTCAGCCCACCAACGCACTCAATTTGCCTCTCACAAGTGCTCCTGTGTATTCCAAGCACAGTGCTCCCAACAGGGCAATAGTCTCTATTCTAAGAGAACACTCAGGGCCACAAAGATGACTGTGACAGAGGCAGCCTGGGTCCCAGGCAACTGGTAATGTCTCTGTGTGATATCACCCTTACCTCTGTGTGTCTTAAACTCAATGACTTCTCTGCAAGACAGATTGCTGCACAGCAGGGCTCTGGGTTGGCTTTTGTGCATGCATGAACGCATTTAACACATAAACAATCTGTTCACATCCTTCCAGAAGAACCCACTTCACTCTGGAGGTCAAAGTGGAAGAGTGTTTCTCTCCTATCCCTGTGACATCCCCGTGGCCACAGCAACAAGGGTAGAGGGCAAGTATGTGACCTGAGATGAGCCAATCAAAGTGAAGGCCTGGGTGTTTGCACAATGCAAAGTATGTCATGTCATCTTGTGATAACTGATGGACATTTTGCTACCACAGATGACAATGTTGTCCAAGGACCCAAACAAACACAGAGGGAAGAAGATCTGAGAAAATAAAAATAAAATAATAATAATAATAATAATAATAATAATAATAATAATAATAAATAGAGCCAGGGTTTTGCACAAACCTTGCCCAGGACTATCTCCTGTCTGTATTTGCTGTTACACAAACCTATAAATTCCTTATGTAGTTCAAACCAGTTCCAGAGCTGGAGAGAGCTCCGTTGATTAAAAAAAAAAAAAAAAAGCCTCCCTTACTAGTGCAAGGATCTGAGTTTGAGAGTGTGCACACATACACACACACACACACACACACATACACACACAACTAGCATGGTGACACATACTGACACATACTTGCACTTTAATACAGCACTTGGGAAGGCAGAAACAGACAGATCCCTTGACCTCAACAGCCAGCCAATTCTACATGGCAAGTTACAGGCCAGTGTGAAACTCTGTCACAAGAAAGGTGGTTGTACACATACATACTACACAGATGTGCACATGTGCATGCTCACGCACACACACACACACACACACACACACACACACACACACACACACACAAAGAACCAGTTCAAATTGAGTTTTCTGTTCTGTGCAGCTATAATAATGCCCCAATAGGGTGGGTGTTTGGGAAAGCAAAAGCTATCTAAGAGGAGAGTAAACAGAGTGTGGACTATGACTAGACACATAAAATTAAAAAATAAAGTATTAGCAAATATTAAAAAAGAAAGAAAAGCTGGCATAAGTCAGATGTAGTAGCACACACCTATAATCCTAGCACTTGGGAGGCAGAGGCAGGTGGATCTCTGTGAGCTCAAGACCATATACATAAAGAGTTCAAGACAGCCAGAGCTACATTGTGAGATGCTATCTAAAAAATAAAGATTATCAGGCTACAGTGTTGCATGGTTAGTCCAAGTGTTGGGAAAGTAGAGACAGGTAGATCCCTGGGACTCAGTGCCCAGCCAGCCTACTCTATTGTCAAGTTCCAAGCCAGTGAGAGGGCCTGTCTCAAAATCAGATGGATAATAACTGAGGAATGGTACCCAAGGTTATCCTCTGGTCACCACATTAATATATGCACACACGCACACACACACACACACACACACACACATTTCAAGATGAGTGTGTTGATCCACATTTGTAATTCTAGCACTTTAGATGCTGAGGCAGGAGAATCACTGATTAGACCACAATGAAACCTTGTCTGGGGGAAAAAAATAAATAACTTTTTAAAAAGAGCATTCCACTGGTCATGGTAGCATTTATCTTTAAACCCAGCTCTCACTAGGGAGGCAGAAGCAGGAGGATCTCAGGCAGATCTCTGAGCATCCAAGGGCAGCCTGGTCTACACAAATACCAGGCCAGCCAGGGCTGCACAGTAGAACCTTGTCTCAAAAAGCAAGCTGGAGTCTTAATAAACAAACAAAATGAGATAAATAAAAACCAACATAAACTTAAATAAATAAAATAAAAACCAAAATAAACTTAAATAAAATAAAAACCAACCAAACCAAAAGCAAACAATCCTCCCTTGAAGCTCTTGCTGTTCAGAGATCTCTCTCACTTTTTCTTAGTGAGCCAACGTTTACTCTCTGCACAACAACAAAAATTCTTGAACTTAAATATATATGTATATATATATACATATGTATATATACAGATATGTATATATATATACACATAATATGTATTTATTCACTCATTCTTGAAATACTAGGAATCAAATCCTCAGGGCCTTGCAAACGCTAGACAAGCACTCTGCCCCTGAGCTACATCCCCAGCTCTAAGTCCGTTTTAGTTGGCACCTAAAAATCATGCTTCTGGATGCTGTGAGATGCTTTCTTTCATGTGTATACCATGGAATTTTCAATTCAGGGTAAGTGAATTGACCTCCTCAGAAGTCACTTTCTGCGGTGAAAACATTCATAACTCTTCCTATCTTTCTTGAAACATAGACCACGTGATCGTTATCCACAGTCACCCTGGAGTAACAGATCACCAAAATTTCTATCTTCTCTCTTGCCAAGACTTAGAAGCCACTGGCTACCCCATCCTCCTCCTTTCTTCCCTCCCCACTCCCGCAAGACTCTTAGTTTTCATTTCTCCTCCTCCTCCTCCTCCGATTCCAGATGAGGATTTGTCTTTTAGTGCCTGGCTTAATTTCATTTAATACAATGTTCTCCTGTTTATCCCATGTCATCACAAAGGACAGGGTTCCACGGTGTGCAAACATTGTATTTTCTTATCCACTCCTCAGTTGATGGATACCAACTTTCATTTCCTGGCTGTTGTGAACAGAGCAGCAATGAGCTTGCAAGTGCAGATGTTTCACCAGCAGGCTGATTTCATTTCCTTTGATCGAAAACCCAAATCACATGATGGTTCTGTTTTTAATTTGCCAAGGAACTTCCATGGTGCTTTTCGTAATGGCTACATTGATTTACACCCCCACATCAATGTGAAGGGGTTCCTCTTCTCCACCCTGACCAACACTGTCTTTTATCTTTTTATTGACAACCATTCTAACAGCTATGGACTAATGTCTCATGGCAGAGGGGGGGGCGGGGGGGGGCGGGCGGGGGTTGTTAAGTTTTGAGACACAGTCTCATTGTATGGTCCTGACTGGCCTGGATCTTTGTGGACCAGAGTGGACTTGAACTCATGGAGATCTGTCATTCTTTGCCTCCCAAGTGCTGATATAAGATTATGACACCACTTCTGGCTCACTGTAGTTTTAATTTGCATTTATATTATTATGACTGGTGGTGTCGAGTATTTTTCATATAACTATTGGTCATTTGTACATCCTCTCTTCCCTGTGTGTATGTGTGGATATACATACATGTGTACATGCAGATTTGCATGTGGAGAACAAAGATTGATGCTGGGTATTGTCCTCAATCCCTCCCCACCTTATTTTTTAATTTTAATTTTAATTATGTGTGTGCACATTAGTGCAGTGCTCTCAAAGGCCAGGATATGGTATTGGATCCCTGGAGATGGAGTAGTAGGTAGCTTTGAGTCACCTAACATGGGTGCTGGAAACTGAACCCAGGTCCTCTGGAAGAGCAGGCAGCCATCCCTCCAGGCATCCTCCTTAATTTTTGAGACAGGGTGTTGTGAGATACTTAATTATACTGTGTAAAGATATGTCACTGTGATCATTTAATAAGAAGCTAACTGTCTAATAGCTAAGCAGGAAGTATAGATAGCTAGGCAGGAAGTATAGCAGGGACTTCTGGACAAAGACAGCTCTGAGAGGAAGAAAGGCAGAGTTGCCTCCTGGATACAGAGGAAGCAGGACATGCAAAGAGGGAAAAGGCACAAGTCACGTGGCAGTGCATAGATTAATAGTTGGGTTAATTTGAGTTGTAAGAGCTAATTAGAAACAAGCCTGAGCTAAGGCCAAGCTTTCATTAGTATTAAGAAATCTCCGGGACGTTTTCTGTGAGCTGACGGCTCAAAGGAAAGTTCAACTGCAGTAGGGTCTTACACAGAACCTGAAACTCACTGATTCAACTAGACTAGCTAACCAACCAATCCCCAGGGATTCTGACTTTGCCTCCCTAGAACTGAGGTTGCTGATGTGTGCTACCACACCCAGCTTCTCAGAGGTTCCTGTACAGCAGAGACTTAACAGATAGAGCTGCCTCCCCAGTTACTTGCTGTATAGAATCACTAACAATGACTTTCAGCTTCTGTTTTGTTTTTGAGACAGCTTCACTGGCCTCATATTTACAATTGTCCTGCTTCAGCCTCCCAATGCTGGAAGCACAGGTAGGTGCCACCATGCCTGGCTTAATGTTAAGAATTTGTGTGTGTTGAATTTGTATCCTTTTGTCTGGAAACTCTCTATATTACGGCTCCTGAGGCCAGGCATCCAAAACAGAAATATCAGCCAGCAAGTTTCTGTTCCCCTTGAGGGCAGTGAAAGGTGCTCTAACCTATTCCATACATTGCTCCAGTCCTGAGGTTTGCTGGGAAAAGGAAGAGTTCCTTGGCCTGTAGAAGCATTATCCAGTCTCTGCCCGTATCCCATGCACCCTCCACTATGTCCCTGTTCATGGGTTCCTAGGCACGGAACTCATCTTGATAAGGACACCGGTTTTAGAAGGCTGGCGCTCCTTTAATATCCTCAGGGGAACCAACTACTTCCTCAACACCCTAATTCCAAATGAGGTCACATTCTGATGTCCTAAGGGTTAGGTCTTGGACATAAGACTTTGTAAGTGAGCAACACAATTCCGCCCTCCAGAAGCCGTGTGTCACAGCCTCTGGCGTCGCCCTGGGGCACTGCTCCAGTGTGGGGCCCTTGACTGCTGTTTCCTCTTCTGCAGGGGCCTGCTGCTTCATCAGTGATGGGAGGCCCTTACTTTGCCCCAAGCCTGCAGCCCAGCTGTCAGCTCACCAGGCCTTCCTGAGGTCCTTTACCACTAACCACACAGGAACACACTGCATACCTGGCTTGTTCATCACGTGGTTTACAGCTGGTTTCCATTCCCTTGAGACTATAAGCATCAGGAAGACCTGGATCCTTTTGTGGGTTTGTTTTTGTGTGTGCTTTGTTTGTTTGTTTTCTTGCTTTGTTCAAGATTTCTCTACTTGTTTGTTTGTTTTGTTTTCAAGACAGGGTTTCTCTGTGTAGCTCTGGCTGTCCTGGAACTCACTCTGTAGACCAGGCTGGCCTCGAACTCACAGAGACCTGTAGCGTGTGTGTTTCCGCCAGCCCGCCAGCCTGCCAGTCTGGTGTGCAGGCCCCAAATAACACTCTGAGACTCTGTATTTGATACAATCCTGTTGGCCAATTACCATTACTGTTTATGGGCTAGCTCTGTCTTAATTATTAACCCATTTCTACTTATCTAAGTATTTCCATGTGGTCGTCTTATCAGGGAGCCTCAGCAGGCATCCTGCTTCTTCCCTGGGCTACATCTCGACTCCTCCCTACTCCTTCCTCTTTCCTCCTCCTGGTCTCCTAGCCCCACCTATCTTATTTTCTATTGGCCACAGGGCTTTATTAACCAGTATGAGAAACATATATACAGAATAACATCTCCCATCATCTCCTCTTTTCTGTCTAAAGTAAAAGAAGGGGTTTAACCTTAACATAGCAAAATGTACCATACAACAGTTACCAAATAAGAATCACAGTAAACAATATTTAGTCCATTAACATTTTGTAAGACTTTAAGAAAATATCATCTATCCTATCTTTGTGAGTCCAAAGTCCTATATGTAACTTATCTTTAATCCTAACTAAGGAAAACTATAACCATAACTATCTGTCTTCAACTCCTTCAAAGACCACAGAAGGATAATATATAAACTCTAGAAATGACAGAGACAACTCATTGCCTGGTCAGTCACCCGAAGTTCTTCTGTAATGTTCTATCTTCAGCCCATAGGCCATGGTGTGTGTCCAGACTCCTCAACAAGGCAGGAAACTTTAAACTGTCCACCTGTATTGACAGTGTGTCAGTCATTTTTCTCTGTGTTCTGCAGAATGTCTGGCTGCCTTTTCCATGAAGCAGGAATCCTGTATCAATGTCCATCTTGCATCAGCAGTCACCTTTTTGTGGGTCCTGCATGTCCAGTTTCTACAACATAAAGTCAAACAGTCCAGAAGAGCAGTACCTTGCCCAAATGGCTAGTCTTGCCATATTAGAAGCAAACTTCGTAACGAGTTTCTTCAATGTCCATCTTCCTTTTTGATGCAGGTGGTGTTACCAGGAGCAGTTGTGCCTCACTGTCAAGAAAATCCCTAAACCATTTTAAATGCCATATTCTGTAGGTCTTTGAAAGGTTTGAAGAATGCCTATTCATCTCAAATACATCTCTGTATATCTAGAAATCCTAACTAACTTAACTCCAAGTTTTGACTATCATAGGCAATTCTCTAATCTGTACTAAATTATACATTACATTTCCCAATGAGCTATATAAACACAATACCTAAACAAGAGGAGAAATATACATATCACAAAATTGACCTTAAATTGTATCAATAAAAGAAAATCCATTCTAAAGCAAAGTATTCATATCTATACCATAATTCCCTTTTTACCTTTAAAAAGATTGCTTGTGGTTATAACCATTTATAATCAAGCCCATTTAAATGAAAACAAACATTTATAAACAATATTTGGGAATTTGGGCGTCGTTCTTTCCAAACTACTTCCTGCTGGTAGAGGGCGCTGTCATGGGGGTCCAAAGAAGATGGAAAAATCTTGGCTGTAGACTTTGCTTCAGGGGGTCTTGCTTGATCAAACCATTTAAGTCTGGAAGATATCCATAGCTTTTTATTTTCTGTGGAAACAAAAATAGAAATCCCTTCCCCCAGTAACTTGTCCTTAGGCTTAAATTTTGGAGTCAAAGCATTTTTAAAATATATAAATTGAATTAATCCAGCAGCATTTCTTTTATCAGTAGTTATTTTCTCAGCAATCAAATAATTTAAATACAACAGAAGCGCGTATAATATCCAAAATTTCTCTGTGTTTTCCATCTTTACGTGGCTTTTTTATTACTCTATTTCTTCTACTTCTATTTTTACATATTTTGAGACAGCGTTTCTCTATGTAACTTTTATCTGTCCTGGAATTCACTGCATACCAGGTTTACTTTGAAATCACAGAGATTTGTTTGCCTCTGTTTCCCGAGTGCTGGGATCAATGGCGTGTGCCACCACAACCATCCATTTTACTTTCTTTTTGCTTTTTAAACCATTGTATCCTGTTTCCTTTTCTCTCCCAAGCCAGCGTATTTTTTAAAACACAGTGTAAACCTTCATTGCAGTTCTCATACACACCAATGAATTGTTAGCAGAGCTCTTTAAAAGCAAGGCGGTTTTTGCCACTTATGCTAATTTTGGAAACCTCCCTTAAAGGAGCCGCACAACTCTCTGTCTACAGCAAAACAAATCCAACTGAGAAAATGCTGCTACTAAGAAGTCTTGCTAGTCTCTGTTCCTTTGTTTCTAAAACATTTCTTAAGCTCTTATTAGTTTTAAATGAAAGTTCTTATAGCCATGTTGGTCGCCATCTTTAGCGTGTATGTTTCCACCAGCCCGCCAGCCTGCCAGTCTGGTGTGCAGGCCCCAAATAACACTCTGAGACTCTGTATTTGATACAATCCTGTTGGCCAATTACCATTACTGTTTATGGGCTAGCTCTGTCTTAATTATTAACCCATTTCTACTTATCTAAGTATTTCCATGTGGTTGTCTTATCAGGAGCCTCGGCAGGCATCCTGCTTCTTCCCTGGGCTACATCTCGACTCCTCCCTACTCCTTCCTCTTTCCTCCTCCTGGTCTCCTAGCCCCGCCTATCTTATTTTCTATTGGCCACAGGGCTTTATTAACCAGTATGAGAAACATATATACAGAATAACATCTCCCATCAGAGACCCACCTGCCTCTGCCTCCCAAGTGCTGGGATTAAAGTTGTGCCCCATGACCACCCAGGTCCTTTTATGCACTTTGGAGACAGCGTGGCAAGTGGAAGATGAAATAAATGTTACAGAGTTAAACTCCACAGAAAGACTGGTAACCCCAGCACTTGGGAGGTAGAGGACAGTGAATCACAAATTCAAGGTTATCCTGGACTTCAGACTGTCAAAAACAAACAAACAAACAAACAAGACAGGGAGACCCCTCCCCCAGTGATTTCCTCCATGATTTTCTTGACCCTAGGCTCTGGAAAATCACACTACGGAGAAGTTCAGGCTACATGTCTGTAGGAAATGACCTAGCAAGGTCAAGTTTGCCTCAGATCAAGCAGGAGAGGGAGAAAAAAAAAAAGAAATCTACTACTGAAGGTTGGAAGATGTAGTTGTGAGGCTTAACCAGCAGAGGGAAACATTGCCTTCAAAGCAAATCACCACATACCTGCCGTGATCCGATGGAACCACTGTCAGCGGCCTCATAGCTGTAACCTAAGCTCACCATTTAAGGCTTGAAACTCTTCCACATGCGTTCGTTTCCCTCTAGATTCTCCCACGCAAGTGTTTAGCAATTAGCAGAGCGTGAGTAATCTAGCTACAGTACCCATGTGTGCTCAGGAGTTACTGAAGTTGTCATGGGACTCAAGCTTGTCCTGGCAGCCCCCAAACCTTTTCTCCAGAAGGTTCTCAGCCTTTGGGTGACCCTACTTTCTTCTTCATCAAAGCAATTAAAAGCTACACAGAAATCAGGCTTCATTCAATACTAGGCACAGGGCTCAGTTGGTAGTGTTTGTTTTGCTTACACAAAGCCATCACCAGGGAGTGTGACTTAGAGATGAGGCCACCTTCTTGATTTCTTTTATTTCCCATTTCTGACTTCTCCTCCTCCTCCTCTTCCTCCTCCTTCTCCTCCACCTCCTCTTCCTTCTTCTCAAGTCAGGATTGGAGCCAGGCATTGGTAGCTCACGCCTTTAATACCAGCACTGAGGCAAACAGATCTCAGTGAGTTTGAGGCCAGCCTGGTCTACAAAGTGAGTGCAAGACTGTTTACACAGAGAAACCCTGTCTCAAAATACAAACAAACAAAGAATGTCCGAAGCTGTAGCTCCTGCATCCTCTCCTCCCCAAGAGAACTGGAGGTCTTGCTGTGCTGCCCAGGCTGCCCTTGGATGCTTGGGCTTATGCAATGCTTTGCCTCAGCCTCCTGAGATCAGCACCCATCACATGCCCGGGCCTCCCCTCCTTGTACAAAGCACATTGATCCCATGATAGGGCCCCACACTCCCTTGGATACTAGGACACAAACCTGCGGAAACCATCTTAGAAGAAAGGCTTGCTCCCAATTTCAGATGCCTCAGCCTGCTCGGATGTGAGGGAATGGTGGATCATAGCATGATGGCCTAGAAGCAGCTGCCCTCCTTTCCCTGTTACTCCTCTTACTGGATGATGCCTGCCTCCTCCAGGGCAGGCTTCTCCCACTTAGTTATACCGTTCTGGAAACACCTGGACAGACAACCCTGGCCACATTTACTGATCAATCAAGTTACCAATGAACCATGGCAAGGGCTGAGGAGGCAGCACCATGATAGGGTACTTGCTAGCATGTGTGCATTGGGTTCAATCCCCAACACCCAGCATATGTCATGAGAATATAGCATCTCCTAAAAGACTGTCCCAAAACCCAATGTCCTCTCAAAGGTCTCTGCTCCAAATGCCATCACATTGGCATAGTTGGAGTATGTGGGTATGGGAATGCCTTTTTCTGGAAATACCTCTTTCTTCTGAAGGGACTGAATTTTCCAGAAAACCTTGTATGCTGGATAGTTTTGTGTCAATTTGACACAAACTAAAGTCATTTGAAGGCTGGTGAGCACTAACTGCTCTTCCAGAGGTCTTAAGTTCAATTCTCAGCAAGGACATGGTGGTTCCCGACCATCTATAATGAGATCTGGTGCCCTCTTCTGGCATAAAAGTGTACATGCAGATAGAGCACCCATACATAAAATAAATAAATCTTTTAAAAAAAAAAACACTTTAAAAAATAAAGTCATTTGAGAGGATGACAGTAGTGGCAGGCAGATCTTTATGAGTTCAAGGCCATCTGCAAAGCAAGTTCCTATCTCAAAACATAAAAAAAGAAAAAAAGAAAACATTTTTTTGTAACCAACTTAACTGTGCCTTGACTTTTCCGTTACAATCAGCTTTTCCATCTTAAGCTAATGCATAGATTTAATCTTTCCTCACGTTTTCTTTTAAACTCCTGACCCAGAAGAATGTTTGGGTATATGAGTGTTGTGGTAGTCATTTGCTGACAGCACCCAAGACATTGAAATCATCCTTAAAAAAAGCAAATATCCCATAAATGTTGGAAGTGGCATGTGTGGATACTAGCTGGCAAACTCTGCAGATTTAAAACAATTTAGATTTATTTATTTTGTGGTATGTTGATGGGTGTTTTATCAGCATGTACACTACATGTGTCACTGGGACCAGAGAAAGCAGGGTGGGGGGATCGATCCCCTGGAACTGCAGTTGCAGACGGTTATGAGCTGCCATGAGGGTGCTGGGACTCTAACCCAGGTCCTCCGGAAGAGCAGCCAGTGCTCTTAACCGCCAAGCCATCTCTCCAGCCCTCTGTGTGCAGTGTGAGTCAGTTGGAGTCAACAGAGAAATTTTTTTCCCTTGTAAAACTCTATAAAAGAATTTCAAAAGATCTCTGCGCAAAAGAATTTCTCATTCTTTTCCTGTACCATGGTTCCTGTGCTGTTCAATAAATACAGGACAAAGCTCTTTGTTAAGGACAGGTAACAGGGAAAGACACCAGAAACACAGCAGAGGGATGAACACGTCAAGCACACACCACAGACAGGCTACGGACAGGCCAAAGACTACAAACTACAGAGTGACGGAAGGCACGGGGACGGAGGGGAGAATTCCTATTGGCCTCACCCTTGGTCTAAGCCAGCGCTTCTCAACCTTCCTAATGCTGCTGTAATTGAATTCCTTCCTCCTGTGGTGGTGGCCCCCACCATAAAACTATTTTCAGTGCTACTTCATAACTGTAATCTTGCTACCGTTGTGAATCGTAAGGTAAATATCTGTGTTTTCTGATGGTTTTAGATATGAAAGGTCATTCAACCTCCAAAGGGGTTATGACCCACAGTTGAGAACCAACTGGTCTAAACCTCGCCAAGAGAAGGTGCCTTCATTCCTTTTAATGGGTCATTGAAACACTTAGGGCTTTGACTCATGAGTTACTGCTCTATGGAGGACACAAACACACATTCTGTGACAAGCACCATAGCTGTTTGAATAAAACCATTTCCTTCTCTGTGGGCAGGGTTTTGCATATTGGTGAGGTTCCAGAACATTTATGTCTCTGATGTAGGCTTGCTTATTTCCTCTTGCAGGCTTCCAACAGTACCCAGTTCTACCCTGTGTGTCCCAACCAGCAAAGTCGACATTCTGTCTGACAGACTGACTGTCAGTGCAGTCTCCTTGGTTGCAGTAAAAATAAACCATACAAATGGTTGCTGGGGGTGGAGGGCTGGAGCTGGGAACCGGGCAGATGGGAGACAGGTGGGGAAGACTGCTCATTAATAGCTGCTGCTTTTTTTTTTTTTCTTTTTCTTTCTTTCTTTCTTTCTTTTTTTTTTTTTTTTTTTTTTTTTTTTTTGACAAGGTCTCACTTTGTACCCCAGGCTGCCCCTTCAGCTCATGGTCTTCCTGCTTTCACGTCCTGTGTTGATCTGCAGATGTGTGCCGCTGACGTTGGACTCAGCTCCTCAGTAGCTCTTAATGTTTTTTTTTTTTTTAATGATTTGACATAGTTCTCACTATACATTTTAATGTCTAAAAGAATGATTTTAAAGTTGCAAAAAAAATCAGTAATCATTTGGGATGGGGATACAGTTCAGTTGGTAAAGAAGGATACTTACCAAGCATATACAAATCCCTGGGTTCAAACCCCAGTACTGCATATAGTCAGTAAAACGGAATTCTTGCCTAGCATATACAAAGCCGTGGCTTCAAACCTCACACTACACACCTATAATACTGGCACTCAGGAGCTGAAGGCAGAGGGAATGTTAGTTCGGGGTTGCCCTTGGCTACATAGGGATTAAGACCAGCCTGGGCTAGGAGAGACCCTGCTTTAAAGGGAGGAGGCATTCATTTAAATGTGGTGGTAGAGACAGGCAGTAATGGCGCACACCTTTAAGCCCAGCACTCAGGAGACAGAGGCAGGAGGATATCTGAGTTGAAGGCCAGCCTTGTCTACAGAGTGAGTTCCAGGACAGCCAGGGCTACACAGAAAACCCTGCCTCAAAAAAAAAAAAAAAAAAAAAAAAAGAGAGAGAGAGAGAGAAGAGGAGGAGCTGGCAGAAAACCTATGGGACCAGTCAGAAACCTAGGTTTAGACCCTGGCAGCCTCCATTCGTGTTTCTGGCTGTGAATCTTCACTTATACCCATATAAGTGTGTGGTAGAATATTATTTTAAGGTGTGTGATTTTTGTTTATGCTGTATTTATTTATGTGAAGCTGTGATTCTTTGCCTGTCTAAAACACCTGACCGTCCTAATAAAGAGCTGAATGGCCAATAGTGAGGCAGGAGAGGGGGTGAGGGGGAGGTGGGGAGGAGCTGGGGGGTGGCAGGCAGAGGATAAATAGGAGAGCCAAAGAGTGGAGGAGCAGCTAGAGAACAAGGAGAGGAGGACTTCAGGCCCGCCGCCCAGCCGCCCAGCCGCCCAGCCGCCCAGCCGCCCAGTCACGCAGTAAGAAGGAAAGTAAGATATACAGAAATAAGAATGATAAAAGCTGATTAGAAACAAACCAAGCTAAGGCACTCATAACTAAGAATAAGCCTCCATGTGTTTTATTTGGGTGGCAGGTCCTCCCCCCCCTCCCCCCTCCCCCCCCGCCAAAAGCATCGCATAACATGTGTGTTTTTATAAAATAATATAACAAAATATTACCGTATCCTAGATACGAAACTACAACCTGCTCCTATAGAAAAGGTGAGAGCTACCCAGATGAGCCCCAGGATACAGAATCTGAATAAATAGTTTTAAATCCACACTCAGACTGTTCTTCCCACAGAATTCTGGGAACACAAGACACTTTAATTTTCAGAAAGTCTTGTGAAGTCTCAGCTGGCCACAGATTTACTCTGTAGTCAAGGCTAACATTTTAACTGCTGACCCTTGGACCCTACCTCCCAAGTGCTATTTCTTAAGTATGGGTGATCAAACCCAGGGCTCTGAGTTTGTCAGAGCCCTGAGCTACCCACTGTAACTCTGATAAACGAAGAATGAAGCAGCAGAAGCCACTGGAAGGATGTCTTCCTACCTGCTTTCAGCCAGCACTGCCCACTTGGACAAAGGCTTGGGTCCCACGGGCTGGGGCTCTTGTGTCCAGAAGAAGCTCCCCCTGCAGATACCAGCTATATGCGCTGTTTTTCACTTGTAAACATTCTAAAAGACTCACTTCACATTAGAATCTCTAACAGTCCTCAACTCGGGCCTGATTAATTTTCTTGAGTGGTTCTCTGGAGTTATAGGGGTGTTCTGTTTGTTATAATACTGTAGTATATCATAGAAGATATAGAAGGATACATGTAAAGTTATGCATAAAATCTGGGGAGGGGTGTAGCTCATTGCTAGCATGTTTGCCTAGCCTGCATGGAGCTCCAGGTTCCATCCCTAGAACAAGGGGACAGCGAGAGGAACTGTGGAAGCTTGCCCTCCAGGGGCCTCACAGCATTCAGCATTCCAAAGCCTGTCATCTGAGGTGTTTACAGAGATGCCCGGATACAACTGCTAATGGATTGTGTAGTGAAGCCAGATAGGCCTCAGTTCAGATTCTTCCCTCCAGGGCCTCTCTGGCTTAGCATACGGGGTACATCACAAGGGTCAGTTGCAGAAAGTTCTTCTTCTTTTTTTTTTTTTTCTTAAGATTTTTATTTTTATGTGCATCCCTGTTTTGCTTGCATTTATGTCTTTGTGAGGGTGCCAGGTCCTCTGGAAATGGAGTTATGGAGAGTTGTGAACTGCCATGTGGGTGCTGGGAATTAAATCTGGGTCCTCTGGAAGAGCAGCCAGTGCTCTTAACCGCTGGGCCATCTCTCCAGCCTCATTCTACAGAAGTTCTTTATGGACAACTCCAGGACAAAGAAAAAAAAAATAGAGGAAGATGAGTTTTTATAAGTATCTTGGGGGAATAATAGAATAGATTCAAGTTACAAGGGTAACAATGAAGTTTCCTATTGTCTACATTTTATATATTTATTTTATATATTATACTTTATATTATTATCATCTACACATAAATAATAAAGTTGATATATATAAATATGAAATTTTATATATATATAAAACATCATAACACCAGTTCTGCTCCTCAGCAATTTTGTTCAGTTTTGTTTCAATTTTTAATTAATTATATGTGTATGGGTGTTTTTATCTGCGTGTATGTCTGTGCACTGCTTGCATGCCTAGTGCTCACAGAAGTCAGAAAAGAGAACTGGATGCCCTGGAACGGGAGTTAACACGATGAGTCACCATGTGGGTGCTGGAAACTGAAACTGGGTCTTCCAGAAGGGCAGCCAATACCCTTAACCACTGAACCATCTTTCCAGTGAGCTGCCTTCAAACTCACTAAGTAGCCTGAGGATGGCCTTACATTTCTGATCCTCTTGCCTCCACCTGCCATGTGCTGACATTATAGGCATGTGCCACCATGTGGTTTACAGGTGCTGAGGATGGAACCCAGGGCCTCAAGCATGCTAGATAAATACTCAACTCACTGAGCTACATTCCCAACCTCAACAAAAGCTCTTTTACCGCCATATTCAGTGAGCACATGCTGCAATTGTTAGTATTTAGGCATTTCTACTGGCCTGCCCTTGGGGTTCTAACACGGTATACCCTCAGCTGTAACCACTGAGAGCACCACCTGTGCCTATTCACCACGTCCCCTTTTAAAAGGGCCCTGCCCACCTCCCATGCTCCTCTCTCTTTCTCTCCCTCTCTCTGCCTCTTTCCTCTCTCTCTCTCTGCTCCTGTCCCTGGTGGCCTGAGACCAGTCTCCCTCCTACCCTTTCTCCTTTTTATAATCCCTTTCCCCTAATTAAAAAACAAAAGCCCTTTGCTTAAACTCTGTCACATGGCATTTTCTCTCTCGAGCTGTTTTTTAAGATTACAACAACAATAAACTACACAAAGTACAAAAGCCTGTGTACCTGTGGGCTAAGCATGTCTGTGGCATAGAAAAGCCAAAAGGAGAGTAACTATATAAATAAAAATATAACAACATGTTCAAATTACAAAGGATGGCAAGTAATGCATCCTGGAAGGAGCAGTTGAGTTGTGTTTGCTTGTTTGCTTGTTTGTTTAAGAATGAATAGAAGTTCCCTAGATTGACCTGGGGAAGGACTGCCACGCAATCAGAAAGACTCAAAAGGTACCATGCAATGAGACAATCCAAGATGACCAGTAAAGAAGAGAGCAGCTAAAGACCAAATCATAGCACCATACCATAGCACACTTCAGAAAGATACCTCTAGGACGCAGTGGCCTAGACTGTTGAGGGACCAGGAAAATACCAATTCTGTCCACTGTCCAAGTGTCTGGAACACCTACTATGCACTCAGATCTCCATCCTCAGGGATTGAGTCTAGAAAGAGCCACAGTATAGGGTGAAAAGAGCCAAGGAAAAACACTCTTACTCTGATTTAACCCCAGGACTAGGGCTGGAAATCCCACCAATCCCTGAGCTTGCACCAGAATCAGGCTACCAAAACCCACCAATCGCAAGCCACCTTGGAAAGCTCCACCTACCAAGAAACTCTATATATAAAGTTCTGTGTCCTGTTTACTTTGCTGATGCTTCTCACTAGATGCAATCACCTTCCAAAGTTCTTCCAATAAACCTCTTGAGTGAGGTTTATTGTACCATGTAACATTTTCGTCTGGGCAGAGCCAGAGTAAAACCAAACTTTTGCTTGGGAAACTTTCCCCTTGCAGGGCAGAACTATAACAACTTCACTGGGGAAACCCTCCCCTGCCAGAGCAGAACTGTTACACTTGCACTGGGGAAACCTTTCCCTGGAGCAGAGCTGTAAACTATACATTGACAGTGACTTTGTGCTATTCCTTGGCTCCCCACTGCCAGGATATCTTTCCATCTGAGCTGCAATGCTTACACAAGGTAAACAGCACCCTATGTTTTCCAAGGTCTGGGTAATGAGTATAGGAGATAACAGACCCATCCTCTGAAAGGGAGGCTGGAAGTCAAGGTCCAAGAGGGAAGGAAGTATGGACTAAATGTGATGTCCTGCATAGCATGGGGTGGGGTTTGCATGCCTGGTGATAATGTCTCTCAAGCTGTCTGCATTGTGCATTCTTAAAGAGCAGGACACAGGTCCAGGAGTGATGGCACAAGTCTTTAATCCCAGCTCTCAGGGGCAGGCAGATCTCTGTGAACTCAAGGCTAGCCTGGTCTACTTAGAGAGTTCTACTGTGTGTGTGTGTGTGTGTGTGTGTGTGTGTGTGTGTGTGTGTGTGTGTTTTATTTCACGTACATTGGTGTTTTTGCCTGTATGTATGCCCTTGTGAGAATGTTGGCTCCTCTGGAATAGGAGCTACAGACAGTTGTGAGCTGCCATGTGGGTACTGGGAATTGAACCCAGGTCCTCTGGAAGAACAATCAATGTTCTTAACTGCTGAGCCATCTCTCCGGCTGCCCCTACCCTATCTCTAAAAAACAGAAAAGGCACAGAGCAGACAAGCTGCCTCCTGCCTTAATCCAGGCCTTTAAGTACATCTTGTCCCTGAGAGACTGAGCTGGGGGCCTGCTGTTGCTGCTGCAGTGTTCTCTTTGGAGCCATATGGGCCCTATCTCTGCTCTCTCCCTGAGTCCACACATGCCTGCATAGAGGTGTGACAGCTGCCCATCCACTGTTCATCTCTCTTCCTCTTTGTCTAGCCGGTCCTCAGTGTGATGAAGCTGATCTGAGCCATCTGATTAAGCACAAAAGAGAAAGTTGTTTAATTAAACCATGGGATGGATAGGGCAGATGGTTCAGCAGCTAATGTGCTTCCCAGGCAAGAGTAAAGATCTCAGTTCAGATACCTAGAATCCACTTAAGTGTTAGGAGGGAGTGGCAGGCCACCCGAGATAGTAGAACTCCAAGCTCTGCCTCAATGAAGAAAATAGGATTAATGGAAGAAGACTCCAGCTGTCAGCCTCTGGCCTACACACACACACACACACACACACACACACACACAGGCAAACATGCATACATGCATGAATACCCATCACACACAGACAAAAACAAAAATCAAACCACTAGATAGAAGAAAATCACAGAATTATTTTTAAATTGTAACATTATTAGTTATTAAACAAAGGATTATTTTGAAATACCTAAGAAAATACAGTCTCAGTCCTATACCAGTAAAAGACATGAAAAGCACCATTAAAAATACATGCTGAGCCAAGCCATGGTGACACCTGCCTTTAATCCCAGCACTCAGAAGGCAGAGGCAGGTGGATCTCAGTGAGTTCAAAGGGAGCTTGGTCTACAGAGCCAGAGTTACATAGTGAGACCCTGGCAGAGAGAGAGAGAGAGAGAGAGAGAGAGAGAGAGAGAGAGAGAGAGAGAGAGAGAGAGAGACAGACAGATAGACAAGGAGGAAAAGGAGGAAAGGAAAGAAAGGAAAAAGAAAAAACACATTACAGGAGCTGAGCACAGGCTCAGCAATTAAGAGCATTTGATTCCCAATACCTACATGATGGTTCACAACCATTTATAACTCCAGTTAGAGGCTCCAACATCCTCTTCTGGCCTCTGTGAGCACCAGACACACATGTGGTACACAGACCTACATACCAGCACAATTCCCATACATATAACATATAAACAAATCTAAAAAGTAAATAAAAATAAAGACATGACACAGGCCACAATTCACATTTGAGACATTTAATCTCACTGATAATTGCAGAGAAGTGAATTAAAATGAACTCTCCATTTTCTTTTGATAGATAGGACTAAAAGGGGTCTAGCCTGCTGTTAGCAAGGGAGGGAGACAACAGATGCCCCTTTGTGCTGGGAAGGGAGCCTAAGTTGGCACAGCCTTTGGAGGGTCATTTAAAAGCCAAGGGTCCAAATTTGAAATGAGCATGCATGTTATGCACTTTGGGCTCCCTGGGGATTTATTTTAAGGAAATCATGGCACAGGTGTGCCAAGCTGTTTGAATAAAAATGGGCATCGTATTGAAAAGCTGTAAATGGGGCAGGAGGTACGACTCACTGGAAGAGTGCTTGCCTTGAAAGTACCAGGCCCTAGGTTCAGTCAGCACCACCACCAATTCAAGGAGGAAGAAAAGGAGCTGGAAAAGTTAAAGCCAGCCTAAATGTCCATTAGTGAGGGGTTTTTGCTTGTTTATGAAGATCAGAGACAATTCTATTAGAAACCCCCAGGGCAGGCAAGCTATAAACCTCAGCAGCTGGCAGAGAAGGGAGAAGGAGTGGGTTTAAACCAGCAAGCAGGCAGCATGGTGAGCTTTAGAGAAAAAGAAAAAATGAAAACTAGTCCTGTCTGAATCAGAACGGTGGGCAGAGCCCATCCATGTGGGGAATCATAAGGACTGCTCATTGGTAAGGATTTGGTTAAACTAGTTTATGAGGGTAGATGTTATAATGTTATAAGGACCAAGCAGGCATTTTTACAGACAGAACTGACAAAAGCTTTGTGTGTGTGTGTGTGTGTGTGTGTGTGTGTGTGTGTGTGTGTGTGTGTGTGATGCTGGGAATCAAACTTGGAGCATTGCACATTTTTTTCTTCCATCCTTCTTATTCTCTTGATTCCTCTTCCTCTTTATCTACAGTTTGTATTTTATGTGTGTGGGTGCACTGACTATGCATATGTCTGTGCATCATGTGTGCACAATGACCTCAGAGGCCAAAAGAAGGTGCCAAAGCCCCCTGGAACTGGAGTTTCAGACAGTTGTGAATCATCATGTGGGTGCTGGGAATTGAACTTGGGTCCTCTGCAAGAGCAGCCAGTGCTATTAAACTACTGAGTCATCTCTCCAGTTCCCTTATATTTAATAGAAAAATTTCCCAGCCATGGTGGTTCATGTCTTTAATCCCAGCACCTGGGAGACAGAGGCAGATGGATCTCTGTGAATTCAAGGCCAGCATGGTCTAGAGTGAGTTCTAGAACAGCCAGGACTGATGAGGGATGTTCTTCTGTATATATGTTTATGTTATTGGTTGATTAATGAAACACTGATTGGTCAGTAGCCAGGCAGGAAGTATAGTCAAAACTATGAGATGAGGAGAATTCTGGGGAGAGAGGGCAGAGAGAGAGAGAGAGGCCACCAGGGAGAGATGCCATGTAGAGACCAAAAAGATAGGATGCGCCAGGAGTTCTCTGGTAAGATAAGGCCATGTAGAAATACAATATATATTAGTAGTTATGGGTTAATAATTAAAAGAGAGCTAGCCAGTAAGAAGCCCTAGCCATGGGCCAACAATTAGTATAAGTCTTTGTGTGTTTATTTGAAGCTAATCAACTGCAGGACCAGGCTGGAAAGAAATTCCAGCAACTGTTTACACAGAGAAACCTTGTTCCTACCTCTCCCCCCCAAAAAGAAAGAAGTGATGGGGAAGTCCTTCTATGTATATGTTTGTCTTATTGCTTGATGAATAAAACGCTATGGCCAATAGAGGCAGGGAGATAGGTGGCACTAGGAGATGAGGAGAATTCTGGTAAGTGTAAGCAGACAACAGACACCATGTGGGACTGGGAAGGCAGGACACACCAGACCCTTCTCTGGTAAGATAAGACCATGTGGAAATACTTAGATTAATAGAAATAGGTTAATAATTAAGACAGAGCTAGCCAATAAGAAACCCTAGGCATCGGCAAACAGTTTCATAATATAGAATGTGATTATTTGGGACAAAAAATGACTGCAGGAACCTCACGATGTTACAAAGAAGAAAGAAATTCCTCTCCTTGAGTGGTTTTTGTTGCTCACAGGGCAAAGATAAAGAATACAAACATAGCTTGGCCAAGTTGTCTCATGCACATAATTCTGGCACTTGACAGGTAGAGGCAAGATAGTCATGACTTTCAAATCCATGGCTTCCCAGAAAGAGTGAAGATCACTTCATAGCCATGGTAACTTCTGAAATTTGTCTTCCACAGAGACCTTGCACCCACTTCCCAACGGCAGGGGTGCAAAGGCCTCAATCTCCACAGATCTCACCTACTCACTCATCATATTGAGCACCTACTGTGTGTTGAGTGGGCACTGTCCATGGAGTAAAGAACACAATAGCCATGGCCCTGAGTAGCTTAATTCCACAGGAGGACAACTGAATTTACTGCCCTCCCTCAAGCCAGGTACAATAGTTAATAGCTGTAGTCCTAGTACTTTAGAGGCTGAAGCAAGATGATCATCAGTTCAAGACCAGCCTGGGTTGCAGGTCAGTCAGAGCACAATACATATGCACCACACACACACACACACATACACACACATACACACACATACACACACACACATACACACACATACCCCAGGGCATGGAATTATAGACATGTAAACCCAGGGATTGTCACCTTGGTTACACAGTCTGGACTCTGTCTTTCTCTTAAGAAGCCCATACCTTTCACTTGAGCATGGGGTATGTTTTACTTTATCAGCTCTTTGAGAAGCCCATGTCCATGTTCTTAGGTGTGTCTTTCTTCTGCTCTTAACCTCATACTTAAGCCTATATAAGATCTTTCTATAGGCTTTATATAGGTGGGAGAGATGGAGTTCAGAAGACATCTTGCTCTTCCAGAAGACCCAAGTTCATTTCCCAGAACCCATGGCCAGTAGCTCACAGCCATCTGTAACTCCAGCTCCAGGGTGGTTTGCCCTTGAAGGGACCTGAACTCATGGAAACATTCCCACATGCGTTTGTGCATGTGCACACACACACATACACACACACACACACACACACACACACACACACACACACACACAATTTAAAATACTAAAATACTACAATACTAATAAAATGAATATTAAAATAATAAAATAATAAAAATGAATATTTTCTAAGAAGCAGAGGCTGGAGAGATGGCTCATCCTTAGGAGTGTTTGCTGCTTTTGCAAAAGACCCGAGTTCAGTACCCAACACCCATGTGAAGTGTCTCACAACACCCTGTAACTCCAGCTCCAAGGCATCTGATGCTCTCTCCTGGCTTCCACAGGCACTTGCACACATGTGGTATTCACTCACACAGAAGCCATGCATGCCCATGAAATAATAAAATAAATCTTTAATAATGAAACAAGGCCAAAAAATGAATTTTTAAAAGATTAACAATAACATAAAGAGCCAGGTGTGGTGACGCTCAGCTTTAATTTTAATACTAGTACTTGAGAGACAGAGGCAGGCTGATCTCTTTGAGTTCAAAGCCAACCTGGTCCAGATAGTGAATTCCATAACAGTCAAGAGTATGTAGAGAGACCCTGTCTCAACAAGTCAAAAAAAATTTTTTTTTTTTAAATCCTCCATGTTTTGGCTTGGTTTTTAGAGACAGAGTTTCTGTAACAATTAGCTTTCTGACTTGGCAGGTCCCACTGCCCTTCACAGCCCCTAAGAAACATGTGGGTACTATATTAATTATGAAACTGTTAGCTGGTTACTAGTGTTTCTTATTGGCTAGCTCTGTCTTAAATATTAAATCATTTCTAACAGTCTAAGTGTTTCCACATGGTCTTGGCTTACTGGGAATGCCGGACCTGCATCTCTTTTGCCTACTACATCTCTGCATAGAAAAAAGTGATTTCCTGTTTGTCCCTGCTTATTTTCTGATTCTGCCCAGATATGTCACTTCCTGTCTGTCTGTATAGACCTCCAGACCTCTATGGTTAGCTAGTGGCATGCTATGTCACTTCCTGCCTGGCCAATCAGTGTTTTATTTATCAACCAATAAGACAAACATATGTACAGAAGAACATTCCTCATCATCTCTTCTTTTCTGTAAAATAAAAAGGAGGGTTTTAATTTTAACATAGTAAAATTACATATAAAAAAGTTATTAAGCAAGAACTATAATACAATATTTAGCCCATAACAATTTCAAGAGTTAAAGAAAATATTCCATCATCTATCCTATCTTTGTGATTCTAAAGTCTTATTAAGTAACTATCTTTAATCCTAACTAAAGAAAACTATAACCATAACTATCTGTCTTCAACTCTAAAATTGGCAGAGACATTTGCTACCTAAACAGTCATCCAAAGTTCTTCTGTAATGTTGGGACATCCATCTTCAATCCATAGGCCATGGTGTGTCTGACAGACTTCTCAATGAAGCAGGAAATTTTAAACTGTCTGCCTGTATTGGCAGTTTGTCAGTCATTTTTCTCTGTGTCCTGCAGGATGTCTGGCAGACTCCTCCATGAAGCAGGAACCCTTCAGGACTGTTCATCTTGTTTTTCGAGTTCAGCAGTCACTTTCCTGTGGGTCCTGCATGTTCAGTTTATGCAGCAACAGTCAAACAGTCTAGGCAAGGTTTGCAGTCACTCTTTAGCAGTTTCTTGTCCAAATGGCTAGTCTTGCTATATCAAAAGCAACCTCCATAACAAGTTTCTTTGATGCCCATCTTCCTCTCAGACGTAATTGGTTTTGCCAGGAGCAGTTGTGTCTCATATTCACTAAAAACCCTAAACCATTTTAACTGCCATATTCTGAGGGTCTTTGAAAGGTTTGAAGACTATCCATCTCAAATATATCTCTGTATATCTAGACATCCTACCTAACATAAATTTTGACTATGATAGGTGATTATATACAAGCTATATTTAATTATGCATTACATTTTAAAGATCTGTATGAACAAAATACCTAAGCAAGAGGAGAAATTTACATACCACAAAATTGACCTTTAATTTGTATCGATAAATGAAAATCCATACCAATGCAAAGTATTCATTCCTATATTATTTTCCCCCTTTTTTCTTTAAAAAGAGATTGACTGTGATCATTACCATTTATAACCAACATCATATAAATGAAAACAAACATTTATAAACAATATTTGGGAATGTGGGTGTTGTTCTCCTCAAACCGCTTCCTACTGTCAGGGGCCACTGTCTTTGGGATCCTAAGAAGACCCAGAAATCCTGGCTGTAGTGATCTGCAAGGCTGCCTTTTTCCAGCTGTTTTGAATGGTGGATCACCTGGGCCACTGCTTCAGGGGGTCTTGCTTCATCAAACCATGTTAGTCTGGAAGGAATCCACAGCTTTTCATTTTCCGTGGAAACACAAATAAAATCTCTTCCCAAGTAACACACTTAATTCTTACACTTAAATTTTGAAATCAAGGCATTTTTAAATATATAAATTGGATTAATTTAACAGAATTTCTTTAGCAGTCGTTGCTATTTTCTCAGCAGTCAAACAATTCAAAGAGAACACAATAGCATACAGTATCCAAACTCTCTGTGTATTTTCCATCTTTACATGGCCTTTTTATTACTCCATTTCTTTTATTTCTTCCTTCTTTTGAGACAGGGTTTCTCTGTGTAACTTTGGCTGCCCTTGAACTCTCCTTGTACATTAAGCTGGCCTTGAAATCACAGAGATCTGCTTGCCTCTGCCTCCCAAAGGAATGCTAGGATTAAAGATGTGTGCCACCACACTACTCTATTTCTTTATATGTGTGTGTGTGTGTATGCATATATATGTATTTATACATATATATACAATTTATCCTGTTTCTTTTCACTCACAAGCCTATGTATATTTCTAAACACACTATAAATCTTGAGGTATCTGTCTTACTATATGTTTTTATCTTTTTCTGGCCACAAGTCTTTTATCTGCTTGCTAAGTAACATTGTTAAAATTAAAGCCACGGCTGTTGTAGCCATGGTCTTTCCAAGATGGGGGGGTTTGGGGGTGGTGGGGGGGGGTGGTACATTTACCACCATCACTGAGAGCTGTGCTCACCACCTTGGACTATGCTGCCATCAAGAAGCATGCTGCCAGCATGGAGATATGGTCATTGCCACTGCTAGCTGCTTGTACACACCATTGAGTAGTTAGCAGGGCCTCTTAAAAATGCCCTGTGTTTTTTTCTGCTTATGCCTAGTCAGGAAACCTCTCTTAAAGGAGCCTCTTGAGCCTCTGCTTGTCTCTAGCAAAACAGAGCCCGCCTGAAAAAAATGCTGCTACCAAGAAGCCTTGCTTGTCTCTGTTCTTTTTTTTCTAAAATCCCTTTTTAAGCTTTTGTCAAATTTTAAGTGGAAGTTCTTAGTCCTGCTTTATAGGTGCCATTTTGTTACAAGCACCTTCCCATCAGCCTGGTCCCACAGCTACATGAGCCCCAAATAACACACAGAGACTCTGTATTAATTATAATAGGTTTCTCCGTGGAAGTCACCTTATAGACCAGGCCGGCCTTGAACTCACAGAAATCTGAGTGCCTCTGACTCCCAAGTCCTTGAATTAAAGGTGGTTGCCACCACCAACCAGCTCCCTCTATGTTTTTATTTTAATAAAAAGCACAGTTTTTATTCACATTCATACCAGAAATCTGAACATAACAGCCTATGAGGGACACACACACACACACACACACACACACACACACACACACACACACACACACACCATGCAAAACATCTATACACATAAAATGAAACAAAGTACGTGGTGGAGGGAATAAATGGAGGCAGTATTTTTGTTGTTATTTTTCAAGACAGGGTTTCTCTATGTTGCCCTGGATGTCCTGGAACTCACTCTGTAGATCAGGTTGGCCTTGAACTCACAGAGATCTGCCTGCCTCTGCCTCCCAAGTGCTGGTACTAAAGGCATGTGTCATCAACGCCCGGCTTGACATAAAGTAATCTTAAAAAAATTAAGCACAAGGCAAAATATGGCATGTGCCTATAATCTTAATACTCAGGAGGTCAAAGCAGGAGGATTACAAGTTTGAGGTGAACATAGTCTAGACAGTAAGTTTCCAGGCCAGAAAATATTAAACTTCACCCAAAAGGATAAATTAGGAATAAATTTAAATAAAGAGATGAAAGATTCCTACACTAAATCTAGAAAGCACTAGTGAAAGACATTGAAAAAAATCTATAAAATGGAATGACACCCCATGTTCATAGGCTGAAACTGTTAACGTCACTAAGCTGTTACTATTTAAAGCAATTTATAGCTTCAGTGCGATCATTATCAAACTTACAATGGCTTTTTCTTTTTCTTTTGCAAAAATTGAAACTCACCTTCAAACTGATAAGAAGCTGCCAGGGCCTCTGAGTACCAAAACATCATACTTTCTGGTTTCTTTTGTATGTCAGTCATGACAGTGTTATGCTGGCATGTAGCTAGATGTGTATAGAACAATGTAATAGGTCTTAGAATCTAGTGACAAACCAAAATATTTGCAACTGATTGATTTTTGGCAAAGTGCCAATTAATGGGCATAAGATTCAATCTCTTTAACAAATTGTGAATAATTAAATAACAGGACAACACTAGAATGAAGCTGTACGCTTGCCTCATTTTCTTTTCTTCCTTGCCTGTGTTAAAACTTAAACCCAGGACCTCATGAATGCTATTTAAGTGTTACCTAACTGAGCCACACACCTTTCCTTGTTCTATATATAAACACCAATCCATACTGGATCAATGCCTTAAATATAAATGCTCTAACTGTAGCATTATTAGATGAAAACATATGAGTAAATATTCATGACCTCAGAGCTGGTCCTAAAAGCATAAGCACCAAATAAAAGATAAACTGCTCTTCATCAAAATTAAAAACTTGTGATTGGCATATACAAACTGTTCTTCCAAACCCTGCATGAGTCCCTCAAGAACTATCCTTTCCTACAGCCAGCTGAGAGTCAGCAGTGAGCTGTGTTTACTGGAAACAGAAATTTATCAATTTGTTGTTTAAACATTAAGAGGCTTAATGTGCCTTCCAGGAAGCTGTCTGCTTTGCAAAAATCACAAGTATCGAACATCTCGTTTTGGCATAAAAGTAGAAGCATACTCCTTTTTATTAATAGACTATCAAATGCTCCCATTTCTACTAAAAGAAAGGCATGCCAGATTATTGGTTTGCCTGGGGGCTCTGTGTCTTGGCCCAACTTTATAAAGAGAGGCAGAAATCCATACTATATTCAGTTTGTCTGGGTGGAAGGTGATGCAGCTTGCTCTGGGTAGAGTGGTGGTGATGAACAGATGTACATTTGTGTGTGTGTGTGTGTGTGTGTGTGTATTGATCCTTTTTCTTTAGTGTGTGTGTGTGTGTGTGTGTGTGTGTGTGTGTGTGTGTGTGTGTGTGATCCTTTTTCTTTAGTTTCCAGAGTACTAAGGTTGCAGATAGGAGGAGCTACCATACCTGGCTTGAAGGAGAGCCTCGAAGCCAGTCATGCTTTGTTCTCAGATAAACCCAGAACTGACCTATTTGGCAAGTCTTAGCTAGCCAAGTTGCTTCAGGGACTTCCTGTCCCTACCTCCCGACTACTGGGACTACAGTTGGATGGGCTACCTTGTCTGCTTGGGGATCCGAATTTCAGCCCTCATATTTGTGTGGCAAGCATTTTATACACTGTGCCATCTCCCCAGCCCCAGAAATAGATTAATTCGTTTTTATGTATATGGATGTTTTGACCCCATGTATGTCTGTGCACTGTGTACATGCAGTGCCCTTGGAGGTCAGAGGAGGACATCACATCTGATGGAGCTGGAGTGACAGATGCTGAATCCTCTGCAAGAGCAGCAAGTGCTCTGAACCACTAAGCCCTCGCCCCAGTCCCCAGAAGGCTATTTTAAGAGTTCCTTTGATGAATTTGATAGTTGCTGCACTAGTTTTCCATGTGGAGTAAAAAGCTGCCACAATTCAAATCCTTAAACACCATTTACTATCTCAGTGTCTGTGGCTAGCAGTCAGATGCAGCATGGCTGGGTGCCCTGCTCTGGATCCCACCAGACTTCATTCCAATTGTTGGCCGGGGCTGTGGTTTATCTCAGGCCTACTTAGGGTAATGATCTATTTTTAAGCTTCTTCAGAATGTTCGTAAAATTCAACTTCCTGCATCTATAACAGTGCTATTATGGCATGTTAGTCCTTAACAAACATGACAGCATACTTCTCCAAAGCCTGCAAAGGGCTACGTGCTTGCTAGGCCAGGTGCTGGGTTTGATCCCCAGCACCACTTAAACCAGGCAGGAGGATTAGAAGTTCAAGGCCATCATAGTTTGAGTCTAGCCTGGTCTACATGAGACTCTGAGTTGGTAACAAACAAAAACATGTTCAAGGGGTCTCTCTCATTCCAGGCTTTGAGTGAACAACTTCCTGTTACCTTTCACACAATTCTGGCTGACAGCTATCTTCCGGCAGATGTCACAGTGACCTGACAGTTAGAGGTTCCGCACACGAACCTGGTGCCTGGGTTGTCTTTAAAAGGGTGCTGGGTCTCCTGGAACTGGAGTTCCAGAAAATTGTGAGCCTCCATGTGGGTTCTGGGAGTCAATCTCAGGTCCCTGGAAGACCAGCTACTGCTTCTAACCACTGAGCCATCTGTTTAGCCCCTTGTGTTTAATTTTCTAATGTGCAATGTCCTTCTTATAAGACTCATGTAACCCAGGCTGGCCTTGAACTTGCTGTGTACCCAAGAATTACCTTGAACTTCTGATTCTCTGCCCTTCACTCACCAAGTGCCAGATTACAAGCATGTGCCCCTACACCCAGCTCTGTAATGTTACAATTTCTATTGCTTCTATATTCCTTTGTATATTTTAACGTATTTTCTTAGTGGTTGCCATGGGGATTACAGCTGGCATCCTAAACTTGGAGAAATTCAGTTTGAATTGATACCAACTTAGTTCAATAGTAAACATTAACTCCACAGCTATCCCAGTACTGTCCATTCCTTTCTGATATTATTGGCCCAAATGACGTCTTTATGTATCATATTAATTTTATGCATTTATGCTTCAAATTGTATAAGAAATAGAGGCATGGTGTTAAAATACAATTATAATAACTTTTTTGTTTGTTTTGTTTTTCGAGACAGGGTTTCTCTGTAGCTTTGAAACCTGTCCTGGAACTCACTCTGTAGATCAGGCTGGCCTTGAACCAGAGATCTGCCTGCCTCTGCCTCCCGAGTACTGGAATTAAAGGCATGGCTTGTTGCAGTATATTTGATCACACTGTGAACCCCAAGATTACATTATTTACCAGAAAAACTTGCTTCTAGTTGTGGTGTGGCTCATCCCTAGCACACACCTTTAATCTAAGAGCTTTCTGTTTGAATATTGTAAACAGGATTTTAAAAATAAAGTCAATTTTAGGTTACAAGGTTGAGCAAGCAAACAGTTGACAGGAAAGAAAAAAAAAAAACCATAGAGAATAAGAGGGCATCAGGAGGGCAGATAGAGAGATGAACAGGAAGTAGAAGGAAGGAATATTCAGTTTAAGGAGTTTTGTTTGAGAATGCTCTTTCTGGGATATCATCAGAAGTATAAGGTCAGCTGGGTGCTTTCTCAACCTCTCTGAGCTAGCAGATTTTCACCCCAGCATCTAGCTCCCTGAATCTTCATTGGTAAGATCAAATGATTAAGATTTTGTTAAAAAAACAATACACTTGCACATGCGCAAGCATGCATGAGCATACACACAAACACAAAGTATTGATACAGCAAATTTCTTGATGTTTTAGAAACAATCACTTTCCCTATTTTGACCATCAGGGTTCAGCAAAGTAAAGATCCCGTCATGAAGTTGTTGCCAGGGCTGGTGATATGGCTCAAGTTTGATCCCCAGATCCAGGGTGGAAGACGAGAATGGACTCCTGAATGTTGTTCTCTGAGTTCCACATGCATGATGTGACAGACACACACACACACACACACACACACACACACACACACACACACACACACACACCGATAAAAATCTCAGCGCTGAAGAGATGGCTCAGTGATTAGGAGCAGTTGCTACCCGTACAGAGAGTCTGGATTCAGTTCCCAGCACCCACATTGGGTGGCTCACAGCTATCTCTAACTTTAGTTCCTGGCCTCTGACATCTCCAGTCTCCAAAAGCACCCACACTCATGTGCGTATACCAACATGCAGACACACACACCTACACATACGTTTTAAATAACAATAAATCTTTACATTTTTAAAAAATGAGAGTGTTAAAGATGTTGACATTTAATTTTTTTTTACAGATTTATTTTATAGGTATGATTATTTTGACTACATGTATGCATGCACACTGCCTGTGCACCTGGTACCCACAGAGTCGAGAAGAGGCCCTCAGGTTCCTTGGAACTGGAGTTATGAACTACCGCTTGGGTTCTGGGAACTGAGCCTGGGTCCTCTGCAAGAGCAACCAGTGCTCTTAACTGCCATCTCTCCAGCCTCCTTGACACTTGTAGTTGTTTTTTGTTTTGTTTTTCTCTTTGGGGGTCACCACCCAGTTCCCAAATAAATGCACGGAGACTTATTTTAATTTATGAATGCCCAGTCTTAGCTTGGCTTGTTTGTAGCCAGATTTCTAACTTAAATTATCCCAATTCTCTTTAATTATATTTTGCTTCTGGGATTTTTACTTTTCTATATACTATATATCTTTCCTTCTTACTCTGTGGCTGGCTGGTTGGCTATGTGGCTGGGTAGCTGGCCTCTCTGGCATCCTCCCCTCCTCTTCTTTTCCTCCATCCTCCCTCTTCCCACTATTCTCTAGCCTAGATTCCTCCTTCTATTTATCTCTCTGTGGGCCAGCCCCACCTACTTCTCTCTCCTGCCTAGCTATTGGCCACTTAGATTTTTATTAGACCTACCAGGTGTTTTAGGCAGGCAAATTAACACAACTTCACCGAGTTAAACAAATGCAACATAAAAGAATGCAACACATCTTTGCATCATTAAATATTCCACAGCATAAATGTAAATATCTTAAATTAATATTCCACAACAGATAGTATTTTTAAATTTGTAATTTGATAATTGCATGCATGTATATAACATATCATTCATTCCCTATAACCCTTTCCTATTCCCCTCCTTCTCCCTCTAAACTCCTCCTCGCCAACAAGTCTCCCTCCCACTTCCTTCATAAAGGCCCATGCCTTAGCCAGGGTTACTATTACTGTGGTGAAATGCCATAACCAAAGCAACCCGGGGAGGAAAGCAATTATTTCCTTCACAGCCCCATATAACAGTTCATCATCAAAGGAAGTCAGGGCAGGAACTCAAACAGGGCAGGAACCTGGCAGCAGGAGCTGATGCAGAGGCCATGGAGGAGTGCTGCTTACTGGCTTGCTCCTCTTGACTTACTTAGTCTGCATTTTATAGGACCCAGGACCACCAGCCCAGGGATGGCCCCACCCACAATGAACTTGGCCCACCCCCATGAGTTGATAATTAAGAAAATGACCTACAGGCTTGCCTATGGTCTGTTCTTAAGGAGGCATTTTCTCAATCGAGGCTCCTTCCTCCCTGGTGACTCTAGTTTGTGTCAATTTGACATAAAACTAGAGAGTCCAGCCCACTAAATTTAATTTAATGCTTGCATGAGCAGGGGGTTATTGAGTGGCATGTGGCCAACTTACCAGTGGCTAGCTGGCTATACCACATGGAAAAATGAGTCCAGGCCGAGGAGATAGTTAAGATGGTAAAGTGCTTAACATTCAAGTTTGAAGACCTCAGTTAGATTCCCAGCACACACACACACACACACACACACACACACACACACACACACACCTCACACACAAAGACAGGTGTGGTGGCACACACTTGTAATCACAGTACTGAGAAGGCAGAGACAGACGGATCCCTGAGTGATCTCATTACTTGCCAGGGTAACATAAATACATAAATACACAACAAAATACATTTTAAAAGGAAGTTACTCCCCCCCTTCCTGGTAGCCATTAATTGCCAGTAGGCTAGGCCTCAGCTAGGCCTTGACATTATTTTTAGGAAGATAATGAAAGAGATTTTTTTTTTAATATTTTATTTATTTTATGTGCATTGCTGTTTTTTTCCTTCATGTATGTTTGTGTGAGGGTGTCAGATCTTGTGTGAGCTGCCATGTGGGTGCTGGGAGTTGAATCCCGGTCCTCTGGAAGAGCAATTAGTGCTCTTAACCACTGAGCCATCTCTCCAGCCCCAAGAGAGTTTTTTTTTGTTTTGTTTTGTTTTGTTTTTCTTAAAGTTCCAGTTTTATCGTACTTCAAAATACAGAACTATCCAGTTCTGCACTGGATGCCTGTGTTGCATAGTGTCCTCCCAACTCAACAACTAGTTACACATACAGCTGTAGTTATACTCTTCAGGCTCTGGGCACCCCAGTTTCATTAACTGTAAGATGAAGTTTATGAAGTTTAGGAGAATCTGCTTCTTAGAGTTGTTGCAGGGACTTGAAAAATGAGTCAGAACAGGGAAAGCCCCTAAAACAGCAGCCAACAGAGACGGCCTTCAACCTCTGAGTATTAGCTACTGTCTCCATCTGTCCAACTGCACTTACCCCCCCTGCAGCATTCCTGCAACTTACTAGTCTGTTTCCCTTCCTGGATGACATCATGTTCTCTTCCCTGTAAGTATTCATACATGTTTCTCCAGTTGCCTGACTAATTACTAATTTTAAAACAACCGAACACTTTATCATATTGGTCCGTTTCAAAGTATAACAGAATCAAATGCTAGCAAGAGACAGGCTTAAGGGCTGGATAGATGGCTCGGTGGTTAAAAGCACATACACTTCTCTTTCAGAGGACCCAAGTTTGGTTCCTGAAACCTGCAGGTTAGCTAGAAACCACCTGTAACTCCAGTTCTTGGGGATTGACACTCTCTTCTGACCCCCAAGGGCTCCTGTGCTACACATAGGTAATTTCAGGCACATACATATACATACAAAAAATGTGCAAAAATAATACAAAAATATTTAAATAAAAATTTTTAAAAGAAACAATTATCAAGTAAAAATATATAGTTCAATATTATTAGGCTTATAATCATGAAATATATATATATATATATATATATATATATATATATATATATATTGGTTTGGGTTTTTTTTTTCTTGGAAGAGAGTTGAGCTTTTGTTTTCTTTTTGTTCTTTTTTTTCCCCTCAAAACTGGGTTTCTTTGCATAACAGCTCTGGCTGTCTTGGAACTCACTCTGTAGACCAAGCTGGCCTCAACCCACCCAGAGATCCCCCTGCCTCTGCCTCCCAAGTGCTGGGATCCAAGGCGTGGGCCACCATGCCTGGTGGTTCTCCTATCTCATTTGAGACAAGATCTCTCTTGCATGTTCTTCTTGTTTTTGTTTGTTTGTTGAAATAGAGTCTTTGGTCTGGAATGGCCTGGAACTAGTTATAGAGGTGAAACTAGCTTTGGACTCTTAACTTTCCTGCCTTCCCTCTCCAGGAGCTGGGAGTACAAGTGTGTGCCCAACACGCCCAGCTTTGCATACTGTTCTCACACACATGCATATAGAATAAGAGCACAGATTAAAAACAGGCATGGGAAAGGTAAAAATCCAAGGCCAGATCATAGTTATATCTTCAGAGAGACTTCCAGGAGGAAGAGGTAGAAGGAATACATACTTAGGTGGAGTGGAAAAAAGGCTTCACTTAGGCCGGCAGTGGTGGCTTCAGCTGTATTTCATTTTTTAAAAAAAGACCCAAAACAAGCTCGTGAATGTTAAATTTAAAGAAAGCTGGGCAGTAGGTATAAAAATATTTGTTCTCTTAACCATAAGTTTAGATAGCCCCAAAGCAAGACAAAGAACTGGGGCAGGCTGGCTAAAAGTCTGTATTAAAAAGCCTTTAGAATTCTTGGTCCCCAACCAGTGAGTAGTCTCTGTCCCAGCCACCCATTCCACCCCCACCCCTTCCTCCATCTCCACCATTGTCGATTATTTCTCCGTAGACCATAGCCCAGGTGAGGGCAGTGGGAGGCACAACACTGGGGCTCAAAGTGTGCTGTCCTCCTCAGCAAACACTTCTGTTGCTAAGCCTCTCAACACGGGGAACATTGTCCGTGCACTGTACAGCAAAACCCATTAACCCTTCACTTCTCAAAATGTAATAGGCTGCTATTCACAGGATCCTTCTGGTTTTGTTTTTTGAGACAGGGTTTCATATAGTACAGGCTGGCCTCAAACTTCTATGTAGCCAAGGATGACCTTCAACTCCTGATCCTCTAGCCTCCACCTCTGGAGGGCTGGAATCACAGGCATGTGCCCCCACCATGCTTCACTTCACGTGCTTCTTTTGTCCCTTTGGTTGGTCGGTCGGTCGGTTGTTTTTTTTGAGACAGGTTCTCTTAGAGCCCATACTGGCTTTGAACTGGCTGTGTTACTGGGGGTGACCTTGAACTCCTCATGTCTCATGCCTTACACCTCCCACGGGTTTGGGATTACAGGCATGTGCCACCACACCAGGTTTTAATGTGACGCTAGGAATCAAATCCAAGGCATTGTTCATTCGGAGCTACATCCTCAGCCCTTCCCAGAACACTTAATGATGTGAAAGACATACAACTGGAAACAGCTCATTCCTTTCAGAGCCGAATGCTTATCAGAACACTGATGTAATACTCTATGGTGTATCTAATAATACAACCAGGAAACATGCAAACAAACAAAAACCCAGGCACTATAATATAGTGCAATAAATATTAAAAGCAAAAAAGAAAAAAAGAAAAACTGAATCTCATATCATCTGCTTTTGTATTTTAAACCTAGTCAAGACCTTTCTAGTTGACAGAAAACTAGAAAGTAAATTTAAACACGTTTAATTGAAATGTGAACAAGCATAAAAACTAAAACTAGCCAGGTAGGGGTGGTGCACACCTTTAATCCCAGCACTCAGGAGGCAGAGGCAGGCAGATCTCTGTGAGTCTGAAGCCAGCCTGGTCTACTGAGTGAGTTCCAGGACAGTCAAAGCTACACTGAGAAACCCTGTCTCAAAAAAACAAAACAAACAAACAAAAAACCCCTAAAACTAACAGGGCTCTTTTTGTGAGGGAGTTGAATAAGAATGACCCTCATAGGCTTATATATTTCAATGCTTGGTCATCAGAGGGGTACTATTTAGGAGGGATGTGGAGGTGTGGCCTTATTGGAGGAAATGTGTCACTAGAGGGTAGGGTTTGAGGTTTCAAAAGCCAAAGCCTGGCCTAATATTTTTTTTCCTGCTGCCTGTGGATCTGGATGTAGAACTCTCAGCTACTCTCCAGAATCATATCTGCCTGCCTGTTCCCAGTTAAATGCTGTTAACTACCAAGCCATCTCTCCAGCTCCAAAGAATTTGTTTTTAAAGTTGGGGTTTTGTTTTTTTTTTTCCAGACAGGGTTTCTCTGTATAACAGTCCTAGCTGTCCTGGAAGTAGATCTGATACCTTCAATGCACATAAAATAAATCTCAAAAAAAAGTATTAAAGCAAGGTTTATCATTATAAAACTTCCCAGCAACGGGCTAAAATGAAGCTGTTAATGCTTCCAGAGATTGGGGGGGGGGGGGATGGAATGCGCAAAGGGTCTGGAAGAGGAATCAAATTTTTTAAACTATGACCCTGCAAGTGTGAAGAAGTACTTGTAAAGCAAGTACTGCTAGTCTGTGCTTCCCAAACCCAACTGTGGCTCTTCAGAGTGAGCATGCTCAGAAAAGGGCAGTGCAAATACCTTCCGAGGGTGGAGTCTTGTCCCTCAGTGGGCAAGAGGTCAGTTATCAGACCCTTGCCTAAGCCTAAGGGGTCTATGGCCTCAGTTTGAGATAGACAGATGCTGCCTTCCACTTCCTGAAAAAAAAAGTAACTTAGGAAAAGATTACCAAGATTCTTACATCATAGGTGTCATCTATGGCAAAGCTAGTGGGACTCTAATAATCTATTGCTTAGCATAAACAGACCCTTAAAATTGGTGCTTTGGGGCTTGAGAGATGGCTCAAGGAAGGAGATAACCAATGTCCCAAAGTTGTCCTCTGGTTTCCACCCAAGCACCATGGTGAACACATTCTCTCTATAATAATAATAATAATAATAATAATAATAATAATAATAATAATAATAATAATAAATTTTAGAAATAAAATTGTTTTTCTTTTTTCTATTCTAAAGAATTCTTAAATTGTTTTGAGGCAGGAGACAAGGTCTCAATTTGTAGCCCTAGCTGGCCTGGAACTTGCTATGTAGACCAGACTAGACTTGAACTCACAGAGATCTATCTGTCTCTGCCTACCAACTGCTGGGATTAAATGCCTCACCACACTCAGCAAAAAGTGATTTTTAAAGTCAATTAAAACAAAGCAAAAAGCCAGGCGGTGGTAGCATAAGCCTTTAATCCCAGCCAGCACTGGGAGGCAGAGGCAGGCAGTCTCTGAGTTCAAGGTCAGCCTGGTCTACTGAGTCTGTTCCAGGACACCTTTTCATTGCATGGAAAAGAGACTTAATTAAGTTTGCTGTATTAGCCCTGGAAGAGTGGGAAATGGAAACATGGTACGCAGGCAGAAAGGACAAATGGGGCACAGTGATAAATTCCGATTCTAGCAGAGGTACTGGACAGTGAGGATCACCTGAGGCAGCACCTCTGCACAGAAGCAGAGATAGAACAGGAATCCAGGAAGGCCCACCTGGATTCCTGTTAACCTTCTTGGCCACTCATTCCTTTCCTTTATTGCCCTGTAATAACATGTAGTTCCTTGAGAATTTTTTGTGTTTCCTTTATCAGACTATAAGCTTTAGAAGGGCAGGCCCTCATACATTGCGTTCATCATTGGATCCCCAGGAAGAAGAGATACCCACTCAACAATCACTGGCGAAAAGAAGGCTGCAGGGTTGCCTCTGAGTACGGAATGGGTAAAGGACATCCACAACAAGTTGGAGGCAAGGAATTCCCCAAGGGGAAGCTTCTTAAGGGTCCTCTGAAATGGCACCGGAAGGGTGTGGTCAGGCCTCTGGAACATTCCAGGGAGGGAGCAGCAGGACACTAAGGTCAACCTGGAGGAACGCAGGTGAGAATGGGACTCTAATGACCCGGAGGGGCGGGGCCATGTGCGGCACATGCTCACGCGCGCCCTCTGCCTGCTTCCTTACCAGGACGCGCTTGCGGGCGTGTGCACGCGAGATTGAAGCGGAAATGGCGCCGCGGGGCCGCGCGTCCGGGCGGCGAGCGGAAGTGGGTGTGAGAGCGGAAGTGGCCGGCTGGAGCCGGGGGCTGGGCGGGGACCGGGACAGTCGGTGAGGCGGCGGCGGAGGCGGCGGCGGCTCGGCAGGCGGGTTGAAGCTTCAGGGGCCAGGTCGGTCGGGTGGTGGCTGCCTCCAACAGGCAGCGCGTGCCGGGCCAGCACGCGTGTCCGCCTCTCCCCGCCCCGCTCCCCGTCCCCTTCTCCCCTCACCTACCGCACCCAGCCCCCCTCGTCAGGGGCAGCAGGGCCGCTCCCTCCGTCCTGCCCTCGCTTGCCCACCCTCACCGCCCTTGTTTCTCCTTCCCCTGCCCGGGGCAGCCGCCGCCATGATCCTGCTGGAGGTGAACAACCGCATCATCGAGGAGACGCTCGCGCTCAAGTTCGAGAACGCGGCCGCCGGGTGAGCGAGCGCACGCCGGGTGGAGGCCGAATTGACCCTAGCTAATCCCGGGTGGCGTCCTGTCCCCAAGCCTTGGAGAGGGGAGATCGGGACCCTGGCGCGGCTTCGGGGCTTCACTGGCAGGGTGGGCGTTGGGAGGCCGTGGGGCGCGGCGGGCCGAGGGCCTGAGATGCGTGGGGAGAGGCTGAGACAGGGATGCGGAAGCAGCGAGTGGACAGGAGCAAGGCGTGCCAGCGAACAGGAGACCTGTGGGACGTGAGGGCAGCCAAGGCCAGAACCCACGCCCGAGAACCCTCTGCCTTGTAGGGGGCAAGAGAGGGGCCCACTTCCCTCTGTAGTCTCCGTCATTGTTCCGAACCCAGAGAGACCCCCTTTGGGAAAGCTGGATTGAATGGAGCTTTCAGGAATTCCCAGGGCGAGGTGGGAAGAACAGACAGGCCCAGATCGCCGCCAGCATTCTGCTTCCCCACCCCCAGGAGAAGCTGGAGGCCAGACTGAAAGTAGACCCATTCTCGGAAACTGGGGCGGGGGACGGGACTGGGGACTAGTGATCTCTACCTTCCTCTCTAACCTGTGAGAGAACTAGCCATTTTGTTATATATTCCTCAGGCAAAGCCATCAGTCCTCTATCCACACCCTTCTTAGCTCTCTTGAGACCAGCTTTTTATCTGGTTGTGTGTCGTCAATTCTTATCCAAGACCCCTGGTCTTTGATTTCGTCTGTGGTAATGCTGACCCCGTTAATCTACTTCTGCTCCCAGAATCTATGAAGTTCTTAGATAGCCTTATTGAACATCGGCATCTTAATATACAGGACGTGTTTCGAGCCTTTTCTGTCAAATACAAAAAGACAAACTCCTCCCCCAAAGCTGCTTTGCCTTTCATTTAAAACAGAGCAGAGGAATTGGGTTTTAGGTTCTAATTTATGGTGGCCTGTGGCCATTCCTTTGCCTCATTTCCTCATTGGTGAGGATGGGGCTTCACATTTTGGTTTCACAGTTAGGAAATAAGTGTGGACAGTTTTCTGTGAACTAGGAACTAGAAATTGAAAAGTGCTTGTAGATCCCACAGAAGGAAGAAGATTGGGAGAGGGGGATTCTAAGCATTCATAAGGAACTCGTGGCTCACAGACCAATACTTACATCGAATATATTGTCTGTCCTGTCTCTTTGGTAAGGTCACAGATTTTATCTGCAAAACAAAACAGGACTTCCCTTGAATTGGTAAATTCGGTGAGCATATTGTTTCCTGTCCAGGCAGGGCTGCAGTTGAGTACTTACGTGTGCAACTGGCTCACTTCTTGTCTTCAGCCTCCCACACTAGTTCTTTGCATTTTAAGTTAAGAAGTGAATCAACCCTGGGACTTGCTGTAGGTGATGGGTGTGTACTTTTTTTTTTTTTTTTTTTTTTTTTTGAGTAGTGTAGCACAAAGGAGGAAGTTAAAATAACTTCTGCATTTTCACAACTGATCTTAATATATACATTCTCAAGTCTAGACTAGCAAAGAATGAGTGAATGAGTCCTGGGCGGTTTATAAGCTGATCCTCAAGATAAATGTCTGTGTGTTCAAATGGTGGCATGCCTTCTAATACTGGAGGCCTTCCATGTTTGTGTATTAATAACATGTGATTCCAAAATGTAACACATTATTTGGAACTTTATTTTGTCCTTTCTCAGAAAACTTTCTGAAAAGAGTGCTGGGGTTGGTGGTGCATGCTTGTAGTTCCAAGCACATTCAGCTGTAACTCAGGCTTTCAAGAGCATGGATAGGAGGAGCAAAAGTTCTGGTCCATAGTGACAGCCTGTATCAAAAAAAAAAAAAAAAGCCAACTGGGTGTGGTGTGCCTGTAATCACAGCACTTGGGAGGTAAAAACAGGAGGGCAAGGCCAGCCTGGGCTACCCTGTTGCAAATAAAAAGTTTACCCTTTCAGAGAAGTTAAAGTAGGTTTTTAAATCTGGGGGGCATAAATTAGACTTTCCAAGATTTTTTTGTAAAGATGCTCACTGTTACCAGGTTTAATGTTTGGGAAAGTAGTATTTTTTTTGTTTTATCCTTGCTCATGCCTGGAGATGATCAAAACATTTTGTTTAAATATATTTTGAAAAGAGACTAGAGAAAGCAGGGTTTTCCTGAGATTTCCTATTTCTCCAGAGTGTGGTGACACCCTTCTATAGTCCTGGGGAGACAGAGTCAGAAGAATCAACACAAGTTTGAGTCCAGCCAGGGATATATAGTGAGACTCTGTCTCAAAAGGAAAAGAAAGCTGAGCAGTGGTGGCGAATGCCTTTGATCCCAGAGATTGGGAGGCAGAGGCAGGCAAATGTCTTGAGTTGGAGGCCAGCCTGGTCTACAGAGGAGTTCCAGGACATTGTGCACAGAGAAACCCTGTCTAGAAAAACCAAACAAGAAAAGATGAGAAGCCTTTCTGAGAGCCTATTAGCACTGTTAGGGAGGAGCTGATGATAAGTTGTGTTTGGAGGAGATAATGACTTTAAGGAAGGAGTATCCCAGAGGAGAGCCCCCGGAGAGGGAGAGGCTGTGCAGTGTGGAAACCTGGGAGGGCTTAGCTCCATCCTGCTGTTTGCACTTCTCAGAACAAATCAATCAGGGAAATTTGTGTTCAGGGTAGCCTTTGCCAGAGGGAATCTTTCTGTTCTGCAGTGTCCTGTACCGCAGCCACTCACTACATGTGGCCGCCTAGATTTAAGTAAGAAGATAAAGTAAAATTGGTTTCCTGAGTTGCACTAGCTGTGTTGCATTTCTCAGGCTCCAGTGCCACTTGTGCTGTATTTGCACAGTGTACATGTCCATTATCACAGACAGCTCTGTTGGACAGTGCTGCTCTGCCTACTGAAAATGAAATCATGAAATAGTTCAGGTGTGTGTGTACGTGTGTGTGTGTGTGTGTGTGTGTGTGTGTGTGTGTGTGTGTGTGTGTGTGTACGTACACGTGTGTACACCCAGAGCATCTAGGTAAGTGTTCCCATTGCACTACTTCCTAGCCCTCATGAGGTATTCTTCAAAGTAGTTTTAGAGTGTGTGCCCCAGAATGAAGTTGGATATCATTCCTTTTCGTTCTTTTACTTTATCCTATTTATTTTTAATGATCCCTTGGGTCATCTTGCTGGATCTTTTTGCCTATAGCACCAAACTGAAAGTTTATACTTGGATCTGAATGAGTTTTCTGTAAGACAAGCTCTTTACGCATACAGTTGGCCACAGTCATCTTGTAATTTAAAGGCAATTTGAACAAAACTTCCCACTTTTCCCACCACACCCCTCAGTGGATCTGTGTGTCTTCATAAAGGGATACAGTGAAGCACCTTTCTGACAGTCTCCACACTGTGACTAATTAAAAGTTACGCCCGACATGGTAAATAATGTCTCAAACAGGTCTTATCAACAGCACTGTCTTTTCATTTTGGAAATTCTTGCCTAGACCACAATTAAAGCAGAAGTAACCTGGAAAATTAATTGAATTCTTTTGGTACTATATAAATACCAAGAACCTTTCCATCATCAAAATGAAGGCTTGTCAACTTCGAAGTTACGCAGTCCAGAACCGAGGAAATGCTGTCAGATGTGAGCTGCTGTTGATTTAAACTGCCTTCTGGTTCCTTACCACAGCCTGTGCATATTGTGGGGAGCTATGGTTCTATGAGGGGGAGAAGAACTCAGTAAGCAAGCAGTGCTGAGTGGGGTAGGCGAGGACTGTGGGAGGAGAAATTTGAGAAAGGAATAAATTAAGTCTTGCTGATACCTTGTTCTCATTCCCAACTATGCCACATATGTCCTCAGAGAGGCAGGCTGGCTTGAAGAGATTCAAAATTAGGGCATTGTTTAAGCCTATAAATGCATCGGAATGTACTATCTGACTGTTAAGATCTAGTTGATCTTTTTCCAGGGCATTATGGTTGAACACTGCTCCTGTCCTCTGGCCTCTTTGCATTATCTTTAAGTTGTGAATCGCCAGAGCTACACAGGACTAGATTGAGGGCTGGGACTATCATTTCAGCCATATTTGTTTCCTCAGAATCTTCAGAGTATGTGTGAGTGTTCAGCGCAGTAAATGTTATTTTGAAGGAATTAATGGAGGCAGATAAAATGATCCTTAGTTTCTTTAGAAGCTGATCCCTTTTCCTTTTTAAAGTGGTGTGTGTGTGTGTGTGTGTGTGTGTGTGTGTGTGTGTGTGTGTGTGTACACATGGAGAGGTCAGAGGGAAAATACTAGTTGTCTTGCTCTATCCCCTTTATGCCTCATTCCCTTGAAACAGGGTCTCTTCCTGAATCTGGATTTAGGCTGGCAATCAGCAAGTCCCAGTTATCCTGCATCCGCTGAGGTTGCAGGCTTTTTCTGTGGGTGCTGGGGATTCTAGCTCAGATCATCTTGCTTGTCATGCAAGTGCTTTCACACTAAGCCATCTCTTTCCATCATTTTTGTTGTTGTTCTGAGACAGGGTCTTACAGTCTTGGAACTGTGCAGCCCATGATGGCTTCAAACTCATGGGCTCCGCCTGCCTCAGCTTCTTATATCTCCTGCCACATCTAACTTGTTATCACTTTTCTGAGAGTGTGTGTCAGCCTTTATGTATTTTTATTTTCTGTATTTTGAGGTATGGTTTAGTAAAGAAAAGGACCATCTTTTACCTAATATGATCTGTTTTGTGGGCTTTTCTCAGAAAGAATGATGGGAACCTTATAGAGGATTTAGAGAAAGTAATCAAAAATCTTTAGTGAGCACAACAAAATAATTCCTCTAATTCAGAACTTAGAAGGATAACCAGAAGAGGGCCTCAAATGCCAGAGTAGAAAACTGTTTCCAGGGTGCATTTAGGAGTAAAACCTCCAAAGACCTCACACACAAAAAATGGGGCACCAAAGTTGCTAACAGTACTTTACTGTTGACAGAAGCTTCCTTAGAAAAGTATAGCGCTCCATACCCATTTTTAAGGAGATATTTTGGATGCAAAAGAGATGGCTCATCAGTTTAAGAGAACTTGCTGTTCTTACGAGTGCTCAGCAGTTCCTAGCCCACTTCAGGTAGCTCACAACTACCTGCTAATTTCAGCTTTTCCAAAGGATCTGATGCCCTCTTTTGGCTACTATAGGCATCCCCCACAAGTGCCATACACTTAGCAGAGACACGCATGCATACAAGTAAAAAATAAATCTTTAAAGAAAGACTACTAAGGAATTTCTTTTAAGATTTATTTTTTACTTTACATGCATGAGTGTTCGCCTGCATGTATGTATGTGCACCACATACAAGCCTAGAGCCTGTGGAAGTCACAAGGTGTCTGATCCCTTGGAACTGGAGTTGTAGACAGTGCAAGCCACCAGGTAGGTGCTGGGAACTCAAGTCTTCTGGAAGAGCAGCCAATTCTTTTAACTGCTGATCCATCTCTCCTTTTAAAGAGATTTACAAGAATATTTCTTAAAATCAGATGTAGTACTTTGTGCCTGTAATCCCAGCACTTGGGCAGCTGAGGCAGTCGAATCATGGCCACCCTAGGATACATAAGAACAACCTAGCTTAGGCTACAGAATCTGTCTTAAAAAAAAAAAAAAAAAAAAAAAAAAAGAAAGAAAGAAAGAAAGAAAGAAAGAAAAAGAAATCAGCCCATCTGAGTGAACTAGGAAATGTTTCAGAGTCTTAGGCTGTCCAGTCAATAACCCTAAGAACCATCCAGCTGCCTTAGTCACAAATTCCAGTCATTTTAACAGTCTGATGCTAATAGGAATCCTATTTCTCCTTTGACTGGGTAAATACTTCCTGATCTTGAGAGCTTCTACAATCCCCAAAACTCTTCCAAGCACAGCTTCAGATCTGGTCCTTCTTAACTCCACCTGGAAGAAAAGCCTAATTTATATGTTGTCTTCTGTAAGCCAGGTATTGTGCTGTTGTTGTGTGTGTGCTTGCGCATGTGTGCATCACCTATATGTTTTAACACAGTTTCATTTAATTTCAAAATGTGCCTATGTGACAGATTAGCGTTGAGAAAACTCAGGGTCTTAAGAATTCAAGACCAAGGTGGATTTAACCCTAGCACTTAGAAGGCAGAGGCAGGTGAATCTCTGAGTTCAAGGCCAGTCTGGTTTACAGAGTTCAGGATAGCCGGGGCTATTATGTTACATAGAGAAACCCTGTCTTGAAAATCCAACACCTCCCCGCCCCCCCCAAAAAAATCAAGTATGTAGGCTGACTTCTGTATCCTGGGGGTGGGGTGGGAACTATTATGTGCTAAGGACTGTTATGTGCTTGATTTCCACAAGCAGAACATAGTGGTATTTTTGTGGCACATTTATTAAGATCCTGCCACTCACCACTGTGAGAATTATAGGAACTATTATCTCAACATACCTGTAATTTAATCTCAAGCTACTTGTTGGGAAATATAGTGTGTATGTGTGCTCTTTGTCATCTCATTAAGATTCATGACAGTCTTATAATATGGGTCTTTTGTCCCCAGCCAGCCACGTCTTAGAGAACACTCAGCTCCAAAGGACTAATTTCCATGTGTCTGTGCACATCATGAAATGAGTGTGGAGGTCACTTACATAGGATTCAATTCTCACCCTCCACCATGTGGGTTCCAGTGATTAAACTCAGGTCTTTGGGCTTGGTAGCAGTGCCTCACTGAGCCATTTTGCCAGCCCCCAGGACTTGCCTATTCTCTAAACTTCCTTGAACTGAAGTTTGAACAGATGATAAAACAGTAAGTGCTTCCTTCGTCTTTTTGGTCTATTAAGTGGAGCCTTCTGTTACCATGATTTTATACCATAAAAAGCAGAACAAAGATGTGTGGTGCAGCTATAACCCAGCATGTGGGAGATGTAAGCAGAAGGATCATTTGTAGTTCAAGCCCAGCCTCAGCTACATAATGGGTTTGAAGCAGCCTTGGTTGCATGAGATTCTGTCTCAAATAAACTAGAGTAACGGTGGAGGCAGAGGCAGGCAGATCTTTTGAGTTCTTGGACAGCCAGAGCTACACAGAAGCCTTGTCTCAAAACAAAAACAAAAACCTATCTCTCTCCCTCCCCACCAAATGCTGGGAATAAGGACATGAGCCATCATGTTTGGCCTTTTGTCATCCATCATGCATGGATGGCTTTGAAGAAGTAGGGAAGCAGTGATGGCACATGCCTTTATTTAGTCCCAGCGCTTGGGAGGCAGAGGCAGGTGGATCTCAGTGAGTTTGAAGACAGCTGGGACTGTTAAACAGATAAACCCTGTGTTTAGAACCCCCCCCCCCAAAAAAAGTTCAAAAACAAAAATTGAAGCAGGGTAAATTTGAGTATGTGTCTCTGTCTCTCTGTCTGTCTCTGTCTCTCTCTGTGTGTCTCTCTCTGTCTCTCTCTCTCCCTCTCTCACACACACACACACAGTAATGAAGACCTGTTCTTGGGTTAAGTAATGAGTGTGACAGTATGTTTTATATTCAACATTCTCCTTGTTGGGGCACAGAGCTTACAGACCTCCAGCTCCTAGATATGTTCTCCTATTCTTTTTTGTTTTGTTTTGTTCTCAAGCCTGGGGTTTTTGGCTGTTGGAACCTGCTTTATAGACCATGCTGGCTTCAAACTCAGATCCACCTACTTCTGCCTCCCCAGTGCTAGGATTAAAGGCATGGGCCACCACTGCCTGGCTTGTTCTTCTGTTCTCTGGCCTGGTACCTTAGCAGTGTTTCTCCTCCAAATCTTTTGTGCAGCCTTGAAGAGTGAACTAAAATATTAATGGCAGTGGTTTGATAGATGCTCCCAAGTCATATTGTAAGCTCCTTAGAATGGTTCTTAGCAGTGTTTTCCAGGGAAGATCCGTGCTCAGGGTGCTTTTGTGCCCAGAGAGGAGAGATGCAAATCTGTAGTTGGTATGACTTAGAACATTAAGGTTCTTCTTAGGTTGATTTTTCTCAGGTCTATTGATGAAGTAATAAGGTGAGAAACTCTTATCCTCCCTGACTGAGTTCAAGCCTAAGGGTTAAGGGGAAAATAACACCCCCAAACACCCCACTCCACCCCAGTTAAGTTAGGCAGTATGATCCCTGACTCCAGAACTTCCAGGAGCCCCTCTAAGAAAGTTTGTTTGCATACATGTTTTTAAAACATGTATATGCTTGTGTTTTAGAGGTAAGGAATGGTTTATTGCCTTTGTTTCTTGGTGCAATTTGAAAGTGAAAGCTCAGGAGCAGTTTAAACTTTCATTTTTTTTGGAAGGAGCCTTCATTTGTTTAGACAGGATCTACCTTCATCTCAACATTCAGCCATAGATGACTGAACTCTGATACTCCTGTAACCATCTCCCAAATGATAAAGTGTCATCTAGCATCTAGCTCCATCTCCTTTTTTTTGTTTGGTTTTTTTTTTTTTTTTTTTTTTGGAATGTAGACACAGGTTGGCCCCAAACTTGTAAGAGTGAACTATGCCTCCCAAATGCTGGAATAGGGACATGAGCCATCATGCTTGGTCTTTTGTCGTCACACATGGCTGGTTTTGAAGAAACAGGGTAAACTTGAATATGTTTTCTATAGTTGGGTTTTCTCTCTCATATACTTAATAAAAAGCTAGTTTGTTTAAGGGATGTCATTTAACTGCTTTATCAGCATTTGAACAGTCATAAATTACATTATGCAGAGCTGGAAAGAATCTTGGTTGCTTTCACAAGTGAGGGAGCAAAGATAGGAAGGAAAAGATTCATACTCAAGGGCTGGAGAGATGACTCAGTGGTTAAAAAACACTTACTGCTCTTAACAGAGGACATGAGCTCAATTCCCAGCACCTACGTGGCAGCTCACAACTGCCTATAACTCCAGATCCAGGAGATCTGATGCCCTCTTCTAACTTTTGAAGGCTCTTGCTCCTCGTGTATGGTGTATGTACATACTTTCATTCTACATGTATGTAAATAAAACATTTTTAAAAAAGATTCTCACTTAAGAGATCTTGAGCACGGAAGTAAAATGTGAAAGTGTGGATATCTTGTTTGCTAAATGTGAAACAAACTAGGATTAGTTGCATTAACTGCTAGCAAGCTATTAAGGCAATAGAATTTTCTGTCTAGTGTTGAAGAGAAGGACATAATATAACTTTTCACTGGGGTTTAATTTAGTTGATTAAAATATGAAGTAGCTTTTGCATACCAAGAAAAGTCTAGGCCCGTTTTACTGTTTGTCTGTAGTAGTTCTGCAAGATCAGTGAGATTGTTTGTATGCTCTCATTTTATACATGAGATAAGGAGAAGGGTGTAAGAATTCTTATTTGTCCCAGAGCATAAGCCTAGTGAAAAAGATAAAATTGGAAAACAGGTGCTTTGACTTGGTGATTTCCCCCCCTCCCCCAGTGTTATTTTGTGCCATGCTCTGTATAAGACCAGAGATAGAACAAAGTAAGGCAGAACCAAAGCAGGCTTCATGGAGTGTCGAGGGTGTTTTGTTGATGTAAGGAAGTAGCCAGGCAGTGGTGGCACATCACTTCAATCCCAGCACTTGAGAGGCAGAGGCAGGTGGATCTCTGGGAGTTGGTTTACAGAGTGAGTTGTAGAATAGCCCAGACTGTTAACACAGAGAAACCCTGTATGAAAAACAACAACAACAAAACCACAAGGAAAGATGCATAGAAAGGCTTAAAAACATTCTTTGGTATGGAACAGCTCTGTTTGTTGATGGCTTCAAATCCATCCTTTCACCTTAAACACAGAGGACCCATTCTACATTATTACATGTAGCATATTTCTGTATAATATGATACTTCCAGAGGTACTACCCTGTGGGAGGAGGTATTAACCAGAAATAGCACCAGCTGTGGCAAGCAGTTGAACAACAGTTGGAAAACACAAGCTATGGGTGTCCTTTGTCTAATCCTCCACCTTAAGCAAGTCTAAAGGTGCAAGCCCTCAAGAGAATGAATGTGTACTCTCTTCATCTGTAAGCCTTGCATTTATATAGAGTGCTTCAGTTTTAAGTAAAAATCAAGAGCCTTCCCAAGTCCCCCCTAAAAGAAAGCAACAATACATTTATTTCCTCCATTTACATTTGATCTATTTATTTGTGTTTATGTGTGAATGTACATGTCCAGCTTGTATGAGGACACTAGAAGACAACATGAGTCAGCTCTTTCCCTTCACCTTAGGGATCCTACAGATCCACCTCAGGTCTGAGGTCATCAGGCCTAGTTGGCAAATGTCTCCATCCACTAAGCCATCCTATCTTAAAATTATCTTACTAAGGGCCTTTTTGTTGTTTTACAGAAACAAACCAGAAGCTGTAGAAGTAACATTTGCAGGTAAGTGTCTTATCTCATCCCTTTTTAAGAGAGGGAATAATAGAAAAGGGAAAATATTGCTGCATTGGTGTTTTGCCTGCATCTGTGCTCCATGTGTTGCCTGATGCCCGAGGAGGCCAGAAGAAGGTGTTGGCTCTCCTGGAACTAGAGTTGCAGAATATAATGAGCTGCCAGGCAGCTGCTAGGGACTGAACCTGGGTCCTCTGAAAGAATAGCCAGTTAATTCTCTTAAATACTGAGCCAGCTCTCCAATCCTGAAAAGTTTTGATTGTCAAGTTTTCTGAGTCCTTCAAGGACTATTTCTTGTTATAACATTGCTAACTGACTTTGGAATTAGGTAAACTATGTAAAGCAACCTTACATATCTTAGTGGATGGGGCACTCAGTATCTTAGAATTTTGGCTTTTGTTTTATACAAAGAACCGTCTTTTTACTTTGCAAATCTACAGAATTATAATCTTGTAGCTATTATATAAGTTTGCCTAGCATTTGGGAGAGGCAAAGTAGGTAGGTCCTAGAGCTTGTTTGTCAAATCAAAGCAATGGTGTCTTCCATTCCCTTTTGTCCAGGCATGGTGGTACAAGTCTTAAATCCCAGCCAGCACCCAAGCAGGTAGATCTCTGTGAGTTTGAGGCCAGGTTGGTCTCCATAGAAAATTCCAGGCTAGCCAGATCTTAAAAAAGAAAAAAAATTGTGACCTTGGGGATTTCACCGATAAGTACCATTAGAAAGACAAGTGTTTGACTAGACGATCTCGGAAGACTTGCAGGCCTAAGGCCCTAAGGTGGTTACCATGTGGGCCTCCCAGGCACTAGCAGTGCCAAGTCCTCATGGTTCTTGTGATTTCTATGCACGTTCTCCTTCTCTGTGATCTAGCCCTTCGTACCTAGCTTTTCCAGTGATACAAATGAGCTCAGCTCACTTTGTAGTACAGGAAGAGAGAACCTAAAAAGAGGAAAGGCCCAAGAGATTAAAAGAGACATACAAGGTAATCTATGTTGTGTTGATCTTGTTTAGATCCTAGTTAGAATGTTTAAGACAAGAGTTTCTTTTTTTTTTTTTTTGAGACAATAGATAATAGTTGAATAGCTTACTGGGTATTTAATGTTAAAGTAGAATTTTTTTTGTTTGTTTGAATATGACTGATTGTGGTTATGTTTGTGTACAATTATCTCTATCTCTCAAAGATATATCCTGAAGTATACATGGATCAAATGGTTGCATCTGGGGTTTGATTTGTGGAGAATTGGAGTGGGAACATATATGTTCTGAAAGAAGGTCCATCATCAGTATTCATGCTACATAGGTGGATATCAGTTTGTTTATAGCTCTTTCTCCTGAAAGTGTGTCAAATTAAAGTTTTTGTAAGGTTATTTTAGCACAAACTGTGGTTATAGTAAAAATAGCTTTGTAATTTTAAGTAAGACCAAAGAGATGGCCGCTGAGCATTTAATTCCACAGCAGCTTTTCTGTTGGCTTCCCAGTAAAATCAAAAATGACATCATGTACTTGTATGCTCTCTTATCAGAGGTCTTGTGGCCAGCCCTGTGGTAGGTGCTAGGAAATTACTCCCATTTCCAGAGTAAGCAACCTTACTTGCTTTTTTCAGATTTTGATGGCGTACTTTACCATATTTCAAATCCTAATGGAGACAAAACAAAAGTGATGGTCAGTATTTCTTTGAAATTCTACAAGGAACTTCAGGCACACGGTGCTGATGAGGTAAGTCCCACATTGGTTTCCCTTGGGACTCTTATTTTCCCTTCACCTTCTGTTGGCCCTTTGCCGCCCAGAGAGTGGGCCAAACCACTCTTACAGAGAGGGGACTTTATATAGCTAACTGAGGGCTCCATTTCCCACAGTGATGTGAAAAAGTATTTTCTAGAGAAGATTTTGGCTCTTTGCTTGTTTGCTTTTAAACTTGGAGAAATAATGATGTTCCCTAAGCAAATTTTAAAAACTTTCTTATAAAAAGGGGTATCATATAGCCCAGGCTGGCCTTAAACTTCCTGTGTATTTAGGAAAGCCTCAAATTCCTGATTCTTCTGCCTCTACCTTCCAAATGCTAGGATTATAGATGTGAACAACACCCAACTCAGGATTTTATTCTTTTCAGATTATTTAGGTTATCTAAATTTTACAAAATAATGAAAACAGAACAGCTAGTCCTCCAAAAACAACAGAGAATGTTTTCTTAACTAGTACAAAAATAGTTATGGTAACTATCAATAAGACAGGTTCTGTTCCATATTTAGAATCTTACCAAGGCAGGCATGTAATTTGTGTCTTATTAAGCTTCATGATCTTGGTTTTGAAGGTTGAAACATAGGTAACTTTTTTTTTTTTTTTTTGCACTAATATTTTTTAGAACTGACCTTTCCAACCATCTTTTCTTTATTACCTTAGGGGAAGAGAGGATATCTAGGCCTTGTGCCTTTTGCCCTAGCTTTGGGTAGCTAGAGTAGGAGGTTTGGTTCCTGTTGAACTGCAGTTGCTCTGGGGAGAGCCATTTAAGGAAGAAAAAAAATGCTGTTACACCAGTGTGTGTGCACATTGTGGTTGGTTCTCAAAGCAGGAAGTATGACTCAGTTCCTGAATCAGTTTTCAAATATCTTAGTTTTAACAAACTAGGCTCTTCCTTATCTGCGACATGAAGATATAACCATTTCTGTCTCTGTGTAAAGTGGTGGCTTTTGAACATCAGAAGAGGAGGAGCTGGTTTGCAAGTTAGAGCTAGACCCGCCTTTGGTCTCCTTAGACTCTTTTCCATCCTGTGTTTGGCCTGCTAAAGGAGCTCCAGAACACACTGCAGTTTTCATGGTTGCCACATGGGCCAAAGAGCTCAAGTGGGTGGAGGAAGTAACAGTCCCGGGGTGCGAGCAGAGTAAGCACTCCCTAGGTGGGTTAAATAGTGACCAGCCTGTGATAACCACAGGAAGCCCTTTTTAAAGCCAGACTGCTCTGGTGCTCAGGTAGGCAGGTCTGATAGTTAATTGATAGGTCACCTACACTCTTGACAGTCCAAAAGAGGCACAAATTTAAAAATAAATCATGATTGGAAGTGTAAATGGACAGTGTGATGCAGTGGCACACAACTATGATCCCAGCGATGGGGAGGTGGAGGCAGGAGGATCATGAGTTCAAGGCCAATGTGGATCACACAGTAAGATTGGTCTTAAAAAAGAAAGAAAGAAAGAAAGAAAGAAAGAAAGAAAGAAAGAAAGAAAGAAAGAAAGAAAGCAAAAGTGAAATAGCAGAAAATGTTCAAAGGTTGTGCCAAGAACAAAAGGGCTTTCAGTAGGTAAAAAAAAAAAAGCACTAGACATGCAAACCTGATGACCTGAGTTCAATCTCTAGAACCATGGTAGAAGGAGAAAACTTGACTTCCAAAGATTGTCTTCTGACTGCTATACTTGGCACTAGCACTCACATACATGATAATAATCATACATTTAAAAAATATTTAAAAAATTAAAAGTGATATAAATATGGCTCTGAATACTTCCTAGATTTCAGAATATTCACTGGGTAAAACTGGAGTTAAACTAAACTGAAGGGGCTTTGGTTCCCTCATGTCTGATTCTCCCTTTCTTCAAGTACCAGTGGTTTAGTATTGTAGCTCAGGGAGCATACTGATTACCCCAGACTCTTCAGGAGAAGTGGTACACGAACACCTGAAGGTCAAAACTCCATGTGCCACCAACAAACTCTGTGACCGTGAGCCCTTCCTCCCCTGCAGTTCCTCTTCTGTAAAGACTCACTTTGCTGTGTGATCACCTCCTAGAAACTGTACCAGGCTTTGCTTGTTTTTCCCTTTATGTAGACAAGTGTGATCATGAGTTCATACTTTGGGATTCATACTGTTACCAAATGCTGTAGATAAGGAATTTCTAAAGTGATCAAGTATAGAAATATTAGGTGAACTTTTCCAGGCCTTTACTTAAGACATTTCTAATGGATATTTGAGTGGCTGCTCCTAGAGGGCATAGCTCCATGGTGAAGTGTTTACCGAGTGTGCACAAAACCCTAGGTTTGGTCTCTGGCATCACCAAGAAAAGGAATGGGTTGGGAGTGAAGGGCCTCATTAACCCTTGATAGTTTTTTTGGGTTTTATTTTGGTTTGGTTTTGGTTTTGGTTGTTTGTTTGGGTTTTCAACTGGAACATAAACATGTTTTATTGTTAGTTTTTGTTTATTTTTAAATGCTATGTAGAGAGTACATTGAATATAAGATAAAAACAACATTCGCCTTTGGACAGCCATTGAATGTCTCTGTATACATACAGGTGGTTCTGCCTGTGAATACAGAAATAAACCTGACAGGTCCTACTGTTATGGAGCTGGCCTAGTGCTACCTATATTTGTCTGGCTACTAAAATTCCTTTTTTTTTTTTTTTAAATTAAGTGTGTTATATTTATGAGTATTTTGTCTGTGCACCACATGCAAGGAGAGAGCGTTGGACCCCCTCAAACTGAAGGTACAGAAGGTTGTGAGCTGTGTGTAGGTGCTGGGAATTGTACTGGTGTCCTGAAAGAGCAACCAGTGTTCTTAATCAGCTGGCTCTCTAGCCCCTACCCTGGAATTCTTTTAAATGGCATGTGTAACTCTTAACCAACAAGAGAAAAGCTTGTTTTGCCTTTGTAATTTGAACATGGTGTAACTGATACTTTAGACTATTAAGAGGTTATTTGTGATTAGCAGCAGAACTTGACTGGAATCCCCAAACTTGGGAGGTAGAAACAGGAGGGTCATCACAACTATATAATAAATCCCAGACCAACCTGGGCTACATGATACCTCCTCTCCACGAAAGGGGGCCCCTGGTTCTTCTCTACACTACTGGATTCTAAGTGTATTTTTACCATCTGTGGAGCAATGGGGCTTCTCTCTTTCTACGTTTTTGTTGTTGTTCTGTTTTTCCCACCCCTACTACCTGAGACAGGGTCTCTGTGTAACAGCCCTGGCTGCCCTGAACCAGCTCTGTAGACCAGGCTGGCCTTGAACTCACAGAGATCCACCTGCCACTGCCTCTCAAGTGCTGGGACATGTGTGCCACCACTGCCCAGCCCTTTCTAAGTTTTTAGTCAATGTTAGTAAATGAGACCAATCTGGGATTTTGTCTTGTGGGGGTTTACTTTTATTTTATTTTTAGAGGTTTGAGACTTTTTCCTTTTGGTTTTGAAACCGTCTCCTTTGTAGCTCTGGCTGATCTTAACCTGGAAGTCCTTCTGCTCTGAGTATTGAAATTATAGGCATGGACTATCTTACTCAGCCCCCATGTCTGTGTTCAACTGTCGACCAAATGAAGTCTGCTAAGCCCAGAAAAGCTCAGATTGCTCACGATTTTACTACATGCTTTGTTTCTGTCTCTAGACATCTCCTTTTCCACTACTTAACTGTGTTCCTTAAGTGAGCCTGGATCCTGCCTAAGTAGGATGTCAGTTAAGGGAGATTTCACCAGGGGCATAGTCACTCTAACAGAGAAAAATGAGGGGAGTGTAAGGGACTTTTTGTTTGTGCTGTGCTTCCAAAAGCTGGAATGTAGTCCTCAGATCAAGGTGTTGGATAGGGAAATCCAACTTGTTAGAACATTGTTTTGTGGGCACACTGTGTTACTAGGCAGCTGAGATTTCTGTCATCCTTTGCCCTTTGCATTAAAAGCCAGCTACACATGCAAGATTACAGAAGTCAGTGCCCAGACATTGATTTTTTATCTCTTCATTCACAGGGTTTCAGCCTGTGCTTAGTTGATAATTGATGCAATCTGTTGTCATAGCTGCACCTCTCTACTCTTGAGTACATTGTAGAATCTGAAAAGAATTCAGGTTCAGGTCTTTGAGAGACAACCCCTGACTAACCTTTGGATTATAATCGAGTTCTATGAGAGATCTGTTTTGTCACTTGATGAATTCACTTCTCCTCTAGTTTGCCACCCACCAATGAAAATTAAACATACTGGTTTAGGAAGAATTTATTACAAGTACTATGTGTTTCAAAAATAATGAAATTACCATGGTCTTTAAATTAACATTTTTTTCTCTCTTTTCAGTTATTAAAGAGAGTATATGGGAGTTTCCTGGTAAACCCAGAATCAGGTATGTAGAAATGCTAATGGCTATGGAATGATGACAAAGCACCATATCCTGTTTGTGTCAGGCGCTTTTTTAGCTAGAGGATTTTACTTAAAGCTTCATTCAGTAAAATACACCTTCGGGAGCCCAGTTCTTGAGTCAACTCCCTCTGTATGTATAAGTAGCCATTAAAGGGTTCTACCTTTTTTTTTTTTTTCAGTGTGATACACAGTGGCTTAAGAATTGGTGGGTGTTATTAACACCCCAAAATGATTCTTCTAATCTTTTAGCCAGAGGAGCCTCCTTTGTCTGAGCAGGTGCCCTTTGAACATAATCTTGGGGGACAGGGGAGATAGCTCAATTTGTAAAGCAGTTGTCTCCAAAGCACGAGCACCTAAGTTTGAACACCAGCACCTAATTAATTCCAGTCCTGGGGAAATCACTGGCAAGCCTAGAGTCTGCTTGTAGCCAGTCTAGTTAATTAGTGAGTCCTAGATTTCAGTGAGATTCCCCTTTTCAAAATGTAGAATCGAGGGCTGGAGAGATGGTTTAGTGGTTAAGAGCACTGATTGCTCTTCCAGGGGGACCAGGGTTCAATTCACAGCACCAATGTGGCAGTTCACTAGCAATTATAACTTCAAATTAAAATAAAAACCAGTGATTACTTTCCCTAGTTTCCATTCACACACAAACAAATGGACAAGCATTGGTTCCCATTCAACAACCCCTGATAATTAACACTAGTATAAATAACCATGTAAAAGTACCATCATATGTTTATCAGCTTATTTGGGCTGTTTTGGAAAACAGCCAGCCACATGTGATTGAGTGTGTATGTGTATGGGGAGTGCACTATACCATGCTTATGGAAGCCAGCAGACAGCTTATTGTCAGTTCTCTCCTTTCACCTACTTGGAGGTTCTGAGATGAACTGAAGCCATCACAGGGTTTATAGCAAACCCTTTACCCTCAGCTGTCTCACTGGCCCTTGATTGTTACTTTGCATCTTCAGTGTGTTCCTATCACTTGAGGGCAAACATTAGCTATACTTTGCTTTTGATGTGGACTTTGAGAAACAGCAAACCTCAACTCTTTGTTGTTGCTTTTTAGATTTCCCAAAATCAATTAGTGGTTGTTTATTATTTTTAATGTTATTCTCTAGAAAATATGTATAGACTTTGGAGTACTGGTAATGACTTGATGAGTCCTGTTTCTGACATTCCTAGAAGGGGGCAGGATAGTTTAGTGGTCAGTAGACATGATTCTCAGTCCCTGTTCTGCCTCACTTATTAATGACCTTGTCCATGAATTCTGTGGGTGTTTTAGAGATAGTTGTGTTATGTTCCCCAGGCTTTCCTGGAAGTCAAGACCTTGGTTTCTTGAGTGCTGACATTGAAGAACTGCTCCACCATGCCTAGCTTAACTCAGTACTTATGCCTAGTTTAATTTCTCTTGACCTACTACGTTCCCCCACCCCACCCCCCATCCCACCCTGACAATTTTCCAAGGTCACAAAATAAAGGCCAGAATTTGGAACCACTCCTGTTCATTTCAAAATAGGGAGCTACATAACTGTATGTTGTGATATATTCAACAAGATGCTGCTTCTCTGAACCATTTTTCCATTCTAAATGAGGATAAGCTTATCTGTTCTGACATCTTCAAAGAAAGCCATGGGGTCAAATGAAGCAGAATTTTGAAATTCTGAATTCAGATGGACACTGTTGGGAAAGTATGAATGTGAGAAGCAGATTTCTACCTTGCCCCCTCTCACATAGGTTTTGTGTTGGTGTGGTAGAATTGGATTTTATGCCCAGAAACTGGCTGTACATTAAACCATGGGAGAAAATATGAGACTTGTACTCCTTGAGTCATATTGTCTCCCTTCACAACTGTCTCTGGGACCTCAAAGTTTTAATTGGAGTTCAGATTATTATTCTTCCCATTACATACTTGTAATTATTCATCTTTGATACTGCTTGGGATTTATTAGCTATCTATAAATATCTACATACTACGGTATGGAGTAGTTAGAGATGGGAAATTGCCTCTACACTGTTTACTTGGGAGAGATAGAGGTTTGATTTGGCTTTGTTGATTGGTTTTTCATTTAACTGATAGGTGTATCTTTTTCTCCTTTCACCAGGATACAATGTTTCTTTGCTATATGACCTTGAAAATCTGCCTGCATCCAAGGATTCTATTGTGCATCAGGCTGGCATGTTGAAGCGAAATTGCTTTGCCTCTGTCTTTGAGAAATACTTTCAGTTTCAAGAAGAGGGCAAGGAAGGAGAGAACAGAGCAGTCATCCATTACCGGGACGATGAGACCATGTGAGTGTGAACTTCACCTCTGGTGGCATGTTGGCCTCCATATGGCACTGACTGAGAGAGATATAGTATCAACCAAATGAAAGGAAATTCTGTGCTGTATTTTAAGGCACTACTCTTAGGAGTTTTATGTTTTTATTTTTTTAGGCTATTTTATGGTTGTGAGCTGCTTTGTAGAATGGAATTGAACCCATATCCTCTGAAAGCAGCCAGTGCCCTTAACCAGTGAGCCATCTCTGCAGGCCCGAGGCTCTACTTCTCTGAGTTCTCTTAAAGGAGTTTCCCATGGGCTAGGGAGGCATTCAGCCCTTCAGAGTACTTACTGCTTTTCCAGAGGATCTGAGTTCAGTTCTCAACCCACATGGCGACTCACAATGGTCTGTGACTCAAATCCAGGGTATCTGACTTACTCTTTGGACACAAAGCACACACGTACACAGGTATAAATACAGACAAAACAACCTGTACATATTTAATTAAATAAATACATGAAAAAAGTTTAAAATGGCCTAGATAGTCAGGCCTAGAGGCCAAGCATAGATGCTGTTACTGTAACCCCTCTTTTTGTTTTGTTTTTCAAGACATTGTTTCTTTGTATTGCTTTGGAACCTGTCCTGGAACTCACAGAGATCCGCCTGCCTCTGCCTCCCTAGTGCTGGGACTAAAGGCTTTTGCCACCAACTCCTGGCTTATTGCAACTCTTGAGTTATATGTGTACTATTAGTATACAGATCCTATCATATGTAAAGAAACTTTTTTAAATGACATTCTAAGAATCACTAACTTAAAATACATGTTATTCCTTACACACATGATTAAAAAACTTAGTTTTGTTAATTCCACTTCTTTCTTGGGAATGCATTTACTGCTCTGACTTTCCTGACTGCAAGTACTAGTCTCTGGCACACCTTTGTTTTATTGAGTTGGAGACTTTGCACTTTACCCTTCCACTTCACTTGCAGATAGTTAGTGACAGAATCTTCTGATGCTGTACTTACACACCTGAGTTTGTTTCCCTCAGGTATGTTGAATCTAAAAAAGACAGAGTCACAGTAGTCTTCAGCACGGTGTTTAAGGATGACGACGATGTGGTCATCGGAAAGGTCTTCATGCAGGTATGGAGCAAAAATCTTCAGAGGAAATGATTTTGCAGGAAGTTAAAATCTTTACAGTCTGCATACGTAGCCACCATATGGAGTAGGGTTGTATGTAGCTCAGTGGTTGAGCATTTGCCTAATAGGTACATGGTCCCTGGTTCAATCCTTAGTTTCTGGGAACATGGTAACAGAATAACATACATGTATGCCATATCATAGGAAAGACAGAGTTCTGTTAATGTTGGAACTTGGAAGTTGTGATGAACAATCCTGTCTTAATTTGCTTCTTTGTTGATATGATAAAACACTGTGGCTTAGACTTCCAGGTCACAGTTCATTACTGAAGGAGTCCAGGAACTCAAGAGCCTGAAAAGCAGAAACTAAAGCAGAAACCATGGAGGGGTGCTGCTTACTGGCTTGTTCCCCGTGCCTTGCTTGTCCTGCTTCCTTATACAACCCAGGATCACCTGCCCAGGGGTGGCACCACACACAGTGAGCTGACTGCTCTTATCAGTCGTTAATCAGGAAAATGCCCCACAGACATGCCCACAGGACAGTAATGGAGGCAGTTCCTCAGTTGAGGTTCCCTCTTTTCAGATACATCTAGGTTTATGCCGGGTTGACAAAAACTAACAGCATGGTACCCCACTAACTTAATGAATATTCTGTCTCTTCATGATGGTTCTAGCCTTTTCCAGGACAAGGCAAGAGGGAGATTAATTTTGACTGAATATTAACTACCTTTCCTTCCTGTGACAGAGTCCTTGATCTAAAAATGTGGTCTCATTTCCTTATCTCGTGTTTACTCAGTTTTGTAGCAAGGACTGTTCTTGGCTTGGTGTAGGTCCTGTGTCTTCAAAGTGATGAATAATGAATGCCAAAGTGACAGTAGGTGGAATTGTGGCTGACAGGAGAGCCCTGCCACAGTTTGAATGAATCACTGTAGATTGTCTCCTGCAGGGAAGCGTAATGGGATTTAGAAGAACATTTTGTTATTGGGATTCTGGTACAGTGGGACTCAGCATATTGTAGACTCATTGTGGCTGTGTTGTTTTGTCTGCTGGCCAGTCACTGGCTCTAGGGCATGAGAGCATATTGATCAGGAGGTAATCGGGGTGCTACCTTCTGAGGCAGATAAGCATTCAAAATGTAATATAAAGCTTTAATACATTTTCCTGTTCTCTGGCAGAATAATGAGTGTTGTTTTTTAATTCTGAAGCAGCCATGCTTATTGCCCAACTTCTAATCCAACCATTTAGAAGCCTGAGGCAGGAGGGTTGCTGCAAGATGGCCTAGGCTACAGAGTTTTGTTTTTTTGTTTTTTGTTTGTTTGTTTCAGAGAAAATTTTAAAGGACTATCTCTCCCTTCCTCCTTTCAAATGAGGCTTGAAAGAAGCTGTGGTTACCACAGTGAGACTTTGTGTATGGGCCTTCTACCTGGTGAGGGGAAATGTCAAAATGCCATAATGCCTTTTTTTGGGGACTGGCTAATCATAAATTCTTGTTTGGGAGTCCCTTTGTGAAAAAGTGTCGTATTGACACTTTGGCATTTGATAGTACTGGACTTCATGAAGAAAAAAGGGTATGCATATATGACTCTTAAAGGTAAGCACCTAGACAGACATTTCATAGTAATTTTTGGAATAATCAGTAGGAATTAAATGCAACAGTTAAGAAATGGACTAAATCTAGGCTAGCAAACTAATTTTAAAAGCTATGAAGTATAAATTTATATTTGGGGATTTTGGGGATTTTGTGTTCATGTGTAATTTTTTAAGTCTTTTTCTACTTTGTTCCAGGAATATCCCAATTTATTTTTATACTGTAAACAGATCTTTGTGCCTAGAGTTTGTGCTGTAGGATTTTTGTAGAGGCTCTTTTTTTGTTGAGGGACTATGAATTTAGACAATACATTCAAAGTGCATGTGGCAAGACACACACCTAAATGGAAAGACAAACCTGTTCTTTTTGTTTGTTTATTTTTTGTTCTGCCAATGTTTCTATTTGATGAGTATTCCATGATGAGCAGCCCATATAGTATGTAGAACTCTCTAAACCATCTTATTTGCCACCTTCTACATATCAGAGGCTAGGGTTCTTAAGTACACACTATGTTGCAGTGGTCCCAATTTAAAAATAAAAAACACGGAACACTTCACTTTAGAAATTTGCATGTCATCCTTGTACATGGGCCATGCTGATATTCTCTGTATGTTACAGTTTTAGTGTATGTATGCTCAAGTGAGCACTTCTCATTTTTAGACTATTCTACCTTTGAAGAACAGAGAAGGAGAAAAGGGGATAAAGCAGGAGCTTTGAAAGGAACTCAGCCTGGCAGGGAAGCCAGATGCCCTAATTAATGAATTGCTTGCAGAGAAGAGATAGTAGCACCAGAGCAGCCACTTGTCCCACATACTGGATGCTGGCTATAGAAGAGGTGTGAGCAGCAGTAGCAGGCACACTTCTGATCACATGGCTGTGTGAGCATGCTTCCAGTGTCTTAACCCTGGTACTGCCCTTAGCTTCATGCAGCTGCCCTGTTCCAGAAAACCAAACTCTGTGAGAAGGATGTCATATGCACTCACTTATTTGTATATAAATGCAGGGGTTCCTAGGGATTAAACGTAGGAGGAATGGCCTGGTTTTGTTGTTGTTTTGCTTTATCTTTTTTATGCTCTAATATATATATATATATATATATATATATATATATATATATAATTTGATAAGCACTGCATTTTTATGATCATGAGCTCTTTTATTTTTGTGAGGTTGCTTGATTTGTTTTTTTTTTTTTCCAGACAGACTCTCCTGTAGACTGTGGCTAGCCTTGAACCTCCAGGGATGACCTGAACTTTTAATTCTTTTGCTATACCGTCCAAGTTCTGAGATTATGACCATGTGCCACTACTCCTGGCTTACCAGAATTTTGTTAAGAGTTTGTTTTTACAAGGGAATGGGTTAGTTCATGCTAGCCTAACTTGATTCATCTGCCCTATCCTCTAAGACAGCTCAGCCTCTTTCATTCTGTCATCTTTAGACCTCAGGGAGGGGTTAAATTTGCTTTAGAGTTTTGATTGATAAATTCTAAATAGTAACAGGTGAAGAATATGTTAAACAGTGCCATCAAAGGCCCAGCATCCAGTAAAAGCATGGCATTTATGAAGCTGGAAGTAGAAGATGAGGTATGGATGTACTGAGGTTGTAGAGACCCAATGATCAGGAGTTAAAAGTCCTCATCAGCTGGAGAAATGGCTCAGCCATTAAAGGCTAGACTCAAAAAATAAAAGTTCTTCTCATCTATTTGGTGAGTTTAAAACCAGCCTAGCCACATGAAGTCTTGTCTTAGGGCGGGGGCAAAGGGGCATGGGTAGGAAGAAAGGAAGAAACTGCAAAGAAGTGGGACCAAGGGAGCAGTGGGAAATTGCTCAATTATAATTTCACTTAAAATTCAAGACAGGGTTTCTCGGTGTAGCCCTGGTGGTCATGGAACTCGCTTTATAGACCAATCTGGCCTCAAACTTAGAGATCTGTCTGCCTCTGCCTCTGCCTCCTGAGTATTGGGATCAAAAGTGAGCACCACCACCACCACCAGGCATGTAGTTGAGGTTTGACAGTTCACTTTTAGTTATATTCTGGTCCAAAGGACTGCGAAGGTCAGAACACATACTATGGGTAAGGTACCACGCGACTCATGAATTTTCTCTTGCTGTATCTCCACAGGAATTCAAAGAAGGACGAAGAGCCAGCCACACAGCCCCCCAGGTCCTTTTTAGCCACAGGGAACCTCCTCTAGAGCTAAAAGACACAGATGCTGCCGTGGGTGACAACATTGGCTACATCACCTTTGGTGAGGCTGGAGAGGTAGTTCAGTGGTAGAGTGCTTGCCTTGACACACATGGCCCTGAGTTCAGTCCCCAGCACTGCACAGAACAACCCATCAGCAAGTGGAGTTGCCTCTTTCACATGGCAGAATGCCTAAATCTGGACAGCCTTAGCTAACTTTTTTAGTGAGCAGAAGCAGGCATACCAACATGTTTGTGTTGCCTTTTCTAAGCTGTGATAGGAGTGTCACCAGGCACTGATTACAAAGCATGCTGGGTGCTATTTAGCTGCAGTAATCATTTCTTGTTTCTTTGGGTTTTTCTTAAATGGTAAGGTAAACTCTGGTGCCGGGAGTTAAAGACAAGCCATGTCAGCATTGCTTGGCCGCTGAATAAAGTTCTCTGTTGTGTTCAGTGCTTGAATTTTGGCTTCTAAAGTCTGTGCTCAGCTGTGATTTGCTGAGTCATCTCTTCCACTGAAGATACCAAGCTTCACTGGTGTTGGCCTTATGAGCTGGCTGGATCATGACAGCTGATGGCTCATTTCCATGCTGCAAAGCTACAAGAGTGTCTCCTGCAATTCACCTTTAAGTTAAAGGTGTAGCTGGTTTTTTTCCTGGTGAATACATTTTCCTTGCACATGATTCTTGAAGTTGTGGTGTATCTTACAGTTGATGGCATTTCAGTTTCATTGACAGCATTTCTTTATGGGGCATAAATCCAGTAAACTTGGAATAGGATACATTTCCTAGCCTGATGTTCTTCATCCCTTCCTCCCCCCTTCAAGCCAGGGTAAACTGAGAACCAGAGTTCTGCCTTTCTTTTCTTTTCCTTTCTTTTTTTTTAATAATTTATTTTACATATACTGATGTTTGCCTGCATATCTGTATGGAAGAGGCAGATCCCCTTGAAGAGGGGTTGCAGACAGCTGTGAGCTGTCATGTGGGTGCTGGGAATTGAACCCGGGTCCTCTGGGAGAGCAGTCAGTACTCTTAACTGCTGAGCCATCTCTCCAGCCCTGAGTTCTGCCTTTCTTATCAGCCATTTCAGCACAGTTGCTAGAACTCAGGGCTCTTGGTGGTATTGAAACAAGTATGGTAAGAACTGGAGACCAAAGGCAGGTCTGCCCCAGTGGGACAGTCTGAGCCTCTGGTTGAAGTAACTACCCTGTTGGGCCCGCCTTATGTTGTTTTCATGCTCAGGAGCTAAGTATTCTTTGGGACCCAGTTTTACTGACAGACTATGCTTTAGCACCAAGGACCCAAGACTAGTAGCTTTATTCCTAAACAAAGCTGGAATCTCGAGTTCAGTATGGAATCCAGATGTGGAATGAGTGCCCAGAGTCATACCTGGTTTTTGTGCCATGACTTCACTATGGCACTCCCACAGTTGTGTTGTCTCTGATGGTAGCACATGCACCACTGCTAATGCTTTGTTTCTTTCTCCTGCCTTAGTGCTCTTCCCTCGCCATACCAATGCCGCTGCTCGAGACAACACCATCAACCTGATCCACACGTTCCGGGACTATCTGCACTACCACATTAAGTGCTCTAAGGTGAGGGGCACCAGCATCTCCACCAGGCTGTTGATTAACACTTGCACTTGGGGCTGGGGAGAGGGAGAAGGAGGGGGGAAGAAGGGGAGGGGAGAGAGGTCAGCAATTAAGAGTATTAGAGGTGGTGGCATACGCCTTTAGTTTCATCACTTGGGAAGTGGATCGCTTTGAGTTTGAGGCCAGCCTGATCTCCAGAGTGAGTTCCATGACAGCCAAGGCTACACAGAGAAACCCTATCTCTGTGTAGAAGGGAAGGAGTGGGAGGGGGTGTGTACGTACTTGCTGCTCTTTCAGAGGACCCAGGTTCAGTTTCCAGTGCCCATGTCAGCTCACCACCTTATTATTTAACTCCAGTTCCAGGGACCTGATGCACTCTTCTGGCCTCCATGGACACATGCACATACATAATGTATATAAAGTCATGCAGGCACATGTAAACTAAATTTAAAAAAAAAAAATCTTGCCAGGCCGTGGTGGTGCACACCTTTAATCCCAGCACTTGGGAGGCAGAGGCAGGTGGATCTCTGTGAGTTCCAGGCCAGCCTGGTCTACAAGAGCTAGTTCCAAGACATGTTCCAAAGCTATACAGAGAAGAGAAACTGTCTCAAAATCCACCCCACCAAAAAAAGTTCCAGAGGCCTGAAGAAATTATCTCTTGGCATCTCTTTGTGCAGCCAGTAGGAGAGAGCACTTGCCTAGCATGTTCCACGTACCAGTTAACCCCAGAGTAAGAGAGAAATGACCCTCTCTCCTCCCCTCTTCCTGTCTGTAGTAGAGGGGTGAGTCTGTATTTCTGGTATTGCTGCCTGGCAGTCCCACCCTCCCTTATATGCTCCCTAACATACCCCATGGCTCATCCCAGTGAAAGCAAAGCTATTTCTCTAGAATGTGGGCCTGTTTGAGTTCCTCCTGTGTTTGTTCTTAGGCCTATATTCATACACGAATGCGAGCAAAAACATCTGACTTCCTTAAGGTGCTCAACCGTGCACGCCCAGATGCCGAGAAAAAAGAAATGAAAACAATCACGTAAGTAGGACTTCCCCACTTCCCACCTCAGCTTGGCAGAAGTCGCAGGTCCTGGTGCGATGCCTGCACCCCAGTGACTGAAGAGGGCAGCAGGGCCAAGCCTAGAGCTGCAGAGTGAAAGAGAAATGAAAAGGCTTCCCTTCTGATGGCATCAGAAAGAGTTCTATTCCACAATCTTTGTGGGCTACAAGAAGGACAGGGAGAGAAAACAACGCCCCCTTTTCCCCGCCTTAAACTAAGAGTCTGTTCTCTGTGGGCTTGAATTTTAAGAGGCGAGTCTCTTCCTTCCATGTCCCTGAAGAGGACATAGAGTTATCTGAAGAGGCCTGGAGGCAGCACCTCCGTGGTCTCCCTGTGGCTCTGCTCTGAGCAGGAAAGGTGCACAGGACACAGGCTGGCTTTGTCAGGGAGAAAGGTGGCAAGCAGAGCAGTAAGCAGCGTGGCTCTGCTCAGAAGGCCCGCGTGGTGGGAGACCTAGAGAGTTGACTCTAGTGTGGGTGGCAGGCATTCAGAGCGCCTTCAGCTCCTGGCGTGTGCTGCTGTACCAACTCCATTGACATCTGAGGGTTCCACTGGGTCCTGAGAGAAGTAGGCAAGAGATTTTCAGTATATTTATGTGACTATCTATGCTGCCACCTACAGCCTAAAGGTTGGTGTTCCATCTGACTTCTGTAGAGAAAACGAATCGGATGTCATGTCATGGTATGGCAGCTGTGTAGCTTATCTAAAAAGTGCAAAGCTGTAGACGAGGCAGGCAAGTAAAGTTATGTCCAGGGAGGCACTTGTTTTTTTCTGTCCTTTCAAGACTCTGTCTCCTAGTGCCTGCAGTTTCTCCTATGCCTCCTTGTCTTTACAAAAGTGCTTTCCACCAGCCACCCTTGTGTGACCTGGGATAGAAAGGATGACGTGTCAGAACTATTCAGAACCAGCCTGTGGCATGAACCTGTGGTCCCAGCTACTGAGACTGTTGGGGACTGAAGCAGAAAGATAGGTTGAACCCAGGAGTTTGAGGCTGGCCTGGGTAGGTTAGCAAGATTTTACCTCCAAAAACAAACCAGGTAGGCTGGGAGATGGCTTAGTTGGTGAAGTTCCTACTGTGCTAACCATGAGGACTTGCGTTTGGATCACCACCACCCATGTATATGTATAAACTAGGCATGGTGGCACATTCCTGTAACTTTAATACAGAGGGCTCAGAGACAGGTGGATTGCAGGAGCTCTGCAGCCAGCCAGTCTCGCCAGTCAGTAAGTTCCAGGAAAATAAGATGAAGAGCCAGGCATGGTGGCATACACCTTTAATCCCAGGACTCACTTGAAAGGCAGAGTTATGAAATCAGTGATTGAAAACCATTTGATGGATTGAGGAAAACACCCAGTGCTGACTTCTGGCCTTTCTTTACACAGACACACATACAAAGCAAGCAAAGAAAACCAAAACCAGACAGAAAGGCCAAAAAGCGGGCTATTAATTAAAATAGCCCTGGAACTGTTTCATCATCTATCTTCACTCTGATAACTGTCCCTTCATCAGTCTTTCTGTGGCTAGCACATGTTCCTGGTGCTTACTGCCATATTAGACAAAAAGGCCGGAATTGATCACTGCTCTGATGGACGACCTGAGGAAAGATGAGTCCTTCATGGGGATAAATTTAGTTGTTCAAAAACCTCCATCCTGCTAAATGTGGACAGATTAAAATTCAGGTCTGTCTAAGCTGTCTGAAAACTAGAGAAAGTAGGCGTGGTAGCACATGCTTTACCTGGCACTCAGGAGGCAGAAGCAGGCCTAGTGTACATATCTAGTTCCAGGCCATCTGGAGCCACACAGTGAGGCACCATCTTAAAAAAAAAATTGCAGACAACTTTCCCATCTGCTGGGAACATCCAGTGCCCTTGAGGGCTTGGCATAGTGTTAGTTAATATTGAGTCAGAAGGAAGGTAGCAGAGCCATTCTGTGAAAACTGGGTCTTGACGAGACCTGTAGCTCCAGCACCTTTGCTTGCAGACTCCCCCTTCCCTCATGGTTTGGTGTCCCTTGCACATTCCACCCCAGGTCGAATGTAGGGTAGAAGGAGAGGCCATCTGGAACAAGCCTTCACGCTGTCTCTGCTTTTGAAGGGGGAAGACATTTTCAACCCGCTAACGCTTGGGAACTGAGGAGGAAGCACTGTTGATGGAAGGCTGGACCGCTTGCTACTGGATAATCGTAGCCCTCCATGTTGCACCTCTCCAGGTTCTTAAGGGATTCTCCGTTTGGGTTCCATTTTGTACGAGTTTGGCAAATCACCTGCAGAAACGAGCTGTGCTTGCAAGGACTTCATAGTTCCCAAGAATTTAAAAAAAAAAAAAAAAATTCCACTTGATCAACTTTAATTTCCTTCTTTTATTTTTTCCTCCCTCACTCCCCTCCCTTTTCCCTTTTCACCCTTTTCCAGGCTGTTTGCTTTGCAATATGTTACTGGTAATGAGTTGCAGATAATGCAATCTTAACTTGTTTTCTTCTAAGTATTTGAGTTCAAAACTCCTGTATCTAAAGAAATACGGTTGGGGTCATTAATAAAGAAAATCTTTCTATCTTACTTGAGGATTTGCTGGGTTTTTGGACTGTGGGTCCAAAAGAGGAAAGGGTGGACCTGCACTGACCTTGAAGCAGCAAGCCCAGAGCTTGGAGCCTCTCTTCTTCGCAGGAAGGAAGGGCTGGTTTGCAAATTGTAAGTGGGGGTGGTGGAAGCTTGTCTGTTTGCGTTTCCTTTATTGGTCTCACTTTGTAGCCCATGTCTGGCCTCGAACTCTCCAGCAATCTTCATGCCTCGGCTCTCTGAGTGCTAGAATTTTAGGAGTGAGCCACCTTTGTTTTGTTGTTGCTTGTTTGAACATGTTTCTTGCATTGTGAAGCATGGTTGCTGACAGGACCCAGCTGAGTAGCCAGGAAGCGCCCTTATAGTGAGAGGTAAATTAAAATGTTTCCTGGGGCTGGGAATGTACTTCAGCTAATAGAATGCTTGCCTAAGCTTTCACAAATCCCTTGGTTCAGTCACCAGCCCTATATAAACAAGGCCTGGTGGCACACACCTTTAGATATTTTTATTTTGTATGCATAATCATTTTGCATGTACACACATTCTTGAGTGCATGCCTTTGTGTGTGTGCGCCAGGTAAGGAAAGGGGATTGTACCCTTTGGAATTGGAGTTCTAGGTGGTTTTGGACTGTTGTCAGGGTCCAGCCCAACCTCTGCAGTAACAAAAATGCCAACCACTAAGCCATCCCTCTATCTGCTTTGGCATATAACCTTTAATCTTAGCACTTGGGGGGGGGGGGGGGGGGGGGGGCTAGGAGGATCAGAAGTTCAAGGTCATCCTCAGGTGTTTAAGTGCTGAGGCCAATCTGGGCTATGTAAGATACCCTCTCAGAAAAAGAAAGGAAGGCAGGCAGGCAGGCAGAAAGGCTTTCTGTCTAGGCTGTATATATGTGTATGTGAGAGATTGGGATTTAGGTGGGGGTTGGTTCGTTTTGAAATAGGGTCAGCTATTTTTGAAACAACCCAGCTTCCTGCACTGAGAGATCCACCTGCCTCTGCTTCTGAGTGAGCACTGGAATTCAAACTGCTTGTACTTCAGTTAATTAATAATGGGCATTTCCTGAAATGAGGTTCTGCAGGACATTGATGGGTCTTCAAGTGTGGAGCTAATGCATACTGACTGAAGCCATACTCCCTCGCATTCCAACAGATAGGTGTACTATACCAAACTCACTGTAGGAGGTGCCTGCCAAGGAGATATCTGGGAACCTAGCAAAGTGTGCTGTCCCCCAGCAAGAAATTGGTGCCAAAAATAAAGTTTGTTTTGTAAAGTCTTGTCCTGAGACTTTGAGGGGTATTCAGAATGCTTTGAAGGCTGCTCTTTGGTCTCCGTTTCAGTGTGTTTCAAACTAGTTGATGGTCATAGTGAATTGTTTTGCCACCTGACTGCATGTGACAGCACTTTTATTTTCTACAAATTTGTTTTTCAGATAATGATACATTTGTTTGCATGCATGTTAGAGGTAATAAAGCAAGGTCCTCTCACCTTCCCAGTGGTGACAACTTGAGTGATTGTTGCCCAGTATCACGCCAGTAAAAAGACGTATCTTATGTGTTCACTTTCTTCACATTTAATCAATTTTATTTTATACTTGTTTGTGCCTTTGTTGGTGTTTTGTGCATTTTTTTATTCTCACTTGGGTAGTTTTCTGAACACCAGCATGACAATAACTGACTTTTTATAAGTGGAGTAGTGCAGATTAGAGCAGTCACTGTATCGCACACAACACTGATTGGGTTTTTCTTTTCCTACATATGCACCAGCATTATTGTCATGGCATGAAGCATGGTGGCATGCAGGCAGACATACATGGTGCTGGAGAGGTAGCTGAGAGTTCTATATCTGGATCCCCAGGCATAAAGAAGAGAGAGTGAGCCACTGGGCTTGGCTTGAGCTTCTACCACCTCAAAGCCCACCCCACAGTGACACACTTCCCCCAATTAGGCCACACCTACTCACATCTTTAATTGGAGCACTCAGGAGGCAGAGGCAGGTGGGTTTCAAGTTTGAGACCAGCCTGGGCTATAAAGCAAGTTTCAGGACAACCAAAGGTACACAGAGAAACCCTATTTCAGAAAAGCAAATAGCCCAGTGATGGTGGCACACATCTGTAATCCCAGCACTCAGGAGGCAGAGGCAGGTGGATCTGAGTCTGAGGCCAGCCTGGTCTACAGAGCCAGTTCCAGAACAGCTAGGATTGTTCCACTGAGAAACCCTGTCTTGAAAAACAAACAAAGAAAAATAAATAAAAATAAACATGTACTGCCAGAGGTCAGGACTTGGGTTCCTAGCACCCACACTAGGGGGCAGCTGACAACTACTTGTAACTCCAGTTCCAGGGTTTCCAACCCTTCTACCTTCAGCAGGGACCCCCTGCTGTATCCACACACAGACACACACAGTGTTTAAAAATAACCCTAGTCCTCAGAAAGTAGAGTCAAGTGAATTTCTGTAGTTTCAAAACCTACCTGTTCTGTGCGGTGAATTCCAGGCAAGCCAAGGCTACATGGTGTGACCTTGTCTCAAACAAAACAAAACCCCAGCAGAGTCTTACTATATAGCTCTGGCAGATGACCACTAATAACAGCAATGACCTGTATTCTTTTGGGGGGTCTCTGAGACATTAGCTTTCTAAAGAAGTACTATAGGAGCCAGGCGTGGTGGTGCACACCTTAACCCCAGCACATAGGAGGCAGAGGCAAGTGAATCTCTAGTTCATGTCCAGTTTGCTGTACACAGTGAGTTCCAGGACAGCCAGGATGGTTACAAAGAGAAACCCTGTGTCAAAAGAAGGAAAAAAGGAAGGAAGGGAGAGGAGAGGAGAAAGTATAACAGCATTAAATTTTTTATAATAGTGAATTCTGATTCCACAATACATTGCCAACATCAAAAGTCCATGCTGGCTGGATGAGGCAGACATTTCTTAGTGACTTAGCCACGGGTAAAGTATGTATGCTCCTGTAAACAACTCAAATGAAATTCATTGACTTCTTAAAGGAAAAAGGAAAAGTAGGACAGCTGGGAAGAGGACAGGAGTCAACAGATATATCAGAACAAGAGGGTACCAAGTAAGTATGGTGGTCATGCATTGTGTGCATGTAGGAAAATGCGATGGAACATAATAATTAACACATATTCATGTAAATACAAATGCACTTTGAGTTGGGCATAGTGATTCATACTTGTAATCCTACTACTCCCAGTTTCAAAATGGTGGGGAAAGAACACATGTTACACAGCATAGGCATCTCTGATGCATACAGACACAGATACATATGTGTACATGAGTGCAAGTTCCCCTGGAGGCTGGAAGCATTGCATCTCCCTGTGTCTGGAGTTAAGAATTACCCAACATGAATGCGGGGAACCAAACCAGTCCTGTGCATACAGTATGTGCTCTCAGCAGCCTTCCCTGCTCTTCATACATTCCAGAGGACCAAAAGGTGTTAAAACTGTTAGATAAGTGGTATTTGAGTCAAGCTTTTCTATGTCTTGGGCTTTCCAGGCCTTCCCTAAGATGGTTGCATGCTCTGCCTTTATTAGAGAGGAGGGCAGGAATCTCTAGATCTTAATGGAACATGTTTAGCAGGAAAGGAAATGAGGTTGCAGTAAGTAGAGGCCGTATATTAGATACAGAAGGAGAAAGCCTAACCTAGCTGTTACATCAGTGTGCTTTGTAGATAGATGCTCAAATGTAGCAGTTGACATCCAGCTGCTTTCTGTATAGTGCTCACCTGACACCCTTGTACAATCCTCCCTGCAACTTAAGCTGACAGAGTATGTGTCTGATAGGACTGATAGGATTCAAGGGTCTCACATAAGATGGGCTACTGCTCTGTTAGCTTCTATTTCCATTTAATATAGCCATTCAGATTTTAGGACAGTTTCTTCTGCCCCAGCAACTGAATAGGGGGTTCTTGAAGCCAGTATTCCAGCCATTCTTAACAGTATCCAGAAGGTACAGCCACATCAGCTTTAAGTGTGGGCCAACTGGCTGTGGTAGTGCAAACCAGTGATCCCAGCATTTGGGAGGCTGAGGCGGGAGGGTCAGGAGTTCAAAGTTAGCTTGGGCTCCATACCAAGACCCTGTCTCATTAGTGTGGGAGTGTTAAGTAGTAACTGGGAAAGCAATTCAGAGTAAGGGAAGTTTCATCTGCCTCCCTGGTCCAGACATCATAAAGCACACCCACCCAGTCCCAAATGCATCAGGAAAATAAAATTGCAAAGTGGACCAGGGAGGTCCAGGAGGCTTCTGGGACAATCTGGATTGTCTACTGCAGCACATGTTCTCCATCAGGAAAACAGCAGGGCAGGACCACAGGCTGCATCTGAAGACTTGCACCCTCCTAATGTGTGAGGACCGGCAAGATGTGTCATGGCCAAGGGCTTGACAGTTAGAGAGGAAGCAGATGAGCCTGTGACAGAGAAGTTGAGCTGAGCACAGGACAGAACCCAGGCTCCTCAGCTCCCACCGCCTGAGTTGTCCCTTTACACGTCATACCACACACAGTGTTTAGACAGAGCAGAGAAGAAGCAGACATCCTGAATCTCTGGGGAAAGAGGCTGGGAACAGAGGATGATAGGCTGTTTATTCCTGGCATATCCTCCCATATCCAAGGGGTCTTGCACCACTGTAGTCCAGCCCCAGACAACACTCCCAGAGCCTGACTCACGCCCCATTGGCACTGCGTGGGTCTGAGGCTGCACCGGCTTCCTGGAGGATGGGTTTAAGGCAGCTCTGCTTAGTCTCCCAGCAGAAGCCCTGCCTCTCTCCATGACCCAGGAATGTGTGCCGTGGGGCAAACGGTGCCAGAGTTCTCAGACCTCTAGCCTTTGGGGCTTCATTTCTCCAAGGGAACTGAAGTTCTCTTGCCATATCACAATCCCAGCTTTCTTGTAGTCTTGACCTATTTCAGTCCTTAGGAAGTTTGGCTGGGCTCCTCTCCTCCCCTCACCCTAAGGCAGCACTTGGTACAGGAGCACAGTTCAGACACAGAACTCTTGGCTTCCACACTGTGAACATGAGGCTTCTTTAACTCTAGCTAGTTTTCTCAGTTTCCATGTCAATCAAAATATGCCATCCCTTTGATTTCCTAGGCTCCCTATCTGCCTTTCTTGGCAGAGTGCTTGTTTGGAGGGGACAGGTGCTGAGAGGAGCAGACATCCATCCTGTGATGTTAACATTAACAGGAATGGAGTACTCAAGAGCCAAGGGTTGATCTGGCTCATGTTACCTCCTTTGCTGGAGGGGGAGTCTTATTTCGTTTGGTTGGTTGGTTGGTTGGTTTTGTTGGTTTAAAACAAGGTCTCACTATGTTTCTGAAGCTGGCTGCTGTTTACTGCAACCTACATGTTTTTGCACCACAAGTGCTCAGATTACAAACCTGGGTAAGTTTGAGCTCCAGTATGCAGAAAAAGACACCAAATTGTATCTGGCGCACATGCCTTTAATACCAGCACTCAGGAGGCAGAGACATGTGGATCTTTGTGAGTTTGGGACTAGCCTGATCTACAAAGAGTTCCAGGACAGCCAGCGCTATTACACAGAGACACGGTGTCTTGAAAACAAAACAAAAACAAAAAACAACAAAAAAGAAAGAAACTTAAGTTCCCACAGCTAGAACAGCTGGCCCACTGCCAGCCCTGTCATACCATCCAGTGTACTCCTCCGCTCCGAGGAGGAGCAAGAACCAGTCATTTGAGTTGACCTCCCCTCACTGCCACAGTCCCAGCAGGTGGCTTTTCCTTGGTGGGAAGACTGACAGCATTGAGACAGGCTCCCTGTGATCCAGGCTAGCCTCAGATTCACACTGATCCCCCTGCCCCAGCCTCCCACATGTTAGAATTACAGGGTTTGAACCTATTCACCAGATCCATTTGTGCCTTATGAATACCCCAAAACTTAACTGAGAAAACAGTTGATGAGTACTAATCTAATAAATGAATCTGAGTTCTCTAAACTGTCTGTAATATGGGCCACAGACATGGTGACAAAGCTATCACCCTAGCACTTGGGAGTGGAGACAGATCAGAAGTTCAAGGTGATACTCCAGTATACACAGGTATTTGAGGCCAGCCTGGGTAACGTGAAACCCTGTCTCATAAAATAAAAGTTGAGAGGTAGCCAGACGGTGGTGGCATACACTTTAATCCTAGCACTCGGGAGGCAGAGGCAGAGGCAGGCGGATCTCTGAGTTAGAGACCAGCCTGGTCTACAGGAGCTAGTTCCAGGACAGCCTCCAAAACCACAGAGAAACCCTGTCTCAAAAAACCAAAAAGAAAAAGAAAAAAGTTGAGAGACTCAAGAAGACAAGGCTGGATTTCCAAGCTAAAAGGTTTATCTAGTGATGAGGGTCAATGAAGATTCTCAGGCCCCAACCCTCAACCCAACCACCCCTCTCCATCTTGCATACACACTATTCTTTGGTGTTTCTGGCTGTTTTGCAAGCTGTTGTGGCCATTCAGAGTTTAAGATACCTAAAACAGCACTATTAGCTGGTGTGTGTGTGTGTTGTGTGTCAGACGTTTCATTAGCTGGAAAGTATTCCCCAGATGATCCTAGCAATGACAGCAAGAGGGTTCTCAGAGGTAAGGAAAACCTCCTAGGTTTCATGATGTGGCAGACTGCTTAGGGAAAGGTTCACTTGTACAGGAGGGGAGGCCTCTCTGTAACAGCAGTCAGGATGTGCCAAGTCCCACCCCAGAGGCGGAGCCAAGACTGAGGCCCTCCAGCTTGGACTCCTCCATCCCTTCAGGAACCCAGGCCAGGACAGAGCCTGAGTCGGCTTCCTGCTGCCCCCAGCATAAAAGGAACATGTACTCATTGGCCAGGACACCAGGCATGGCCCGAAGCCCTGCAAGAGTAGCTGCTGTGAGTCTCTGATCCTCAAAGGAAGGCCCAGCTAATAAGCACCACCTGATCCTAACAGCCATGTGAGTAGCTACACCCTAACCCCTCCAGGTCCGATCCTGAAGAGGTCACTGCACTGGCTTAAGCCACTGGAGTATTCCGGGAGACTCGGTTCCCACCCCACCAGGACATCACCACCGGATGTAGATCTCCTATCTTTCTTTACTCTGAGGGCGGCTGGGGAGAGACTGAAGGGCTGGGAGCTCAGGCTCAGGCTAGATCTCCATAGAAGGCTGCTGGAGAGGGGAAGATAAGCCTGGATGACAGGTTGTTGGGGGAGACTGATGAAGAAATAAGGCCAGGGGCGGGAAAAGCATCAGGTATGCAGTTCTGGGGGCTGTTGGGATAGGAGCGCATCTCTCAGCCTAAGGTAACCATAGAGCTGATGCAGGTCCTGGGAGAGGCCCTGGGAGGGGAGGGCAGAACCCTTCCTTTGACTTTGATCCTAGCAACAGCAGATGCTCCCCTGTTGATAGGATCCAGGGCCCCTCCCACTGGCCCTTGAATGTGGCCTGGGGCTGAGACCAGGCAGCCAAGTAAAAGAAAGCAACAGTGTCAGTTTGAAGGCTCTGCCTTGTGCCCTGGATTCAGCCTGTGTTTAGAGATTAAGGGGGTCCCTCTCTGTTCTTAGCACCCCCAATTCCTTGCCAAGCATCTCCCCACCCTTCCCTCTACTTCCCAGGAAGGGCCTGTTGTTAGTGTGGAGCGGACGAGTCAAGTTTATGGGCTGGAAGTCCTACCCAGAGGCTGTTCACTGAGCTGTGAAAGGCTCCATGTGTGGACAGGGTGGGGTGCAGGGACAGGGCACTCTGTGACTTCCCGTGGCTGTCTGGACACTGTCCTCTCTTGGCACCCCAATTTGGGCAGGCAAAGGTTGACATGCTTTGAGTAGGTTGCCTTCCAGTCTAAACAGGCATAAACACAGTTGCCCTGAGGCTGGAGGATGACTGAGATAGGTGAAGCTGCCCAAATGTGGTTATCGCCTGAAGGGCAGCTTGTAATACCTCACAGGGAACCATGTTGCCAGAATTGATTTCCCAAGCAAAACCAAAAGCATGACTTCCCTATGTAATTTTTGAAGTTTCAACTGAGAAAATCTGTGTCAGCAAACAGGAAGGGTATGGCCCAGGCTGGGTCTACAGCCTCTGTGTTAATGTGCTGTCCCCATCAGGGCATAACTGCAGCTCCAACCTAACTCTGGCCACTCCTCCATCCAGGCATGCTGACTGCAGCTCCAGGCCCTCCATGTGCCAAGACCCATGATGACACCCAACAACACTGGGGAGGTGGCCAGCTCCATTCCCGTGGGGGCACTGGAGCTTTCCCTTGCCCTGGCAAGCCTCATTGTTGCTGCCAACCTGCTCCTGGCCCTAGGCATCGCCCTGGACCGCCACCTGCGCAGCCCACCTGCAGGCTGCTTCTTCCTAAGCCTGCTACTGGCCGGGCTACTCACAGGGCTGGCATTGCCCATCCTTCCTGGACTGTGGAGCAGGAGCCACCGGGGCTACTGGTCCTGCTTCCTTCTCCACTTGGCCCCCAACTTCTCTTTCCTCTCCCTGCTGGCCAATCTGCTGCTAGTGCATGGGGAGCGTTATGTGGCAGTATTGCAGCCACTCCGGCCCCATGGGAGTATGCGGCTAGCCCTGTTCCTCACCTGGGTCAGCCCCCTGCTCTTTGCCAGCCTGCCTGCTCTGGGCTGGAACCATTGGAGTCCTGGTGCTAACTGCAGTTCCCAAGCTGTCTTCCCAGCCCCCTACCTCTACCTCGAAGTCTATGGGCTCCTTTTGCCTGCTGTGGGGGCTGCTGCCCTTCTCTCTATCCGAGTGTTGGTTACTGCCCATCGCCAGCTGCAGGACATCTGCCGGCTGGAGCGGGCAGTGTGCCGGGATACACCCTCAGCCCTGGCCAGGGCTCTTGCCTGGAGGCAGGCTAGGGCACAGGCAGGAGCCACGCTCCTCTTTCTGCTGTGCTGGGGACCCTATGTGGCCACACTGCTCCTGTCAGTGTTGGCCTATGAGCGGCGTCCACCACTAGGGCCTGGAGCTCTGTTATCTCTCATCTCACTGGGCAGTGCCAGTGCTGCAGCTGTGCCCGTAGCCATGGGTCTGGGTGACCAGCGCTACACAGCCCCATGGAGGGCAGCTGCCCAAAGGTGGCTGCACGCGCTTCGAGGAAGAGCCAAGAGGGACAGTCCAGGCCCCAGCATTGCCTACCACACCAGCAGCCAAAGCAGCATGGACCTGGACTTGAATTAGGAAAACAGCAGCTCCTGCTGCCTCCCAGGAGTGTTCCTCCATCTCTTAAGCCCTACTTCTTTGGATTGGAGCCCTTGCTCCATGAGACCTCACCCTGACCAAATAAATCTCTGGCCACCATTTCACGGTATCTCCTTCAGTATCTCAATGAGGGAGAGGGCAGGCTGACTGCCCTAAAAGGACCCAGAGACAGAGTGAGCACCAAGGAGAGATTTCACTCCAACTAGGCACTGTTCTCCTGTCCAGCCACCACAAAATGCACACAGACACTGCCTCTGGGAAGTATATTTTATTTACATTTTTAAAATCTGTAACTAGTCTCTCTTCCTCCTTTCCTTCCCCAGAGAGTTGGGGAGGGAAAGAACGGGAACCTCAAAGACCTAACCCCCCACATACAAAGACGCACCCCATGGCTCACACCAGCAAATCAAAGTGAAAGAAACATGGGCCTCGTAAAGGGCCCCAGGGCTGGACAGGGGAGGGAGGGCCTGGTAAGGCGGGTCTCCAGGGAAGAAAGGGACAAGGAGTGGGCAGGTCAGCTGAAGGGGTTGGAAAGCAGTCCAATGCCCTCCCCTCCTTTTCCCTCTGCACCCTGCACCTCTGCTGGGAGGAAGGGGCAGGGGTCTCCCTTTATCCCCCTCAACACCAGACACTATTCCAGAGCCACAGCCATTAGCGGTCAGGTCTCTGGACACAAAACACTTTTGCTTTGTGGTCTCCTGATGTTGTCACCACCAGGGAGGCATCTCTGTGGGCAGAAAACAGGGGTGGAACGACTGAGGAACCTGAGGCCTGGTTCAAGCCCACTCATTCCCCAGAGGCCCGAGGGCAGCTGTCCCAGCTTCACCTCTATTCTAGGTCCCAGCTGAGCCTGCGCCTGGTTCTCAAGCCCTTCCCCCAGAGCCAGGGAGCTGATTCAACGATGTCCATGAAACTCCAAGAGACCCAATGAAGGAAACCCCAGCTATGGGAACCATACGTATCCGAGTGGGACAGGCTCCTTCTCAGCCTCCTGCCCCACAATGGGTAGGTCACTGCCAATCTCTGGGATAGAACTGGGTCCCAGGACTGTGACTGCGCAGGTGGCCTGTCATTCACTTCTTCACGGGATGCATCCAGGTATTGGGTATCATTTCCCATTCCCCAAAGGCCCTGTGCTACCTCACGCCAGACCCACTTTCTAGACATGCCAGCCCACTGTGCTTACTTGCTGAGGGCAAAGTCCAGGATCTCAGCAGTGTGGCCTCGGTAGTCAGTAAGCAGGCGGCCAGTCCGGGCATCCCAGAGACGAACAATGCCATCCAGGCTACAGGTGTACACCACAGCAGTGCCAGCCTCCCACAGCAGCTGAACAATGCCCGACTGTCCCAGGATGTGACACAGTAACAGAGTAGGGAAAAAGTCAGGAGGAAGAGAAGACACTGTGCCCCTCAGAGAAAGGGGGCCCAGGGCCACAGAGGATAGGCTGCCCCTTGGCCACCAAACAGCCCACTAAGTAGAAACAAAGTCCCAGGCATCATACCTGGTGCTGGCATTGGTGCCGAAGTGTCTGTGTGGACAGGTCATAGATAGCCAGGGTTCCATCCAGATAGCCAACAGCGGCCAGAGGCATCCTGATAAACAGGTGACACAAGGCTCTTGAGGCTCTAGATTCATGCACCTCCCCTCCTCCCTGGTCCTAATGCCCGGGTCCCTCTGCAAAGCCACCTCCTCCCTCAGTCTCTTGGGTTTCCAGGCCAAGGCTCTGCTCACACTCACACACTGCAGAAGCCCAGGGACTCCACGGAGTTCGACTCACTCTCCTCCCCCTCTCCCAAGCTGGGCTGGGAAGTGACTGTCTCAGGTCTGAACACACCCACCACCTATAGGTAAGAGAAGAGGGTCACAGAACTGAGCTCCAGATCCCTTAACAGAGAAAAAGGACAAGGGAAAGGCAGAAGGTTCAGACAGAAACCGAGCTACTTACCTTGCCTGTGGTGGCACTGACCAGCTTGGCCTGGCAATCCACAGAGCCAGTGAGGATCAGGCTGCCATCCTGGTTGGTGGCAACACAAGTCAGAGGGCCCTGGTGACCCTCAGTTCCTAGGACAGAGCAGGGGTACATAGGCTCTGAGTCCAGCACTGGCTCTCCAGTTCCCCCAAGCCCAGGTCAACATCCTCCCTCCTCTCATACCTTTCAGTACATGGATGGGGTTTCCCTGCTTGAGGTCCCAAATCCTGATGGTACCATCTTCATATCCTACCACAGCTCTCTTCCCTAAAGACCAAAGCACCAATGACCAAAGGTCAGAGGGTACACTCAGAAACACCATGCAGAGAATGAGCAGGGAGAATAGAGTAGGGGACCCCAAAATTCCCCCTGGAGTCACACGTAAGACCTACTCTGGGGTAGCAAGAGGCTGGGATGACTAGAATAACCCCCAAGTCACTGGATCCACCTCTACCCCCAGGAAGAGACAGCTGCTCTCACCATCAGGGAGGACACGGCCACAGGTTGCAGGGCAGTTGGGGCCCTGGAAGGTCTTACAGTCACCGTTTGGTACCTTCCACATCCAAGTGTTGCCGTCAGCTGTGCCCGCTAATAGGACAGGTGCCCGAGGGTGCCACTCCATCCACTGGGCAGAAAGAAGGGATTAGCAAGCAAGGTCTGCTACCCAGCCTATCTAAGAGTCCACGGTGTCCCTGCTTCTAAGGTTAGCAAGAACGTTACTAGGGTACTATGGTTCAAAGGCAAGCTTTTGCAATAGGGCTATGCCTGCCCCTCACCCTCCCAGAAATGCTCATCTCTACTTGAGGTCTCACAGAGTTGAAGCCCATTCCAAGGGTCTCACCTCCAGGTCTCCTGCTTCAAAGGACCAGACTTCTTCCTTAGTATCCACTTGCCACACTTTCAGAAGACCACTCATGTCCCCTGTGGCCACTAGGGTGGAGTCATGACTGAAGCCAGCACATGTCACAGAGTCTTTATGGCCTGCAAAGAGAAGTGGGCAGAGATTTTGAGTTCAAATTAACCTGAGATACAGCAAGTTCAAGGCCAGCCTTGGCTACATAGTAAATCCCAAGGCCAACCCAAATTACCTGACCTTCAAAGAAAAAAAGTGACAGAAAACGAAGAATATTAAAAGGAGTCGAAATGCTGGGGACATGTGACCCATAAATCTGGCCACCTTTTAAAAAACAACTAACTAGAAAAAAGGTAGGAGGGCCTCAGGAGAACAGCTCCAGGGACCAGAAACTCCAGGTGCCCTAAGAAGACACTGTAGGCCCCACTATTCAACTACGCAAAGCCTAGGACTCCTAGGCCATACTCTTGTCTTCGCCTCTGTTTACCCCTACACCAATACCCCCTCCTCCTGTGCGCATCTTAGCCACACTCCCTTAGCACTTCCTGTCCCGCTGTCTAAAAAAACCGTTACCTTTCTAGTGTGGGCTCCTGGGTCCAGCGTTGAGATAAAAGCTAGTAAATAGCTGCTGTGTGTCCACACAGGCCAGCTGCCAAGATGTCCAGGGACACAAGCTCCCCAGCCTCTCACCTGCACACTCGAAGAGCAGCTCCCCGTCGCTCAGCCTCCACACAAAGGCCTTGTCATCTTCACCCCCTGTCACTGCCAAGGTGTTGGTTTTGGGGTCCAGGCTCACACAAAACACAGATGCTGTCCCAAAAGATAGTCCACGAGAAAGGGGATGGAACCAGGCTCTCACCCAGAGTTCTGTCTTTCAGAACCTTTGGGGAGGGGCACCCCCTTTCTCCAAAGGCTACATCCGGTTCTTGTCTGGAGCAATTGGCTGTTAGAGAAATCCTTCCCAAGTCCTCCTCCAGAGCATATCCCCCTGCTGTCCTGTTGCCTTACCATCACACTCTGAGGTACAGGCCAAGCAGTGGGTCCATGTGCACAGGTAACGGCACAGGATACCATCAGGCTGGGTATGAATTAAGTGATGGGAGCCTCATGAGACTAGCTGACTGAGGTTACTACTTTTGGAGTGTCAGTGGCCTTTAATCTCCACTAGGATTACTTCCATTCACTTTCATCCAAGATGACTTGTTTTGTTTTTCCAGACAGGGTTTCTCAGCAGTCCTGGCTGTCCTAGAGTTCTGTAGGCCAGGCAGGCTAGCTTCAAACTCATGGAGATCCACCTGTCACTTCCTCTCAAGTGCTGGGATTAAAGGCATGCATGCACTACCACCACCTGGCCAAGTTGTTGTTGGTTTTTTTTTTTTTTTTAAAAAAAGAACACCAAGATCCAGAAAGCTAACAAATGTGATATATTGCTAACAGCAGAGGTAGGATTTGAACCTAGGCATCTCACTTGACACCACGGCCAAGTCTAATCCCTTTGGTTCTTCCTGTGAATTTCCTGCAGGCTTTCTTGTCTGAGACCAACGGGCCATACTCAGAAGTCCATCTGCACTGATCTGAGGTAAGCCCCTTCAAAGACCTCCTACCTGAGTGCAACGCAAAGGTGACCTCGCTATCATCGGGGCCCTCCATGCTGCCGACCACCCCTTCCTGGGGTTCCAGGACCCAGCCCTCGTCATTGCCCTCTTCCTCTTCTTCCTCTTCCTCAAAGTCCACGTCTTCCATCTCCTGGGCCAGATCATCTGCTTTGGGAAAAGCGTTAAAAGATGGATCTCCAAAGATATAAGAGGAATGGGGTGAGGGGTAAAGAGTGAACAGGGCGACGCCAGAGTGGGTCAAGTGCCCAAAGGTTAAGGTGTCGTCCCACACGTTCCGAGCAGAAGGAGAGCGCTCGGGGGGCGGAGAAGGGGAGAAAGGATAGGTCTGAAGACCTGGCGTTGGGCAGCGACAGTGTGGGAAGAGAGGACAGAGGGCATGACGGGAAGGGGGTGTGTGAGGGGAAGGGCCAGGGGAGGCGTCAGGGAACCCCCACCCAGCCAGGCCTCGAAACTAAGTGTGGGGGGTAGGGAAGGAGGGCTGAGAGAAATGTCGGTAGGAACGACCGGTAGGGAAGGGGGGAGGGGAAGAAGCGGGGGTCAGAGGCCAGGGGTGAGCGCCTCCTGTCCCATGGCCTCAGGAGCGACAGTTCTCACCCGGGTCGGGCGGGCCTGGATCCAGCTCTACCACCTCAATGATCTCTTCATCTCCGTGGAAGCTTAGAGTCTCCAGCGGCGGGGTGTCAGCGGCCGCTCCGCTCTCCGATTCCGACTCCATGCGGCGAAACCTACCGATCCACTTCTCTGGGCCCAAACGCCTCCCAGAGTCAGCTCTACGCGACGACGCGGAACTCGAGCCCCTCCTCCCGGGAGGAAGTAGGCGTAGGCGACTCCCGGCCGAAAGAGCGACGGAATCCGGACCAATAGCGACGGAGGTGGACTGACAGAGCCACCAATCACAAGGCAGAACATGGATGACTAGGCCGGGGCGTGGCGGGAGAACCCAAGCTCCGCCTGACATGACTCCGCCCCCAGCTGGAGGGAAACAAGCGAGCGTGCGCGCCTCCGGGGTCTCCTGGGAGGAGTAGTTCTCACGGGCCCGCTACGCGGACTTCTGGGAAATGTAGTTTCTGATCTGTAGGCAGGACGGAAGGCGCGGGGGAGGCCCCTTACGCAAACTACAATTCCCGGCGGGGAGCGCAGTGAAGGGGGGTGGGACCTGAACATGGCGGCGGTGGTAGCTGCTACGGCGCTGAAGGGCCGGGGCTCAAGAAATGCCCGCGTCCTCCGGGGTAAGGAGAGGGACCCTCCGGGAGGGCAGGGCTCAAAAAGATCCCATTCCCTTCACATTCCACTCAGCACGACAACAGGAAGTCAGGCTGCTAATTGCTGCCCACACCTCTCTGCAGGATCTTAGAGAGTCTGGGGGTGAAAGATGCTCTAGAGGTCACCCAATCTAACCCCTGCGTTCAGGTTACACTGCATGTCTAGGGTCTTGCTGATAGAGGGAGTCCCAAAGAAGCCTTTAGTCTCCCGAGTTCCGGGGGTTTCACACTCACCGCAGTGCAGAAGAGCGAGCCCTGGGCTTCTGGAGGCTTGAGTTCTAGCACTGGGTAATTAGCGGTTTGACCTTGTGCGGAGCAGCTCGTCTCTCAGGGCTTCAGTTTCCTCTTCTATAGCATGAGGGGATGGAGTTAGCTATCCTTAGAGATAGCTAGGGTCCTGCAGTTTTAAAACAGTTTCCCGGATTTCCTTCATACGTATGTCTCCGCTAAGTCCCTTTGCAGTCCTTCCCAACCGGTCTTCTGAATAGAAAGAACAGCAACGAAGCTCGCTGTCCTGGCACGAGGGTGAGGATCCCGCAGTGACGTGGAAGTAGCTTCCGAAGGTGTCACCTCGATGGCGATTTTCCCATTTCTCTTTGGATTCTCCACAGCACTTGTTATTCCAAACTGCAGTCACTCCCCTCCCTCAAAACTCAGCCGCTCCTCCCCTCATTCATCCTATTCTAACCTACCCCTACCGTTCTTTTATTCACAGGGATTCTCTCTGGAGCCACAGCTAACAAGGCTTCCCAGAACAGGACCAGAGCACTGCAGAGCCACAGCTCACCGGAGTGCAAGGAGGAGCCCGAGCCCCTCTCTCCTGAGCTGGAATACATTCCCAGAAAGAGGGGCAAGAACCCCATGAAAGCTGTGGGACTAGCCTGGTGAGTTTTAACTGCCCCTTTGCCTACCAGTGGGGAGTGCACCGAAAGAATGTCAGGACCTGCAAACTTAAGTTGCAGGAGGTGAGCTGAGTCTACTGGAAGAGAATCAATTGCTGGGTTCAAGGGATAGAATCTCATAGTGAGATGGGGGTGGGGCGGTGGGTTTTACTGTGGAGCAACTTGAGCGGATCTGGTTTGAATTGGGTCACTGGCTTCATCCTTCCTTTTGGGAGCTGGGGTGAGATCCCAGTCTTAAGATTGTGTTGGAATATGGTGTATAGAAGCTAGAAATGGTTCTGTCGGTTTATTTGCTTCAGATTCTGGCTTTAATACATATTATTGATCAACATTAAAGAAAAGGGAAGGGAAATTAACATTTTTTTTCCAGCAAGTGCCTGAGGTGTGACAGTACTTTGTCATATAACATTTTAAGCTTTCTGAGGTAAACATTGCACTTCCGTATCATCAGGGAGGGAACTGGGACTCCCAGCTGGGATTCTCATCAGGTTGTGACTTCATGCTCTTGGGCCCCTACCAGAATCCTCTTTGAGTAGTAGTTAGCTCAGATTAAGAAGACTTTTGGTTAATACTTTAGTGGTTAAGCACGTGCTTAACATTCTTGAAGCCCTAAGTTCAATCCGTGGCACCAAAAAGAAAAAGAGGAGTCTGGGAAGGGATGTGAGGCAGTTTAGACAGAGGGGACCCTTGCTAACTCACAGAGGGCTATCACTGTCACACATGAGCATTCAGCAGGAGAGCCCATGACTATCAGCCATAACGAGATGAATGAAGAGGTAGGCAGGAAGACACTGGGCCTTTAGTGCCTGCCATGCCTAGGGTTTGGAGTTGGCCAGGATGCACTAGAAAGCTGTTAGTGTCTTTGCAGGCAGCAGCAGGATCAGATTTGTGGGGTCCCTCCTGCAGCTGGCACAAAGGACAGGTAGATACAGAGGTACATTTGACAAAGCTGGACTGAGTCTTCCAGCTCCTCTGGCCCAGTCCCAGTCCTGCCCAAACCCGGTGCACATCTCCCCATCCCTAGGGCCATCGGCTTCCCCTGTGGTATCCTCTTCTTCGTCCTCACCAAGCAGGAAGTGGACAAGGATCGTTTGAAGCAGATGAAGGCTCGACAGAACATGCGGGTGTCCAACACGGGCGAGTATGAGAGCCAGAGATTCAGGGCTTCCTCCCAGCAAGCCCAGTGCCCTGAAGTTGGGTCTGGGGTACAGAACTGAGTGATGATCACTGCAACCTTGCACTAGAGTGTTGACTGGAGTCCTGTGTTGCACTAGACTGTTTACTGGAGTCCTGTGTGGCTAATTGTGGTCACTTCCCCTGAGGCCCACCAGAGGGAGCATGATGCTCAAGATGCCACAAGCATCCACCCCTTCCGCACAGAGGAACCAGCCAAAGGCAAATAAAGTTATTAGTACTGGCATGGAAAGGAAGCAGGGCTGAATTTGTAAGCCCAGGAGAGGGGAAGGGCAGAGTGGGGCTGGCTGCGCATCCCTGTTCCCTCACAGAAGACCTGTGCTCCCAGCTGGATGGTGAAGTAACCACAGACTTCAGTGCAACTAAGTCTTCAGAGCCACTGGTCAGGAAGGCAGGTTCCCATGTAGCCTTAAGCCAGTTAAAATCAGTCAGGCATGGACATCTTTAATCTCAGCACTCAGGAAGCAGAGGCAGATGAATCTCTGAGTTTGAGGCCATAGTTCCATTAAATCCAGAGCAACATAATAAAAGCTCTTGTCTCAAAAAAAAAAAAAAAAAAAAAAAAAACCTAGTTTTTAAAAGAAATTCTAAACCCATGGTCTATCCCTTTTCCTAGCTGAAAAAATGTTATGTAAGACACAGCTTCGGAGAAGTTAAACCCTTTACAAAGGGTTCATGACACAAAGTGCAGCTTGGAGTTCCCTTCCCCAGCCAGCTTTTGACATTTCAGCAGCCTGTCTCTCGCCTATCACCAAGAATTGTTCCAAGGAAATTTGCTTGGTTCGGCACAGCGGGTGGGAGACTCAGCCTGGGTTGAAAAGGAAGTGGACACTTTTGGCCAACGCCACCACCCTACAGTTAACACCACAGCTACTCAGGGTCTCAATGCCAACATAAAATTTTATTGCATTTCTAGTTGTGTCCCTTTGTGATCTATTCAGAATCAAGTACTGGACTCTAATTGTGTCCTTGGGCTAAGCTTTCCCACCCTACCTGATAGACTGGCTTCTGGCTCCACCCTGGTACAGCTGGAGGGGCTGGCATTATACAGAAAGCAGGAGCTGGCTTGGAGAGGGGGTTCTAGTCTGAAACCTCCCAGCTGGAGTTCAGAACAGACTGAACTTGTGTTAGAAGGGAAGGTCACTAGGTACCAGAGTGGGCTTCAGGGTTTCTTAGACCAGAGAGGGACTCAAGGACTTGCCCTGTCCTAGACCATCTCTTCCCTAGACCACTTCCCACCCACACTCAGGATCCTACAATCCACCTTGCTTGCCGACCTCCACCTCTCAGCTTCTGAGTGTGTAAGCAGAGAAAGTAGGAGGACCCTCTTTAGAAGCCTCAGAAGGCCCTGAGCACTTTTGTCCTGGATGGTAGGCAGGATGGGTGCCAGCCAGGTGGATGCCATTCTTAGCCCACCATGCTGAATGAATTTTGCTCACTGTCTTCCCCCTAACCCAGATAAATAATCTATACATGTTACTGGAGGATGGGGTTGGAACAGGGAGACCGCAGGGCAAAGATCTCCTAGCTTCCAGAGCTAAGAGACACCAAGCCTAAAGAGTTCTAACAGGGTAAGTGACCTATGAGTACTGGAGCTGGGGGCATCGGGCTTTATTGGATCCAGGAGGGAAACAGCTCCAGCTCCCTAGCCTAGAAGCCTATGGCCAAGGCGGGACGGGAGCCTCTTCACCTTGAAGCTCCTGTGTTCACAGGCTCCCCACTCCCCCCACCAACACACACTAAAAGTTTTGTGCATGCTCATTGTGGGTAAAGGGGAGGCGATACAATCCTAGTCTAGTCCTTACCATGCCCACCAAGGGCAAGAGTTGTCAATAACTTCAGCACCCTTGGTTCTCACATAATACAGCCAGAGGCCCTCCCATCCCCAGGACAGAGAGGAAACTGGGCAGTTTACTTGCGGGGAAGGGACCTAGGGCCCAGCCCAGTAGGAAAGGATGAGTCCCAGGCCAGTGAAGGGAACAGCACTCAGTCTCGACTCCCCATCAACTGCAGCACAAAGGTGAAGATGTAGACTATGTCTGTGTAGATCTGCAGGGCGCCTGTGATGTAGTCCTCGGGGCTGATCGTGTGCTTCCGGTTCCCCAGGACCAGCTGTGTATCGTAAGCCAGGAACTGCAGGGAAATCAGACATGAGCTCGGCATTGAGAGTTCAACTCTGGTCAGCAGAACGTCCTGAGAGCTGTGCTGTCCATCCTGCTTGCTAATGGAATCACTAAGGAGTAGTGTAGTACATGGTCTCTGCCCTATCAGAGAAGGCTGGTACCCCCTTGTCACACAGCAGGGAGTGAACAAAAGACAACAGGGATGCCAGAAACTTCAAGAAGCTCCAAATAGGAAAGAAAATAAGAAAGGGCCCCTCCCTACCTCCCAAGCTGCCTAAATTCCATCTCTACTCTCTCAGCTTCCCCTCCCAGAACAGGGACCAAACTTACCAGGGTGAAACAGATGGCCCCCAAAGCAGCATAGACCATGTGGAGCCAGTAAATCTGTGAAATAGCACGGCACAGCATTAGGAAGCCAAGCAAGGCATGACAGAAGCAGGCCCTCAAGCTGACCCTGGGACTCCAGCAGCAGAGCAGGGACATCAGGGGACAGGACCCCCTACCCTCCCTCTAGATCCTAGGAGAATCTAGATCCTGATTTATTTGCCAGAATGCACAGGCTGTACCACAACATCCATGTAAAACCAGGCACAGCACCTTTCAGCCAAAGCTAGTCAAAGAACAGGAGTGTCTGTTACAGGTCCTAAAAACAAGGCAACAGCAGAGCGAGCTCAGGAGGAGCAGGCCCAGCGAAGCCTGGGAGGCCCCTACAGCCCGCCTTAGGGACAGCTTAGAGAGGCCCTTCAGCAGGTGCCTGCCACCCTGCTCAACACCACTAACAAGTGCCGGTGCACCGGCCAGTTCAAGCCACGGTGGGGCAGGCAGCACCTCTCATTCCGGTTCCTCCCCTTTAGCCCTGTGCTGTCCCCTCAGCTAACTGCAAGCAGAGAAGGCATCCGGGCCCCTTACATCCAGGCCTGACTTGGTCCTTTAGCTTTGCCTCAAAGAACCTGGTCTCAGCCAACCATTTCCTGTAGGAATTCGGTGGTGCTACCCAGGGCCCAAGGGACTACGCCTTACCATCTGCCAAAAGGCTTACCCTAACCCAAAAGGATGGTATTGTGTTGGTGCCGGCACTAGCCAATGGAGGGGTGTGGGAGCCAGAGCCTAACCCTGCTCTACAGGATGTCTGTGGCTGGGCTCACTGTCTGCCTTCATGGCAGGACACTCACGTAATTGAATGACAGCACAATGCCAGTAACAACCCCAGTCACCATCAGCACAATCCCCAGGACACAGAAGAGGCCTGTACACGAGGTGAAGTCCACCTAGAAGGGACAAGGAAGTACTGTCAGATGACTGCCATCCTACGCATCCCAGAGGACTGACCCTGCACCCAGTCAGGGTCTCAGGCTGCTCCTAAGGGTATGGCAGTGACAGTGACATGCTAAGGACATATACAGGAAATATTTCAGGTACAGACATGAGAACAAGACATTAAATTAGGCTAGGGAAATCCCTGGTCTACAAGGTTCTGGGCCCTCCCAGGCCTGCCCAAGTTCCAGACCCAAAGGTATGTGTATATAAAAGGACCAGGTGGCCCGGGAAGAGCCTTTCCCATCCTCACCTTAGTCTGAAAGCAGAAGATGGTGACTGAAATAGAAACCACAGCAGTGATGATCATCGCTATGATGACAGCTTTGGTTTGGTACATACTGGAGGGGAGGAAGAGTTGAGATGGAACAGAACCATAAGCCATGAGTGTAGAGTCCCTATGTCCAGGATTGTGCCCACAGTCCGTCCAACCCTTCCCAAGAATATGGAGGAATGTCCCTGGGCATACCTGGAAATGGTGCCTGTCATAAAGCCCAAAGCCAGAGTCTGAGGGAAGGAGAGAAACAAGGCCAACTATTAGGAACAGCAAGTGTCAGGCTCTGCGGTCCAGCCCCAACACGGTAACCATGGCCCTGCCAGAGCTGGGGCTAGATGAACAGTCACGAAGGAAAACAAGAACAGAGCCTGGTAAGGTGAAGAGACAGCCAGGGACATCTTTCCACAAGGTGTCCCCAACTCTTCTCTGGGAGCAGCCTTCCATTCCCCTTTTAGACTTACAAAGAGAGTCAACAGGATGATATTCCATGGGAACCGACGTCTGGGGAGAGAGAGAGACCCTGGTTAACCTGCCTTGGGTCTATCAATCTTAGTAGTCCTTCCACAGAAGGACATTCCTGAGGAATAAGCCTCTCCCTTAGGGATGGTACTCAAGTGTTTACACAAGGGGGACCTGGGACAGACCTGCCTGTGGAGCCAGGAAAACCCTCACGTGGCCTGTGTGACTGACAGAGTTCCTCAGCCCAGTTTTAATTTTGTATTGCTTGCGTGTGTATGCATGCATCCCCAGGACACATGTGGAGGTCAGAGGGCAGCTTGTGGGAATCATTTCTTTCCTTCCACCATGTGGGTCTTGAACCTCAAACTTTGATTGTTAGGCATGATAGAAAGTACCTTTACTCAGTGATCTGTTTTGCTCCCTCCTCCCCTTCTGTCTTTCTTGTTAAATGCTTGCAATGCTGCATATCTTGTATGTATGATTCTTACGTATCTTGTAAGGACACCTAGCTAGGTAGGTGTCACACACACTCTAACCACTGACTGTCTCTTCCTCACACATATTCCCTCATAAGTCTCTCACCACTGTATGAACCCTTTGCCTCACAGAATCCTTTGTCCCTGTCCCACTTTCTGCCCTCTTGTCTGGGTCCCCAGCACTCACCTGGGTCCCTGGCAGCAGGCAAGGGTCAGGTAGGTGATGATGAAGACAGCACTGGGGGAAGAGATGGAACATAGCTATAGGCCAAACTGCCCTGGGCCTGCTTCTAGCCCACTATGGGCAGCACTCAGCAGCCTAGGCTTCTTGACAAGCTACTTTCTTTGTAGGAAGCAAGGGCAAGGTTCTCAGCCAGGGCACCAAGAAGCCTGGGACAGGGTTTGGACCAGAAGGATGTATAGTGATCCTTCCGTAGACTTTGGGCAAGAGAGCCTGGGCAGAACCATGAACTCTACATGTCACCACCACACTCTCTGACCCTGTTCTAGCATTCTCTGAAGTCCCTCCTCCTCAGGTGATCCCCAGCCCCTGCTGCCTGGAGCCTGGCACCAGCTTCTGGGAAGGCCTCTCTCCTAGGGCATATTAACCCCTGCCCTGAACAAAAGCTGGTCAGCTGCCTCCTGTTCCACCTCCCATCCCAACAGCAATACCATGCACTCACTAGGACACGTAGTATACAGCCACATTCTTCCTCACGAACTCACTGACTGGTTCCCTATGAAACAGAAGATGCCGAGAGGGGTCATATGATGCTTTGTCTGCCTCCAGCTGAGAGCCACCCCTACACAGGCAGCCCAGCAGGTAATGCAGGCTGGGAGAAGGAGAGACTCACACAAAGGTGAAGATAGCAATGATGGCCACAGTGATGAGCAGCTGGACGGAAATGATGGAATAGACCTAGAACAGACAGCCAGGGATATAGCTCACATCTCATACTAGCCTCTCCCGTCCCCACCAACCCCACCCATCTTGTTAGTGGTACAAGGGGTCTCTTTAGTTTGGAAGGCTTTGGCTGGGGAGAGGACTCAGTGATTAAGAGCATATATTGTTCATGAACCTGCCTGAGTTCAGTTCCCAGCAACCACATCAGGCAGCTCACAACTACCTGTAACTCTAGCTCCAGAGGCTCTGATGCCCTCTTCTGGACTCCTTGGATACTGCACTCACATGCACATACATACATACATACATTACATACATACATACACATACATACATACACATACATACATACGTACACACACACACCTTAATTAAAAATAAAATCAATTTTGAAAAGATAAAGAATGGCTAATTTGGAACTCTACTTTTTGAGGCCTCAAAGATTCTTCCCTGACTGCAGACTGGCCTAGAAATGACTCCAGTGCCCTCTGCAGCTACTTTGCGGCCCCTTTCCTCCTATCCAGCACCCAGCTTGTGTTCAGTTTACCGCTCTCTTGTCTTGCCTGCCTGTTCCTGTATTAAGAGCAGTTCTCCGTGACAAGGGTTGAAAGAAGGGTGTGTGGTAACTTAGACACAGCATGCTCATTTCTGCTCCCTGCTGCTTGCTGTCTGTCTAACAGAACAGTGAGAGGGGAAGTGCAGAATCCAAGCAGACTTTCCCGGGCTGACTCCATCATCCCAAAACAAAGGCAAGGCAAAGAGGGGAGTCCCCTCTGAGGAGGGTGCAGAACTACAAGGAGGCAGGCAACTAAGGCATTTATGTGGGACTGTGTACCTGTGCCTAGGCCTCCCCCAAGCCCCAGCCCACATCTCACCTTTCGGATGAAGGTATGTCGGACTTTCCGGTCATCCCATTCTCCAGGACTAAAGTTGTCACTTACGGCTCTCTCCTCCCCACTATAGTCATGGCCTGGGACCAGACACAAATCACATCAAATGACTGGGGACCTAGAACAGGTAGCCTCCATCTCAAAGCACCCCTGACCCTGTCTCAGACAAAGGCTCAGGTAACTCTGTCCAGAAGATACATTTGTAACTCACAGACTCCTTTGTCAAGCTAAAGTTCTCTAGGCACCCTCAGAGTGACCCCAACTGGGCTTAAGTGAGAAAGAGCAGTCAGCAGACATCTGCTGCAGGCTCTGTGCCCAGCCCCCATCACTGGGGGGAGACAGTGGCACCACCATCTAGGGAGTAGAACCGGCTGGCAGAGCAGTAGCCTTGGGGATAGAGGGCCAGAGAAAAGGAGGGGAGAAGTACACAGACAGTGGGTACAGGAGGGGCAGGATCTGTGATTTACAGCAGGTTTCACAATGCACATGCAACTGTCACCTCTAAGTGTTAACTAAGGTCTGCTTCAGAACATGTGTCCACATAGGAACTGGCCACACACTTATAGGCTCTGGGACACTGAGGCTACTGCAAGCCACTAACATTCCATGGATGCCTCTTGGGGAACTGCTTCCAAAGTCTACTCAGGAGTTTGGGGTTCGCCTCATAGGCAGAGCACATGCTCAGCATATGTAATGACCTTGAGTTCAGTCTCCCATACCAAAAAGAAATGCAAAATCCACCCCCCAGAAAGGAGGCTTACTATAGTCTAACCTCACCTTCACTGACCAACCATGACATTTTGGCTGTTGACAAAAATCAGACTGTATATAAAGGATGGAGATGTCAGCCCTAGGATATTAAAAAAAAAAAGTGCTTAGGGTTCCTAAGGAAGACATGGCGCCCACACAGTGGCGACAGCCTTGTTGAGAAACAGAAATGGTTCCTTAGGCAACCACTTAGAAGCCATTAATTCACCCAGCTACTTTCTCCCAGTGTTAAGTTCTGACGTGTCTTATGGCCTCAGTCTCCTTACTGAACACATAGGTCAGCAATACATAGGTAGCTGGGGGAAAGAATGGGAAGCTACGGGGAAGCTGGGACAGGAAGTAGAAAGGGGTATCAAAGGGTATGGTAGGAGGAAGGGAATGAAAAGCCCCATGTCTATCTCATCCCAGCCACCCCAGCCACCCTCCAGGACTCACCGTAGCTCATGGGCATTGGATGGATGGGAGGCATCGGCTGTGGGTAGCCTGCAGGGTGGCCGTAACCAGGTTGAGGGTAGGCAGGGTAGGCAGGGTATCCACCTGGCAGGACAGATGGCTGCCCGTAGCCCCCAGGAGGCGGAGGGCCAGGATACAGAGGGTTGCGGTCCTCATAGGGAGGTGGGGCAGTGGGATTGGACATGACCACTCAAGGGCTGAGGGGAAACCCTAGCTGCTGGGACCTGCAATAGGAAACAAGGAAGCAGTCATGAGTTCTTGACGGCTCATTCCATCCTTGCTCCCTTACAGGCTGTTCTTTAACTCAGACATGCCACTCACTGCCCACGGGCCACCACCCCGATGGGCCAGCCCTTAGCTTTTATACGCTCACAGCAGCCTTTATCTGGGGCCTCCCCTTCCCTGTCCCGCTCGCTCCCTGGCCACAGCAGGGTAGGAGCAGGGATTAGTCAACACCCAGCATCACAACCACAGAACTCCGGGTCCTCCACCCGGGAAGTCCCCGTTCATCCTCTAAGGAAACCTTGCGGCAGTGGCTTGACAGCGAACAGGGAAGAAGCTGGAGGGCCCTGGCAGAGCTTCCTGGTGAGTCACAGGGCTGGCCAGCTGGGACCCTCTGGAAGGGTCAGCCCAGCTCCCATAGCAGCTGGCCAGAGCAGCAAGCTTGAGAGCCAGACACAGGGTGGAGCCAGGCTAGAAGCTGAGCAGGAAAGAGGAGGAGGAAAACAAGCCTGCCACTGTGCCAGAAGTGCCAGGCCCCGAGGGAGGGGTGGGACCGGCAGGGGAGGGGCAGGGCAGGCAGGGGACAGGACATTCGGGTCCCGCCACAGAGACATGTGTCGGCCTGTACCTGCTGCTCCCTTCTCTGGCCTTGCCTGGGAGTAGACATTTCCTTGATGCTGCAGCAGTGGCAGGGTCAAGGAAAGCCATATGAGGAGGGAGGGCACAGGATGGCGTGCCTCTGACAAGAGTCCTGCAGCTTGCTGGGGGCTGCAGTCGGGGAGAGGGGCACTCCAGGTCACTCCCAGTGACCCCCAAGGCCTAGCAGAGTGAAGCAGCTCCCACTGTCCCAGACACCCTGCTCAGGAGCACAGCCTGAGCAGAAGCACTTTGGGGTCGTAGTCTATGTCCTTTGTGTTGCGCTGCACTCTCTAGGCCTCCTCTGCCAAGTTCTTCACAGCCTGTGGGGCCTCTGAGATGGTAGAGATGAGGACACAGACAAGCTAAGGAAGAAGTGTCCTAATTCCCCTCAGAACCACCCCTTCCTGTGTATACCCCGTGACACAATTACCCCCTGCCTTACAGGGAAGACCCCCAAATCGAGGCCAGCAACACCCTCAGAGCTGATGCTGGAAGCACAAGAGTCCTGGCTTCTCTTTTCAGGACACCTAGTGCAACCCAGATATCAGATAGAGGGCCGTCACATCATCTCTCGGGACAACAGGAGTTATTCACAAGGGAAAGTGGTCAGTATCGAGTGACAGGCCCCATCTCTGAGCTGGTCACAGCGAAGAAAGCTGTTCTTCATCTCCCCAGAGCAAGAATGTGTCAAGCCAGAGAAGAAAGACCTTCCTGACAGTGAGTGTAAGCCAGGCAGGGAAGCATAGGAGGCAGGCAATGAGCAGGGCAGGGCACCTGGGGAAATGGGTACCAATAGTGCAGAGTAAGTTTAAGACCCAGCCATGGAACTGGCTTGGAGAGGTCTGGGGCTATGGAAGGTCAGAATAATCACAAGCAAGATAAAAGCAGCAGGGTCTTTCCTGTCCCATCCTCTGGAGCAAAAGACTTACTCCCCTAAACCCTACTCCCTCCCCTTCCAGGGTCCCCTTCTGTCTCCACAGAAGGGATGGCATTCTAGAGGAAGGAAGAGGATGAAGCAGGTTACCTTCGGTGTAGATGTGCCTGTCATTTCATTACAGCACTTATCTCAATAACCCTGGTCTATCTGACAGCCACCACTGGGGTGGTGGTGCAGGCTGATGGCTAAACAGTCCACAGGCACTGCCAGGAAATGTCAGTCTCAACAGTGCCACCAAGCAATGATGTCACAATGACCTGGCCCTTCACAAGGTGTAAGGGAAATGGGATGGTTCAGTGATCTCAGGGCCCAGTGGCAGCTCTGGGAGCCATCTATGACCCTGGGAAAAGGACTATTCAGGGCTTGCCCTTTGCTTGGCAGACAGCTGCCCCTCCCACTTCCCTGAGTGAGAGGCTGCAGTGATCTCGGGGGGGGGGGGGGGAAGTGACTCACTGCCAGGGACGGGGGCTCCAGGGTCAGGGTAGCTCAGCCGCTTACTCATGGCCCTCCCTCCTGTCCTCCCTGGCCTTGTCCTGTCATGCATGCGTGTGGTCAAGAGGAATTTGCCAGTGGGCCTGCCTGGTCCCAGTACAGTTGCCTGAGTCGTTAGCCACTTGCCCTTCTGAACCAGGGATGTTGCTATGTATCAGTGTCCTCACCTGGAAAATGGGTTCAACACCCGTGACAGTTGAAAAGAGAAACATGCCCAGCCAAACCAAGGGCACAGTCTGGCTGTGTTCAGCTGTGATTTCACCAGCTCTTTAGAGCAGCACAGCAGGAACAGCAGGTGAGCGTTGTCATTCCAAACAAAGACCCTGGAGGCTCAGCAGAGTGGAGACGCTTGGCCAGGGTACCTCACTGGGTATGATGAAGTCACGGCCTGCCCCCAAGGCCAACTCTGCTGTTCTGTTTGAGTTCCTTATTTGGATAGTCTGTCTATTCCAACCTCTCATCCATCTACCATAGCTTTGGTCTCGGATCCTCCAGCAGTGATAAGAGCAGGCTTACACAGAAATGGATGCCTAACCATTCAGCCTCCCCGCGATGGGTTCCAGTCCCATTCATCAGCATGGGGGGATTGAGGGGTGGGCTCAAAATGTCAGTCTAGAGGACACCCACCCACTTACAACAAGCTGATCCTAGGCCACAATACAATCCGTGAACCCCTTGTATTAGTACCAGCCAGGAAGTTGCCAACCTCTGCCACACTCTCCAGAGTCATGGCAAGGGCAACACCTGTCAGACCAGCAAGAACCTCCAGAACCCAGAACCCCTGACTTGCTTCTGTGCAGGCCCCAGCTCCTGCCTGGACTCCATGAGGGTCCTACCACCAGGACCTCCACTAGGGCTGAGGTCTGGGCTGGCATCTACCAGTATGTGGATTCCTAGGGCAGGGTATGACATTTTGCTCTGAAGCTTTCTGTCTGTTAGCCTGACTATACAGAATCAAACTGGCAGGGCTGAAGTGGATTTACCCATCTAACAGATGTAAAAATAGTCTGGAAGTGGCCAGCCATTCTCCTAGCCAGGCCAAGGCATGGGGACTAAAGAAAATAGGTAGGAGGAAGGACAAGGATGGAAAAGAAGGCAGAGTACAAAGAGCAGGCAGAGTACAGACGAGGCCTGAAGCTGCGACCAGGTCTTCTGGGCTCAGCCAGGGGCTGTGAGAGCTTCACAATATCCCAGGGCTACAGAGAATGGTGAGCGGTCCTCTAAGTTCGGGAGGCATCCAGCTTCTTTGTGAGCAAACACCTGCTTATGATCCAAGTGCCCAGACTTTGCCCCATCCTGGCATCCATGTCTCAGCTTGTGCCTCTCTCTCAGGTAATCCATCCCATCCCAGGAAAGTACCAGAGCCTCTCCCTGACTCACTCATGGTGGCCACAGGAGTGTGTATTGGGCTCAGTATTTTTGGTGGTCAAGGTTTTCAATGTAGAATCTGGGTGCGCGTTCCCCACTAACCCCTTGTATCAGGGGACAAACTTTGTACCAGGCCTGCTGAGGTCAGACTCTAGCTCTGGCTCTCCGGGGCCATATGAAATGTTAAGACTCTGGAACCTGTAGAGAAAAGGCTGAGCTACTGGGGTTACAGCAACAAGGTGTGTATTGGAGGGAAGGACAGAAAAGAGCAGCTGACTGGTCCAGGCAGCTGGCCCTCCTGACTGCCAGGAACTCATGCCCAGACCAGAATGGAAAGAATTGCTCAGCGAGCATCTCAGGAAGTCCCACCCCCGCAGGCAGGCCTCCATGCCTAGAGTCTTCCCTCCACTCTCCCCGAGAAAACACCTCCCACTCCCACACCCACAAATAGTCACCAGGACAGAGAAGTAAAGGAAGCAACCAAGAGCATCTAAGCCAGCCATGAGGCTGGATTCTGGGGAAAAGGAACCCAGAGTCAGCTTCATACTCTGAGGGTGGCCTGGCCTAGGCACTAAGAGGTGATGTAGAGGGGGTTCAAATATTGACATTTCAGCTGGACCCAGGAAGCTTCAGCGCTCCAGCCCATGACAGGTCCTCTTGGCTAAGAATTTGGAACTTCTGGGCCAGGTATGGAGCTTCCTGCCTTTAATTCTAGCAGAGGCAGGCTGATTTCTATGAGTTCAAGGCCAGTCTGATCTACATAGCAAGTTCCAGGCCAGTCAGGAAATGGTAGTGAATCCCTATCTCAGAAAAAAAAAATAATAATAATAACAACAACAACAACAATAATAATAATAATAACTTCTTTAAGTAATTTAGAACTCGCCTGTTCCAGCAGGAGAGCCATGGGTGTCCAACAAGCTACCTATTCCCCAGTTTCCTCATGATTTTCTGATCATACTGCCCAACCTTCTGCTTTCCTCCCAGGCTCCAGGCCACCTCCCAGATCCCTCTCTCTGGATCCACAGAAACAGAAGGCTGAGTCTTATCTAGTATGCAAAGGCCCAGTCCCACAGCGTGTCCTCCTTCATCGTTATCTCTCAGGACAGAATTATGTCATGGGGTTGTAATCTCAATGATCCCAGCTACACATCACCAGTCAGAGTAGCCTGGGTACACCTGTAGGAAAAGAGGGACAGGCATGGTGGCTTAGGTCTTTAATCCCAGCACTTAGGAGGCAGAGGCAGGCAAATCTCTGGGAGTTCAAGGCCAGCCTGATCTACAGAGCGAGATCCAGGACTGCCAGAGATATATAGTGAGACCCTGTCTCAAGAGGGGGGAAAAAAAAAGAGGATGCCATTAACAGGGCTGCTGCCATTTCTGACACAAAGGTCCTACCTACCCCATTTGTGCTTGCCTCTCCCATCTCCAGGTTAGGAGGGGAGATAAGCAGAAGAATGGGACTATTAAACAGACCACAGTGGAAAATCACAGAGGAATGAGGAAGGAAGGTAGCCACCTAAGAGTGGTAAGGTCAGTACTTACTAAGCAACCAAGCCAAAGACAACTAAGGTACCTCTGATGCTCACAAAAGATCACTCTGCCAATAAAAATGCTAAATATGAGAGCCAGGAATGGTGGTACACACCTGTAATGCCAGCACTTAAGAAGCTAAAGCATGATTGCTTCAAGTTCAAAGCCAGCCTGAGCTATACAGTAAGTACCACATCAGCTAGGACTATATAGCAAGACACTTTCTCAAAAAAAAAGTTGAAATTTGGGGTGGGGAGGCAGCTGGTGTGTGTGCGTGCGTGTGTGTGTGTGTGTGTGTGTGTGTGTGTGTGTGTGTGTGTGTGTGTGGTGGTAGTGGTGGTGGTATTAGAATTTAAAAGCCCAAGGAAGGCAAACAGCAGAAATGATTTGAACTGGTAGGGGAGACCCCTGAGGCACCCTCACCTGGTGGGGGCAGCACAGGGCTAAGGGTGAGGTGGTAAAGAGGGCAGAACTGAGAGCACAGTGGATATGAACTCCTTTTCCCACCTTTGCCCAAGCCTCCAGGGTAGGAGCGGGGACCTAATTCCTATCCTTACGTTGACACTGACTCCAGTGCATGAATTGGGTAGGTCACTTCCTACTTCCAAACTCCATTTTTATATCTGTTAGATGGGTATATCCTGGGCAGAAAGATCAAAATCCTCTCCAGCCCTGCCAGTTTGATTCTGTATAGCCAGGCTACCAGAACAGAATGCTTCAGAGCAGAATGGCAACTACATACTGGGTGCCTCTAGTGATGTGCAAGACACATACAGAGGCATACAGCATGTTCTAGGCTGGAGGGTGGCCATTAACTCTGTCTCCTAAGGTGTTCCCATAAGGCCCTCACTCTTGACAGCCTGTGTGAGGCTGACCCAGGCCAGCTGTTTATTACAGAGACCAACCCTAAGGAAAACCTCTGTCCCTTACCCATCTCTTAAAGTCCCATGCTCCCACCAGCCTTCTCCTGAGCACAGTTGCTCTAACAATAAGGCAGAAGATCTGGGTGGATCAGCAGCGGGTAAGGCACTGCCAAGCCTGACAACCTGAGTTGGAGCCTGAGAACCCAGGGGTGAAAAGAGAGGGCCAAGTCCCAGAAGTCGTCCTCTGACCTCCACATGCGTGCACTCACTTTCACACACAAATACATAAATAAAACTTTTTAAAGCACCACACATGAATAGACCATGGTAGTGTCCCCTGTAAGCCTAGCACTGGGTTGGCAGAAGCAGGAAGATCCCAAGTTCAAGACTAAGGCCACAAGAAGAATCTGTGCTAGGATCCTCTGGAGGGTCTTCCCCTACCCTTCCTTCCAGCTGCTCCTGGAACCTCCCTGTGGGATATTTTTCATGGCATGGAAGAAATCTGTAGCCAACACAGAACCAGGAAAGAGGCACCCCTAAACATCACTCATGTCATAGGAACATTCTACATAAGAAACTCTTACCTTCCTCCCTAATCGACATATTAAACCATGACACGTAGGCCTGCGGACTTATGCATCTTATTCCTACTTCAAAACAAGTCTGCAAATCTCAGGCCAGGGCTGGAAGATTCTGTCAAGGTCACCTTTTCTTCAGCATTCCCAAGAGACTGAAGGCACTCTGAAGATAATGTATGTCCCCTCACTGTGGCTTGTTGAGACAGTCTCGCTCTGGAGCCCAGGCTGGCTCCAGATCTGCAGTCTGGCTTGCAGCCCTCCTTTTGTCTTAGTCTTCTAAGCAGAAGGTCCCATGGCCCAGCACTGTTACTGTTTTGTTTTTGAGGCAGGGTCTTCCCCTGTAGCTTAGGCTAGTCTTGAGCCCACCACTCTTGCCTCAGCCTCTGGCATGAAAGGCCTACACCACCACACGTTCACTCCTGGTGCTTCTACTCTGTTTTAAGCCCCCCCCCCCCATGGTCTTGGGGTTAGAAGTGCCGTGCTGTAGATGGATTCTACCTGAGGTTCCTCCATTCTTGAGGAGGCTGAGCCAAAGCGCCTATTACCCTAGCCCATGACATGAGCTTCTCCTATTGCTTGCCAACTAACCTGTCATTACCCCTCTGATCTGCCCAGTTTTACAAGAGCAGCCCTGCTGCAGTCAGACAGGAAATCAGGGCCCTCGAAGCATTGATCTCACTTCCCTTGCAACTATGAACCAAGACCAGGTCCCCGGGACTGCAGAGGTAAGGAGAACTTGCAAGTGAAGTGGAGAGGAAGTATGATGGCTTCTTTTATGGCAGACAAAGCAGCCCTAAAAAGTACCTGGCTTGCCCTGCAGCCCCTGGCCAGGCCACAGAAACCAGCTCTGAAACCAAAGCTCAGCACTGAGATAAATATTTCAGAGTCCCAGAGAACCAGACACCTGGCAGACCTCCCATGACAGCCCTCCCCACTTATCCTGTGTTGAGGGCACTCAGGTTGACCCACACAGGCCACAGTGGAGTGAGTGGCAGGGGAAGGAGCCCCCAAGAACAGAGCCTGGTGAAGAGAGTCCAGGCTCCACCCGGGGAAGAGCCTTCCTTCCCTCTCTCTTGTTCTGGCTCATTCCCAGTCCTCCCGACCCAATTTCCCTTTTCCCATTTCCTTGTTTTTATTTTTACTCAGACCTAAAGAGGTCATGAGAGTCAGGCATAACAGCTTTCACTACTCCAGCACTAAAGAATCTGAGGCAGGAGGAGTATTGCAACAAGTTCAAGGCTACACTAAACTGAGTGAAACTGTAAAAAAAAAAAGTTCAGAGTTTGAAGGTACTTCCTGGTGGTTCCTGAACCACAGAACAAGGTGGTAGGGGCTGGGGGTAGGAATGGACTCAACCTAAGGCTTGGCCCACGGGATTCCACCCTAATCACTGTGCTAGGACGTCCTCCTCCCACCCACCCCCACCCCCACCCCCAGGTGACTTAGATCCTGGTCACCTGTCTGTGCCCAGCTTGGTGACGCCAGGATACACAAGAGCAGCTCCAGGTGGGTGCCAGGCCCCGTGCTGGCCCCCTCCCTCCCTCCCTCTTCCCAGCTGAAGGCAATGATAAACCCCATCTCACTCGCAGCACAGACACTCTCGGGGGACACGCCCTGCGACAGACAGACCTCTCAGCCACCGAGAGGGGCACCCGCAAGATGCTGGTGCGCACCGCACGCGACTGCGCCACATGCCCGGGCCATATGCCCTACCCAGGCGCACAGGGAAAGGGACGGGACCAAAGAACCCCACTCTGGCTCGGGCTCACGACCGGAGCGGACCGGCCGGCCGCGGGTGCCAGAAAAGTTTGGGCGCCTCGGCACAGCGCCGCCCCAGTCCGCTTCCTGTCCCCGCCGCCCCGGGTCCCCAACTTCGCCGGCCGCAGCCCCCGACTTGCCTTGCGCTGTTGGGGACCGTGAGATCCGCCTGGGCCCTGATGGCTGCGAGGACTGGGCTGGGCCAGGCTGCGCTGGGACTCGGTGCCCCGCCCCGCCTCTCTCGGCCGCCCAGCGGGGAGGAGCCGCCTGGCCCGAGGCCGGAGGAAGCCCCGGGGTCCGCCCCTGCCCCCAACCACCAGCCAGGGGTGGGTGATTCCCATTTACAGGAAGCAATGCCAGCTCTCGGACGTCGACAAAACCCTAACTTACTGGAAGAAAATAACTTCTTTCCACCAATTTCAGACCGCACCCCAGGAGGAAGCGCGAGTTATGCGGTCGTTGCTAGCGCCAATGTACCAGGGCTTAGCGCTAGGAGCTTTAGAGGAAGTCTTGTCTTCTTAAAATTTGTGTTTATTGCTTTTTATCTCCCCCCGCCTTTTTTTTTTTTTTTTTTTTTTTTTTAACTTCTGGGGGAAAGGGCGATCTCGCTAACTACCTCAAGCTGGTTTCCAGCGCTTTGTCACCCTGCCTCAGTGTTGCAATTGCCCACTCTGGTTTCATTTAGCGCGCGCGTGTGTGTGTGTGTGTGTGTGTGTGTGTGTGTGTGTGTGTGTGTGTGTGTGTGTGTGGTTTGTTGTTTTGTTTTGTTTTTTGTCACTAACTGGCCTTCAGCACAACTTCAGGACTAGAAGCATAGCTCACTGGTAGGGTCTCCGACCTGTGTGAGACACCCAGTTGGGTCTCATCCCCAGCACAGCAAAAACAAGCAACAATAAAGAATAGTTTCAGTGATGCACAATTATTGTATCACATGGTGGTGCTATGTTTACATCAATTTCGGCGTACATGATCATTTTTTATCATAAAAATGTGATAATTATCTGACAATTCTCTGTTTGTAAGCTAAATTTCTTTTCACGGTTAAAACTTCAAATACACATCCATGAGACTCAGAAGCTCTGCTTGGAATCAGTCATGTGTCACTTAATGACAGAGACACTCAGGTTAGGGAATTTGGGTATTGTGCAATCCTCATGGGGTATTTACACTAACAGATCACTATGTGTCACTGGGAAGTAAAAATAATCTTACTTCAGTTTAGGATGCAAGAAGCCCTGGGTCCTGCCGCCAGCACTGCATAAACAGTGTGGAGTGGTGTAAACCTGTAATACCAGATATTTGGAGAATGTGGGCACTAAAATAACTTACCTCAAAAGGGTCAGGGAGCCAAGTATGTGACCATGGTCAGGGAACACAGATTTAGGGTATCCAAAATTCCATTCCGTGTTCCCACGCGTTAACAATTTGATGAAGCTTTTTGGGGGGTTTGGTTTTTGTTCTGAGGGTCTCACCATGTAACTCTGGTAGGCTCGGAATGCAATATGTAGACCAGGCTACCCTGGAACTAACATAGACCTGCCTGCCTCTGCCTCTTGATTGTTGGCATCAACAGTATGCACAATCACACAAGCTTGATGGAGTTTTTATACTCCAAAAAAAGTCCTAAATTAAGGCACTTTTCAAATGCATTGGGGAAAACCAGCAATATGTAGACATCTCAGCTATAGGCCTCAGAGCCTACCTAATGACACTCAGCCTTTGGGTTGATAGAAAGGTTTTATCAATTAGCCACTGAATGTCAGATCAGACACAGAGATAAGCAAGCGATGGCCATTTAGGGACTGAAGAAAAAACAAGAGAAATCGTAATTAGGCTCTGGGCTGGCAACATTCCAGCCACTGAATAGTCACTTTAGTTCTGGTCAGCTAACTAACCTGCTCCTAAGTGCTAAGGAGCATGAGATTTCTCCCTAGGAAAGTTCATTCAGGAGATGAAGAAGGGTCAGGGTTATCTCAGCTGCACAGCAAGTCTGAGGCCAGCCTGGGCTACAGACACCCCACCTTAAGAAAGGAACCATCTTCATGGGCCCATTTGACCTCATTATGTGGTACATGGCTGTGCTTCAAAAAGGTGTGAAATCTTTTGTTGTTGTTGTTGTTGTTGTTTTGGTTTTTCAAGACAGGGTTTCTCTGTATAACATCTCTGCCTGTCCTGGAACTCACTTTGTAGACCAGGCTGTCCTCGAACTCACAGAGACCCACCTGCCTCTGACTCCCAAGTGCTAGGATCAAAGGTATGCACCATCATTGCTGGGTTAAGGGTGCGAAGTTTAATCCCAGGTGGCAGTTACATTTTGATATTGCTAGATTGGGGATTTAGCTCCTGCTGTCCCATCCCTTACAATCAATGAAAAAATGCAGCAAAAGCCAGGCTGAGTGACATGCAGCTCCTAAAATCCCTGCACTCAGAAGGCACTATCTAAATTTGAGTGTTGAGAAGGAGAATTAGAGTTTGAGTCTCAGGTCAGTCCAGACCTCAAGGTAAGAATCAGTCTCTAAGAAAAACAAAACAAACCAAGGGGGTTGGCAAGATGGCACTTGCCACCAAGCCTGACTACCAGAGAGCTATCCCCTGAACCCATTTATAAGAAAGAGAAAACAGACTCTGCAAAGTTGTCCTATGACAACGCACACATTAAATCAATCAGTTTCAGTGCAATTCCAAGAGATTTTTTGTATATTTTGTTTTAAGTTCAGTTGGCCAGGTGTGGTCATGTATGCCTTTAATTCCAGCATTCAGGAGACAGAGGCAGGTGGATCTTTGTGAGTCTGAGCCAGCCTTGTCTACATACCAAGTACTGGGCCAGCCAGAGCTACATGGCAAGACCCTATCTCAAACGGAACAAAGCAAAAAAAAAAAAAAAAAAAAAAAAAAAGCCATTCAGTAGTATTCCATTTTATATGGAACAGCTACCTGGGTTTGTGTGCTTCCAAAGTCCACTTCCTGATAGCACAAAGATTGCTGGGTAGGAGAGCACCTATGTTTGAAGAACTTATCTCATGCTAATAGCTGCAGATCAGCATCACCTCTAAGTGTTTGCCACAGCTGCTTGTTGACCCTTTCCTTTTTATTTATTTACTTGCTTATTTATTTGTGACATTACTTCACTATATAGCTCTGGCTATCCTAGAACTCACTCTGTAGACAAGGCTGGCCCCAAACTCAGAGACCCACCTGCCCCTGCCTCCTGAGTGCTGGGATTAAAGGCGTGTGCCACGGCCACCACGGACTCAACTTCCTTTTAAGTTGTTTTTAATTACGTTTCTTTATTTTGTGTGCATGTGTGTGGGTGACTGCTTGCCATATGACCTCTCCACTGGCTTCAGAGACCCACAGTCCTGCTGCCTCCCGGGTGCTGAGTGCTGTGATGACAGGCATGTGTCACCACATCAGACTCACTTTGACTTTTTCAAAGAACAAGGATTACAATGAGAAAGCACAGCCAGAAACTGAGTCAGGTAGAGGCTGCTCAGGAGCAGCTCCTGACACCCAGCACCAGGCATTTCTACTCAATTATTATGACTCCAGGCACACCCCACCCCCGCCTAGAGCAACATTTAGGCTAGAGTTTGTTAGGTAGGTTAGGCTACATAGCCAGCTAGTGCCAAGGACCTATCTCCTCCTCCCCAGCACTGGGATTGAATTCAGACCCTCATGCTTACATAGCAAGCACTGTCTTCCCGCTGCTGGAGTTAACTTTAAAAACACATCAGAGGGCTTGGTCAGTAAAGTGCTCCCTGCCCAGGCCTGAGACCTGAGTTTAGAACAGCAGCACCCAGATGAAAGCCGGCCGTGGTACTGCATGCCTGTAACTGCATGGCTGTTTATGTGGGGACAAGCCAAAATAATAACACCACTCTCCAGAAAAAAGTGTGTGTGTGTGTGTGTGTGTGTGTGTGTGTGTGTGTGTGTGTGTGTGTTGTAGAGTAATAGAGGAAGACATGAACATCAACCCCGAGGTAAGTGCACCCCACCCCAACATACCTTGCATATGCTACACACAATAAAATAAAATACACACACACAGGCAGTATGAATATTTCTTTGTATAGCAAGGTTTAATTTAGTGGAAATTGCACAGGAGGACCGGGCTGGCTCCACTGACAACCCCAACTCTCAGTGTACTCCAAGTCCCCACTACCTGGAGACCTCTTTTTAGGAACTCTCCTCCCCTAAAAAGAACTCAGCAGAAAAAGCACAGCTCTGTTGCGTAGTTTTGGTCTTTCCTTTGCTACAGGGATAGGATCCTATGTGAGCTTTGCAGTCTGCAAGGTTTGGCAGGCAGCATCTTGAATCCCAGCACTTGGGAGTCAGGGGAAGGTGGATTTCTGTGAGTTCAAGGCCAGCCTGATCTACATAAAGAGTTTCAGGACAGCCAAGGCTTCAGAGAGAGCCTGCCTAACATATACATACATGTATGTGTGTATATTTATATGCTATATAGAATACATATACATTAGCCTTAGCTACATAAGTGGGGCTTTCACCATGCCCTGGGGCAAGGCTGTAGGCTTTAAAGCAAGACTCTTGGTTAAAAGTCTTTGGTGGAGAGCTAGGTTGGTGACCCATATCTGTAATCCCAGCAGATAAGAGGCAAAAAAGTCCAGGAGGTCAAGGTCATCCTATAATGCATAGGCAGTTCAAGCATAGACTGGGCTATATCAAACCTAGGAAACTATATCAAACAAAACAAAAAACAAAGACTCAAAAATGATGAGTAAGTCTGTCCCAGGCAACATTTTGTAATACTTACCCTAAAAACAGTATTCATTGTTTATCTGGAATTCAAACTCACCCTGTGTCTGTCATTTCCCTGGCAAGCCTACAATCCTACTGAAACAGAAAGTCAAGTCAGGAAGGGGTGGAGAGTGAAAGATAACAGGCTGAACTTTATTTCCTGAATGGGATGAAGCCAAAAGGTTGATGGGAGGGTAGCATCCAGGGAACCTGAAAGGAAGGAATAAGAAATGGGAGGGTGGGTCCACAACTTTCTCTGTCGTTCTGCCCCCTCCAGTCTGGCCTGGGGCTCCAAAATTCCTTCCATAGCTTTGTGATTGCCTAGGCAGCTTTGGAGAGTCTTCCAGCCCTGTGAGATTATTGGTATTTATATCTACTTCCCTGAACTAGAAACAAAGCCCACTCCTCTCCCCTGCCTGGCCCTGACCCACACCAGGAGGACCAAGAATGTCCTGCAGCTCCTGGGTGGGGTGGGGAGGCCCACAAGCATCAACAACAGGGGAGGGATGGGGTGGAGAGGACATTGAGGCTCTTTCTCAATTAGGCTGGATTTTACTTCACAGGGTTTTTTTGTTTGTTTGTTTTTGTTTTTGTTTTTTAATCCTGGCAGAGGCAGATCTCTGAGTTTGAGGCCAGCTTGGTCTACAAAGCAAGTTCCAGTGCACAGAGAAACCCTGTCTGGAGGGGTGGGGGGAGAAAAAGGAAAGAGAGGGAAAGTAGAGCAAGAGGGAGGAGAGAGAACAGGGACTGGGAAGACTGGAGAGTTTCCTACCGATCTGCAGGGCTGTTAGGCCTGGCTCCCCTTCACCTACCAATGGAGCCTACCTACTGCTTTTCCTATCTCTGGCTACTGGAAGCCTTGGATGATTTCATTCATACAACAGTCCAGTGGGGTTGTAACCTAGACCTAACTGGAAACGGAAGTGAGTTATGGAATGAGGAAGCTGGAACCTATCTGGTATCTGAGGAGGCACAGTCCAGGCCAGGGCACCCTGTCTGCCTCCTCTAACCATTGAAATCATCTGTGGTGCTTGTGGAAAAAAAGCACAGATTCCCCCCGGGGAGGGTATTTCCCTCCAGACCTGGAAGCCAGCTGTAAGCTGACGCCCCAGGGAGGGTCACTCATGGGTCCTTGGAGATAGTCCTTAACTACTCTGAGCCTGTGTGACTTTATCTGTACAAAGGGAAGGTAATAATAGAATGTGTTTCTAAGGATTAAAAATAGTAGTTGTCAGTGCTTGGGGCAAAGTTCAAAAAGACCATTGTTAAAGGTCTGGAGCCAGAAGCCCAGTGACTCAGAGATGAACTTGAACTCAGCCTGCTGTTTCAGTAATGGATTTGTCCAGGCCACTATTCTCAGAAGGGCCAGGATCACACTGGACCCTATTACCCTGCCCAATGCCACCTTGTACCTTGGCCTCTTGAGCCATCGGCCTATTTGGAGAGCCCAACATCTGGTTTTCCCACCACAGCCCCAACCCCTGCCCTACCCTAGAGATGGATTTCCTCCGCCTCCTGCTTCACCCCCACCTCAGCCCTCCCAGGCAGGAAGCTCTCTAACATTCTTCCCATATCTGAGAAATTTGTTCCCTGAGAAGAGCTAACATTCACCTGCCTCTCCCCGCAGCCTGGTGGGTAGCTACTGCAGGCCTGGCCTTGCCAGATCTGCACTGAGTTCCAAGTGTCCCGAGTTCCTATCACTTTCTCCCAGCTTTCCAGCTCTTGGGACTGCCTCTGACAGTTCTGTGACCACATCAGAATCAATGATGTATTGATCTTAGCACCCCACCCCCCAGTATGCATCTATACCATGGCCCCAGCACCTCTTCCTTGGCCCGAAACAAAATCATTTGTTCTGTGTAGTCCAGGCTGGCCTTGAACACACTATACCCTAAACCGGCCTTGAATTCTTCATTCTCCTTTCGCCTCCGCTTCTTAATTGCTAGGATTACAATCATGAGCCCCCTAGATCAGCCCTGTACTAGTTAGTACTTTTTATTTAATTTTTTTTCTTTCCCACAATAACCCTCTTCCCCCATCCCTAATATCTAGGTAAGGGAAAGGCGCTGTCAATCCCAGTCATGACCACTAGATGGTGTGTTCTGGCTATCAATGCTTGACAAGAAGTAAGCTCCAACAACTTTGCAGAGACACAGATGGAAGAACATGAACTCAGGGCTTTTGATGCTGTGTCTAACATCAATTAGGGAATCGGAGCCAGAATTAACAAATATAATAAAACAGACTAAATAAAGTGGGAATATTGCACAGTGTAACTTTGTTTTCAGTTTACTAACTGTAAGTCTAGTGTGTGGATCTAAGTGCAAAATGTAATTTTCCCCCTTCAATCCAAACATTGCCAGAGCATTACATTGGGAGGAGATTCATATTAAAAAGCTACAAGGGGCCACCAAGATGGCTCAGCAGGTGAAGGGCTTGCTGTCAAATCTCAACCAAAGTTTGGCCCCCGGGAAACACATGCTGGAAGAGAACTGACTCGTGAATGATTGTTGTCCTCTGGCTGACAAAGGAGCATTGTGGCACATGGGACACACCCGAGCACACTCACACTAAATAGGCCTTTCTCTTTTTTATTAGTTCTTTGAGAATTTCACACAATGTGTTTTAGTCCTTTGTATCCATCCCACTTCTCCAGATTCATCCCCACTTCCCTACCCAGCCAGCTTTGTTCCCTCTTCCTTTTCTCCCTAACCTCTCAAGTCCAATTTGTGCTGCCCATATTCTCTTAGATGCACAGCCTTCCACTGGAGTACGGATGTTCCACCAGGAGCTGTGCTCTTAAAGAAAAAGGACTCTTCCTCTCTGCTGCTATCAGTCACCAATAACTCCTCAGCTAGGGTGGGACTGCATGCCTACCTCCCCTCTCCAGGCTGAGTTTCGTCTGGCTTAGTTAATTTTAATTAAAGCTACTGGGGGAGTGAGTGGGGAGAGGATAGCCTGTAAAATGAATGTTATTGAGATCCAGTGACAAAAAGTTTGAAAATCATTTTGATCTATCTGTTGAATCTAGATGGTGGGTATATGGAAACATGTTCAGTTTCTTTCCTGCTTTTACTGTTAAAAAACACCGTGACTAAAAGCAATCTGGGGAGGAAAGGGAAGAATTCTGCTAACTGGCTAGCTCCAACAGACCATAGCTCAGAAAAGTCAGCTACCTAGCATGTACAGTCCAAGCCGCCCTGCCTAGAAATGACACCGCTACGTCATTTAGCGATCGAGAAAATGCCCCTCAGACGTGCCTGCAGGATAGGCACCTCATGGAGACAATTCCTCAATTGAGGTTCCTGCTCACCAGGTGTGCTGAGTTGACAGCCAAGATGAGCTCAGTTTGTTTCTGTGTTTGTGTTATTCTGAGATATGATCACACTAAATTTCACAGAATGACCGTGAACTCATTTATAGGTCACATGGGCCTTGAACTTGCAATCCTCCTGCCTCAGTGTTCTCAGAAGCTGGAATCTTAGGCCTTTGTCACCAGTCATGGCTTCTCACTGTTTTAGCTGCTTTAAATTCTGGTGAGGGAGTCAACATGATAGCAGGACACAATGTTGCACGACGTGGGAATCTAGGGCAGCAGGACTGCCAAAAGTATGATGCTGCCTGCCCTTCCAGTGAGATCCTGTCTTTAAAAAATAAAGTCTCCACTGGGGATGGTCACATACACACACACACACCTCTAATCTCAGCACTAAGGATGGAGAGGCTAGTGAATCTGTAAACTGATCTACAAATTAAGTTCTAAATTCAGCCAGGGCTACCTGTAGCGAGCCCTGTCTTTAGAGAGGAAAAACCTCCATAATAAAAATTAATTTGAAAAGAAACTGAAGAAAAGATGAGCATATGCTAAGAGATGCGTCACTCAGATGTGCTTCTCAGGAAAAGCTTCTATGACCACATAGCATGTAAGTGTGCCCCGGCCCTCGGGGTCAGTCGACGGGACCCTGAGGGAGGGAGGGAGAATAAGGGGTCAAGAGACACCAGAGATGGAGACAGGAGAGTATTCTGATCAAGCCTCCTGTATTGAATATAACCACAGGGTTTAAGTAGTGGAGAAATGAGTGAATGGGGCAAAGGTTGGATGTGAGGGAGGCAAAGCAGAATGCAGCTGTTCTGCTATAAGATAAGTTGCTATACGATAAGCCTGCAGCTGGGACTCTTCCAGGGTCAGGCTGCATCATATGCTTAACAGGAGAACAGTCATAGGGAATGGAAAATTACCAGTGTGTTAGTATCTAAGAGAGTAGTAGGAAAGATGGCTGTTAAGATGCTAACTTTGCTCTGGGGTTCCCCACATAAGGGTAACCTGCGTCTGGAGAAGTGGAGGTGGGATGGGGTGGCCTCTTTGTGTTCACACTTGAACAAAAGCAAGCATGTGATCCCCATTCTTGAAGGTGATGGTGAGGGGACAGGTTGAGTGAAGGTGATGGAGATAATCCTGAAGCTTGACAATCTCTGAGTATTCAAGAAACTTCAGAGAGGATCAGGCTCCAGGCATGGCCTGAGGAGACAGGGGAGGTGGATAGATAGGGCCAGCTCCCTGGACCTCATGGGTCTCCTTAGGGAGAGGGCCTCAAGGGGGGACACAATCATGAGCACACCTCCAGACAAGCTACGCTAAGCTGTGAATATGGAGTAGGAGCTAGAGCAAGAAATCCAGTAGCTGAGTCAGTCACAGGCCGAAGGGTGGTGGCAGCCAGCCCCCACTCTGAAGAGTCAAAACATGCCCACTGCCATTGCAAGCCACACATTCCTTTCATGCATTGTGACGTTCACTCTGTCCTTCTCCACTGTGCTTGGAAATGGTTCACACAGACACCTCAGTGGCAACTTGGTCCTCAGCTTGCATTGGGTGAGGACAATGGAGAATCCCATGGTCCTTCCTGCTCTCTGAAGAGTCACCATAGATGGCTCACTTCATCCAAAGACACAGTTCCTAGCGTGCGTTGTCCCCACACAGCTCTTCCTCGGTTACGGTTAATTTTTATTTTGGGGTTGTGTTGTTTTTGTTTGGTTTGATGTTTTTATTCATTTATTTGCATTTACTTATTTAATTTGATGTGTATGAATGTTTCGCCTGTATATATGTATTGCACCACATGTATGCCAGGTACCCAGAGAAATCAAAAGTAGGCATTGGATCCTACTATAAATGAGGTGATTGTGAGCCACCATGTTGGTGCTGGGAACCAAACCTGGGTCCTCTGCAAGAGCAGGGAGTGCTCTTCATCCCTGAGTCATTTCTTCAGCCCCCTTGGTGCTCTTATTTTGAAAGGAAAACTCATGTAGTCCATGCTGCCCTCAAACTTGTTATGTAGCTGAAAATGGCCTTGAACTCTTGAGACAAATATATTATCGGGCCAGAGGCTAGATGACCTACCATGGCTAGGTCTACAAGATGGTGCTGGAGTAATTGTCCAGGTTTTGTTCCTGGTGCCCATATGGTGGCTGAGCTGCCAGCGTAGTGTGAATGGAGAGTACAGATTTCAAATCCAGTAAACTAGAACTGAATTCTGATCCTGTCACTTGCTAGCCCTGTGACGGAATAAGTCACTTAGCCTGTCTGAGATTCAGCTTTCTCATCTTTAAAAAAAGAGGCTGCCATCTTCTTCCAGAGTTGCTCTGCAATGGACAACAAGGGCTTCACGCGGGCCTTCCACTTTCCATAGTGGGACACTCTTGTTTTTCCTGTCCCACGACTGAACATGCTACACTCCAGCTGTCGAGCAATGTGCTAGAGGCTGCCGCGGCGGAGCAGGGTACCAGAAATGAAGCATGCAGCATTGTTCCTGCCTACAGAGGGGCAGATCCCAAACTAAGGAGACAGTGGCTCCTTCAACTCCCCCAGAACCTCAAGAACAAAACTAGCTACTTTTCAAACAGTTCACTTCAGACTATTATGTGGCACTTTCCCCAGGAGGAGATGAAGTACTGACCAAACACCTGTGCCCAGAAATACCTTCGAGAAGGAAGATGAATTAATTTATTATTTATTTTGCTGTGATGGGGGCTGGACCAGGGCATGCCTGCGTCAGGCAAGGGTGCCACTCCTGGCTGAGCAACAGCCTCAGCCAATTAAATTTGTTTTAGCTGCAAGGAAACTGAAAGGAGAGTTACCTCATCTTCTCTGAGGACCGAACCCTGCCCCCCAACACACACTCACACACATACACACACTCACACACACACACATCACACACACACACTCACACACACACACTCACACACACACTCACACACTCACACACACACTCACACATATACACACACTCACACACACTCACACATCACACACTCACACATCACATAACTCACACTCACTCACACACACACACACTCACATGTTACAGCAGGTCTCCCCGCTGGCTGCCGCTGGTTCTGCCGCCATGGTCCCACAACCACGTGTGCCCCAAATAACACTCAGAGACTCTGTATTTGATACAATCCTGTTGGCCAGTTACCATTATTGTTAATGGGCTAGCTCTGTCTTAATTATTAACCCATTTCTACTTATCTAAGTATTTCCACGTGGTCGTCTTATCGGGGAGCCGCGCAGCAGGCTTCCTGCTTCTTCCCGGGTTACATCTCGACCCCGCCTTCTCCTTCCTCTTTCTTCCTCCTAGTCTCCTAGCCCCGCCTATCTAGTTTTCTATTGGCCACAGTGCTTTATTAACCAGTATGAGAAACATATATACAGAATAACATCTCCCATCACTCACACACACACTCACACATATACACACACTCACACACACACTCACACACACACATCACATAACTCACACTCACACACACACTCACACACACACATCACACACACACTCACACACTCACACACGCCACATACACACACTCACACACACTCACACACACTCACACACATACACACACTCACACACATACACACTCACACACACTCACACACATACACACTCACACATACACACTCACACACACACACTCACACACACCACATACACACACTCACACACACACACTCTCACACACACACACCACATACACTCACACATACACACCACATACACACACACTCACACACATACACACTCATACACACACACACTCACACACACACACACTCACATACACACACTCACACACACACCACGTACACACACATACACACTCACACACACACACTCACACACACCACATACACATACTCATACATACACACTCACACTCACACACATACACACACACTCACACACATACACACACACAACACATACACACTCACACACATACACACACTCACACACATACACACACACAACACACACAACACACACACAACACATACACACTCACACACACTCACACACATACACACTCACACTCACACACACCACATACACATACTCACAACACACACACACAACACATACACACTCACACACACTCACACACACACACATACCACATACACACACTCACACACACTCTTACACACACACATACCACATATACTCACACATACACACCACACACACACACTCACACACATACACACTCATACACACACACTCACACACACACACACACACACACACACACACACAGAGTCCATTTGATTGCCCAGATTGGGAGCTTTGGCCTTAATTAGTTTAATTCCTCCTAGGAATATAGCATATCCCATGGGTGGGCTGGACAGGAGAAACCTGGGACCTGAAGAAATACCCTTTAAAAATGTTCTCAGCTGGGCAGGGCTGTGGTGGCACATGCCTTTTAAGCCTAGCACTCGGGAGGCAGAGGCAGGCAGATCTCTGTGAGTTCAAGGCCAGCCTGGTCTACAAGAGCTAGTTCCAGGACAGGCTCCAAAGCTACAGAGAAACCCTGTTTCAAAAAACCAAAAGAACCTTTTTTTCTCAGTTGGGCAAGGTGGCCACGCCTGGGATCCCAGCACTTGGGAAGGGGAGATAGGAGGGTCTAGAGTTCAAGGTCATCATCAGCTACGTAATGGGTTTGAGACTACATTAGAGCCGATCCCAAACAAAACAAAGATTTCTCCCGCTGCCGAGGGGCCGTGGGGCAGCAGACACGGACAGCAAGCCGTGCCAGCTAGCGGAAGGAAACACGTGAGAACACTGCCCTAGAAAAGCGGCTGAAGCAAAGATCCTGGCTTCAGGCAGAGCCTGTGGGATCCCAGCAAGGCTTCTGTGCTGCTTGAGGTAGACCGTGAGAAGGGGCTTGCAGTGGGACAGGGGTGTCCTTCTGAGGGTCTGGCTTGTGGTGGTGGCAGTGAGGAATGAAGGGAAGGATCACACCCTGATATTCTTCCCTCATATGACTGAGCACCTGTGAGGACCTGAGGTCGATTTCACACTTATGGTACATGCAGCTGGCTCAGGGGGTAAGCCTCATTCAGCAAGCAGGACAGCCCAGGTTCAGACCCTGGGACTCATGTAAAAACCAGGTGCAATGCTTCTGTGGGGAGACGGCAGGTAGAGTCTCCAGGCGGGTGTAAGCAGCAGCAAACTGCAAGGGAGACTTTGTTTCAAATGAGATAGAGGAGGACACACGCCTCTAATCCCAGCACTCAGGAGGCAGAGGCAGGCGGATCTCTGTGAGTTTGAGGCCAGCCTGGTCTACAAAGTGAATTCCAGAACAGGCTCCAAAGCTAAACAAAGAATCCCAGTCTTGAAAAAATCAAAAAATAAACCAGGTGAAGACCAATACTGGAGGTTGTTCTCTGACCATACACATGCAGTGCAAACACATATCCACACTCACATATGCACAGGACATATACACACAACACATACTCACAGATGAATATGCACACATAGGTACACACATACACAAAAATACACACATACAGCTCTCTCTCACACACACACACATACACACACGCACACACACACACACGCACACACATGCATGAGATTTTTGTTTTTTGAGACAAGGTTTCTCTGTGAAACAGCCCTGGCTGTCCTGGAACTCCCTTGTTAGACCAGGCTGGTCTTGAACTCACAGAGATCTGCCTGCCTCTGCCTCCCTCCCAAGTGCTGGAATTAAAGGCATAAGCCCCTATGTCTAGATCACAGATAAGATGTTTTAAAATTGTCACCATGGACTAGAGAGATGGCTCAGTGCTTAGGAGCACTTGCTCTTGGAGAGGAATCAGGCTCAGTTTCAGCATCCGTACACCACCTCACATCTGTATGTGACTCCAGTTCTAAGGGATGTGACACCCACTTCTGACTTCCAAGTACACATACAGAAGTTAGTCAAACTCTTGTACACATGGAAATGAAAAAGAAAGAAAAACAGTATTTTAATTGCCACCAAAGCAGACACCAAGTAAATAGTGGAGGAGTGAAGACACGACAGTCAGTCAGCCTGGCGCCTGCCTTTCCCATAAGGAGCTCCAGATGTAGCACCAGGAACTCCCCCACAACCCACTGAGGACAATGACAGAGAGGTGCACCGAACTAGGGGACATCATTACCTAGGCCAGAGTCAGATGAAAAGGCTTCTTCTAGGAGCTGGCCTCACAGTTCATCTATCATTTGACAAATACATATCCAGGACTCTATGTGCCAGGTGCCATCTCTGGACCCAGCACAGCAGACGGAACCCTGTAGAAGAGCACACAGGGCCCTGGGAGGAGCCCTCTGCCACAGGCTGTCTTCTCTAGTGTCTGACGCGGTTCTGAAGTTCGTGTCTTTCTTTTCCATGCTACATACTCCTTGGCTGGTAAAGGAACCAGGCTTACTCCAGGGGTAGGAGGTGGTGAGCTTGGAGTTCGCTGGGAATGGGGCAGCTTCCAGAGAAGCAGAAACAGGTGCAGAGGTAGAAGAGAAAGCAGCTCCTGCACAGTCAGCTAGGAGAGACCTGAGAAGTCCTCTGGGGATGCAGGAAAGGGTGGGGCACACTGGGGACAGAGAGCAGGAGGCCTGCAGTATCTTCCAGAGGAGAAGGATGCACTTAGAGTCATGGGTCAGGAAGAGTGTGAGTGGAGGGCCTCCTGTGCGGTAGGAAAGGCTACAGCCAAGGTCCGGATGAAAGAAATTGAAATCCTTGAAAACAAAGCCAAAAGTAGGAGGACTACAAGGAAACCAGTCAGACATTCGGGAAAATCAAGGTTTCCGTTTCCTTCAGGTCAATAGGTTTTGTTGTTTTTGAGACAGGGTTTCTTTGTGTAGCGGTGGCTGTCCTGGAACTTGCTCTGTAGACCAGGCTGGCCTCGAATTCACAGAGATCTGCCTGCCTCTGCCTCTGCCTCTGCCTCTGCCTCTGCCTCCCAGTGCTGGGATTAAAGGCGTGTGCCGCCACTGTCTATAGTTCTTGTCCATGTGATGGGCATTTTGCAGAATGAGCTCAGTGGTTATCTCCCGTGAGCTCCACGGAAGGCCTTGCAGGTAAACTCTCTTCTCATTTGACCTACAGATGAGAAGGCTGGGCCAAGGGGAGTGACATACTTACCCAAGATCACACAGCTAGGGCATGAGAGAGGTAGGTCTTGGAGCCAAGACTCTTGAAATGTGTAGCCTTATAAATCCCTCCATGGGACAAACAAGCGGCAGTTTGAATGAGAGCAACCCCCATAGGTTAATGTGTTTGCATGTTTGGCTAACCGTTGATGGAACTGTTTGGGAAGGATGAGGAGGTGCAGCCTTGTTGGAGGAGGTTGTGATAAAATACTCTGATAAAAAGCAATTTAGAGAGCTGGGCAGTGGTGACACACGGTTTAATCCCAGCACTCAGGAGGCAGAGAAGATGGCTCTCTGAGGAGGCCAGCCTGGTCTACAAAGTAAGTTCTAGGACAGCCAGGGCTACACAGAGAAATCTTGTCTCAAACAACAACAAAGCAAAAACAAAATAAAATAAAAGCAACTTAGGGGTGAAAGGGTTCATTTTAGTTCAGGTTACAGGTTCCATTATTGTGGGGAAGTCAAGGCAGGAACTCGTCTTCTTAGTGAGCTCTAGGCCACTGAGAGACCCTGTTTCAAAGGAGGTAGAAAGTGTTCTTGAGGATTACATTCAAGGTTTGTCTCTTGACCTAAACACACATGTACACACACACACACACACACACACACACACACACACACACACACACGAAACAAAAGGCAGGGTGAAATACCTGGTTAGAAACTCCAGGACTGGTTACTTTAAGACTTGGTTATTTGTTTGCAACTGAGTCTATGTAGCCCAGGCTGGGCTGTAATTCTGCCTCATCGTCCCATATGCTAGGATAGCAGGTGTGAGCCACCATGCACACGTTTCCATGAGGTCTTCAGAGATACAGGTTCCTGCTCTGCTAATGCTCTGCCATCTGCAGTGTTCTGGAACATCTCTTTGGTGGTGGTGGTGGTGGTGGTGGTGGTGGTGGTGGTGGTGGTGGTGTGTGAGTGAGTGAGTGAGTGAGAGAGAGAGAGAGAAAGAGAGAGAGAGAGGTGGGAGAGAGAAAAAGACAGAGAGGGAGAGAAGGAGAGGGGAGAGAGAGAGAGAGAGAGAGAGAGAGAGAGAGAGAGAGAGAGAGAGAGGGAGAGGAAAAGAGAGGGAAAGAGAGAGGGAGAGAGGGGGAAGAGAAAAAGAGAGAGGGAGAGGGAGAGAGGGAAAGAGAGAGGGAGAGAGACAGAGAGACAGAGAGAGACAGAGAGGGAGAGGGAGAGGGGGGAGAGAGAAAGAGAGGGAGAGAGGGGGAAAGAGAGGGAGAGAGAGGAGAGAGAGAGAGAGAGAGAGAGGTGGGAGAGAGAAAAAGACAGAGAGGGAGAGAAGGGGGAGAGAGGGATGGAGGGAGAGAGGGAGAGGGAGAGAGAGAGAGAGAGAGAGAGAGAGAGAGAGAGAGAGAGAGAGAGAGAGCATCTAAATGCACATGAGTCAGTTTTCTTCATTTACCATGGGATCCTGAAATTGAACTCAAGTGGACAGGTGGGCCCTGTTAGTGCTTTTACCGATTGGTTCATCTTGGCCATCCTGGAATATCCTCCTAAACTGCTTTGTGATGGCACTAAAATGGCTGCTGGGGTACCAGACACCACAGCAGATGGCAGCATCCTGGAGCTGTAAAGGTAACTTCTTTGTAGAAAGAAAGGGGGCATTTGAGAAAGCATAGCTGAGGTAGGTGGAGAGCACGTGTAGTCCCAGCTCTCAGGAAAGGCGAGGCAGAAAGATCTGGAGTTCAGGATCAGTCTCAGGTGCAAAGGAAGCAATCGGTCATCCTGGACCACATGAGAGCTGCCAGTAGGGATAGGATGCATCTCAGTGGTTGAGAGCGAGCATGCTTAGTATGCAAAGTGCCCTGGGTTTGATTAGAAACGCTGAACTCTGCATCTGCATTAGATCCCCTTTAAAAGCAATGAAAACTTTTTAAGAAGGTCCCCATCCTATCTCTCTTGTCCTCTCACCAGCTGTGTGAATTGATCTCTCGGGAATTGATTGATAGGGTCGTGTGGGAGCCAAGGGTTCTTCTATTTAAAGTGCTGAGAGCATTGCCTGGCACATGCTTTGTGCTATATAAATATTTGCTATTATTATCTCATGGCAGGAATTGCATCATGTTCCTGGGTCTAACCAGTAGCTGGCAGGGTACCAATTAGCTTAGGCCAATCAAGACCCACCTACCGGGGCTGGAGAGGAACTAAAGGCTGTGCTATTGAAAGAGGAGTGGGCAAAATAGAAGTTAACCAGGAAAACATGGAGAGTGGTTAGAGAATGGCCACTAATCAGCCAATCAGCCAACAGAATCTGCCATGCCCATGTGAAAGAAAGAAAGAAAGAAAGAGAGAAAGAAAGAAAGAAAGGAAGAAAGGAAGAAAGAAAGGAAGGAAGGAAGAAAGAAAGAAAAGCCAAACCCATTTAAACATATGAACACAATTCTATTTGTGTATGTTCCAGTTTTGTTTTTTAAACTCTTTGTTTTGAAATAATCTCAGGTTTACAGGCAGGATATTTTTGAAAAAGTACAGGAGATCCTGTACCGTCGCCCTCTTTTCTAAACTTTCTAAAACTTTCACATTTTTTAAAGCAATAAAATTAGCGTCTCTGTGGCTGGAGAGATGGCTCAGTGGTTAAGAGCACTGACTGCTCTTCCAGAGGACCCGGGTTCAATCCCAGCACCCCGGGACATGGCAGCTAACAACTGTCTGTAACTCCAAGATCTGACACCCTCACACAGATATAAATGCAGGTAAAACACCAGTGTACGCAGAATAAAAAAAAAAAAAACAAAAAAACAAAAAAACAAAAAAAAAAAAAAACCTAGTGCCAAGTCCAGGAAATTAACACTGACAAGTAATTCATGTATAGTGTATTCCCAGTTTGATGTAGGGTCCCTTTCTCTGGTTGAGGACCCACAGTCATACATTTCAATGACAAAGGTCTTTCTGAGGTTCTCCAGAGGCCTGACTGAGCCTGTGGAGCCTCTAGGTGGATGAGAGCCTCACCTCACCCTCCCCTGTAACCCTGGCTGAGCCTCTGTGGCCTTCAGCCTTTACATGCCTTTCTAATTATGCCCTTGGGGAAGACACCATTGAACAGAATTAGTCAGTCAGTCAGTCAGTCAGTCTGTCAGTCTGTCAGTCTGTCAGTCTGTCTATCTTATGGGGGGGATTCAAGACCGGGTTTCTCTGTGTAACAGCCCTGATTGTCCTGGAACTTGCTCTGTAGACCAGGCTGGCTTTGAACTCACAGAGATCTGCCTGCCTCTGCCTCCCGAGTGCTGGGATTAAAGGCGGGCACCACCACTGCCTGGCTTTTCTCTATCTTGTTTGTTTGTTTGTTTGTTTCTGGGGACAGAGTCTAGGGTCTTGCTCATACTAAGCATACACTCTTATCCCTGGCGTGACATTAGAATTTTTTTCCTTTCTTATTTTGTGTATTTGTGTGGTATGAAGGTGTGCTCATGAGTCTGTACAGGTGCATATGTACACACATGCTGGGCCATCTCCAAAGCCCTATTTTTAATTAGCGATTTAATATATGTGCAGGCATGTATATAGCACTTGTGATCAAACCTAAGGCCTTGTATATTCTAGGCTCTATCACTGAATTTACATCCCTAGTCCACCCCTCAGGGTAGGGGCTTATTGTTGTTGTATGTAGGGTATAGACTTGAACTTTGAGATTTTCCTGCCTTGATTCCTGAGTGTTACAATTATATCATGTGCCACTGAACTAGACTTTTGAGAGAAGCTTTAATTGGTCTTTTGGGTATTTTGCAGGGAGGTGGTTAAGACAGGATTTCTCTGTGTAACAGCCCTGATTGCCCTGGAACTTGCTCTGTAGACCAGGCTGGCTTTGAACTCACAGAGATCCACCTGCCTCTGCCTCCCTAGTGCTGGGATTAAAGACGTGTGCCACCACCACCACCCAGCAGAAGCTTTACTTTGAATTTGCCCTTAGAGGGAGAAAAGAGGTAGCTGTGAGTGCCACTATTTAAACGTATGAGCCAAAGGTCATGGCACTCCCCGGGAGGCTCCCTGTGTAAGGAGCCAATGTGCAGAGGGCTGAGTAGCCACAGAACTTTGTTCTTGAAAGACATTTGCTGAAGGCAAAGCAAATGGAGTTGGGGCCCGAGTTCAGAATGACAGTTGTGGGTATTGAGACTGTAATGGAAATACTGGAACCTGACACTGTGGGATACCTGCAGATGTCACTGAGAGGAGACAGGAATGGGCTCTTGAGCACTGTGTCCTGATTGGGAGAGCCAGCAGTCTGAGAAGAATGGATTAACACCCTGACACCTGTCATCCCTGAATCCCAGCTAGCAGATCTACAGAGGAAAAGGAATGTGGTTGTTAGTCTTTTTGTTGCATTGTTTTGTTTTGTCTGTTGTTGTGTTATGAGGTTGACACAAGCTAGGGTCATCTAGGAAGAGGCGACCCCAGATGAGAAAATGCCTCCATCAGATTTTCTTGTGGGAAACTTTCCTGATAATTGACATGGGAAGGCCCAGCCCACTATAGGTGATGCCAGCCCTGGGCTGATGGCCTTGGGGATATGGGAAAGCAGGTTGGACAAGCCATGGGGAGCAAACCAGCAAGCAGTGCTCATCCAGGCCTCTACTTCGGTTCCTGAGCTGCTGCCCTGGCTCCCTTCAGTGATGGGCTGACTGTGAGTGGTAAGATGGAATAAGTTCTTTCCTCCCCAGGCTGTCTTTGATCGTGATGGTTACCCCAGCAATAGAGAGCTAACTAGCGCAGGGCTCACTCTTTCCCTCGGGTTAGGTGGCTAGCCCAGTTTTGAGGCCCATGATATTTGCATTTCCCTCCTTGTCATTCCCTTCACACCTCCCTCATTCTGTGCATGTTAGGGCTCAGGCGCTTGACTCTCAGAGTCATGTTAGCTTCCGCTATTATCAACCTTGTTCTCCTCTGGGGCATCCGGACAGGGAAGGGGTTAACTCGGAATGAGCAAACCATTAATAGAGTGATGTGCTAAACCTGGAACGACATGAAATGCGGATTTCTTTGTATGATATGGGGTACACGTGTGTCTTTCTAATACGGAATATTAAAGTGCCCCATTAAGACGGGACCCCAGCAAGATGCAAGTACCACTAAGGATTGATGTTGGGATCCCAATAAGGCCTGAATCAACGTGGTCCTGATTTACAGGAGATAGGAGTTTCCTATGCTGTGCCATAGGAAGCTAGAAGCTAGGTTTGTGCAGGTGGGCCAGGAGGGGAGTAGACTAAGGCTGGATGGAATAGGAGTGAGTGCTTCAAGGGGCTGAACCTCAGACCAGGTAAGGAGGGTGCAGGTGTGGCTCAGTGGCAGAGTGCTTGTTCGGCAAGCACTGGGTTTTGGGTTTGATCCCCAGTACTGAAAAAATAAACAACAACAATATATTGGGATGGAAGAAATACAGTCTGAAATGTGCACTTAAGGGCTGGGAGGAATTGAATGATTCAAGGAGCTGAAGGACATTGTACTGGGATGAGGGACCAGGGACCAGGAAAGAGGACACTAGAGTTTAGGGTTTTCATATTCAGTGGTCCAGATCAATGAAAGGTGTGATCTATGAGCAGGTGTGATCTATGAGCTGAACTAACTCCATTGGAAACCTTGGGATTGAGGACAAGGACAGAGACAAAGGCTGAGTTCTGGATCACCAGGGCAGAATGCAGAGTGTTAGGCCCCAGTGGACTTATTGTATGTGAATGTCAGTGACAAGAGGTAGCCAGAGCATTTATTTTTTTGTTTTTGTTTTTTCAAGTGCCTGGAGTGTATCATAGGCTCCCTATAGCTCCAGATCTGCTGAGTTAGATGCTAAAGGAGCCATACGAGTTGGTTACCTAGGGACAGAAGTCAAACAAATAAAATAGATGCTCAAAAGCCAGGTCTGATGGTGTATACCTGTAGTCCCAGACACTCAGGAGGCTGAGCCAGAAGAATATCTTGAGTTCAGTAGTTCTGGGATGTAGTATGTTTTGCTGATTAGGTGTCAGTTGCTGGGGTCTGGACCACCAGGTTGCCAAAGAAGGGGTGAATGGAATCAGGTTGGAAAGGGAGCAGGTCAAAGCCTTAGTGCTGATCAGTAGTAGAGCACCCATGACCAACCCAGAGCTAGGACAATACAGAAGCCAAAGCCTCACCTACAGAAGGCAGGTCAGTGGACAGGCAGGAAAGCAAGGGAAAACATGAGGCAGATTGAGTCAGGACGGGGCAGGGGAGAAGTGGCAGGGAAGTCCCCCCAAGCAAATGATGGTTTCAGAGTATGCAGCACAATGGCTCAGAGGGAAGATCACTATGGGCAAGCTCTTGATGACAGAATGTCAGTGGGGCTGGCCAGAGTGTCCAGCTACCACTTTTACATTGGGTCAACATTTCTAAACAAAACTGACTTTGCTGTCTGGTCCAGTAAGATATCCCTATTCTTTTGTTTTGTTTTTTGAGATAGGGTTTCTCTATACAACGGCTCTGGCTGTCCTGAAACTCATTCTGTAGACCAGGCTGGCCTCAAACTCAGAGATCTGCCTGTGTCTGCCTCTTGAATGCTGGGATTAAAGGGTGTGCCACTATGCCTGGCTGATATCTCTATTCTTTAACCTTGAAACAGCTCCATCTACTATGGTGTTATTGACGTCATCATCATCCTCACCATCATCACCATCATCACCAATGATATCCTGTAAGTCAGCTATGCACCAGGCATCCAGCTTGAGCCATAAAGCAAGGGTGAAGTCAGGCTGTCTTTCCAAGGGACACAGCTTTGGCTGGCAGCTGGAATAAGGAATGGACATGAGAACATCTGCCTCTACCCCTGGAACCTGGAAGAAAGGTTGCCTTTTGGCGTGTATGTGTGTGTGTTGTTTTTATGTGTATGAGTTTACTACTTGCATTTATGTCTGTGCACCACGTTCAAGCCTAGTGTCTGGAGAGGCCAGAAGGAAGAGGGTGTTGGATCTCCTGGAACTGGAGTTTCAAACTCCAGTAATAGAGGCGAGCTGCCATATAGGGACTGGGAATCCAACTGACTCTGGTCCTCTCTTAACTACTGAGTCATATCTCCAGTCCTGTTCGGTGGTTTTTGTTTTATTTGTTTGTTTACTTTTTTTTCCAAACAGCGTTTCTCTGTGTAGCCTTGATTGTCCTGGAACTTACTCTGTAGACCAAGCTGGTCTTGAACTCATAGAGATTTGCATGCCTCTGTCTCCCATGTGCTGGGATTAAAGGTGTGCATCACCACCACCTGATGGGAGATGTCATTCTGTAAATATGTTTCTCTTATTGGTTAATGAATAAAGCCATGTTGGCTAACAGGAAAGCAAGATAGACAGGACTAGGAGACAAGGAGGATTCTGGGAGATGTAGTAGAGAGGAGTCAAGATGTACGATGTGAGAGAAGAGGTCTGTACCTTCTCTCTGGTAAGATAAGACCATGTGGAACCAGATTGATAGAAATGGATTAATATTTAAGACAGAGCTAGACAATAAGAAGCTCTAGCCATTGGCCAATAGGTGGGAAACTGCTTGTAACAACCACCCGGCTTGGTTTGTTTGTTTGTTTGTTTTTTCTTTTTGAGACAGGGTCTTGCTATGTAGACTGGCTACCTTGAATTCACAACTAGCCTATGAGTTCATAATCCTTCTGCTTCAGACTTACTAGTGCCAGGATTACAGAGTGTTCTACCATGCCTAGTTGCGTTTGGTTGTTGCTGTTTGGGGTATGGATTTGTTTGTTTGCTTTTGAGACAGAGTCATCACTAAGTAACTCAGACTGGCCTTGAACTCATGAACCTCTTGCCTCAGCCTTCCCATTGCTGAACTTATAGGCGTGCACCATCCCACATGGCTGTGCTTTAGATTATTAATGGGTCTCTCTTGGAGAGTCACAGAGGTAAACTTTAGCCTTGGCAGTGATTCTGAGCTGCTCCTAGGAGGAAGGATTGTGTGGCCGAAGGCAAGGTGTGTGAGTGCCTCAGAGACAGCTTCCCTACAGCTTCCTGGTGTGGATTGTTCTGTAGTCTTCTATATAACTGTCCCGTAGGGACAGAACGTACTGGTAAGAACAAGAGAATTCCGGTTTCTGACTGTCACAAGTACTCAGCAACAATAAATTGTCATTCAGCCATTCTTTGCTTCTATCATTCATTCAGTCATTCATCAAATGCCAACTTAATGCTCTGGGCTAGCATTGTATATACCACCAACTCATGGGGCTTCCAGTCCAGTGGGATTCACAGAGGGAATCACAAGACAATGTCCAGTTGTGAAAAGTGCCTTGAAGGTGAAGGACATAGACAGTAATTATCTTGTTTACTTTTCCATTGCTGTGAAGAGACACCATGTCCAAGGCAACTTATAGAAAGAATTTATCTTACAGGTTCAGAGGGTTAGTCCATGACCACCATGGTGCAGAGCATGGCAGCAGGCAGGCATAGGGCTGGAGCAATAGCTGAGAACTTTCATGTTGAGACAACAACCACGGGGCAGAGAGAGAGAGAGAGAGAGAGAGAGAGAGAGAGAGAGAGAGAGAGAGAGAGAGAGAGAGAGAGAGAGAGAGATCACTCACTGTGGATGGTGTGGGCTTTTGAATACTCAAAGCCCAACCCCAGTGCTATTTCTCTCCTCCAACAAGGCCATACCTCCTAATCCTTCCCAAACAGTACCACCAACTGGGGAATCAAACAATCAAACACGAGCCTATGGGGACTATTCTCATTTGAATCACCACAATAGCCAGATGGTGGTGATGCATGCCTTTAATTCCAGCACTTGGGAGGCAGAAGCAGGCAGATCTCCATGAGTTCAGGGCCAGCCTGGTCTACAAAGCTACACAGAGAAACCCTGTCTTGAAAAATAAACAACAGAAAAAGAATCACCACAGTAATGTGAGTGGTATGAAAGAGTGCTGGGGGCCAGCAGAGGCATCTGGGAGGACCTACTATTCTTTGGGTACCTTACATCTTAGCAAGTTTGCATTTGCAGATGCCCCTTTCTCAGGCTGTCACCTTGGGGCACACAAGTCTTTGTTGTGGGCGTATCCTAGGCATTACAGGACTTTGTCAAGACCTGAAGCATCCATCTACTTCTAGTTTCTATAGTATCCTCTCCGCCCAGGTGTAGTTGGGAGCCTTGGTAGATGTGATGTAGCCACCCTTCTGCTCAAGATGCAGATTACTTCTCAGCTTCCAAGGGAAGGAATGTGTACAATGGACATGTCTTGGTTTCTTTTCCTGTTGCTGTGATAAAAATGCCCCAAGATAAGCAACTCAAGGGAGAAAGGTTTTGTTTGGGTTTTGAGAAAAGGTCTCAACCATGCAGTTCTGGTTTGGCCTGGAACTCACTATGGAGACCAAGCTGGTCTCGAACTCACAGAGATCTGTATGTCTCTACCTTCTGAGAACTGGGACCAAAACAGTGTACCATCACACTGAGTCAAAAAGGGAGAGGTGTTGGTTTTAACTCACAGTTGAAGAGAACACTGTTCTCCTTTTTGCTACAGTTAGGACTGCAGCTCAGGGAATGGTGCCACCCACATGTAGCTCAGAGAGGTCAGGCCATCTCACCTCAATTAACCTAATGAAAACAATCCCCCACAGGCTATGAGGTCCACATCCCAGAGGAGTCTAGAATCTATGACAGCACAGATTAACATCATAGGGCCTGGGGTTGTAATGACTTTGATACATTGGAGAGACCAAGTAGCTAATGCAAAGTGACAAAGGGAAGAATGCCATTTCAGGAGGCTGAAGACAGGCTCAGCAATGGAGCAGAGGCCCTGTGGGCTGTGATGGGAATTTGGCATTTCAAAGAACATTTAGTCAGTATTTAACATGTAGGTGGCACCATGCCAGACAATGGCAAGCTACAGATGAATACATTAAATTAGAGTTTCGCTGGGAGTTGGTGGTGCATGCCTTTAATCCCAGCACTCAGGAGGCAGAGGCAGGCAGATCTCTGTGAGTTTGAGGCCAGCCTGGTCTACAGAGGGAGTTCCAGGATAGGCTCCAAAGCAATACGGAGAAACCCTGTCTCGAGAAAAAAGAAATAGAGTTTCCACTCTGAAGAAAGACGGTGAACTCTAAGATTTCACTCTGATATCACCAGCCAGGGGAAAGGTATGGCATTGGCATCTTACTGAAGGGTCCTGGTATGCATGCGTGTGTGCTTGTTCAGGAAAGTACATGAGATCTGAATCTGTGGAACAAAGAACAAATGGCACTCCAGGCAGAAAACAGTGCATACAAAAGTGTGGTGGCACAGAAAAGTATGGTGAATTCTAGAAGCCATGAGTAGTTAGATATGGCAGGGCAGAATGTAGGGAAGGGGTGAATAGCATCCAGCTTGCTAGAACAGCAGATTCTCATGGGGCAGAAGAGAACTACAGCAGATTTAGAGCGATCCTAGAATGTCTTCCAGAACAGTCCAGAGAAGAGGAGGACGGCTCCCCCGAGCCTGCATGAGTTTGCACAGATGTCCCCTTCACTCCCTATCCCCAGCCTTGATGTGACTCCAAGGATTCCATGCACCAAGTCTCCAGTTTATTATCTATGAATCTGTTAATGAGTGTTGGAGGGGTACAAGCGCCTGCTCCTAGGGGGTTGGGGCTAAGGTTTAAGAGTCTGTCCATTGTGTTCTCTTCCTGTTTCAGACTACAGGGACTGTGTTGTGTTTTCTTCATAAAATACTGCTGCACAGGGACTTCCCTCCAGTAGGGTATGTTCACAATGACCCACAATCCTTCAGTGTTGCATGTGCAGACACAGAGACACAAACTCTGCCATGCCTTCTGTGAATTTGCTTATTGCTCTTCACCTCACCACAGCCTTTGGCAGCTTCAGCACTTCCTGTGCCTAGGCACTGAGGGGTAAGACAGCAGGCAGGAGACAGGAGGGAATGTTACAGGGTACACCTTGTATCTCTCAAGATGGTCCAACAGAGTCCCTGGGGCTTCCAGATTGAAGCAAGGCTTGGGTGAATCACAATGCAGTTCAGAAACTGCATGTAACCCACCCATCAGCTATTTGGTGGGTGCAGCAGGTTGAAGTACAAAACTGCACATAGGAACCTACAGTTGTACAGTGGACACTGTCACTGACTCCCAGACCACGGAGGACGATGGAAAATGTGATGTGGGATCTTGTTATCTAGGGCTCTCAGGCTGAGCACAGGAAGCAGGGACGAAAACAGAGAATTGCCTCACCTGCTTCCCTCTGCCTCTCCCAGTGGGAGTGATGCTGAGCTTGAATTTGCAGCATTTCCTTCCCTTCCTGCAGAGGGCTGGGCAAGACCAAATCCGCCAGCCCAGCCCGGCTCCTGTGTGTCTCAATCTACATGGCACCACACTTCTCTCACACCCACCTCCACCCATTGACCAGAACAGCCTCTAGAACTCATTAGGAAGGCAGCAGCAACAGGGTGAGGAGACATCGATGTGGAAATCAGACTGGTCATGGAAATGAGGATGTCTAGCTGCTAGACCTGGCTCTGCCACTCATGGCTGCATAAGCTGTGGACTTGGTGTCCCATATCATTGATTCCCCCCTTTGCTTACTTTGGGCTCCTCAGTTCCTCATCACCTCTGTGTATAAGTTTGTGAGCACATGTGCACACATCTATACATGCACTTATATTGTCTCATCACTGTGTCCCATAGTGTAGGCTCCAGGAATGTTCCCATCCTCCCTGTTGGGGGTTAACTAAACCCAGGGTCTGGCACATGATGCGCCACCAAACTACTGCCCCAGCCTGGATACTGTGAATTTGTGTGAGCTCAAACGCCATGGCACTCCTGGGAAGTTTAGCCAACTGGTGGGAGTGGTTCTCTCCTTCCAAACCAAGTGGGTCCAAAGGTTCAAACTCAGGTCGTCAGGTTTGGCACCAAGTGTCTTTATCCACTGAGCCATCTTTGGCCTCCGTGTGTCTTTTGACTATCTTAAAATCTGGCACAATGCCTTTAACTTAGTGAATTAATAAATGAACGGCAGAAGACGCCGTAAACTCTCGGGTTCCTTCCAGTTGATTAAATTTAGGAATCTAAGGTTTCTCACCAGGGGGACCACACCAAGGCCTCTCCCGTAGTCCCCTGCAAGGGAAGAGGGCGGGCTTGGCTTCTGTACTCTGGCAGGACACTTGGCCTCTGTGGACTCTGATTAGCACACTGTTAAGCCTCCTCGAGCTCCGCCTCGGGACTCGCCAGTATGGGGAGGGCCCAGTCTGTCTTAATCTAGGGATTCGCAGCGCGTGCCAGGCCACAGCTGGCAAGGGGGCGGGTCAAAATGTGAAGTAATGGGAGGAGCCAAGTGCCCCGCGCCCCCCAGCGCGCAGGTGCCGGGAGCCCCGCCTCCCTGCGCGTGGGGCGGGGCTGGACCATCGCCTAGCAACGCTCTGCCCCGCCCCCGGTTCCGGCCCCCAGCATGGCTTGGCAGACCTGGCCGGCGCCCTGGCTGTGGGTCTCCGGTTGCGGGCTGCTGTTCTTCGCCTTCGTGCTGGTCCTGAGTCCCCGCGGCTGCCAAGCGCGGCGGGGCTTCCGCGGCCTGCTCATGACGCGCAGCCAGCGGCTGCTCTTCCGAATCGGGTTAGTGCCCCGGCTCCGATCTGTGCAGGCTCGGGAAGGCGGGCACCCTGGGAGAGGAGATGCGGAAGGGACACCGGGGTTTCTAAGATGGCTTGACCTAGGTGGTCCTAAACCGGAACAGAAGGACAGAGGAACGGGCTGGAGATGCCCCTCTGAGTTCATGCTGAGTGAGGAAAGGAAAGAGTTGGAGGACTGAAGAATTGTGATGGGCCGGGTGGGAAAAGAGGATTAGATTCGCAGATAAGAATAGGCAGGGCAGGAGAGCCAGAGAACTTGGGGAGACAAGCGCCAAGTAAGATGCTGAAGGCCAAGGAGCTGGGAAAGCGGGAAAGTGCGGGAACTGGTGCATGAAGACCACGCACCTCGCTGCAGGGCAGAGGTCAGCAGATCGGGCTCCCTTGCAGGTTCAAGGGTAAAAGCGTGCTCTGGTCGTCAAACTAACCTCAGTGTGCCCCAGTCCTTCTCTGCCTGTCATCCAACTCTCCTCAACTCTAGGTAGACTATTCTCTTCCTGGCAGAGTTCATCTATGTAGGTCAATCTGGCCCTTTCCCTCTACCTCCTATTATGGGCACCCAAAGCCCTAGGCTGTGAAATTTGACCCAACAGCCAGCCACGGACCTCCAGCCACTTTCCCCAGCCAACTCTCCTTCTCTTTGCCCCTTCCTTTAAGGGCAGCAGGGAAGAAACCCCTCAAACCACAGTTTAGGGACAGTAATGTCAGGATGGGAATCAAGGCCTGTGGCCAGATTGCTGGGAAGGCCTACGCCTGGGAATTTCTGAGTTTCAGAGAAGACATTGTGCAATTCACCCTTCCTCCTCAGAGCACCTCTGCTACTCCCCAAAACTTCAGGCCTAGGGCTCCATTCACGGTCTCTAAAACAGAGATATAAAAACCCCGTGGGCTGAAGAATAGTCTAGATAGTACTCTGACCGGTTTGCCATGACTTTGTAAAAAGCATTAAAGTAATGAGGTGGCAGTTTTTGTTTAACTGGTTGGCTTGGTAGGACAGCCTCCCTATGTGGTCTTGAACTTGTGATCCTCTAGTCACATCGCAAGTGTGTACAGGGCAAGGTTTGTGACTGTCTATCACTGTATTTTGTATCTGGATTCTGGGAGTGGGTGTGAGGTTTTATTTTGTTTGGTCTGTTGGTTGGTGCTGGAGATTGAGCTTCAGGAAAGCTAAATGCTCCATCACTGATCTGTACACCCCTCATCACTAGATTTGGGGACTGTGTGTACACATTTGTGTGTGCACGTGTGTGTGTGCATGTGTGTGTGCATGTGTGTGTGCATGCGTGTGTATGCGTGTGTGTGTGCATGCGTGTGTATGTGTGTGTGTGCATGTGTGTGTGCATGTGTGTGTGCGCATGCGTGTGTATGCGTGTGTGTGTGCATGCGTGTATGCGTGTGTGTGCATGCGTGTGTATGCGTGTGTGTGTGTGTGCGCATGCATGTGTATGCATGTGTGTGTGCGTGTGTGTGTGCATGTGTGTGTGCATGTGTGTGCATGCGTGTGTGCATGTGTGTGCATGCGTGTGTGCATGTGTGTGTATGTGTGTGTGTGTGTGCATGCGTGTGTGCATGCATGCATTTGCTTTGGCTTGGGTTTTTAATTTTCTTCACAACATTCCTGGGGATTATGAAGCTCTATTTAGAAAAAGAATTTTAAATCTACTTTTAGTATCCAAAATTGGTAAGCCCCAAGTCATACACATGGTCCGAGAAAGTGGGAAAATGGGAATTTCCATGAGGAACTAGAATCTGAATTCCTAAGATCAGAGTGCCAATAATCACAGTATCGTAACCATGGGATTTTAGGTATTTCTAAACTTGGGATGGGAGTTTTTCACATCCCTTAATTTTGGTTTCTTTGGGGAGATTCTTCATAATCCTTTGCGGGGGGAGGAGGTTTTAGGGGTTAAAATGGGATCTTGCTATGTCCCAGGCTTGCTTCAAACTTTGCAACCATCCTGCCTCGGGCCCATGCTCAACTACAGATATTTGCTACCACACTAAGAATGAAGTGGTTCTGGGCTATAGAGATGGCTCAGCTGTTTAAAGCAGAAAACCCAGGCTCTGTTCCCAGAACCCACATGGTGGCTCACAACTACCCATAACTACAGTTCCAGAGGCTGTAACATCCATTTCTGACCTCTTCTGAGGGCACCAGACACAAACATAGTGTAAGATATACATGCAGGCAAAACACACACAGACATACACACAAACTTTAAAAATATTTTAAAAAGAATTTAGTGGTTCTGTGGGGTTTTCCTTTGTCTGGATTTCCAGACTGCATTAGAATCAACTTTCCAATTTTGCAGAGCAGAAGGGTGTGCCTGGAATAGGATTTCCAGACCCTGCAGCTCTGTGGTCTGGGAAACAATCAGTCCAGTCCCTTGAGGGGAGACACTGCTAACCTTCAGACTGGGACAGGGATAGGAGCAGGAAACATGTGGCAAATGTGTAGGTGTTGTTTCGAGATGCCTCCAAGCCTGCAGGAAGGATGGACATGGAGGAGGAGTCTGTACCCACGCCATAAGCTGAAGGTATGGTAAGGGCCACCACAAATAGAGCATTTTGTTTGGGGCGGGAAAGCCGATAATGGAAAGCCCAAGCAATGGCTGAGAGAGGAACTGAACTGTGCATGTTATCATTAGTCATGATAGTTTTAGAAAAGGCTTTCCTCGATAGCCGCTATTATCTGGAGAGGAGAATAACTAGATTTAACTGAGGGTAGGTACACCAGATGTGGGCTGACATTAGGCACATGAACTGGGGGCTCTGGAAAACGGTACAGAGTAGCCACACAGGTAGCAGGTGGAATGGCTGGGCAAGGCAGTGTTTGTATCCCGGCTCCGCTGCATATAAATTGAGCATGTGACATTGGGCAGATAACTTTTCTGAGCCTGGCTTGTTTGCACCTGGGAATGGTATGCGTGTCTGCCTTCTGGGGTTCCTGTGAAGACTGAATGAACCCACATGTAAGTGGTCAGGAAATGATAGCAATTACTTGTGTGGTACCCTGTGATGGGCAGGAGGGAGGATGCATGTCCTCCTTAAATTCTCTCACAACTGTCTTCTGAGTTTGTCCGACCACCACCAGGAAATGCTATGTCCCTCTCTCATCCCATAACACCTAGCTGCTCTGGGTGGAGACTGGGTGGTCACAGCGGGGAGCAGTGTGTGGCCAGTGTTTTCCACTGCAACCTTCAGAGTGAGGCAGACACTTTCTTCAGGCCTTGATTAACTGTGTGCACTTCACACACACACACACACACACACACACACACACACACACACACACACACACTTTAATTTTTTTCAAAAGTACCTTTTAAAAAAGAGAAAGATGGGGGCCTGGGGAGATGGATGGCTCAGCAGTTAAGAGCCAGAGGATCTGGGTGCAATTCCCGTCACCCACATGACAGCTCACAGCTGTCTGGAACTCCAGTTCTAGGAGACCTGACACCCCTGTGCAGGGAAAGCATCAATGCACATAAATAAAAATTTTAAAACTTACGTTAAAGAGAGAGAGAGAGAGAAAGCTCTCCTAGGCTAAGGCTGTAGCTTAGCAGTGGGGTGCTTGTATAGTATATGCAAGGCTTGGCACCCCACTGCCCAAAAGGTTAAGTAGGAGAAGGAACATATGGACAGATGTGAACTGGAATCAAACGGTGGCAGGCAAAGGGTAGGACAAGCTCCCGGGGTGGCAGGGTGCAACTAAGGAGCCTGTGATTGGATGAGTAAGAGTCCCGCGCGTGCGCGTGAGCTCCCCGCCTCAGCCTCCGTTTCCCTTTGCCCCTCTGCCTCCCAGGTGGTAGCGAGAGGGTTTGGCACAGCTCCAGAGAGCAGAGCGTGCCTGTTGCTGGGAAGCGAGTGGAACATGAGACTGGGTGCTTTCTGCGCTGAGGGTGTCCTGCAGAGCTTCAGTGGACAGCAGCTGGCCTTCGCTGATGTCCAATCTTAGCTGACCACACCCCTGTTCATTCACGTTCTTTCCTCTTGGGGTTTGATGACTGTGAGACACATGGTAAGGGCACTGGGAACTGAACTACAGACTTCTGGGCAAGCAGACGCACTCTTAACCACTGAGCCATCTTTCCAGCGCCCCAACCGTGTGATAAAATCAACTGTCCCCCAATGAACTTGACTTTTACCATTTCTGAAAGAGGAAATATCCCTAAGTATTCGCAACGGAGCTGCTGACTTAAATCAGAAATATGGCCACTGAGGTGACCCAGTGAGTAAGATTTCAAGCCTCATAACGAGTTTGTGACTCCTACAAATTGTCCCCTGCCCACACACAATAAATGTAACAAGCCAAAATTACATATGAAAAAATCAGAAGTATGTCCCGTCTCTGCTCAGACCCCCTCTAGTGATATCTCCCGCTCCCTTCTTTTCCCTCTCCCTCTCTCCCTTTCCCTCTCTCCCCACCCCACCCCCTCACACATACACACACAGGAAGGTAGAGTTGGTTCTCTGTGCCCTGCCCACCCCTCAGCCACAGGGACTACTTACTGCTTGTCAACCACTCCCAGCCCTTCCTCCCCACCACTCTATCTCTGTCGAAGTCACCTGTTCTAGAGGCCTGCCCCGTGGTGTGATGCTCACCTCATACAGCCCTGTCCCCCATTCCCCTCGCCCAGCTTTATTCTCAATAGCGTGTGACAGCACGTGTTGAGCTATGTGTATTGACCTGTCCGTTTGTTTGCTGTTTTTCTTCTCCTATCTGAATGTGGCCACACAAGGGATAAAACTTTGTTCCTGTTGTACCTCAGCTTCCAGAGCAATGCCTGGCACACAGTCAGCCCTTATCAAATGTTTTTGGGTGGATGGATAGCATTGGCCCAGATGCCATGTCTGCCATGAAGCTGGCTTAAACTCCTTAGTTCAAATTCACCTTTGCCTCTGCTGTGCCTGGCCACCATTACCCTTCTTAGAACTTTCAGGGTGTTTTCCTCTTCTGGGCTCAGGCTGCCACAGGTCTGGCTTCCCAGCCTGGACTCCCCCAGGGAGCAATTTTCTGTCAAAGGGGCCTATGCTGAAAATGAGTGAGAGAGGAAAACCAAAGGAAAATGAGTTCCAGTGCTTTGGCAAGGCTAGCAGCCTAGGGCATAGGCCTTCTGGCTAAGACGGGGCTCACTGGAGGGCTTGCCAATTCTAATGTGTTTCTTATCCTGCCCGAGGGCTCCTAGCAGTTACACATCCTCCTACAAAAGGTGGCTACCGTCTGGAGAGGGCTGCAAAGACTAGGAAGGCTGGGGAAACACAGGCAGGAGAGTCTGACTTTGCATGCCCTGGCCCCTCGTGGGCACGGGGGAAGTGATTTCCAGGCATGCTGGAGACTACAGGGAACCCTCACTCACCCAAGGGCCTGTTTAGCTGCCTCGTTAGCTTGTTTCTTCCCCAGAAAGCACAAACAGGGAGTGACTCTCTGTTCCTGGTGCCTTGAGCCAGTCCCATTCAATAGAACCCTGTGATGTGATGTGTGGCCCTCCTGGGTCTGGTCCTTCAGTCCCCAGACAGTCATTACGAGTTTGTTATTAGGTGTGTCCCATCACCGGTCACATGCAAGCCTGGACAAGCCAAATCTTGGCCCAAAACGCCCACGACCCCCAGTTTCACCATCGTGTGCCTGCCTCACTACTCTGAACTCACATGTTGGGCTACAGTCATGTCTTATGTCTCACTGTACTTAGGGACCCACACGTATGGAGTACCTAAACTGAGCCTGCCTTATATTCTGTGGCTACAGAATCTCCTTCATCCTGCTCCCTTCTGCCCCATACTGGCCTGCATGCAATGGGACCCTGGGCCCAGCTGAGGCAGTCACTTGACAGCCCTCCAGTATCTTTCAGGGCTGCCCTGGGGGGCGGGACGGGGAAGAAGAACCAGCATTGTATGTTTTCTACTGTGCAGCAGAAGAGAGGCTGGGGGAGGAATGTCCGACTCACTGACCCCATGGCTTCCCATGGAGCTTAGGCTGGGCCTCAGACACCACATCAGCCGTGTCCTGGCTTGGGGAGATGAGGAATGGTGCCCAAACTAGGGGGCTGGCACTCGGTTCACCATCCTAAGCCCCAGGGAGATCTCTGGGATGGTAGTAGCTCGGCCTGGGCAGCTCCCACAGCAGCCCCACACTTTCTCCCACCTGGGTCCCAGGGGACAAATTAGGAAACTGTATCTTCTTTCTGATATGGTTATGGTGGGTCTAAATGCTCATCCAGGCTGTAGAAATGCTGAGTCAGATTTCGGGGCTGGGGAAAGATTGAGTCTTAGTGGGAGAGCACATGCCCACGCATGTGCCAGGCATTATAGGCTCTAGGAGAGGGCAGAAGGGATCAGAGTCTCCTTCCTGTTGTTGTTGTTGTTTTTGGTTTGGGGGAATTTGGTGGTGGTTGTTTGGAGACAAGGTCTCCCTCTGTATCTCCTGCCAGCCCGGAACTGGTAGAGATCCACCTACCTCTGGCTTCCAAGTGCTGGCTGGCATTAAAGGCCACCACATCTGGCCCAAGAGGTCAAAAACGTTAATGTGCACTGGACATCCAACCCTAGTAGCTTGTGCTGATAGAATGCTGTGAGTGCTGTCCTAGATCCCAGCTTGCTGACCAAGCCTGGGGACCCCACGCAAAGCCAGTGTCACCCCTATCACCACATGAAGTTTTAGGAGAATTGAGCGAAAAGGAGAACAGACTGGGAATCAGTCCCTGCTCCACGCACCCAGCAATAGAACAGGGGCTGTGAATCTGGTGATGGCCCAGGAAACCAGGAGCCACAGGCTGGGGTACAGCTCAGTGGCAGGCTGCTTGCCTTTCACATGTCAGGCCCTGGGTTCCATCCTCAAGCCTTTGCATGGACCATGGCATCCCAGCCAGGTGGGTCAGGGTTGGCCACAGGACCCAGCTTCTACAGAGACTCTTCCCCGCCAGTCACTACTCCTTTTCCTAAATCACCGGCTCCGTCTGGCTCCCGGGCATGCTCGGAGCCACTGGCTTACCAACACCCACTGCAGGATCAATAAAACCTTAATTCCGAAGGGGCCTGGTGTCCCATCCTGACACCCTCTGCTCCCTGCCCTCTCTGCTGTTGAGTGCAAAATGCCTGTGAATATCATATCATGAGCTGCTTCAGGAACAAGAGGTAGAAACAGTTTCTAGACTCCAGGGTCCCAGAGGCCAGATCCTAAGTTACATGCCCAGGTCTGTGTAGCCACTCTGACCTATCATTTTTTTTCTCCAAAAAGTCCTTCAGAGGAATTGGGGTAGCCCTCTAATCATTCAGGCCCACTCATCTAGTCGTACCACTTACTGACTTGGGGTTTGGGGAGGATTTAGTGGGTTCCAGGTCAGGCTTCTAGTGGGATGTCTCTACCCACTGTCCCCTGCCCTGTGATCTAATCAGACAAGGTCTGCCTCCACTGTTCCAGACTCCATTTCCTGTCTGTAAGATGGGAGTATGGTACCTGCCTCAGACTTGACATAATCCATGGGAGGCACTGGGCTCAGTCAGAGCTGCTCACGGACTCAGACAGTTGCTGTTAAGGGTGTGGCAGTGAGCTCCAGGGAGGAGCCCTGGCCCTGACCATGTAAGCAGGAGCAGACTGGGGTCTCGGGACCTCTTGTGAACTTCGGTCCTGCGTTCCTTCCATCTCCTCGCTGTCTTCTCTCTTCCTTCTCTCTGGCTCTGAGGCCCTAGATGGCAAGCAACATTAGGATTTTATGTCCCAGTGACACAGCCCCCACCCATGCCATTAAATCTGGGTGACCCGCTTGGCAGAATACCCTGCTTGTCCAGGTCTGTGGGGGCAGTGGGGCAAGAGGGAGTTGGGGCGGAGAGGACTTCAGTTGGGCAAGTCACTCCCATTAGACTTTCTGGGTCTGCCAGCCCTGGCCTTGCCTGGGATCCATTCTGGCCAGGCACTGTGCCATGCACATGCCTAGCCCCTCCCCAGCCTTTCCCAATCACTAGCCAGCCCTTCTTAAATGCCACTTGCTGTGCTGTGACAGTGTAGGAGCCCTGGGGGTGGAGACGAACACAGGGAGTTACAGAAGCCACGCAGGGGCATGTGGGAAGCTGCTAGCCTCAGGCAGGTACTGCCGAAGGAAGCCATAGGCTCCAGGTCTGAGTCTGAAGGCCGGACTGGGGAGCTGGAATTGCTGTGCGTTCCAGATGGAGCAGAGAGAAGTTCTCTGATGGCATCGTCAGTGCATCTCCTAGTAAGAATGAACTAAGTCTTGAACACAGTAAGGACTTGAGGAAATAAAGAATCTTAGGGACAAAAAGAAAGAGGGTACCAGAGTGTTTTTCCTGTGTTGTTTGAGGCAGTGTCTCAGGCAGTCTGAGCTGGCCTTGAATTTTTGATCCTCCTGACTCCATTGGGATTATAGCCATGTACAACTACACCTGGTTTATAAGCCAGAGTTTGAAGCCAGGGCATTGTGCAAACCTGTTAACCTGTTAACCTGTTTTGGTCTTTTTGTTCTTTGCTGTGTGTGTGTGGTTTTTTTTTTTTTTTTTTTTTTTACCCTTTTTTGACCTGTTTTGTGGTGGAGGGCTTGGCAGCAAGCACCTTAACCACAGAATCATCTCAATGTCCCATCCTGTGTGTGTGTCACACACACAGGCCACAGTACTCTGGTGGAGGTCAGAGGACAACTTTTGGAAGTCAGTTTCCACCTTCCACTTTGTCTTAACTAGGGTTTTAATTGCTGCAATGAATCACCATCCTCAAAACAACTAGGGGAGGAAACGTGTGTTCAGTTTTCATTTCCACAGCAATGTTCATCATGAAGGAAGTCAGGGCAGGAACTCAAACAGCAGGAGCTGGAGGCAGCAGCTGATGCAGAGGCCTTGGGGGGGTGCTGCTTTCTGGCTTGCTCAGCCTGCTTTCTTATAGAACCCAGGACCACCACCCAAGTGGGCTGGGCCCTCTCCCATCAATCACTAATTGCAATTGCCCACAGGCTTGCCTGCAGCTACATCTCATGGAGGCGTGTTCTTAATCAAGGCTGCCTCCTTTCAGACAACTTTAACTTAAGTCAAGTTGACATAAAACTAGCCAGCACACACTTGTGGAGGCACGGTCTTGTGTCCTGCACGATCTAGGCTAGCTGACCTTTGAGCTCCCATCTCTACCTTCCATCTTGCTGCAGGAGTGCTGAAATTACAGATGTATGCTACCACATCTCGCTTTTGTGGAGGTTGTTGGGACTGAACTGGAGTTGTTAGCTTACATGGTTAGTGCCTATGCTGCTGAGGCATCTCTTGCCCCCTGTTTTTTTTTTTTTTTTTTTTTTTTTTTTTGAGCCAAGGTTTCCTGTAGCCCAGGCTGGCATCAAACTCCCTATGTAGCTGAAGATAGTTGAGTTCCTCCTGGTCCTCCAGCCTTCGCCATTTAATATATTGGGCTTACAGGAATGAGCCACCATGCCCATCAAGTGCACAGTTTTGAAGTTGTTTGTTTTCTGTTTTCTTTTTTGTTGTTGAGACAGGATCTCTCTGTGTAGCCCTGGCTCTCCTGGGTCTTGCTATGTAGACCAGTCTGGCAAAGATCCATCTGCCCCTGTCTCCCAAGCGCTTGGATTTAAAAGTGTGCATAAGCACACAGGCCTAAAGTTGTATTTTTGGTGTGTGGTGTGTGTGGTGGGGGGAGTGGGGTGGGGGGTAGGGGTGGGGGGGATGCACAGAGCATTCAACCCAGAGCCTCAAATGTGCTAGGCAAGTGCTCATCTACTGAGCCTAATCCAGCCCTAAAATTTGAATGACTTACTTTAGCTATCTTCAAAAGCCAGTGGGTAACCTAGCAGCCTAAGCTTCTACTCCCTAACTTAAATACAACCTTACAGACAGGGCAGAAGGCTCACAGTCCCACCCGACCCGGGGCTGAGCAGTACTGCTGGCTAGGATGGGGACCATCTTCAACGGCTCCTTTACCACGTCTGCATCCTGAGTGGGAACTGGGATGGTTTCTGCATGCATTGGCATTTCAATAAATGTCAGGTTGTTTTCTTGGCAGCGTGTCTTTTAGCTTAATGATATGTGTTTGGACTCTGTGCATGTTAAGTCCTGGTTTTGATCATTTGTTTTGCTGGCTGTGTAGTTTCTCACGGTCTGGCTATGGCCTGGTTTATTTTTATATTTTGCTGTTGGTGGATGTGTGGGACTTTCCACCCTATCACTCTGGGGATGGCAGAGTTTTCTCTGGACTCAATGGGTCAAACCAGGGAGCGAGAGTCTCTTGTGAGTGCTGGGAGCCACAGCAGGCTTGGCTCAGTCAGAAGTGGTGCATTCAGAACCAGGGCCTTTGCCTTGTCTGTGGTGTGGACTAGAAGCCAGTCCCTAGATGAAGGAGGCTCTTGTAAGACCTAGGGTTGAGCCCAATGGTGGTGGCTCACACCTTTTAATCCAGCATTTGGGAGGCAGAGGCAGGTGGATCTCTGTGAGTTCAAGGCCAGCCTGGTCTACAGAGTAAGTTCCAGGACAGGTTCCAAAGCCACACAGAGAAACCCTGTCTTAAAAAACAAAACAAACAAAAAGATTTAGGGATAAGCACCGTGGGCCTTTCCTCTGCGTGAGTCACCCAGAGTGGCAGAAGACGGAACTGAGAAAGAGCTCCATTTGAGAGAGAAGGCTAAAGGGGAGGGGAGGGGATCCATAGGCCTTGAGATTGTGGCATGGCCAAGGCTGACAGTACCAATGAAGGAGCTGAGCTCAGCATCAGATCCATGTAAAGTCTCTGTGGTGGCCAGGGGTAGGGGTAGGGTTGGGGATGGGGGATGCACCAGCCCAGGCTCTGCCTCTCTCAACCTGATTGACTTGACACCTTAGGCTCCCTTCCCCTTGGGCCAACCTGCAGGGCACCCTTCAGACTGTTGCTTCCTCCTTACTCCCAAGGTGTTTGCCACCATCTTTCCCCTCCCTCTCTCCATGTTCTCTCCCTGCCCCCTCCCTGCTCCAGCACTTTGCCCTGCCAAGACCTTGAGGCCTCCTGGAAAAACTCCTAGAACACACCACATTCCCTCCTGCCCAGGCCTTGGTTCTGTACCACCCAAAACAGTTCCCTACAGGCTCCATCCCTGGCTGGGAGAAGAGGCTTTGCTGCTTCTGCCTTCCTTGTAGTGGCTCTGAGCTAGCTCCAGTTAGCTGGTGGCTAATGATTCATCTGTTTTCCTGTTTAGTGTGTGTGAGCTCTGCTATTTTTGCTACAAAAAGATTATCACCAAGGCGAGGAACCGTTGGTTTTGTCCAGCAAGAACAGTGAATATTTTCCAAATAAAATGAGCCCAAGAGACTGACCTTTACACAAACAGATTTTGTTGTCTCCTCCTCCTCCTTCCTCTCTCTCTCTTTTCTTTTTCGAGACAGGGTTTCTCTTTGTAACCCTGGCTATCCTGGTTCTCCATCTGAGGACCAGGCTGGCCTTTACCTCCTGAGTGCTGGGATTAAAGGCATGCACCACCACTGACCAGCCAGATTTTGCCCTTTGTTAGTGCCACAAAATCCCAGCACATATGTTAGTGTTGGACAAGGAAGGCAAAGACATTTCTCTGCTGCTCCCAGATGCAGGCCGCCTTGTCCTTAGCAGCTGTGTCGGCATCTGGCAGAACCGGGGAAGGAAGTGGCAGTCTTAAAACCCCTTCCACCATCCGGCTCTGACTGGTGCTTTCCCTGTGTCCTCTTACTTGGTGCCACTTAACCTTTCTGTGGTCCTGCCAGGGCCGAGTTGCAGCAGGGGTCATAACTGCTGCCCTTTCCGAGAGTGATAACGGAAGAAATGACAGGACAAGGCTAGGACAAGACTAACGCTCTCTAGAAGACGGGGTGGTTGTATTTCATTATGTTGTGTAACTTTTCGGTTTTAAATAATTTTAGATGTGTCAAACAACACACACACAAATCCCTGTACACCAGCTCCATCCCACCCCCCACGACTCGCCCCAGACGTTAAAGTTTCGTGATCACAGTAAGCTCTCAGGACAACAAATTCGGATCAGTAAGAGACTTCAGACCTTATTTAAATATTGGTAGCTGTCCCATTTAAGCCCCTTTTCTGGTCCTGACTCTGATCAAGGACCCTGCACTGTTCAGCCTCCCCCGGGGCCTTTCTGGTGCTGAGCGCCAGCCAGATGTTTTTTACTGGTGTTGACACTGGCTGGCCAGGTGTTTTACAGCGGGTCCCTCAATCTGGGTTTGTCCGAGGTTTTTCTCATGAGTAAATTAGGGCTGTGCATTTTGGGCATGAAGGCTACAGAAAGGAGGTTGTGCTGTCCTCCATGGTCAGAAATCTATTGTCACTGCTTTCTTCTCTGTGGGTGTTGGGGCTGGAACCCAAGTGCATACGGGTGCTGGGCAAGTGCTCACCCCACTGTTGACTGAGCCCTTGAGCCTGCCATTATCTCTCGTCATCAGTTTCTCCAGTGACTAATTAGTGTCTTGTAAAGCACACAGTTGGAGACTACGCAAATCTTTGTGTGATTGTGCTTGGTGACTTGCCCAGTGTTCGGGTGTTAGGCTGCACTCCTGTGGGTTAGAAACTGCAAATGGTGTTTGGTCAGGGAACGATTCTTGGAGGAGGGAAGAACATCCCAGGTGAGGGACCTGCCCAAGAGAAGGTATGTAGGTAGGATTGTTTGGACCCAGCGCACCCCCACTATTGCTCCAGGCACCCTCCACCCCCACCGCACCACCTCAATCTCAGAACCACTGGCTTGACACTGGACAGCCGGCACAGGTCCATCTGAGTTCCGCCCCTTATCAAGGCTAAGAAAGGAAAAGTGTTTGCTGAGTGACCTTCAGGGCGACACACCCTCTGCAATCACTCCTGCAGGGGAATAGATGCCTGGAGGGCAGCCTGTTTCACCATTTGCCAGCAGCCACAAAAGACCAGAGTCACTGAGGCAAGGAGTACAAGAAACCAGCCTTGCCCTGTACATGGTACAGATGCCGCCCGTCTGCCACCTACCCCTCCCACCTGCCTCAGTCCTCTGCATTCCGTCCCAAGAGGGCTGCAGATGATCAAAGGGACACAATGGGTACTTTCTGGATTAGATTTGCAATCTTACTGCCTTGACGCTTATGTGTCTATTTCATTTATGTTTCAAATTAGTTTCTTCCCCTTTTTGAATGTGCATTTTCAGGCAGTAGTTTTTATGCTTGTTAATTTTTTAAAAAAGAAAGTAAAATAAATGTTTGTGTCCAACAATATGAGTTAAGGGGTGTCTTATTTTTGAAGCACAAGATTCTTTTAGAATCTCTGAATCTTAATTTGTCTCCCTCTCTCCTTCCTTCTCCAAATTCATAGTATATTAACCACAAGCAAAGGTGTCACTGAGGGGTTCCTGGGAGTGAGGCATGGGGGTGGGGCATTCTATCTCCAGCGTTGAAGAAGAAAGATACACCAATATTTTTGCCACCAAGGGCCACTTTCAATGGCCCTTGTACTTTTTTCCCAGTACAAGTATCTAAATATGTAATCCTCCTTCTCGATAAGGAAAGGTCTGTGTATTTATTCAGCTATTTACAAATCTATAATCCTTACTCCTGCAATCTATTTATGGATGTCTAGGTTGTATCCGATGGCCCCTCACACCCCGTAACTGGACATCTCTCTTGCACCAGCTCTTTGCTTTTACAACAGAGCATTGAGTTGATGGGAGGTCAGCTCAAGTCTACGTCCCCTAACTCCTACTTGGCCTGCTCCGTATGAACATGTCACCTGGGAGGCCTGTTTTCCTAGTCTGCTATGTCTGTGACATGTTTGCATATTCTCTGTGTGTGTACTGGTGCTGTACTTCTAGGGTAGAGACTAGAGGACAACTTGCAGAAGTCAGCTTCCTCCTCCTATTATTGGGGTCCTGAGGCTCAAGCCCAGGAATCAGACTTGGCCTCAAGCACCCTTCCTGTGTAAGGCATCTCATTGGCCAAGTCTGCTGTATCTGAAACAGCAGCTCTGTCTTTCTCTATCCTTTTACTGCTTTCAGCTGGTCCCTACTTCATCACTGTATCCCTCCTTCCTACTCAATCAGCTTCAGGGAGTGATGACTGTCTTGTGCAGTGGACACAATACTTGGCCAGTAGCTGGGGATCAATAAATGTTTCTGAAATCATGAAAGTCTACAGGACTAAAACTGAGTTGCAGATGAAACCAAAAGTAGAAGACCTATAAAAATGGGCTTGTAGCACAGAATGCAGAACCTCTCTTGGCATACCAGAATTGCCAGGGCAGGCAAGGGATGTAGAAATCCTGGCTAGGCTGCCCTTTACTGCCAAACCATCCTGGACCTACCTGATTTGCATAACTGTTTGCAGATAAACTAGCTGGTATTTCTCCGAGAGGCTAGAGAGTTTATCCTTCATATACACCGTGAGAGATTTAAGGTCTGCCCTCCATGCCATCTCAGCTCTCGAGCTTGGGATGCCTTCTGTATTCTGACTGGCTTGATAGATCCTCCAAGCACTGACTGAGCCCTCGTCTTGAGCCTCAGTTTCCTGTGCAGCAAGGGCCCTGACCAGCTCCTGCCCACCCTGAGGGGCTAGATGGAAAATTTGAACTACCCAGTGTAATGCCAACTCCAGGTACAAAGTGAGGTGGTACAGACCTGCGATCCTAGCGCTTGGGAGATGAAGGCAGGGGGATAATGAGTTTAGGGTCATTGCTGGCAACATAGCAAATTTGAGGATATCCTGGGCTACACAAAACCTGCCTCAAACAATAATACCTAATTAAATAAGTAAGTAATTGGTTAAAACAAAGCCCCTTGTACAACAGAAAAAAAATGTGCTATTCAAGTTACAAAAGAAATAAGCCTGGCTTGATTGTGTACTTAATAATCCCAGCACTAAAGAGAGACGAAAACAAGAGGATCTTAAGTTTATCTTAATTTTGAGGCTCCTTGAGCTACATAGCTAGATTCTGGGGGTGGGGGGAAGGCAATAAATATGAAGTGTTTCCCTTCTTCTAACATTGCTATTTCATGTCATTCTAAATAAAGCCAACATGGTGACACAATGGCTGTGATCCCAGCACTTGGGAGACAGATGTAGGAGGACCACACTGCCAGTTAGTTCAAGACTACACAGTGATGTTTACACATGGAGGTCAGGCCACGCTACATAGTAAGGCTCTGCCTCAAAATAAATAAATAAGAGAAAGAAAGAGGGAGAGAGAAAGAAAGGAAGAAAGGAAGGAAGGAAGAAAGAAAGAAAGAAAGAAAGAAAGAAAGAAAGAAAGAAAGAAAGATCTTCTTCATGCAGTTTTAATCAGGATCCTTGAAACATGTTGCTTCTGGAGAGAGAGAGAGAGAGAGAGAGAGAGAGAGAGAGAGAGAGAGAGAGAGAGAGAGAGAGAGAGAGAGGGAGAGAGTGTGCCGGGGACCCCTGCACTGGCTTAAATACCCTTGAGCTAACCAACCCCAGTGAGCTACGTGGCCCTGCAGATAGGCTACTCTAATGTGGAAGGAACAGACTTAACCAATTAAGGGCTTGTTTATGCCAGAGAGTCTTCACCAGTGGGAAGGTGTAAGGCGGAAGCCAGCACCACTTTAAGGCATGGCACTACGCGGCTCTCTACAGAAAGGAGGGAAGGAAGGAAGGAAGAAAGAAAGAGAAAATTTCAATAGCAATCAAGAATTTCCCATTCGTTTTTTACATTGTACAACAGCAGTCTTGTTTGTTTGGGGTACTGAGGATTGAACACAATACTTTTACATGCTAGGTAAGTGCTCTACCACTAACTTACATCTCCAGCCATTTTTATTTATTTATTTGTCTATCTGTTTCTTAAATTTGAAACAGGGATCCACCTATGGGATGTAAGTTTAATATATGGCGAGACCTGTCTTATAAAATTAAAAAAAAAATACTTTCAAAGGTCAGATCATTAAAAATTCAAGGTAGTGATATCAGAGCACTGAGCCCAAGGGGTCCTTGTGATCTGGGCCCTAGGAGGCCTCACAGGTCTCACATTTTGTTTGGAGAACTCTGGTATCCCAGTCCAGTTTCCTGAGCTACATGGAGCTGGGATGGCAGTGGGACAAGGATGGATGGTCAAGCCCTCCCAGCCTCACCCCTGGGATGGTCAAGCCCTCCCAGCCTCACCCCTGCTTGTTCCTCTATGAGATAAGAAGTCATAGAACTTGGTACTTCCTTGAGCAAACCCTGCTGTCTGCCACCCTGGGCCTTAGTCTGTTGCTTTCCTCTACCCCAGTGGCTCTCAGAGTTTGTCTCTGGACCAGTAGCAGCAGCATCACCTGACGTAGTTAAAAATGTACTTCCCAGAGTTGGGGATGTAGCCCAGAGTGTTTGTTTAGTGAGCATGAAGCAACAAGTTTCATCCCCAGCACCATAGCAACCAGGTGAGCCACCTCTGTAATCCCAGCCCGTGAAGGGTAGAGGCAGAGCCAGGAGAATTCAAAGTACATGGTCATCCTTGACTACATAGTGAATTTGAGGGTAGCCTGAGTTACGTGAGACTAACACAGAACAGAACAAACAAACAAACAAAAATGGTGATGGCAAAGTGTTTGACCCAAGGTGACTGAGGGAGATGCAGAGATATGGGGCCTACAGTCGTGGAAGACGACTGACCTGCCCCTCCACCATCTGCCCTGCAGGTACAGCCTGTACACCCGAACCTGGCTCGGATACCTCTTCTACCGACAACAGCTGCGGAGGGCTCGGAATCGCTATCCCAAAGGCCATTCCAAAACTCAGCCCCGCCTCTTCAATGGTGAGCTCTGGCTGCCGCACCCTCAGCCTGCACCATTACCTGAGCCTGCTCCCCATGCTCACCTCCTTACCCCCTTGGTGGGCTTCCCAGTCTGCCCCAACTTCTCTGTCTGCCTTTTCCAGGAGTGAAGGTGCTTCCCATCCCTGTCCTGTCAGACAACTACAGCTACCTCATCATTGACACCCAGGCCGGGCTGGCTGTGGCTGTGGACCCCTCAGACCCAAGGGCTGTGCAGGTGAGGGGAGAGGGGTGCTGGGAGTCACTGGGGGAATGCCAGCTTCTCTTTCCAGACAGGAGCAGGCCCTGATTCCCCTGACATGGTGGAGAGTGAGTGTCTTAGGCCAGAGGGTAGGTGTTCTGGCCTAGGGCAGTTTCCAGTCTGCCCCATACCCTCTTTGTTCCCCTGGGAGATATTCTTTTTTCATTTTTACTCGTGTAATTATTTGTCTTTTGGGGGGTTATTTGTCTTCTTTCTTTTTTTTCTTTTCTTCTCTTCACCACCCCCCCCACATTGATCAGGCTGGCCTTAAACTCACAGAGATCTGTCCCCTTCATCTTCCCCGGGTGCTGGGATTAAATGCATACACCACTGTGCCTGGTATACATTTTTTTTTCAATTAAATAAGCAGTGTGTGTGGTGTGTGTGTGCCATGACATGCATGTGGAGGTCAGAGAACACCTTGTAGTTATCTCTTTCCATCTTTATTGAAGGTTCTGGTGATGGAATTTACCTGCTGAGCCATCTCACCAGCCCCAGACTCCAGACTTTCTTTCTTCTCTTTCTTCTTCTTCTTCTCCTCGTCCTCCTCCTCCTGCTCTTCCTCCTCTTCCTCCTCCTTTTTTTTTTTTGGTCTTTCGAGACAGGGTTTCTCTGTGGTTTTAGAGGCTGTCCTGGAAGTACCTCTTGTAGACCAGGCTGACCTTGAACTCATAGAGATCCACCTGCCTTTGCCTCCCGAGTGATGGAATTAAAGGCGTGCACCACCACTGCCCGGCTACCCTCTTTCTTCTTTGACCTCTGTCAATACCTGGCCCTTTCTGCCTTTCCCTTCATATTCATATTCATACTCTCTCCCTCCCTCCCTCCTTCCTTCCCTCTTTGTGTGTGTGCTGTGTGGTACTGGGAGTAGAGTTCTCAATGTGAGTGTATCAGTGTCAACCCCTGATGCTCCCTCTCTCCTCCCAGCCCCACCCCATGCTGGGTCTTCTCTACTCTTCCAGGTCCACTTTGCCAGCTTCTCATTCCCCAGCTCATCTCCTGCCTTTCCTTCATCTCTCCAGCGGTCTTTCCCACCCAGCTCCAACTAGACTTTCAGTGTGCCTCCCTCTGTATCCTCTCCGGCCCTCAGTACCTCTTCTCTCCCACAGGCTACCATTGAAAAGGAAAGAGTTAACTTGGTTGCCATTCTCTGCACCCACAAGCACTGGTAAGGGGCTAGGAACGGTGGGGCTATGGCTGCAGGCAGTTTTACCGTCATAGGCTGGGCTTGCAGACCTGGGCTCAGACCTGGGGGTATGAGGATAAGCAGGACCCACCTCCTCATGAAGTCACTCGGGCACCAGCAGAGGTAGAGAGAAAGGGGCCGGGTCATGTATCAAGGCACTCAGCAGCTTAGTGCCTCAGGGGAGGGCAGGAATTGCTGTGTTCCATTCATGGGCCTGTAGTAGGTACCCACAGAATGAATATCTGGTTAGTTGGCAGGTGGCACAGATACAGAGGATGAATGTTAGGTGGGTGTGGTCAGATCCACTTGGGGGAATCTGAGGGTGATAACTGGTGCTGAGCCAGAGTCCAAAAAGATCAGTTGGAATTGGCCATGGAAGCATAGCAAGTTGAGGGGAATGACTTAAACAGGGGAATGGCTTAAACAAGAACCAAGGAGTACTTTAGGGAAGGGGGAAGTCCAAGTACAGTTACCCTTTGGAGTCCCCTATGCTCATCTCTGCCATCCCTCAGGGACCACAGTGGAGGGAACCGTGACCTCAGCCGGCGGCACAGGGACTGTCGAGTGTATGGGAGCCCTCAGGATGGTATTCCCTACCTCACCCAGTAAGTTTCTGACCCAAACATGGGTGGGCATCTCCTACCTCCTGCCTACAGTCTTCCAGAGTGTCAACACCTGGATCTTTGATGATACTCCACCTAGCTCCTATACAGCTAAGTGGAATCCATGTGAAAACACTGGCTCTGTTTGCCCCAAGATGACCCAGCCTTGGTTAGATGACAAAGGCTATGATCTGAGACCCCGGGCACCTGTGCCTTCACCCTACTGTAGAAGCCACCCTCCTATAAGTCACCCAGCCCTCAAGTCTGGGGTAATAGCTGTGATCAGCATGACACATCTTGAATTCTGTCTTTTCTCTGTTGTTTTGTGCCCCAGCCCTCTATGTCATCAAGATGTGGTTAGTGTGGGACGGCTTCAGATCCGGGCCCTGGCCACCCCTGGCCATACTCAAGGCCATCTGGTCTACCTACTGGATGGAGAGCCCTACAAGGGTCCTTCCTGCCTCTTCTCAGGGGATCTGCTCTTCCTCTCTGGCTGTGGTGAGTTTCTGCAAAAGAAAGAGAAAGAGAGATAGGAGAGAGCAACAGAGACCAGAGTAGGAACTATTACCTGTCACGTTTGTAAATATTGTTTCCCAACATCCCAGCTGCTACTGAGCAGTCACCTCCACCTGTGTTGCCTGACTATTTAAGTTCTCAAGATTCTCACAGGGCATGGACCTAAGGATAGGACCCTTTAAGCAAAGACCCCATAGAGCACTGATTTCCACTGGGTGGGACCTGTTTCCCCAAGACAGTGACCTGGAAGAAGAAGCCGTGGAAAGTTGAGGACATTTAAATGAGAAGGAAGCACTATGGGTGGGTGAGGACCCTAAATCCTGGATTGCAGAGTCCCAGAGAGCAGCCAAGTCTAAGACTCTCTTTGTGGGCAGATCATCACTACCCACCAAGCCTGGACCATAGGAGTCAGCCTGAAGACCCAGCAGTCTACGTGACACTGTGTGTGTGTGGCCTCATACCACCTCTCCTATGAGGAGGATGCCAGGCAGGGCTCAGTTGAAGGACTGGTGGCTGATCAAATCTGTCTAATGTGGGTCCAACCCCGCATCCTTTGTGTACTTTTTACCATATTGTATCATCCTTGAATACCTGACCCCATGCAGGACGGACCTTCGAAGGCACAGCAGAGACCATGCTGAGCTCACTGGACACCGTGTTAGACCTGGGGGATGACACCCTGCTGTGGCCTGGTGAGGTACCCCTCTCCCTCCTCCCAGCCCCATGCTTTGACTGGTAGCCAGAGCCCTCCCAGCCCCTCACTTTCTTAGAGACTGGCAAGCCCAGTTTAGGGCCCAGAGGTAGCATAGCCAGTCCTCCAGGGGCAGGAGCAAACCCTGACCTCCCTCCTGGAGTGTAGTACTGGCTAAATGATAGCCATGCCTTTCGTGCCACTGTCCCCTTCCCGGGTCAGCCCTTGGCCTTGGGAGTCCTGGAGAGATATCTAATTGTTCAGACAATTGTGGTCAAAGCCCAAACAGAAAGTAGCTTTTAATTATCTGAGAAAACATTATAACTGATTCATGTGTACCCACTGGCCTATATTTGATACAAGTAGTCACAGACACGTTATTTAATACGTAGAACACATACTCATAAGTGTAATGGATACTATATGCAGCTGTCACTTACTATGCTCTGTCCTATGCACTGGGAAAAATCACAGTGACACCTGGGCTTCACACACACACACACACACACACACACACACACACACACACACACACTTTCCCCAGATCTACCTCCTTCTACTTACCTATCCTACTTTTTTTTTTTTCTTTTAATTTTTGTCTGGCATGTTATTTTCTCCACTTACCAAATTAGAAAACGGTGGCAAAACTTAGGGAGGTGCCAGGTCACAAGTGAAGTCATGCTGGACAGGGTAAGGCAAACTGTGGCCTCTGAGCTCCAAAGTTAGTGATTTTCCCCATGAGCTCAAACCGCTGCCCATATGCCTCTGCCTCTCCTCGATGCAACAGTGCCAGTGGTTGGAAGCAGCTTTGGTGTTTTTCAAGAGCCCTGCCCTCCCCTCTGACTGCTGGGTTGCTGGGAGCCTGTCCCTTGGAGTAGGAAGGACTTATGAGCTCACCACCAGTCTTTCTTTGCTGCCTCTTGGCCCCTCTGGCTATGGCTAGGACACGAATATGCAGAAGAGAACCTGGGTTTTGCAGGCGTGGTGGAGCCTGAGAATCTGGCTCGAGAAAGGAAGATGCAGTGGGTGCAGAGGCAGCGGATGGAACGCAAGAGCACGGTGAGGCCGGAGGATGGATGGGGTGGATCACAGGAGTACAGTGAGACCTGGGGATAGAATGCAAGAGCACAATGAGGCTGGGGATGGGGGGGGGAGTGAACCACAGGAGCACAGTGAGGCTGGAGATGGAGAGGAAGGACCACAGGAGCACAGTGAGGCCTGGGGATGGAGGGGGTGGACCACAGGAGCACAGTGAGGCTTGGGGATGGAGGAGGTGGACCACAGGAGCACAGTGAGGCCTGGGGATGGAGGGGGTGGACCGCAGGAGCACAGTGAGTCCTGGGGATGGAGAGGAAGGACCACAGGAGCACAGTGAGGATGGGGATGGGGGGGTTGGACCACAGGAGCACAGTGAGGCCTGGGTTTGGAGGGGGTGGACCACAGGAGCACAGTGAGGCTGGGGATGGAGGGGGTGGACCACAGGAGCACAGTGAGGCCTGGGGAATGGAGGGGGTGAACCACAGGAGCACAATGAGGCTGGGGGATGGGGTGGGATGAGATGGAGAACTAGCCAGTGCCTATGGCTGCCCAGCCAGGGCCTGCAAGCACTTTCCAGAGCTTTGTTCTCTTACCTGCCCTAGGAGGGTAGCAGCTAGGACAGACATCGCTGTTTTTCCAGATCCTATCCACCCATCCCTGTCTCTTGCTCTGCAGTGCCCATCCACCCTGGGAGAGGAGCGTGCCTACAACCCATTCCTGAGAACCCATTGCCTGGCACTACAGGAAGCTCTGGGGCCAGGGCCAGGCTCGAGCAGTGACGATGGCTGCTCCCGGGCCCAGCTCCTGGAGGAGCTGCGCCGGCTGAAGGACATGCACAAGAGCAAGTGATACCCCCAGCCCACCGCAGTCCAGGCTGTCCCCACAGAGGGGAAGCCACCTACCATTCACATCTCGCCATCCTCTCCACCACTAATACCACCACCGCCATTGTTGCCCTAGGCAGCACCATTCCTCCAGACCAGTCAGAGAGGGCAGAGCCCAGGCAATGGGACCTAGAGGAGGAAACAGTAGAAGCCCTGGAGAGCCCACACGGTACAGCTGGGCATTTAGGGTAAGAGGAAGGCAGCACCCAGACGTCTGTAGACTTTGCTGTCTTGGAGAGTCTGCCTTCCTTCCCCCACCTGTGGCCCAATAGCCAGATGACGAAGGCTGCTCTTGGCTCCCTTTCCAGAGGCCACACTCCCACTGGAGCCCTAGAACCCGGGAGAGCAGAGCACTGACCAGGCTAGTCTGTCCTCCACCAGGCAGAGCCATTCCTAAGAACACCCAGGGGCTGGGCTGGAAGCCTGGCTCTGGCCAATCCCTGCCTCAACAAATCCCCTGATGGATAGAGGGAAAGGTCCTAGATTGCTAAGGAATCTTCTGCCTCGGGCCAAAGAGACACAAGATGCTGGGATACAGAGCCACCCCCATGCACATCTGTCCTGGGTCTGCCACTGGCCTCTGCTCCTGCCGCAGGTTACAAGGGCCTGCCTTCCCAGGGGAGAGCGAGCTGTGGTCTGCCTGAGAGATGCTGCTTTCTCCTTTGGGCCCGTGTTCTTAGGAATTCCTGCCTGTCTACTGTCTCCTGTTTATCCTCAGCTCTTTTCTTCCCGAAGTCATTAGAGGCTGGTCTTTCAGTCCTGGTACTGATCTGGCTCCTTGCACTGTGCCAAAAAGAACTTCCATCCCCTCGTGATTTCCCGCTGGATCTCGGACCCCATGCTGGCAGTGTACAGAAAGCAGAGGTCTGAGGCAGGGAACTTAAGTGGCAGCTTCCAGGACCCCAGGCCTGAGCCTACCCCAGTGCTCATCCCCCACTCCCAGTCCACTTGTCCTCTGCTCTCAGGTCGGGGGTCCTACTGTGGTGGTTTAGCAGGCACACTTGGGTTAGGCAGGAGCCACACTTTCTTTGTCAGGGCCTTGGGCTGTGCAGTGCCCTCTAATGACCCTCCAAGACACCCCTGCCCTCAGTGTCCCCTTTCATCTGGCCTTGGCTGCCCTCTCCAGCCCCAAGCCTTTGGAACCCACTCTAGCAATACCACCAGACTAGGTAGCCCCCAAGGTACACGCAGTTCCACGCCTTTGTGCCTTCGCTCATGCTGTTTCTTCAGCTGGAATGCCTTCCTGCTCCTCCTGCCTCCTTTGCCTATCAAACGCCTATGTTAGCCTCTCCCAGGCCCCTCCCCCAGGAGGGCGTCCCTCACCCCTATCTCCTAGGCTACCTCCGCACCTTGTAAATGCTTCCCTCATGGCACCCATCACACCCTATTTTACTTGTTTACATGTTTGCCTCCCCTTCTAGACTGTGAATCCTTAAGGGCATGGACTGTATCTTATGCATCTCTGTATTCCGCGCCTAGCACGGTGCCTGGCACACAGTAGGCGCTCAATAAATGTTGAATGAATGACTTAACTCAATGGCTTATCTGTGCTACTGCATGGATAGCAGCAGCGGGGGACCTGCTCGCTGTTGTCTGACTCCATTCCGGGTCCCATCACTGATGGTTCTTACATGGGAAGAGCTCTGGGCAGCCTATCATGTACCAGGCCCTGGGTCCAATCCCCAGTAGCACCAGAAGAGCCCAGAAACAGGCCCTCCACACATTCCTTCCACAGCCTGTGTGCTTTGGTTCAGAGTTTGCAATGTAGGTACCCTGGTCTTTCCCTCAGCTTGACACACACAGGACACCACTAGACACGGCGCAGCAATGACACAGTGCAGCAATGCAGAGAACTTCAGGGGCACAGCCTTTACTCCAGCTTGTCACTTTTTCTTCCTTTGGTTTTTCAAGACAGGGTTTCTCTGTGTAGCTCTGGCTATTACAGAACTGGCTCTGTAGACCAGGCTGGCATCAAATGCAAAGATCCACCTGCCTCTGCCTCTGCCTCTGCCTCCTGAGTGCTGGGATTAAAAGTGTGTGCCACCACCACACCCAGCAGGCTTTTATTTATGTATCCATCCATCCATTCATTCATTCATTCATCCATCTCTAGCCTGTTCTATTGCATCTGTAAAAAAGAAAAAGCTACAGCTGGGCAGTGGTGGTGAACACCTTTAATCACAGCATTCAGGAGGCAGAGGCAGGTGGATCTAGTGAGTTCTAGGCCATCCTGGTCTACAAAGTGAGTCCTAGGACATCCTGGACTGTTATACAGAGAAACCCTGTCTCAAAAAACAAAACAAACATGCAAGCTGGAGTCCTGTTTACCTCTTGCTTTATCACATTGAATTTATTTTTTGTAGATATTTATGGATGGGCACCACATGTGGACGGAAGTTTCTGTCTCATCTGGTCCCAAATAAACACACAGAGGCTTATATTAATTATAAACTGATTGGATGATGGCTCAGGCTTCTTATTGGCCAGCTCTCTATTATTAACCCATTTCTATTAACATATGTATCTCCATGTGGTATTGGCTTACTGGAGAATGCCTGGGCCTTTCTTCCTGGGCAGCTACATGGCATCTCCCTTGCGACTCACTCTCTGAGTTCCTCTTCCCAGAATTCTAGTCTGGTGGTCCTGCCTATACTTCCTGCCTGGCTACATCCTGCCTGTCCATTGGCTGAAATAGCTTGATTCATCAACCAATAAGAGAAACATATATTCACAGCACACAAAAGGACATCCCCCATCAGATACTTGTTTATGTTTTCTTTAGTAAGCAAGATTGGTTATGAAGGTAATTAAAGATATTTCTTTTTTTTAAAAGGATTTTTAAGTGATTTGTTTATTCTGATTTTATGTGCATTGGTGTTTTGCCTGACACTGTATGTCTGTGTGACATCATCAGATCCCCTTGAACTAGAGTTATAGACATCTGTGAGCTGCCATGTGGATGCTGAGAATTTAACTCAGGTCTTCTGGAAGAGTAGTCAGTGCTCTTAACCACTGAACCATTTCTCCAGCTTGAAGCAAGCACCTGTCCTGGAACTAGCTCTTTAGACCAGGCTGGCCCCAAACTCACAGAGATCCGCCTGCCTCTGCCTTCAGAATGCTGGGATTAAAGGTGTGTGCCACCAACACCCAGCTCAAGATATTTCTTACAATGGGAAAACATGAAATAAAGGGATCCCTAGCTGCGGTAATACTTCTACAGTTGGCCTTATATGGCTGAAGACCAGCACACACTGGTAGAGCACCATACCAAGCCAGGCAAGAGTGGTTAGCCTCCCTCTTAGGCATGGGGATGGGCCATGGTCCTCACCTTCCTCATGAAGGCTAGCTCTGTGATGAGTTTGGCTCACTGCTGTCCTAGTAGAAAAGCCCCAGGCCCTAGACCACACAGGTCACTCTGGGCAGGCTCACTGGAAGGAGCTCTCATTGATAGTTCTTGGGCTGGGGAAGCATTTCCACCTGACTATACAGTTTGAATGACAGGTGAGCACGCATATCTTCAGCTGGTGCTTCCCAAACAATCAGACATGAGGTTTCTGTTCGTAGAATAGTGGGTGTCATCAGCCTTAGACCCCTGGGGATCAACCCCAGTTCTGTCTGCTTGGCAATGTTTTAGGCAAGTAATTTGGAGGCTTTAAGAGGGACAACATCCATGGGTTGGGTAGGCAACTTGATATACTCCAAGTCACATCATGATGACTTCAGGCACGGACAGAGCCAGGGATTCAGAGCATCTTCATTAGGGAGAATATGCAGGGGGATTGCAGGTTTGAAGCCAGACTAGGCTACATCCCAAGGGACGAGACCCTGTCTCACAACAAGAGCAGGACCAGTGTGGTGGTACACATCAATAATCCCAGCACTTCAAAGACAGAGGCAGGAGTCCAAAGTCAGCCTGGGCTACACGGAGCAATCTCTAGCCTACTCTGTCTCAACAATCAAACAAGCAACAAGAAAACTAAAAGATTAAAAAAAAAAAAAACCACAAACAAAAATAAGTAAGAATATCTTCATTCAGCTCTGCTGTCTTCTGTATTGTCTCTCCCCTATCTGGCTTTCTCCTTGCAGGACACAGATGGTCTCTAGAAATTTCAGCCTCATAGGCTACCAGATCATCAAGCCTTGCAGAATCTCCTTTCATTCCAGGACTGGAGTTCTACTGTTCCATCTTGGGTCATATGACCAAGGATGGGCTCCATCAGTCCCAACATTAGCACACTGAACTGAAAGGGGGAGAGTCACAAACAGCAGGTGACTGACACTAGAAACAATGCCCAACAACCTAGGTATAAGCTCCCACCAACATCCACTGGAAATAGAGGCGAAACACAAGGTCTGACCTCAAAGGTATGGGAATCATGCGGTTTCAGAAGTGACCAGCAAATGGTCTGGGTTTTTTGTTTGTTTGTTTGTTTGTTTTGGGGTTTTTTGTTTTGTTTTTTTGTTTTGTTTTGTTTTTGTTTTGTTTTTTTGTTCATTTCTTTTTCCCATATTGCAGAAATGAATGTGGGAGCCATGTGTATATTTGTGTGTATGTTCATGTGTCTGTGCATGTGTGAGTGGGAGGCTGGGACCATCTTGATTTCTGAAGCCCTGCTCACAGGGTACAACCATTGAAATCAGGTGTAAGGCCTGGAATGGTAGAGAACACCTTTAATCCCAGCACTGAAGAGGAAGAGGCAGATGGATGTCTACGGTCAGCCTGTATCACATAATAAATTCCAGGCTAGCCAGACAGGAAATCTTGTCTTAAAACAAACAAAATAAAATAAAACAAACGAAAGAAGAAAGAAGAAACTGGATGAGAACCCAATCCTGAAGGTTCATACAGGCCAAGTTCAGGCCTAATAGGAGAGGGAATTTGAGGTTGGGTTGCTCTGGATACAAAGGTAGGTCCTGCCTCTGATTGGATGCATGCATCCAGAGACAGGCAATGTCACTGAGTTTTACAGACTGGTTAGAACTAAGAGAGATCACAGCTAAGGAGCAATGTCTCCTTCTGCCGATATTGTAATAAGCACAGGGCCAGTCCATTGGGCACTAGAACACAGTGTTCAAGAACAAGAGCTATAGCCAAGTGTGATGGCACAGGCCTGTAATCCCCACACTTGGAGGCGGAGGCTGGGGGATCTCTGTGATTTTGAGGACAGACTTATAGCAAGTACCACGTCAGGCAGGGCTATCTGGTGAGGCTGTGTCTCAAACAAACCAGCAAAGACTCTGGAACCCCAGACAGGTTGGAGTTCATATTTCCCTTTTATGGGCAGGTGGCCTTTCTAAACCTGGGTTTATCATCTGTCAATGGGGATGATAATGGTACCAAGACAAGAAGATTGATGTGAGCACTGAATGTGTTAATACTTGTGGAACTCAGCACACAGCATTTTCCTCCAGATCAGTGGATGCCGCTCAGTAGATGCCTACCTCAGTGGCCAGAGCCTGTTTGTCCTACACAACACCCCCAATTTCCACCCAGCTAGCTTGTCCTCTTACCCTAGGATATGTTCACACTAACTCAAAGAGTACATCACAATAATGATAAATAAACCCATTAAAAACAAAATAGGCTAGAGAGATGCCTCAATGTTTAAAAGCACTTGCTGCTCTTATACAGAACCCCATTCTGTTTCCAGCACCCACATGGCTCACAGCCATCTGTAACTACAGTTCCAGAAGACCCAATGCACCAGAAGTTTCTATTCAAGGTATCACCTATCACCCAGCCATCTTTCACCTATTGCTTTCTTGTTGCCTCAACTCAATTCTTTTCTTCCTTCCTTCCTTCCTTCCTTCCTTCCTTCCTTTCTCTTTCTTCCTTCCTTCTTTCCCTCCCTCTTTCCTTCCCTCTCTCCTTTCTTTCTTTCTCCCTCTCTCCTTCCTTCCTTCCTTCCTTCCTTCCTTCTTTCCTTCCTTTCTTTCTCTCTCTCATCTTTATTTAAGACAGGGTCTCTTAGTGAAATGTTGGCTGTCCTAGAACTCACTCTGTAGACCAGACTCAGTGATCTGCCTGCCTTTGCCTCCCAAGTGCTGGGATTAAAATGCATGTGCCACAACTGCCCAGGTTTATTTTTCATTTTTTTGAGACAGAGTCTCATACAACCCAAGATAGCCTCAAATTCAATATATAGCTGGGAATGATCTGGATTCTGATTCTCTCACCCAAATCTCCCAAGTGCTGAGTCACACCAGGCCTATCCTGCCCAGCTGCTGTCTGAATGCATAGACTAAAAACTCAAATCTAACCCCTTCTGGTCCAATCTTAACTATGCAATGTTTGGGGGTGCCATTGAGCCTCTCTATGCCTTGGTTTTCTTTTCTACAAAGTTGAGGTAATAAAGTATGTCAGCCAAGCATGGCAGTGCATACCTGTAATCCCAAAACTTGGAAAGTAGAGACAGGATAATGACAAGCTCTAGACTAACCTGAGCTACATATTAAGAATTTATCTTAAAAAAAAAAAAAAAAAAAAAAAAAGGCAAAAGGCCCAGTGTGGTGGCACATGCCTTCAGTCCCTGCACTCAGGAGGCTCGTGAATCTCAAGGCCAACATGGTCTACATAGAGAGTTCTAGAACACTCAGGGATACATAGAGAAACCTTATGTCAAAAAAAAATATTTTTAAAGTACTTCAAGGGTTGAGATGCAGCTCAGTTGGTGGAGTATTGCTTAGCATGCACAATGCCACAGGTTTGATCCCCCAACAACTCATAAACTGAGAGTGGTGGCACACATCTGTAATCTTAGCACTCAGGACAGGAAGGTCAGAAACTTCAGGTCATTCTCCACTACATATTAACTTTGAAGCCAGCCTGAGCTACACAAGACCCTGTCTCAAAGCAACAAAACAAAACAAGGAAAGTACTTTGGGCCAGGTTACTCTGACAAATGAGATAATGTCCATAAATGCCATTAAAACCATGTCTGGCTGGGGACAGATGTCATTTAAGCATTTGCTACGGGGCTAGGTGTGGTGGCACATGTCTTTAATCCCAGTGGTTGGGAAGCAGGAGCAGGTGGATCTCTACGAGTATGAGACCAGCTTGTTCTACATAGTGAGTTCCAGGGCATCAAGGGCTGTGTGTGTGTGTGTGTGTGTGTGTGTGTGTGTGTGTGTGTATGAGAGAGAGAGAGAGAGAGAAACACTGTCTCCTAAACAACAACAAAACCAACCAACCAAAGAGTTTGCTATGCTTCCCGGTGCTATCGTCATTATGCCTGTATGTATGAATGCACCTTATGAAGGGTTAGATCTCTGAGCACTTGCCATAGGTGACAGCATAGTAAGGTGAAAAGGGAGCAAGCTATGAGCCACACAGCCCTCTGCAAAGTACAGGATGCTCTGCCTCCAGTTTGCCTGGCTGGCTGAAAGTTGCAGCTTGTAGGAAAAGTGAACGAGTGGTGGGCCCAGGAACTAGAAACAGTTTGAATATGCATGGCTTTTCCACCAGCATGAAGGTGATGAATGAATGGGAGGCTGAACCATCAGAGGTTAGAGACCTCCACATTAGGATTATAGCTCACAAAGACAGTCAGACAACCTTGAGGTGGATTCTGTGTGTGAGCCTAGGTCTGGCTTTGAACTCCTGATTGGTTTTCCTGGGAGTCAGAAGTGCTGGAATTACAGACACGCATCCACTACTTCCTTTTATTATTGTTACATTTTATGTATTTGGTTGTTTTGCCAGGTGTATGTATGTGCACCAGGTATGCATCTGGTGCCCACAGAGACTAGAAGAGGGAGTTGGGTCCCACAGAACTGGAGACAGTTGTGAGCCATCATGTGAACGCTTGGACTCAAACCCTGGTCCTCTAGAAAAGCAGCCAGTGCTCTCAACTGCTGAGCCGTTTCTCCAGTCCTTTATTTAGTCATTACTTCCACAAAAGTCGTAAGAACCGCTTTCCCCTTGCCTCTTAGGAACGTCAAAGGCTCCCTCTGCCGGACAACCTACTCTCAAGCTTGGGCTGAGCCCCAAAGCCTGGCAAATCTAGGCTCAGTAAAGTAGGGCGATTGCCCTTTAAGGGGCAGTACCTAGCTTCTGGTTGCCATGGAGACAACTACCCACAGACTGACTGGTCTCAATCAGCATGTCTTCCAAAGTTTCCCTCACAGGTGGGGAATGGGCTGCTGATCTGTGGGTAGAAGGAGAAGGGATATTTCTCCCTTACAACCTTATCTGAGCATGGTCTTATAAATTCAGTTCCTGGGGACAGGGATCAAGGTCTGACATCTTAGTTTCTCCTTCCTCTTGTAGGTGCCAAAGCTAAGAACCAACACCACCATGTAAGCCAGCAGCAGCAGCAGCAGCAGCAGCAACGCAGCAGCAGCAGCAGCAGCAGCAGCAGCAGCAGCAGCAGCAGCAGCAGCAGCAGCAGCAGCAGCAGCTGTTCCCAGAGGCCAATGCTGAAGCCATCAGTTTCCTTAACTCTTTCCGTGAGCCAGATGGTGGGGTGGGCATGGGGAGAGGTGTGAGTCTGGGGACAGGCGAAGAGAGGAGGCCTAGACAGGCCCTGTTTCTCTCTGCTTGATTCCCTTGAGACTCAGAAAAGACCTGATACCTGTTTGCTAATGTTTGTGGGGGGAGATGGGGCTCCTCACCAGCTGGCACCTGCTGATGACGGGGAGGGGTGGCAGGGCTGGCAAGGGCACTGGAGACATGGCAGGGGGTATGTGGGTGCTGAGGGGTGTAGAGGCTGAACCTGGAGGGAGCTTCTCTGCCACACAGGGACGGAGGAACTTCTGCTGTTCTTCTCTGAGACTCTGGCCATTGTCTCAGACACGGGGGAACCTCAGGGAGAGCTGACCATCGATGTGCAGAGAGGAAAGTACAAGGACAGCATGGGCATCCTGACCCACTGTCTAATGGTTCACGCCTTTAGCCGAGGCTTCCTAGATAAATCACTGTGTGGAAGCTCCCTCCTAGGTAGAGTTCAGCTTGCCAGCTGCCCCGAACTACATCTTCCCTCCACGGCCCCCACTCCAGTCCACGAGTCCTCAGTTGGGATCTGCACCCCTTGACTTACCTGGGGGCTAGGGTGGGCCATGGGGGGAGGGGAGAGGAGGCTGTTCCCAGGACAAGAGCAGTGCTGACCACCCTGTCAACTCCCCACGGCCACATTGCACCAGTCTGGGCTAGCACCTTCCCTAGGGTCGGCCGCAGACTCCTGTCTCCTGTAATATCAGCAGTTGCCTCCCTGTACCCCAGGCTACCTAAGCAATAATCTGGAGCTGATGGAGCAGCACAGCCATGAGTTTATCAAGGTACTTACTCCCAGCCTCCCTAGCCTTGCCGCGGGGTCCAGGGTAAGCAAGAACACAGACCCCCCCGGGAGTGGGAGGGACCCCAGGAGAATATCGCACTACTGTCTACCATCAATCTGCTCCTCCATCACACACAGCCTGATGAACAGTCACCTCCATTAGTTCTGTTAATGCTCTGTGAAGGCACAAACGGACCCAGCCCGCTGGAGCCTCCTCCAGCCTGAAAGCCTTTCCATTTCCCAAGGCCATGTGACATGGCCTTTCCCAGAGCCTGGCTATTCCCTGGAGCCTGTCAACCACCTAACCTTTAAATCTTCAGGCTCTGCACCCCTCACCCAGCCTTCCAATGACTTCCTCTATGGGGCCGTGACCTATCTGAACCTGGGAAATGACTTGGGCATAATAGCTTTGCCAGAGAATCTATTACCAACTTCAAGCCTGTGTTCTGTTCTGTGGTGTACCTCAGTTTGCTTTCCTATTACATAGCATGGCCCTATTCCTGACCTCCATAAATGGAAGGCCTTCTTCCTTCTTCCCCTTCTCCTCTTCCTCCTCCTCCTCCTTCTCCTCTTCCTCCTTCTCCTCTTCTCCTCTTCCCCTCCTCCTCCTTTTTCCTTCCTTCCTTCTTTCCTTCCTTTCTTTTTTCTTCTCTTTTCTTTCTTTTTTTTGTTTTGTTTTGTTTTTTTTTGATTTTCGAGATAGAGTTTCTTTGTGTAGCCCTGGATGTCCTGGAACTACCTTTGTAGATCAAGCTATCCTTGAACTCAATAGATCTGCCTGCCTCTGCCTCCCCAATGCTAGGATTAAAGGCCTGCACCACCCAGCTCTTTTTTTTTTTTTTTTTTCAGACAGTCTCATAAGGATGACTTTGAACCCCTAATCCCTCTGCTTTCCCCTCCCAAGTGCTGAACCATACATCAGACTATGAGGCTTTCTGTTGTCTGTCTTATTTTTATCTTTTTGCTTTATTGAGACAGGGATTTTAGGGAGACAAGGTTGGGCTCCAGCTTAATCTTCTTGCCTCAGTCTCTCAAGTGCTATGATTATAGGAGTATACCACCATGGGGAGCTGTTTGTCATTTTAATTTTGTTGTTGGTATTTTGGGGGAGGACACAAATGGAACCAGTCAGAGGACAATGTCTGGGAATTGGTTCTCTCCTTCTACCAGAGACCTTAGGATCCAGACTCCAACTCAAGTTGTCAGGCTTGTGTGTGTACTCTTACCCACTGAGACATCTTGCTGGCTCGGGTTGTCATTTTTGTTTTAGATCCAAGTCTTGACACTTCGATTTTGTCTTTCATAAAGAATAAAACTGAAACTGGGGCGTTGGTGGCGCATACCTTTGATCCCAGCACTCCAGGAGGCAGAGGCTGGTGAATCTCTGAGTTTGAGGCTAGCCTGGTCTATAGGATGAGTTCCCAGGGTTACACAGAGAAACCCTGTCCCAGAAAAAGAAGAAGAAGAAGAAGAAGAAGAAGAAGAAGAAGAAGAAGAAGAAGAAGAAGAAGAAGAAGAAGAAGAAGAAGAAGAAGAAGAAGAAGAAGAAGAAGAAGACTGTATTAGCAGTGCTTGGGAAGTTGAGGCAGGAGAATTGCTGCAAGTACAAGGCTATCCTGGGCGGCATAGAGTTCCATGCTCTTCTGAATCACTTTGTCTCAGAAAAACAAAACACAAACAAACAAAATAGAAGCAAGGTAGGAGGTAGCCTCTCAAGAGTGAACACTGGATTCTCCCATGTGTTCCCGCCTTTAGTTTCCCATCCTCCCTATGGAACAGAAGATGAGTATTCTGAAGCAGGATGACCAGATGATTGTGACCAGAAGTGTCAAGGAGGGTGAGGTAAGAGTGAAAGCCGAGTGGGAATCACCTTCCACATCCTTAGAACCACAGCGGGACAAGCTCGTGTAAGGCAGATGCCTAGACCAAGGCCTTGAGAAGAACCCCGTACCCAGCACCCGACTTAGATACCTCCTGCCGCTTCTGAGCTCCAGGTCCCTGACTCAGATCTGCTCCAAACAGGAAACAAAGACTGCAGTCTCTGCTTACCCCTGCCAATCACTTAAGGGCTTTGTCTCCAGCATCGCCAACCTGGTGCTTCTGAGAGTGATGGCTTGGCAGCAGTCAGTGCCCAGCGGTGCTCGGTTCCTGGCCTTGGACACCGAGGGCAAACTATGCTATTGCACCTATGTGAGTACTCTCTCTGGGCAAGGGGATTGGCCCGAGGTGAGGGCAAATTAGAAGGATAGGGAAGACCACGGAGGTGGGAAAGACAAGTGGGCAGTGGGAGAGAGTTGTAACCAAGGTGGGTGGGTATTAATTCATTAGGGTGGGATGCGATAAGCTAGGGTAACAGCAAGTAAGAACTGAACCTGACAGGAGGAAGGTTGAGGATGGAGCAGGTGGAATGAGTGGGGAATGGGAAGGTGGGAAGCAATCTTCTTTGCATGTACTTCAATGCACAAAGAAATATAATGGAAGTCTGTTTTTTAAATATACATCGTCTAAGGCTGGAGAGATAGCTCAGTGAGGCAAGCATGAGGACCTGAGTTTGACTCACCCCCAAATCCCGTATACCTGGTGCCTGCTTGTAATCCCAGAACTGGAGATGTGAGGACAGCCTGGCTGAATAAGGCAGCCTCAGGTCCCAGTGAGAGACCCTGTTTAAAAAAAAACAAAAAGAAGGTGGGGGTAGAGAGATGGCTCAGTGGGTAAGAGCACTTACTGGTCTTGTAGAAAACCTAGAATCAGTTCCCAGCACCCACATGGCAGCTCACAACCTTCTGTAACCCATGTTCTAGGCACACGTGTAATACATGTATGTATATATGCATGTATGTGTGTATACACATGAAGGCAAAACATGCATGCACATTAAAAAATAAAAATTATTTCAACATGGATAGCTCATCTCAGTCACACACACACACACACACACACACATGCCAAACACCCACACACATATGGACTCACGAGCACATATATACCTGCATGCATGCATGAACAGGTACACACACCCACAGTATACGTCATCTAAAGCCAGGCATGGTGCCACAAGCCTGAAATTCCAGTACCTGGGAAGTAGAGACAGAAGGACCAAGAGTTCAAAGTCATTGCTAGCCACCTATTTACTTCAAGGCTAGCCTGTGCTACATGAGATCCTGTCTTATCAACAACAACAAAAATCATACATCATCTAGGACTGTGAAAGCACTAGGCAAATGTTTCGCCATTGTGCTATACCTCAGTCCAAAGATACACCTTTTTATTTTGTTCCGCAGGTTGTGTGTGCGCAGGTGTGGCCCAAACTGGCCTTAGCTTCTCAGTCCTCCCAGGTCAACCTTCCAAATGCTGGAATTTCAATTGCATGTGTGCACCTCCACACCTGGCTGGCACACCTGACTTTCTGTGTGTGGGGGGGGGAGGGTGCACCTCCACAGCTGTGTGTGTGTGTGTGTGTGTGTGTGTGTGTGTGTGTGTGTGGCGCGCACTAGCACAAATGCACATGCAGGTTTGTGCAGGTAGAGGGCAGTGGTCAACCACAGGTGTCTGTGTGTGTGTGTGTGTGGTTTGTTTGTTTTTACTGTCTATCTAAACTTTATTTTTCCTCCTAGAATATTCAGTTCATTCCAGATTGTAAGAAGGTCACTGTGGACTGGGGATGTAGATCAGTGGTAAAAACTTGCCCCACACAGGCAACATCTAGGTTTGAATCCTAGCGGCACAAAAAGTCATACAAGCTCATGGAAATAGAACTCGTTATGTCTATTTCAATTGGATCTGGAGATGTGTGTACTGAATATATATACATACACACATACATATATGGATACTAACTTTCAATATAATATTCTTATGGTATCGTTTTTTCTTAAGTTTTTGAGTTAGCTTGCATCTCAATGTGATTTCCCAAGTTCCTTCAGTATCTTCACGAAGGCTTCTCCCTCATTGGGAGAATTCTGGCTTGATAGTTTTCCATGGTACAACCTGATTGTAGCCTGAGGACATATCCTGTGTGAACCCTCTGATGGACCCTGCGTTGGGACTTCCTGCTGAAGGTTTTCCCACACTCAGCACACTCGTAGGGTTTTTCTCCTGTGTGGATTCTCAGATGTAATCTAAGAGTTGATCTCTGGCTGGAAGTTTTGCCACATTCAGTACATCCATAAGATTTTTCCCCAGTATGAGTACTCATATGGATGATAAGTTGTGAGTTCTGGATAAATAATTTTCTCCATTCACTGCACTCATAGCGTTTTTCTCCTGTGTGAACTTTCTGAGGTATAATGAGGTTTGACTTCTTAAAGAAGGTTTTTGCACATTTGCTACACCCATAGAGCCGCTCTCCTCTGTGAATTCTGTGGTGTGCAGTGAGCTCAAACTTCTGAGCGAATGTCTTTCCACACTCATTGCATCCATACGGCTTCTTCTCCATATGTGCTTTCTGGTGCACAGGAAGGTTTGACTGGTGGGTAAATGCTTTTCCACACTCGGGGCATCCGTAGGGCTTCTCTCCGGTATGAATTCTCTGATGTTTGATGAGCTTTGCCTTATGGGAGAAGGTTTCCTTACACACATTACATTCACAGGGTTTTCCTCCTGTGTGTATCCTCTTATGGCTAATGAGGAGTGACTTGAAGGAGGCGGCCTTGTCACAGTAGTTACAGACAAAAGGCTGAACCAAGTTCTTAATTTTCTGGTGTTTAAAGATGGGTTCTTTGTGGCTGAGAACCTTTCTATTCCCATTATATTCTGAGTATTCTACTCCAGCATGGGGCTTCTCTTGACCCAGATACAGAAATGTTTTCACCAAATCCATTGCCCTCCCCACCCTTCCTTCTTACACAGCTTCTACTAATAAGTAAATCTAAATTATACTTGGAAGTTTTTTCATATAAATCATATTTATAGGGAACTTGTGTTAATGAAACTAAGTCTGTGTTCAGATTTAATGTCTTTCCAAAAAGACTGCCTCTTTTTTTTCAATTGTTGGTTGGTTCTTGAGGGTGATAATGGCCTCGCCTGCCCATCTAGGTCTCTGGGGTCCTTCTCCACCTGGTCGTCGGTGTAAGGTCGCTCCAGCATTACACCCATGTATAGAACCCTCTGAGAGGGGCCCAGCTGCCCCCCACTCCTCCTGGGTGAAGTCCACACCTACACCAGTGAATGAAACCGATCCCTGGGACCCCATCATTTTCTGAGGTTGGGGTAAAGGCACAGTCTACCTCAGACTGAAAGGACTGATCCTGTTTACAGGAGCTCTCATCAAGCCTCAGCGTGCTGGAGAATGAATGCCATTTGTTCTTCCTTCCTTCCTTCCTTCCTTCCTTCCTTCCTTCCTTCCTTTCTCCTTTTCAGTTTCTTTTTAGAGACAGTGTTTCTCTGTGTACCTCTGGCTGTCCTGGAACTCACTCTGTAGACCAGGCTGGTCTTGAACTCAGAGATCTGCCTGCCCCTGCCTCCCAAATGCTGGGATTAAAGATCTGCCCAGCTCAGGATTTTTTTTCCTAAAGCACTGTCCATCTGGTGAGACAGGGTCTCTCATTGTACAGCACCTCCCTCCCCACACTGATCCTCATACCCTGTGCCACACAAAATGTGCCAACAACAGTACTCCTCCATTGAGATATCCTGGGAAGGAGGTGGCAGGGGGTGGCTGGAGCTGGCTGTGAAGAATCCCCAACTTATCTTGAGGATGCAACTCAAACTGTGGTATATGACGAAATGAACTGCTAAGGGTTGCTAACACTGGTGAGCAGGGATGAGGGCCTGAGGAGAGAAAAGGGCTTGAGGTGATGGGGACACTGTGCTGGGCAACACCTCACTGTATTCTCCACTTTGGCTGCCACAGCAATCCCTCGGCTTCCAGACCATCCAAGTGGGCCACCAGCAGGCTGAAATGTTCATCGTGGAGCAAACCAAACACTCTGAGGGGGGCGTCCCTTTCTCCTGCCAATTCTACTTGCTCTCCGATGGGTGAGCCACGGTGGGGAGGACCAAAGTAACAGTGTCATGTAAAGTATGAGTGTTCCGACCGTGAAGAAAGGACACTCATGGGTGGAATCTGGCACCGGGGTCACTGTAATCACCAGGACACTGCCATGATGGGGGATGTCCTTCTGAATATATGGTTCTCCTACTGGTTGGTGAATAAAACACTGATTGGCCAATAGAGGCAGGAAGATAGGCAGGGCTAGGAGAAGAGGAGGAGAATGCTGGGGAGAGGCAGAGAGGCGCTGTAGAGAGATGCCATGTAGAGACCAGGAAGATAGGATGTGTCTCACCTCAAATGGTGCCCATGCCTACAAAACTGCCAGGACATTTTGTCATTGAGTTCTTTGTCCATCTCATTTGCTTAAAAAAAAAAAAAAAAAAGTGAGTCCAGGCTAGCCTCAAATTCACAGTCCTTCTGCCTTAGTACCCTAGGTGCTAGGACTATGGATGTGCTTTTTTGTTTGTTTGTTTGTTTGTTTGTTTGTTTTTCAAGGCAGGCTTTGGAGCCTGTCCCAGAACTCACTCTGTAGATCAGGCTGGCCTTGAACCCACAAAGATCCTCCCGCCTCTGCCTCCTGAGTGCTGGGATTAAAGGCGTGTGCCACCACTGCCTGGCTGATGTGCACTATTTTTTAAGGTAAGGCCAGATGCTTGCACTTATCTGGGACAGGGCCCAAGAAGTACAAAGATAAGGAGAGGAAGCAGAGTAAACAACACGGGCCTCAAGGCAGCTGCCATGACAACACACCACAGATGAGCCTGGGACAGGTGCTCACATCTGTCTTCCCAGCACTTGGGAGGCTGAGACAGGAGGGTGGTCCTAAGTCTGAGGGCCATCTACAGTAGAAAGGCCTCCTCCAAAAAAAGCAGGCCCAAGTTAAGGGGCGGCTCAGCTGGGGAGGTGGTTAGGGAGCTTCCTGAAGACCTGAGTTCATGAAATTCCTGAAACTCCGTGGAAGGAGAGAACCAACTCCTCTAAGTTGTTCCCTGACCTCCACACAAACATGTGCATAGTACACACACACACACACACACACACACACACACACACACACACAGGATAAATTAATGTGGTTTAAACAATGGCCGACATGGTTGGCTCCTTGATGAGATCTCTGCTGGCTGCCACCACTCTGGCTCTCTTGAGTGAGCCAGTGGGAAGACAGCTGTCTCTTCTTTCTCTTCCTGGTATGAGGGTACCGATCCTCTGATTAGAGCCCCACCACGATGCCCTTCATTTGACCTTGGTCGTTTCTCAGAAGGCTCCCATCACACTGAGGGGTAGGTGGGTGGGTGAGGGAGAGCTTGAGCCACACTCATGCTCATTGTTTTCCTTTGGTGACCGCCCGGACTCTCCCCAACTTCTGTATTGTCGTCCTGCAGGCACCTGGCTAAGAGAGTCCAGGTGGGCTCTCCAGGGTGTTGTATCATCACCAAGATGCCCCTCTTGAGGGAAGAGGGTAAGTGGCTCAAGACAGGGTGGGACGGTGAAGGGAAGGTGAAAGGAGCCTGGTCTCTTGTTTGGGAAGGATCAAGCGCTAGGGGTGGAACAGGATCTTTGAATCAGGTGGAGAGGAGGCCCCCCTCCAGCCTCAGGCTCCAAGCATTAGGCTGGACCTCTGCCATCTTGGGGTCCCCCTGTGTATGCGAGCACACAGGTCCTTTGCTCACTCCACTCAGATGTGATTGAGCCTCCGCCCCAGTTTGATAAGAAGCCCATGGTGTGGGAGGAAGACCTGGAGCTATACTCGAAATTTCTGAACCGGAAGGTGAGAAGCGGCTGCAGCCAGCCTAGGGTCCACCTGTTTCCCTACTACGGACAGGGAGTGCGGAAATGGCGTGTCCGGGAGATAAGGGGTCCCAGCCCAGGCGCTCCTCGCTAATGGCTCAGCTCTGGTGGGGGACTGCCCCATGTCTCTCTAGGAGCAGCTACGCCTCAGCCACACCAGCTATCTGAGGCAGCACCCCGAGGCCCAAGCGCTCATCTCCGACTTCCTCCTCTTCCTGCTGCTCCGGCGGCCCGAGGACGTGGTCACCTTCGCCGCCGAGCACTTCGGGCCCTATGCGATGATGCGCCCACCGATCCCTGCCCTAAGATCCTCACACCGGCCGAGCCCTTTCCGCCCGCTGGAGCCCGAGGAGGAGGAGGAAGAGGAAGAAGAGGAGGAGGAAGAGGAGGAGGAGGAGGAGCAAGAGCAAGAGCAAGAGCAAGAACAAGAGAAAGAAGAGGAAGAAGAGGAGGAAGTGGAGGAAGAGGAGGAGGAGAAAGAAGACTATTTTTACCCTGACGATGATGATGACGACGATGATGAAGTCAATGAGGAAGTCGACTACAGCGCCAACAAGGAAGAAAGCGACTACATCAAGGACGATGACAATGACGAAGCAGAGGAGAATGACGACGCTGCCGAGGAGAATGACGACACCGAGGAGAATGACGCCGCCGCCGAGGAGAATGACGACGCCGAGGAGAATGACGACGACAACCAGGGTTTGGATCTGGAAAAGGACTAGGCAGACAGCTCAGAGCGAGAGATTGTGGCTGGCCGGGTCGGGTATCCTGGCTGTGGGTTCATTGGGAGAGAAGCAGGTTCCTTTGCCCTGTGTGACTGCCAACAGGGACCGTCTCTGTCTCTTGTCAAAAATGCAAAGCTGTACCTTTGTTTACTCAGCGAGTTTCATTCTTTCTTCCTAGATGCTATTCCCACTGTTGTGGCCATTTCAGAGAAAAGAAAATTAAGGCCTGTAGTGAGATGTGTTGGTTCACACACACACCTGTGATCAGCACTCAGGAAGCTGACACAGGAAAACTGCTGTGAGCTTGAGGCAAGCGAGGGCTACACAGCAAGACCCTGTTTCAAAATGATATTAACAGTTAAGAGATGAGGAGGTAAGGCAGAAACGACTAGGGCCACGCCACCAAAAGTCCTAGCACTTGGCAAAGAAGCAAGTGGAGCTCTTCAGTTTACTTGAGTCCTGTGTAGGCTACATAAGATTCTGCAGGGAGGGGAGCAGGATTTTAACCTGGAGTTGGCCGGGAAAGCCTGCAGTGGCACCCTGAATCTAGACATACTCGCCACCACCTAGAAAAGAATGCCAGCGCTCTGTAAATTGGAGGCCAGCCTGGTACCAGGATAGCTTCCAAAGCCACAGAGAACCCCTGTCTCCAAAACACATACACACACACACACACACACACACACACACACACACACACACACAACCAAAACAAACAGAAAAGCAAACAAACAAGCAAGTAAGCCCACCTGGGCGGAGAGATGACTCAGCAGTTAAGCGCATTTACTGCTTTTGTGTAGGACCCAAGTTTTGTTTTGAAGGATGTTGAGACAGGGACTCAAGAAGCACGGGCAGCTAGCCTCCTAACTTGTATGTCTTGGATTCAGGTGTGAACCACAGCTCCCTGTTTATGCTGGGTATGCGGGCATTCTATCAAATAAACTACACCCCTAGCCAGCTCCTCAAACCTCTGTTATAAAGGGCAGTAATCTCATTCATGACTGTAGAGTCCTTGAGACCTAATAATTATCCCCACGGGTCCTGCCTCTTAATGCTATCATCACCTTGGTAGTGACTTTAACACATAAATGTTATGGGGTCATGAACATTTTGACAATAATGGTAGTGAGCAAATCTGACAAGCCACTGCACTGTGAGCGTCAGTGTTTGTGACATTCAGAACTGATGTCGACCACCACAACTGCAGTCCAGACTGGTCTTAACTTCACTTTGTAGCCCTGGCTGACTTTGAACTCAGGGTAATCCTCCTGTATCCTCTGCCCAAGTTCGATAGTGGCTGGCATGTAACAGTACACCCAGCCAACATGATGTTTTGGGAGGTCAGCTGTATTATCTAACGCATCAGAATTCTGTGATGTTCAGTTACATTCCATTCCAAGTTCATACTGCATTGTATTTGTCCATGTGTTGACAAACCTGTGGGTATTTTCCTCTCCTGAGCTAATGTGAATAATGTTGCTAGGAACTGGTGTTCAAATGTCTCTTTGCATTTCTGCTTTTTACTATAGTTGGAATGCCAACACTGATCCAATGTCATGGACCATTATCCTGGACCATAATATTCTCACTTTCTCTTAGACTCATTAGCTGTGGAAGGGTGCGTGGACATGTGGGTATATTAAGTCTAAGAGCATTTGCTCTGCCAGCATGAGGACCTGAGTTCCAATCCTTAGCAGCCATATAAAAAGTCAGGCACGGCTGCAGACAGAGAGTAAAACATTTGATATCTTGATCTGGGCTCTGTGTGAGTGTACAACAGAGCACTATCACCTGTATATACCACACATATCTACACACCCACCATGCCCAAGGTTCTCTCTCTCATCTCCAAAGACGCACACCATATACAAGGCAGATATAGGTACACATACATGTACCTATAATCTCAGAATGCAGAGGTAGGAGGATTGTGAGTTTGAGGCCAGCCTGGGCTACCTACACTCTGTCTTGAAAAATCAAAGGATGAAGCTGGTGTGTGCAAGGCTCATCTGGAACTTACTATTCTCTTGTCTCAGCCTCTGGAGTTGAAGACATGTGCTACTACATTGAACTAATAGGTAAGCTTTTGACTTTTTTTTTTTTACCCTAAGCACATGTTATGCCAATGTTCTACCACTAAACTGCTCCCCTACCACTACTACTACTACTACTACTACGGTTTTACTTTGCATTTTGAGACAGGGTTTCACTAATTTACTGGGATCTTAAGTTCAGTCTGTAGCCTGGTAAGGCTTTGAACTTTTCAGTCAGTGTAACTTCCTGAAGATTTATCCACATTATTATATGTAGTAACACTTTGTTTCTTTTACTGCCAAGCCATGATTCACTCACCAGCTGATGGACAGCTGGGGTAATTCCAGCTTTTGGCTATTAGAAACAATGTTGCTATAAACTTCATGCACAGGTTTTTGTTTGGACATATCTTGAATTTCTCTGGAGTAAATGCCCGGGAATTCATTCTGTGTTATGCATGCAGCGTTCATCCATAGCAGAACGTGGGGAATATTTTCCTCCGAGATCCTCGAAGGCATACAGGACAGATGGACTCTCTGCCTCCCTCCCTCACAATAGGTCAACTCCTGGCCCTTGATCTTCAGATTGAGATGAAAGGCCTGACTGTATAAGTGTGTGTGTATGAGCATTTGTGTGTGTGTGTGTGTGTGTGTGTGTGTGTTAGTGTGTGTGTGTTAGTGTGTGTGTGTGTTTGTGTGTGTGTGTGTGTATGTATGAGCATTTGTGTGTGTGTGTGTGTGTGTGTGTGTGTGTGTGCGTGTGTGTGTGCGTGTGTGTGTGTTAGTGTGTGGAGTGGTGGGTGGGTGATGACCATAAGATGTGACCACTAACACCCAAAAGACAGGAAATGCCTGCAATCAAAAATAATTTTGGAACAAGACCAGAAGTATTATGGAGCACAGGGTAGCCGGGAGAGGAACAAGGGTCAAAGCTGTGGGTTACCAGCCCCTTCCGCCACCACTGCCCACTTCTGTATTTGGTGTTTCGAAACACCGAATGTGTGAAATTGTGGGCATGCACTTGATGATACAGAGCCGGAGTCTGGCCAGGATGGGAAGGATGCAGGTTCCCCCACTCTTACTCACTCGTACCAGAACCCATACAAGGGGACAGATTGAGAAGCTGCTGGGCAAGCTGACCACACACAGACTGTATCAGACATCTGCCTCCTCATGATTCGTGAGTGGTGGCCTCTAGGGACTTAGTGTGGTTCGAGTTGGGGAGGGTGGATGAGGAGACCAAGACTGGGGGAGACTTGAGGCAGCAAGAAAGACTTTTGGTCTTTGTGGGGCTCTGGTCTGCCAGACAGACCGGAGTCGGGCGCTTCTGTGGGTTAAAGTGGATGGAGGAGGCAGAGCATGGGGCCCAGCAGCTGAGCTGGGGGGCCTGGCTTGCCCTTCTCTGGGCCTCACATCTCACAAATCCCCTGACTCAGGAGATTTGGATTGGAGAAGTTCTGTGCTCACTGGGAGGGAAGTGATTCTCGAAACCTCTGCTTGACACATGGATTGCAATGGGCAGTCACGGGGTGGAGGTAGTGAAGGAGGCAGATAGCTTGAATCCCAGGCTCTCGAGAGAAGCGCACACCCACCTAGCATCCTGGGGTCCCTCACAGGTGACAAGAGCCCCCAGCGGCTGAACAGGCCTAGCTATGGCTCCATTTCCAACCTGCCTGGCGCAGCACCACCGAAAGCGCCTCCCCAGGAGACCTACTTGAGTGAGAAGATTTCCATCCCCAGCACAGAGCAGGTAGGCATGCTGGAAGTGTTCTGAGAGCATCCTGGGTCTAATAGGTGCTCCGAGGACTTGCAACATCTTTTTTGACCCACGACAGTGGTTAACTGGGTACTCTGGAGCCATTTGAAAAATAATCAAACGGTTCTCTAGAGGACCTCAGCTTTCCCCTGAGGGGAAGGAGAATCTGGAGACTATGTTAGCACTGGAGGAAGGGACCACGCAGGGAAGTGCACAGGAGTAAAGAGAAGCATCAGGATGATTCTAGGATGCTGTGCTAGGATGCTGTCACACAGTCTTGCTACAATCTTTCTTCTTTTTTGGGGGGTGGGGTGGGAGTGGGGGTTTTGAGACAGGGTTTCTCTGTGGCTTTAGAAGCGGTCCTGGAACTCGGTATGTCCATGCTATAGCATGCATGTGGAGGTCAGAGAACAATTTGTGCATTCCAGGCTTGTGCTTTTTACGTGTGGGTACTGAATCTCACTCTCTAATGCCACGATCCAAGCAGATTCCTAAGCTGACTGGCCAGACACAAAAATAGGATTGAGTGACTAAGACCTCAAGTGGTCCCGAGAGAGACGGGCCTGTGGTATGAGAAAGGCTGGGGAGGGAAGAGCTGGGACAGGGAGGTTTAACTACAACAGGGTCCCTCTCTTGGGACTCTATAGACAAGCCTGCAAGAGGTCACGTGCTAGCCAGCTGCAGAATGTGACCCATCCAAAAGGCAGCGCCACGGTGACTCAGCACATCCCACGGGTTCCTCAGGGTTGGGGACAGCACTGGGTGAGAGGTGGCGCACAGGGCTGGGCAGCCTAGGCTGAAGATACCCCCTGAGTTCAGCCGAGGGACTGGCCAAGGACAGCCAAAACCACCCCCTTATCTAAGATGGCCTGATTCTGCTTACTCCCCCAGGGCACGTTCAGCCTGAGGAAACTATGGGCTTTCACGGGGCCTGGCTTCCTCATGAGCATCGCTTTCCTTGACCCAGGGAACATTGAGTCGGACCTTCAAGCTGGTGCTGTGGCTGGATTTAAAGTACCGAATCTGGGCCTCTACCCTGGCTTTGTGGGGTTGGGTGGTGTCTTGACTAAGAGAGTGAAGACCCCAATTCTCCGTGGCAAGCTGCTTGAGTGGTTTGCCTGGGAGCAGGGATTAAGTTCAAGCTGGAAACGGGGGGGGGGGGGGTAAGGGGGTTGGGGTGGGGAGGTAGGGGTTTAGGGAGTGGGGGTGGGGAGTGGGGGTATGTTGGTGTTTCCAGGGAAACCCCTTCAGAAAGAGGGCTGTACTGTGTGGCGTAGTCTCTCCACACCGCCCTTTGCTTTGGCTGAGGGTCCCCTCTGCTCCCTTGCAGCTGCTCTGGGTGTTGCTATGGGCCACTGTGCTAGGTTTGCTCTGCCAGCGGCTGGCCGCCCGGCTAGGCGTGGTGACAGGCAAGGACTTGGGTGAAGTCTGCCATCTCTACTACCCTAAGGTGAGCTGGGAAGAGGCAGAGGGGCCATGGATAGGAAGTACCTACAGGTCTTAATCCCTGAGCAGCTATTTATAGCTTCCATCACAAAATAAATACATCATCAGCTCCAGGCATCACAGATCCAAGCTGGCTAACGAAAGCACAGGTTCAATTCATAGCACGTAAACACAGCAGCTCAGGGCTAGTCACTGCTGGGCTGGGGAACTTAGGCGTTGTTGATATCCACTCAAAACCACCAAAATTATACCATGAAGTATTTCAAAGGGATTTTTGTTTTATTGATTCATTTGTGTTTTGTATGTTTGTTTTTGTTTTTTTTTTTTTTGCAAAATTAGAGATTAAACCCAGTAGCTCCTGATGCTAAGATGAGCAATCAACCACTGAACTACATACATCTCCAGCCCTTTTCTAATTTAACCCTTTCAGGGCTGGAAGTTGGAGGGGAAAAAAGTGTCACTAAAGCTGATAACCCTTTCCTGCACCATAGGTGCCCCAAAGCAGTTTAGAAGCTTACAGCCTGGTTAAGTAACCATGAGAATACCTGCAGACTCCTAGTCTCACTGGCATCACCACCAGGAGCAGGGGAACCCATTTCTCTTCGTATCTATCGGAATTAATCTGTGTCTGCTGCTAAAGCAAAGCCCTTGAAGCCAGATTGTTTATTTTTATTTATTTATTTAGAGGTAGAGTTTCACTGTGCAGCCCTGGCTAGCCTGGAACTCAGAAAGGCCCTCATGCCCCTGCATCTAGAGTGCTGGGTTATAATACACCCATTTAATCCCATCACTCAGGAGGCAGAGGCAAGTAGCTCTCTGTGAGTTTGAGGCCAGCCTGGTCTACATAGTGAACTCCAGGACAGTCAAAGCTACTTAAAGAGACCCTGTCTTCTACCCCAGTCCACCCAAAAGAAGAAAGAAAACAATGAAAAGATTAGGCTGGGTCTAACAATGATGGAGTCCATGCCTAGCCTGAGACTCTCAGGCCTGAGACTCTCAAGCACAGCAAAACAAAAGGGAAAAAGAAAAAAAAAAAGAAAAAGACAAAAGGCTGATTAGCTCACATCTCTACATGTTCAAGGTGCCAATTTCTGCTTGGCTTTATTGGGGGGGGGTGCATGGGACTGGACCTAGAATCCTCACCAGTGCACACAAACACTACCACACTGAGCTGTCTCCTCGGCCATCCTTACTATTCTTTGAGAAAGGGTCTTACCAAGGTGCCTAGGCTATCCTTGAACTTACTTTTCCTCCTGCCTTAACTTCTGCAGTGTCAGACCGGTGTTGCCAGGTCTGTCTTCTGCTCTAAAGGGTTCCACCACATCTCAACATGAGACGAAGCTTCCGGCACACAAGCCCTCGCGAGACACAAAGACTCCATAGCAACCTCCTTTAAGCATGTTGTTTTGTTGTTTTGTTATCCGAGACAGGGTTTCTCTGTGTAGCTCTGGCTGTCCTGAAACTCACTCCATAGACCAGGCTGGCCACCCGCCTCTGCCCAGCTGGGATTAAAGGCGTGCACCACCACCACCCAGCTGTCTTATAAAACCAGCTCGCAAACATAAAAGTATGCAGGCTTTGGTCCCACAGCTCAGTGCAGAGCACCAAAAAGCACGTGAAGAGTGAACAGCTTGCCTTCTTCTAAGGAAGCAACGTCTCCTCCCCATAGGTACCCCGCACGGTCCTCTGGCTGACCATCGAGCTAGCCATTGTGGGCTCAGACATGCAGGAAGTCATCGGCACGGCTATCTCCTTCAATCTGCTGTCAGCCGGACGGTATCATGCTAGGGAACCACCTCAGTCCAAGGCTGGAGGGAGCCTCTGTTTGCTCCCCAGGCAGACGACCTCCCTGGGTCTTCTGCATCACCCCATTCCTTACATGTAGGACTGGAATGAATGTTTTTCAGAGGGCAAGGTCACATGTGTAAAGTCACACACATGTGAATCACATCGCGCAGGGCAGGGCTCCTGGCCACACCTGATCCCCCTACCCAGTTTTGCCCTTCCTGGGTTTAGCACACCCCACACTCGGCTCACTCTAGCTATTCAGGCCACTTGGGTTCCTGACTCTCCACTGAGGGTTGGAACTCCAGGTCTGGGCCATGCTGGGCTGACCTGACCTATGTGGTTTCAGCATCCCCCTTTGGGGTGGCGTCCTGATCACCATCGTGGACACGTTCTTCTTCCTCTTCCTGGATAACTATGGTGAGAGAAGGTCCCTCTTCCTAGGGGATGAGAGTGGATAGGGCTGCCCTCACGGGGCCTTGGTCCCTCCCAGGGCCCCCTTACTCCAGCTGTGTGCCTTGAGCAAGGGCTTCCGGTTTCATCTTCTGTAATACGGGAAAGAACAGCCCAGACATAGGGCTGTGGTGAACTTTCAATGAGGAAAGTATATGCTAAGCTCTTGGCCCAGTGCCTGGGACAAAGTGCTCAAAATGGCCACTCAAGTGTTTGTGTGACAGGGTTTGGAGTTTGTTTTAATACTCCTTTGTCATGCCCCTAGGATTGCGCAAGCTGGAAGCTTTCTTTGGACTTCTTATTACTATTATGGCTTTGACCTTCGGTTATGAGGTGGGAAATCAGAGTTATACCCTTTTCCTCAAGATCACTCCCTTCCATTCCTTCTGGGTGGCCTGGGGGTCTAGGGAAACAGCCCTTAGCCATGCTCCTTGCCTGCCTTTGGGATGCCGTGGAAGGGAGGGTGGTTTTGTGAGCTGACCAAGTTCCTTCCCACAGTACGTGGTGGCACGTCCATCCCAGGGAACGTTGCTTCGGGGCCTGATCCTGCCCTCCTGCCCGGGCTGTGGTCAGCCAGAGCTGCTGCAGGCAGTGGGCATTGTCGGTGCCATCATCATGCCTCACAACATCTACCTGCACTCAGCCTTGGTCAAGGTGAGCGGAGGGGAGGGAGGGGCAAGGGGCCGGTTTCTGAGCCTGGACTCCTGCCTCTTGAGGGTCTTAGATAACGATGGAGTCCTTCTCTGCTGTCCAGGCCACCTGTAATAATGGGTCTGAGGTGTGCTGGGAGCCCGGGGGAGGCGTGTAAGTCAGTCAAGGCCTTACCACCCCCGGAAACATCTGCATCTTAGTGTGGGGGATCCAGACAAAGACAAAGTAAACACAGGAAGGAATTGTGGATGGTGAAAGATGTTCACAAAGAAACAAACTAAAAGTCTGGTAGATAGACTGAAGGATGGAAGATGGACAGGGAGAGCAGCAAAAGCAAAGGTCCTGAGGAGAAAATGGGCCAGACATTGAATGAAGATGGGGGGGCACATCAGGACATAACCTGTCACTGGAGACCAGGCCTTGGACAAGGGCAAAGCTATAGGGAGGAGGCAGAAGGCCAGGACCTGAACCAGGCCACTACCTGGGGACTTTCAAGGTCCTGTGACTCAGAGGGAGCACAGGTATACATGTGTGGGTAGAGGACATTGGGGCCTTCTCAGGGACTTCGGTCCTTCCCTCCACCTCTGATCTTACTAGTCTAGAGAGGTAGACAGAACCCGCCGGGTGGACATCCGAGAAGCCAACATGTACTTCCTGATTGAAGCCACCATCGCTCTGTCTGTGTCCTTCATCATCAACCTCTTCGTCATGGCTGTTTTTGGTCAGGCCTTCTACCAGCAAACCAATGAGGAAGCGGTGAGCAAACTGTTCCTGTGTATCAGCTGTGTTTGTGTGCCCCAACCCCATCCACCCTTCAGCTTTGCCAGGGGATTCAGGTCACAGGGCCACATCCCCTGGAGTCTCTACCAGACTCTGGGCTCTGGGGTCCTCTCTCCTCATCATCTCAACTCCCAGAAGACAGATGGTCAATCACTTTGCCACAATGGCCAAGCTGTTGCTTTGGTACCAGGCACCACCTAAGAGCCACAGGGTAAACTGAGGAAGGAGTTTGGCACCTTGCATGTGTATGCATCACATCCAGGGGAAATGTGCAGACACAGGAAGCCAGCCACCCACCAATGGGTGCTCAGGGAAGTGCAGAGTTGGAGCAGTGCAGGGAGGCAGCTGCAGGTGGGGATTACAATGGCTGGGGCTAGTGGGAGTAGGACTCCCAAAAGCATCTTAACTGCTGCGCTCCCTCTGGAAGCAGGGCCAGACCAACTCCTCCTGTCTCTCTGGGATCTAGACATGGGTCTGTCACCTACTAGTAGTCTTCCATCATGGGACTGTCCCAATCCTAGTCAGTGCTATGCACTTGCTAAATGTTGAGTCCTCCGTGTGTGTGTGTGTGTGTGTGTGTGTGTGTGTGTGTGTGTGTGTGTGTGTGGTGCATCGGGGCAGGAAGCAGCTGGGATTCCCTAATCATTGCACTTGGAAGGCTTTGCTATATGTCCTGAGTGTGTGAGGGTGCACCACCCCACCCCAGCCGTGGCACCCTACCACCCAGCATGAGGGGAGGGGACTCTATGGGGGACTTCAAGGCTTACTTTTTTTCTTGCTTTGGTTGGTTGGTTGGTTTTGGTTTTTGAGACGGGGTTTTTCTGTGTGTTGCCCTGGCTGTCCTGGAACTCACTCTGTGGACCAGGCTGGTCTTGAAATTAGAGATCCACCTGCCTCTTTAATCCAGAGTGCTGAGATTAAAGGTGTGCCTATTTTCAAATTCAAGTGACTGCAGGGCTCTTTGCGGAAGAGGGGCGGTGGGGATGTAGTGGCAGAGCCAGGTCTTACTGATTCCAGAGACAGAAGCCCAGTTTCCATATGAGCTGCATTTTAAATACAGCAAATTCCTAAGAGAAATGAAAACAAGCTGGGCGTGGTGGCCCACTTAAACCCAGCACTCAGAAGGCAGAGGCAGACAGATGTCTGTGAATTCAAAAGCCAGCCTGGTCTACACTGGGAGTTTCAAGACACAGAGAGCTTCATAGAGATACTTTGTCTCAAAAAAGAGAGAAAGGATAAAAGAGAAAAGAAATAAAGAAGGAAGGAAAGGAAGAAAGAAAATAAAAAGAAAAGGAAAACCATTATTAGCAAAGTGTATTTAGCCAGATTTAGAGGGCCTCAGGTTTTAAATTGATCAGGGCCTGGGGTCCTGATTTTCCAAAAGTGAGTTTGTGTTTCCCCACCTGCCTCCCACTGCTTCCTGCCTACAGTTCAACATCTGTGCCAACAGCAGCCTCCACAACTATGCTAAGATCTTCCCTAGGGACAATCACACAGTGTCAGTGGATATTTACCAAGGAGTAAGTGCCACTCAGGCCAGACGTCTGGCCACGCCTTGTTGGGGTGGAGCCTCTGGTGGGCGGGGCCTCTATCTGATCCCGCCTTCTCCTTCCAGGGTGTGATCCTAGGCTGCCTCTTTGGCCCTGCTGCCCTCTACATCTGGGCTGTGGGTCTCCTGGCAGCTGGGCAGAGTTCTACTATGACCGGCACCTATGCAGGACAGTTTGTCATGGAGGTGGGCACTGAGGGCTCACTGGCCAAGGACAGCAGACGCACTGCTGGAGGCCTGGACGCTGAGTTGCAGAGGGGCGAGATGACAGCCAGAATCCCCAAATTTGTTAGATATTCAGCAACCAGTTATGGGAATCCTCCCTTTCCCATGCATCCTCTCCTTACCAACAAGTGTCAGAGATACCCCCATTTCCAAGATGGACAAATGTGGGGGTGAGGCGGGAGGGAATCTGAGACAACGGAGCTGTACAGCCCCACCCTGGTGCTTGCTCTCACTCAGGGCTTCCTGAAGCTGCGGTGGTCCCGCTTCGCACGCGTCCTCCTCACTCGCTCCTGCGCCATCCTGCCCACTGTGCTTGTGGCCGTCTTCCGAGACCTGAGGGACCTATCGGGCCTCAACGATCTACTCAATGTTCTGCAGAGTTTGCTGGTGAGGCCCCACCTCCCCATCCCAAAGAGCTCTCTCTAGGTTCGGTCCTAAACCCTCAGAGGAGTCTGTAGCCACCCTAAGGAGCAAGAGTCCCCACTGTTCCCATTCCACAGATGGGAAAGCTGATGCGTGAAGTTAATTGACCGGAGGCTGAGCTGACATTCAAAGTCCAACAGCCTGAGGCCAGAGCCCTCCATACTTTCTCCAGCTTTAAAAGGGACACGGATGAGAATGCTGCCCAGAGCTCTTAGGGAACTTCCCCAGAGGCTCCTAGCCAGCGAGGAGAGGCAGAGCTCCTTGCTCCCACTCCCTGCCATACCAAGGCACGGTCCCTCAACTTCCACAGCTGCCCTTTGCTGTCCTGCCCATCTTGACTTTCACCAGCATGCCAGCCGTCATGCAGGAGTTTGCCAGTGGCCTGTGAGTACTTCCCTCCCAAACCAGATCCCAGAGCTGTCCTCTGCACTCACAGCCTTGCAGAGGCAGGAACAACGGTGACCTCCACCATTCCATGAAACCAAAGCCCCGGAGACCTTAAAGGACTTGCCCAGTGTGTCACAGCTGCTAACTATGGGAACCAGGACTTTGGGGGGGGGGCACTCTTTCTAGAGCCTGGGTTAACCTTTACCACACCTCATACCAGTGTGAAATTTGAAGGGCCTCCAGGTAGCCAATGGGGTCTGTCTGCTCTAGACTAGACAGGCCACAGAAGGAGGGTACTTTGCTTCCCTGTCCCCAGTTCTGGGCTAGCTGGAGGTCCTGGGGTAGGGGTAGGTGGGGAGATGATCCAGGTGGTCCAGCTGCAGCCAGCCAGCCCTCTGCATCCTTTCATTCCACAGGTTGAGCAAAGTCATCACGTCCTGCATCATGGCACTCATCTGTGCCATCAACCTCTACTTTGTGGTCAGCTACCTGCCCAGCCTCCCACACCCTGCCTACTTTGGCCTTGTAGCTGTGCTGGCTGTGGGCTACTTGGGCCTTATTGCCTATCTGGTATTGGAGCCAGCTGAGGGATAAGGGAGGGCAGGAGAGGGAGGCACATGGGACTTCGGCAGAGCACTTGCCTCTCTCTCATTCATGGTCCTTCCTTTCCCAGGCCTGGACCTGTTGCATTGCCCATGGAGCCACCTTTCTGATCCACAGCTCCCACCAGCACTTCCTGTATGGGCTCCCTAAGGAGGAGCAGGAAGATGGGGAGAGCTCTGGGTGAGAGGAGCACACTGGTCCACTGGATCCAGCAAGCAAGACAATGGGACGCAGCAAGGCTACTGGAGGTCCGCCACCCAGCTTACTGGATCACCCGTTTAGACAAAGGCTTTACCTCTGAGTCTCTGAGTAAAGCATCCTCTTGTGTGCTAGGGACCACACCCATCTAACCACCAATTTGAAAGACTTAAAAGCACAGTACCTGGGGCTAGAGAGATGGCTCAACTGTTAAGAACACTGGCTGCTCTTTTCAGCACCAACAGGGACTCTCAAGTGACTTGTAATGCCAGTTCCGGGACATCCGATGCCCTCTTCTGGCCTTCTGTGCACGTACAAGGTGCACAGACAAACATGCAGGCAATACACCCAGATACATAAAAATTACTTTAAAAACCAAAACAGTGGGCTGGAGACATGGCTCAACAGTTAAGTGTACTGACTGCTCTTCCAGAGGACCCGGGTTCAAATCCCAGAATCAACATGGCAGCTCACAACTGTCTCTAACTCCAGGATTCACCATCCTCACACAGACGAACATACAGACAAAACACCAATGCACACAAAATAAAAATAAAGAAATTGTTTTTAAAAATACACACACACACAATATAGTGTCTGGTGTTTGGTTCCTAAAAGATTTCCAAAAACTATTCCATGCAATCTTGTCATCCTCCTAGACTGAGGTAGTAGGATTGGGGTTCCGGACTAGTCAGACCACCTCATACAAAACAAAACTCCACGACTTCTTGCTATATAGTCCTAAGTCAACCTGGGCTACATGAGAGCCTGTCTCAAAAAGGGAGGCGAGGAGGAGGGAAGAAGGGGAAGAAGGAGGAGCGGAGGAGATGCAGCAGCCTGACAAACTTGGGCGGGAGTACGACTGGAAGAAACAAACAAACAAACAAACAAAAAAAGTTCGACGACAGAACAGTAGCTCCCCTCTGTTCTAAACGTCAAATCCCTCACCTGCAGCCCTCAAATGTCTGTCTCCTACTCTCTGTTGTTCCTGCAACCCATTTCCCGGGCAGTAAAACCTAGAAACGGCCCCTTCTCTTTCAGGAACCAGGCCATGAGGAACCCAAAAGTCTGTGCCTTCAAGGGCCAGTTCATTTGCCATCTCCCCAAGGGACAGGGCTGACCCGACTCCCACGCTGTGCTATTAGGGTTCCCTGCACTCGTCTCTCAGCTCCCTCTAGGGGCAGAGACTCCCAAGCGCCCACACAGCAGCCTAAGCCCTGCCGACCTTCAGGGGCAAGCGGAACTCAGGTGAACAGGCGTGTCTCTCCCAGGGCTGAAAAGCTACTTCCGCGCAGAGGTTGGGAGTCCCAGCCTGGGCAGGGAACCCCTCCTCCGCTGCGAGCGGCCAGGCGCCCTTCGCCCTGAGCAGAGCTAGCACTTTGCAGACGCTCCCTAGACAGTTTCTAGGCTCCCCTAAGTCCCTCCTCCAGACTCCTCCAGGTCCTTGTACCCTAACCTAGAACAGCCCAGAGCATCCCTGAGGAAAGGGTGCCCACCGACCCTTTTCCCAGTGTTGAGCCTGTGGGAGGTTCACTGTCATAAAGCAGCCCCCGTTACCCGGAACCCAGCTGGGTAGGCTGCCGACTGGACGCTCAGATTGGGGCGCTTGTTTATGAAAAGAATTTCCTCTTTCTTAAAAGGGAAACAAGAGGAGTGGGGCCCGGCTTAGGGACAGGTCTGGCGCAACCCGGACAGGTGCCACAGAGGGCAAGAGTACCTCCCCATTGGCTTGATGCTTGCCCCTGGAGAAGATGGGACCCGAGAGAGCGAAGACGGATAGGGGGCTACTGAAGAACGCATTCCCCAGATTCCCCTTCGGTTTCTCCTAAATGCTCCCCAACTTGCTGCACATTCTGGTAATTCACTTGAGATTAATTGGATGACGTTTCCCCCCGACCCCCCTGTAGGAGGCCCTGTGCTTCTTAGAAGTGGAAAAGAGGTAAAGCCCCGAACTAAAAAGGATGTCAGCTGTCAGGGAGCTTTCTCGGGAAGGGGTGGGGGTGTGGCTAAATAAGCAAGAACAGCGACAGGATAAGACCAGACACCTGACCCAGTGAGTTCAGGGAGAGGGCCGCTGAGCACAGGATTAGGCTGTCAGCGAGTGTGTCCAGAGTGCATAGTTCTCAGATGCTGTGGAATGGAGCTGGGGAACCCAGAATGATGGGAAGGCTGAGCATATGAAGAATTAATTAAGTGTAGGATTTAGAATGGGCGCTGAGAAGGTAAATTTGGCTTAGATGACTGCACTTCCCAGCACCCCTGGCAGGGAATGGTATATAGCAGCTCACAACAGCCTGGAACCTCAGCTCCAGGGGATGTGGCACTCGTCTAACCTGCAGAGAGATCCTGACACTCGCGGCATACACTAACACATACACAAATGCATTATGGCACATTCCTTCATATGACGACTCTGGAGGCAGAAGAAGCAGGCAGATTCTACACATTCGAGGCAAGCAAGTAGCAAATTCCAGGCCAGCAAAAGATAGTGAGACTCTGTCTCAAAGTAATCAATAATTATAATAGTGAAAGTAAATCTCGGGGCCAGTGAGTTGGCTCAGTAGGTAAAGGTACCAGCCACCATTCCTGGGGACTGAGGTTCCAGTCTTGGGCGCCACATGTTTGGACGCCCTGACTCCATACTGGTCTGTATTGTTGCACATTCACTCTCACACAAAGAAATAAAATGTAGTGATATTTTAAAACTTTTCCCTTTATTTATTTGTATTGCTTTGTTTTTCCGAGACAGTGTTTCTCTTCGTAGCTTTGGCTATCCTGGAACTCGCTCTGTACACCAGGCTGGCCTCAAAACTCAGAGATCCTCCTGCCTCTGCCTCCCGAGTGCTGGGATTAAAGGCGTGTGCCATCACCTTGCTGATTTCTTTTCAAAGAAAAGTCTTTTTAAAAAGATAAGGAGAGTCAGCATAGGGCCTGCGAGGCCCAGGGTCAGAGATGAGGTCAGGTCAAGGTCAGCTGTTTCCAGCCAGAGGCCACTGGTTAGGGTAACCCCCATCTCCTTGGTAGACCTGCGGAATGTAGCCCCAAAACTCTGGTGAATTTAAGGAAGGAGGCCTACCTTAATCTCTACAAGCTCCAGAGGCCCTGGGTGAGGCTGCCACCTGCCCCATTCTGCAAGTGGGAGCAGATGGAAACCCGAGGTGCTGGATGGAGGGACCCTTGTGTCAGTTGCCTTACAGGAGCCTGTTGAGTCCTCTTTGTCCTGCTCCCCAGCTAACAGCCCACACTATTGTTTTTCCTGGGATGTAACCATTATAATAACAATCCTAATAGATTGTGTGGGTAAAGCCGCCTCCCCAACAGTAGCTGAGATGGAGCTATGCTCCCCTTCGAGGAAACAAAAACACCTGTTTCAAGACTGGCAGTGCGGTCTCACAGGGTGGCACCAGAACCGGGAGAGAGCTGCAGAGCTTCCTGCAGAAGGTGAACCCATCTGGACTGGCTCTCCCTTGTTTGGGGGTAGCTCCTGAGGATTGATGTGAGCTTAGATGGTGAGTTTGTGAGTATTCAGCGTTAGGGTTAGGGAACGTCAGGAATCGAAGGCAGTCAGCTGCCTGGCAAGTCGCTGGCCAAGAGCTCATTCAACCTCGGGTCATACATTTCCTTTTGGGGACAGTGTGGGCCTCCCTAAGAGCTGAGGCACCCCCGGCCGGCCTGGCTGAGAAGAGCCTGGGCTTGTGCCTTCAGCTTTCCAAGCTATTTCTTTTTCTGCCAAAAATGCTAGAAGGCTATCGTTCTGAGGAGTCTAGGAGACCCAGAGTGCAATTTAGGGCGCGCGACCCAGGGCGTCAACACACAGGAGGTGAAGACCTTGGGGTGTAAGGATGGTGGTCAAGAGGCTCCCCAAGAGCAGAAGCAGAGATCAAGGATCAGCACCCCACACTTCCTGGTGGTTCAGGGTACTGAGCTGGTTCTCCTGCAGAGAGGCTAGAGCACCGCCAGCCACGCCCCCGGCTGACTTTCTGGTGGGATGCCACGGGACGCGCCCGCCCTGCCCCGCCCGCCCCGCCCCAGTGCCTGGGGCAGGAAGTGGCCAGGCGTTCATGTCAAGACTTGGCGTTCGTATTTTTTTTCTTTTTTCGTATTTTTTTTTCTTTTTTTTGAATTACGACGAATGAAAAGAACTTTGTAAAACGGGGAGAATAAAAAATAAAAATAAAAGAACCGCAGCTCTAAAGGGGCGCAACTGGGGGCTTCCTGTGAGAAGACCCTGAATGTAAACGCAGACCTAGACAATGGCTGGGGTGTGTCGCCACAGATCCGCTAACACGTGTGTTTAAAATCTAAATAGTTGCAGTCTCAGGCTCCCAAGGGCGGGCGCTGGACCCTCCCTCCACGGGCACTTGGCACTTGGGAACACAGTCTGCCCTGGAACTGGCCCCTCTAATAATCACAGATGGGGAGGGGGAGCGCGGGGGGGGGGCTCTAAACAGGTGGTATTTCTTCTAGTTCGATGGGATTGGGCTCAGCCTAGGACAAGGAGGCACGTTCCAAGCCGAGGGGACAAAAAGTACAGGAGACAAGGTCCTGAGCGGCAGAAGCTCGGGAGAAACGCTAAATTGCAGAAGAGGGTTAGATTTGCTACAGGACAATCGGTAAAGGTAGGCGCGGAAGTAGAATTTTTCACATCCTGTGATGCGCTAGTGGCTGCGGTGGGTGCTGAGTTATAGCTGAGTTATATAGAATATGATTTGGGACTGAAGAGATGGTTCTGCGGTTGAGAGAACGTACTGCTCTGGCAGACTCCCCTAATGAGTTGGGATGCCAGCACACACACAGGGCGGCTGCTTTTAATTCCAGTTCCAGGGGATCTGACGCCCTCTTCTGGCCTCCGTAGGCTCTGGAATACATACACAAGAAAAAGAAAAACTTCCTAAAACTCCATAATTTGATAAGCTTGCACAACTGGAACTAGCAAAGAGTGCCTTTTTTTTTTTTTCTCGCTCACGATATAAACATTAGACAAAAGACCTATTGTAGGAGCGGGTTTGGTTCTGTCTTCACCGGGTGGAAAAAGAGAGCTTCTGATCCTCACTGGTGGCGCGTGCATCTCTCCCATAAACAAATGTAACTTTAAATCTTTCTAGGGACTGGAAAGGTGGCTCAGTGGCTCTTGCTATTCTTGAAAGTACCCGGTTTCCGTTCCTAGGACACACATAGTGGCTCACAACCATCTGTTACCGCCAGGTCTAGGCAAAATTGACGCCCTCTTCTGGCGGCTGATCGGCACTGCACACACATGGTGCATACACGTATTTACAGGCCATACACATAAAACAGTATTTTAAAATTAAAAAAAAAAAAATTAAGCGCCCGTTTTACAGAAAGTTCGCATCATCCCGTTTTCCAGAGGAGCAAACGGAGGCAGCTAAGGTCAGCCCCTTGGAATGCGCGGAGGTGGAGCTGCGTCGCCTTCAGGCACTCCCGGGCCGGGTGCTTGGGGCGGGCCTCAGGTCCGGGGCTCCCTGGCTTGCAGCGGCCGGTTACCGCTGTCCGCCCTGCCACGCAGCCGCAGAGGCTTGGTCCCGCCAGAAAACCACAGGAAGAGAGGCGACGCCCCCTGGATCTCCGCAGGAACCCGGCCCGCCTTCCAGTCCGCCGGGCCCCAGAAGTGATGAAAGCTGCGGCCGAGCCCTGGTCGCGCCGAAGCTGTTGCCCTTTTAAGGGGGAGCCTTGAAACGGCGCCCGGGTTCCATGTTTGCATCCGCCTCGCGGGGAGGAAACTCCATGTTGTAACAAAGTTTCCTCCGCGCCCCCTCCCTCCCCCTCCCCCCGAGAACCTGGCTCCCCTCCCCTCCGAAGCTCGCGGGGATCCCTCCCTCCCACCCTCCCCTCCCCCCCGCGCCCCGATTCCGGCCCGAGCCGGGGGGGAGGCCGGGCGCCGGGGCCAGAGTCCGGCCGGAGTGGAGCGCGCCGGGCCCCATGGACAGCTCGGCCGTCATTACTCAGATCAGCAAGGAGGAGGCGCGGGGCCCGCTGCGGGGCAAAGGTACTTAGGCGGCGGGAGGGGAGGTCGAGGCTAAAGGCTGTCCCCGCGCCGAAGCCGCTGCCACTGCCCCGGGCGCGAGCCTCGGCCCAGCCCGAGCCCCCGCCAGCGGGGCCAGGGAGAGTTTGAACTCCGCGAGAGTGTGAGGCTCTGGGCGGGGCCTGGCGCCACTAGAGCGCTTGGTATATTACTAGTAGGGAAACTGAGGCAGGAGGCAATCGCCGGGGTTAGCAGGCTGGCGATTCCCGGGCGTCGCCCCCTCCCCCAGTTTGGCGCCAATGGCACTGGAAGGTGGGGGTGAGGCGGCCTCCTGGCCACCCGTGGAGGCTCCGCCCCCTCCGGGCTGAGGTCTGGAAGAGGTGCTGAGGTGACAGCGGGCTGGGTAGTCTTGCAGGGATCTCCCGCCAACACACAACCACGTTCCCACAAACTCGGGCGTCACGCGTGGAGGTGCGGGCGACACCCTTGGAGGCAGAGAGCCACTGGGCTTGCAAGACAGACTCGCAAGCCCTGCGTCCAGTTTGGCACAGGGCACCCGGCTGCTGCGAGCCAGGCCAGTTGGCATCGGGCCTGTGCACACTCGCTTCGACCCTGTAAGGGGCGCCGCCTGCCGATGCTGAGCCCCTGGGGCTGGCCGGGTTGGGGATCACCCCCTCCCTTCCCCTGTGTGAACTTCAAGATCCCTCAGAGTTTGTCCACCGTCCTGCCCCAATTTCTTCGGGGGCTGGAAGCAGAGAAGCGGGGCGCGCGGGCAGCGGGGGTGGGGGTGTCTCAATTAGAAGGCCGCTGCCTAAGGCTGAGGCCGGGCGGGGTGGAGGAGGCGGGGCTGACAGTTCTGGGACGCCAGCCTCTGGGCCCAAGCTCCATGAGGACTTTGGACCCATGGGGTAGACCGAATGGAGGGAGAGTGGGAGTGGACGGTGGGGCCCCGAGCCCTGACGTTCTTTAGCAGGGGCTCCCCAGGTAAGGTGTGGGGTCTGGTGATTGAACACCAACCCTGGGGAAAAGATAAAGCACCTCGTCTGCTCCCTCCTTCCGCCTGTCCCCTCCTCCAGGCTTACCCACACCAGGTTTCCTTATGTGAAGAGTTGCAGAGGCCCCTGGAGGGGCATTTCACGGAGGGTCAGAGGCACCCTGGTGTGGCTCTTCGTGGAGGGAGAGAGCCTGTGTTCTCTGTGCTCGGGGATTGAGACCCGCGTGCATGGAGCCTCTGCAGGCCAGTGTGCCCACATTCACTCCTCGCTTTAGGTGACCAGAAGTCAGCAGCGTCCCAGAAGCCCCGAAGTCGGGGCATCCTCCACTCGCTCTTCTGCTGTGTCTGCCGAGATGATGGGGAGGCGCGGCCTGCGCACAGTGGGGCTCCGCTGCTGGTGGAGGAAAATGGCGCCATCCCTAAGGTGTGTCAGGAGGGGCTGCTGGTGCGCTTGGTCTAGTTGGAAGTGGGAGTAGGCAGAGGGGTTCTGGGGTGAACTTTACTGGCACACCTGCGGACCCTACAATGTTCAGAAAAGGGAGCGCCTTCCCGTTAGGGTCTGCCCCTTCCCAACCCCACCCCCTGCCAACAGCTGTGGCCTGCCTGAGATCTGCGCACATCCAGTGCACGTGCGAGCTTTCTGAGGCGAGGGAGAGGGATCCGTGTAGACTACTCCTGGTCCACAGTTGGCAAGGCCAAAGCTAGGAAGGGGGTGAAGAGTTGGCTGGGTCCTCACATAGACAGCTGGGCAGGGAAACCTGTGTGGGAGGTGCCCCACCCAGCCCAGCCCCTCCCACAACAGACCCCAGTCCAGTACCTGCTTCCCGAGGCCAAGGCCCAGGACTCAGACAAGATCTGCGTGGTCATCGACCTGGACGAGACCCTGGTGCACAGCTCCTTCAAGGTGGGCCCTGCCCAGCAGCCCTCAGCCCTCAGTCTCTGGCCAGGGAGGGTGGTCTCTGCTGGACTTCCATCCCTGGGACTCCCTCCCTGCAAGCTCCAGCAACTCTTCTCTCCTTACAGCCTGTGAATAATGCTGACTTCATCATACCCGTGGAGATTGATGGGGTAGTTCACCAGGTGAGGGGCAGAGGGAGGTGGGGGCTTTGGCGCCTGCACTCTGCACCCCAGGTACCGCCCTCCAATCTTGAGAGCCCCAGATGGAACTTTGGTAGATGGGGATGTCCAAGGCTCAAAGAGGGTGTGAACCCCAAGGCTATCTGGTACCCATGGGATGGTGGAGCCAGAGTCCCAGGCCTGCAGAATGGGCTCCTTCTCATGCTATCTGGTGGAGCCCTCTTTCCCCTCTAGCCCCCACTGCCCGGGACCCAGTTCAAGTAATTCAGGATAGGTTGTGGTGCTGGCCAGCCTGTTCTCCATTACTTGGCTCGGGGACCGGTGCCCTGCAGCCTTGGGGTGAGAGGGCTAACCTGGGCTCCTGCATTTGACTAAGACCGAGGTGGGAAAGTGGCTGGGGATTAGTGACTGCCGCTAAGTGAGGTGGGAACCACCAGAATTACATTCTGATTCTCTGTAGGAAGGGGGACGGTTGGGGCAGTGTGCAGGCTTTGGGGGAGCCCACAGATCCTGGGCCAGCCTCCCTGGACCCATTCTCATTTATCACCCCCAAGCCCACGGGCCAGCAGCTCCCTCACTGGCTAATTCCCCAGGTCTATGTGCTGAAGCGGCCCCACGTGGATGAGTTCCTACAACGAATGGGCGAGCTCTTTGAGTGTGTGCTGTTCACTGCCAGCCTTGCCAAGGTGAGCCCTTGCCTGGGGTCTGGGCATCTTTACTCTCTCACCCGCCTTCAGCATACAACCAGGAGCAGCCCTGGGCAGTAGTCACTCCTCACCCAGGAGTCTGACCACCCCCACCCCCACCCCAGTATGCAGACCCCGTAGCTGACCTGCTGGACAAGTGGGGAGCCTTCCGTGCCCGGCTGTTTCGAGAGTCGTGTGTCTTCCACCGGGGTAACTATGTAAAGGACCTGAGCAGGCTGGGCCGAGACCTGAGGCGGGTGCTCATCCTAGACAACTCACCCGCCTCCTATGTCTTCCATCCAGACAATGCTGTGAGTACACGTGGGGCCCAGGCCTGAGACAGAGGACAAGAGCACGTGATGTGCTGTGGTGGCCTCCCCAGTCCTGCCTGGGGTAGTAGTGGGGTCTGGTCTGGTGACTTCCGTTACCTATGTCTGCTCACCCATTCCACTCCGTGTGTGTGTGTGTGTGTGTGTGTGTGTGTGTGTGTGTGTGTGTGTGTGTGTGGGGCACTCACCTCTGGCTGGGGTCCCCGTCTGGCAGTTTTCAAGCAGCCTGCTAATGGGACAGAATGTAGGTAGTGAGTCCCCAATGGGAACCTAACCAAAAGAAACACAGTGAGCTTACCTATGTATGTGAACATTTTGCTTATTCTTAGCAGTATCCTCAAATGAGCCTCACTGTCAGCTGCTGTCAAAAAAACCAAAAACCAAAACAAAACCAACATGCTGTGTGGGTAGGACATGGGGCATCAGGATGCCTGCCCTCCTCACTACCTTGTCATCTCCCAGGTACCAGTGGCCTCCTGGTTTGACAACATGAGTGACACTGAGCTACATGATCTCTTACCCTTCTTCGAGCAACTCAGCCGTGTGGACGACGTGTACACAGTGCTTAGGCAGCCTAGGCCTGGGAGCTAGTAAGGTGTCTTGGGGCCAGGACCTGCCCTTCGCCAAGGCCGAGCCTTTTTCCATCAGACTGTGGGAACCTGCCTGTGCTGTTAACGAAACCCATGGGCTGTGCAGTGTCCGTGGCCCCGGGGGAAGAGGTGTCTCCCCTGCCAGGCTGGGCCCCTGCCAGGCTGCATGAGGACAGTGAGCCCTTGGGTCCCTGTGTCAGTGCCTTCAAACTTCTTCCCCTCTTCTCAGGGGACCTGGGGACCCTGCCTGTTGCTTCCCCTCCTGTCTTCTCTGCGCTGCCATGTTTCTCTGCTGCCAAATTGGGCCCCATAGTCCCAGGTCTGCTTTGGTGGTAGGGTAAGGCTTTTGCTGTCCCGTGCCTTGGACCCCACCCCCACCCCGAGTCTGGGAACAGTAGACACCAAGTGCCTTGCATAGAACCCTCTTTGCTGGTCAGCTTTTCCCAGACCTAGGCTGACATGGGAGGAACCAGTCTCTCCCTTTCCCCGGGATGATGGTGCCCCACCAGTTTCTGCTTGGGAGGGAGAGGAAGGAAGTCTGTTGCCACTTGTAAAAGAGCTGGGGACCTTCCTTAGGGAACACTCCCAATCCAGCTTGTCCACAGCTGTTGGCTGCTCCCTGTATCATTTAAGCCCCCAATCTCCCCTAAGCCTGGGGGTTGGCAGGCTCCCCTGTGGTGCCATATAAATATGTATATGTGTATATAGATTTTTAAAAGAGGAAGGAGAGAGGAAAGGGGGGGAAGACACTCCTCCCTCACCCCTTCCCTGGGCCCAGAAATTAGGGGAGGGAGGGAAAGGATTTTTACATTTTTAAAATTATTTTCTGAATGGAACAAGCTGGGCTGTGAGGGGGTCACAGGCCCTGTTTCTGTCTGTCCCAGCCCTTTTAACTCTATTCATCCAAAAAACATTGAATACCGTCTGTGCCCAGCGGTGAGCTAGTCCCACCAGCTGGGGGGGGGTCCTGCCTCCTCACTGGTGCCTCACCCCTAAACCCCAGACTTCACTGGTGCCTTCAGAGTATCTGCAGCAGGTGGAACCTCCTTGTGGGGACCTCCAAGAAAGCTTACTAAGCTGTGCCCCCTCCAGTGCCAACTTACCCCCACTCCCCGCAGCCTCCTCCATGGCCCCCTGCTGGCTGGGGGCAGCTCCCAGGTCACTCTGCCAACTGACTTCTGTTTCTGAAGCCCCACCCCACACCTGCCGAGTCTGGAGTTCAAGTTCTTGGGCTCTCTCCAGAATATGAGGGTTAAGGGGACCCACAAACAAGTGCCAAGGGAGTTGGTTAAGGGAGAGGGTGCGGTTGGCTTGAATCCGATGACCTTACCAATTAAGTGCCTTCTCTCTGACCAGCACCTCTGTGTGACAACTAAAGAGAAAGCTAGACCCCTGCCTAGTCTGCCTCTGTGGTTTTTGGGGAGGGCACTTTAGTGCGTGAATGTCTCACACCTGTGACTACTTTTCAGAACCCTGCTGGACGGGGACATTGGCCCTGAGGGATTGCCTGGGCACTGGGCATCTGGTCGATCTGAATTAGGTTGCCAGACCCCACGTGATGAAAAAAGAAAACAAATTCCGGCAAATTGTCCTCTGACCTCTTCACACGTACCATGCAAGGCACGAGTTCGCCCCCACATATACACGCACTCTAAATACGAATACGGTGCCCCCACCAATGGAATGCGGGGCGGGGCGGGGCCTGCCCGGGGAAGGGCGGGAGACGGAAGGCTGGGTCCGCAGCCTGCAGCCTTCCGGGCAGTGGGGCCCGCAAGGAGGAGACTGGGTGGGGCGGGCGCCACGGCGCCCAAAGCCTCCTGCTCTATTTGCCGTGCCCTAGTCACGCCCCGCGCCCGGATCCGGCCTTGCGGCCTCCTGCCTAAGCTGTCCCCGCCCCTTCAGCCAAATTCGTCTTCCGCGAACCCCACCTGGGCGGGGCAGGAAGTGCCAGGCCAAAGCCGCCGCCCGCCGCTAGGGGCCTCCCGGTCCTTGCGAACTCGGAGCTCGCAGCCTGGCACTCCCCTGCCTAGGGGACCCGGGATCTGGAAGGGTGGGCGCTCGCCTCAGTCACCCTCTCTGGACAGTTGGTTCCCACACACGCATAGTGGAGGCGAAGGGGGGTGTGCCCTTCCAAAACGTTGGTCCCTATCGCCAAGCTCCACCTCCCCAGGCTGCCCCTGCCTCATCACCACCAAGAATTTAGCACCGAGCCTCCTTTGCTTCAGGTGTGAGCGCGGGCGTGGGTATGTGTGTGTGCGTGTGTCTGCAAGAGGTGTGAAACCGTCCCTGACCACATTCCGCTTACCCTACTCCACCCTTCTACTCTACCCGATCGATAGAAAAGAGCCAAAAAACTCGCACCTGATGAGAAGCCTATCCCGGAATCAGCTCTGGTCTGGAGCTGCGTGGACCAGGAGAGCCTTTCGCAAGATTTATACCCTGCCCTGGCCTTTGCGCGCCCTCAGTCAGGATCAGGCTTGGTTTCCTGCTTTGTATGCAAACAGTGGTCGCCTCAAATTTGCATTCCCGGAGGCCAGAGAAGCTGAGCTCGAGCTTCCATTGAGATCCACAGTCAAACTCCCCGACCCCTCAACCACACACCCTCTGCTCCCGCAGAGTTAAACTCAACCACATGTGTGGGTACTTCCTTGTCAGCACCAGCCAGTGTCAGGCTTGTGCTCTTAAGGAACTCGTCCCAGTGCAAGCGACATTAGTTCCGGGATCTAAAGATAGCTCGGCAGTTATGAGCACTGGAGGCTCTTTCAGAGGGTCGAAGTTCAATTTCCAGCACCTTCATGGTGGCTCAGAACAATATGCTACTCTAGCCCGAAGAAAGCTGATGCCCTCTTCTGGCCTCTGATGTCACTGCAGGCATGTGCGGCACAGACGTAAGTGCAGGCAAAGACACACATAAAAGAAAAATGCCGTTAATTCCAGAGGGATGGAGAGATGCATAGTCTTTTTTTCTCTAGGATTAGCTGACACTACTTTTGAACATCCTTAACATCTCTTTGGAGTTAGGTACTCCAGAGAGGCCTCTGAATGTAAATCCCTCAGGGACCCATTGGAACTATTTCCGGAATTAAAGCATGAGTAATTAATTAAAAGGAAGCCTGAAAAAGAGAAAAAGGAAGTTTTAGTCACAGTGAAGTGCAGGTGTGGATGCAACCTATAATTTAAGGGAAAGAGGTAAGATAAGAGCTTCTTGTCTAGGCAGTGATGGCACACGCCATTAATCTCAGCACTGGGGAGGCAGAGGTAGGGGATCTCTGTGAGTTTGAGGACAGCCTGGTCTACAGAGTGAATTCCAGGACAGCCAAAGTCACACAGAGAAACCCTGTCTCGAAGGATAAAACAAAGTTTCTATAGCAACCATATCATAACTTGGTCTTTGATCATTGTTAAAATGTCTACCAGAGAGGTTAAGGTATAGCTCAGTAGCAGAGCACCTGCCTAGCATTCCTGAGGCCTGGAATTTAATCCCCAGCACTGAAAAAAAACAAAACAAAAACAGAACAAACAAACAGAAAACCCTATAGTAAATCAGAAAGACTCAGGAATTACTATCTCTGTGGTTCATTCCCTCAGCAGTGAGGTGACTGCTGGTGTCTCCAGACCCTCCGGGTCTCCTTCATGGTTGACTGTTGCTTTGTGTTTTGTTTTGAATACTGGGAATTGAACTAAGGGCCTCATACATGCTAGACAAGTGCTCTACCACTACCCTACATCCCAGCTCTAACCCAGCCACTAGGGCAATGAGGAGTGCAGACATGCTGCAGACACGTAAACCCAATACTGACTGGGTACTGAGCTTCAGGGTCACGGTAAGTGCGTAGGGTGAGTAAACTCGGGAAAAAGCTGCCTTCGTTGATTGTGTCACCCTTGGGGAAGTCAATAAATTACTTAGAGGCTTGCGATGGAGTCCAAGAGACCCTCCTGCCTCACCTTCCAAGTGCTGAAAGGACTGTTGTTTGTTACCGAGGTCAGAAACTTAGAGGCTTTCTCATAGCAGAGCACAGAACGCTGTTTAGTTCAGTAAAGACTGTAACAATAAACAAGAAAAACAAAAGGGCCTGGAGAAGACGGCTCAGAGTTCAGTTTCCATATCAACAGCTCACAACCACCTCTAACCCATCTCCGGGGGAACACACACACACCCCTCATTAACAAAAGCAATACACCTCACAAGGAGAAAGATTTAAGCAAGGTTGGGAATGGAGAGTTGCACACCCGTAGTCCCAGCACTCAAGGGCTGAGGGGACAGTAAGTTGGAGGCTAGGTTAGGCTATATCAAAAAGCCCTGCCTCAATAAAACAAAAAGATTTTTAAGCAAAAGACACTGGCTTTACCTGTTTGTTTTGTACGGCCAACAAGGTTGTCTAGATTCCCAATACCTGGAGGTAATCTAATCTAAAGCGTCGTAATTCCACTGAGGACAAACTCTCTTAGTCAAATGTTGTGTCAAATGACTTTGGAATTACTCTATCGAAACACACACAAAACAGAAATAAATTTCAACAAAATCAAGTTTAAAAATTATTTTGAGGGCTGGAGGAGATGGCTGATGCGCATCTGTAGTCCCAGAACTCGGAAGGCAGAAGCAGGCAGATCTCTGTGAGTTCAAGGCCAGCCTGGTTTACAAAGCTACACAGAGAAACCCTGACTCGAAAAATTTAAAAAAAAAAATCCTTTTGAGGGTTTTGAGGGGCTGGAGGGAGGGCTTAGTGGTTAAGAGCACTAGCTGCTCTTCCAGAAGTCCAGAGTTCTATTGCCAGCAAACACATGGTGGCTCACAAACATCTGTCATGAGATCTGGTGTCCTCTTCTGACCTGCAGGTATACATACAGGCATAATAAATAATAATAAATAAATACATCTTTTTTAAAAATTCATTTTAAGGTCTTGTGATGAACAAAACATCACATTTCCATAGACTAAATTGCCCAAATGGTCAGGGAGACCATGACACCCAAAATGACACTAAGAGGATCTGGAGTGTCTCGAGTCAGCGGTAATAAAGCAGACTTTTCACGGAGAAATGCTTCCCCGGGTCAACACCAGCAGAGTAAATACTTGCAGACTGGAGTCAAATGAGATGTTTCAAATGACAGTTTGAAAATATTGGGACTTAGAAATGTTATCCCTAATATTATCTCAGCTTCCAGATAGATTTTGGTTTGTTGATTTGTTCGAGACAGGGTCTCATGTCACCCAGACTGGCCTCAAACTTGACAATGTTGCTAAGGATAACCTTGACTACCTGAGCCTCCTGCCTCCACCTCCCAAGTGCTGGGATTACAGGAGTATTCCACACCTAGCTCTAGATGCAATTTAGGAGGAAAAAGTTCTGTTTGCTAACAATCACATTTGCGTCTTGGGAAACCTTCGTCCAGGTAGCTATCACCTAGCTCCAGATGTTTGTTTCAGTCCCATCTTGCTAGAGAACGCTCAGAATGTAGCTAATGCTATCGAAGCACGGCCACGTCTGTCATAACTAGAATACTGACTCACTGCAGCTCACAAGAATGGAACTTACAAAGCTCACCGTACCACCCAGTGTGAAAAAGAAATTGGGAACAGATGCACTTGAGTGCTGTGAACATCTGTGAGCAGCTTGGGAGGTTGGAGGTCACAAGGATACCCTCACCTTGCAAGGGCAGCCCCGGAGGGGGGGGGGTTGAACAGCAATTCCCTGCTGCAGTGAGGCTTGACAACGAGGGGTGTACCGAGGGCTGAGTGAGAAGTAGGCCGCAAAGCTGGCCGTGCCAGGGAGTATAGCAAATGACAAGAATGGTGGGATGGCAGCCAAGTAAAGGAGGATGGGGGAGGAGGCTGTAGATTAAGGGTCCACATCTCACACTTTATTTATTTACTTATTCATTCATTTTAATTTATTTTTTATTATATTTTATTTGAGATATGGTTTCTCTGTGTAGCCTTTGCTGTCCTAGAATTTAGTCTGTAGACCAGGTTGGACTTGAACTCAGAGATCCACTTGCCTCTGCCTCCCCAGTGCTGGCATTAAAGGCATGTGCCACATCTGACTTATTTTTATTTTTATAGTGTTTAGTTTATTTATGTATAGACTGATCTCATGTTGCCCAGGCTAACCTCACATTTACTGTGTAACTTACTGTCTAAGGATGGTATTGAACTTCTGATCCTCCTGTCTGCTCCTTTCCAGCAATGGGATCACAGGCATGAGCCACTAAACTGGGTTTATGGGGCTCTGATGATCCAACCTGGGGCTTTCATGCATTCTAGGCAAGTACTCTCCCAAATGGAGCTACATTGTCAGTTCTTTTTTCTTTTTAATTAATTTGTTAATTTTTGAGATGAGGTCTTGATACTTGATATGTAATTCAGGCTGACCTTGAATGGCAACCTGCCTATCTCACTCTCTTAAGGTCCTGGGATTATAGGCATGTACCACCATGTCCGGTGAAAGTGTTATTTTTATAGGCATAGGGTACAGATGAGGGGACATGAAGATCCCATAAGCAGGAAAGGGTATGAAACGCCTGTCACCTACACACTGGAAACCAAGATGGGTGTAGTCACACCTGTCACCTGCACACTGGAGACTAAATGAGGGGCAATGTCACACCTGTCACCTGCACACTGGAGACTAAATGAGGGGTAGTCAGACCGTACTAGGAGAACACGGTCCGAGTACTGGAGATGAGGAACGGCCTGAACGGGACAATGGCAGAGTGAAGAGATAGACAGGAAGGCAGGATGGATGTTGGAGGAGATAAAGGAACTGGGCAGGAAGTGTAACTGATCTGCTTCTGGGCAGGGCTGAGGAAGGAGGAGAGAGGCTCCTCATCTAGCTGTAGAGACACAACCAGTAAAGATACTTCTAATCATGCCTGGTGTGGAGCAGATACTCTTATTTGCTTGTCTCTCTCACACACACACTGCAGGAAACAGACAATACAACGCTGTCGCCTGTAATATAAAATGGTAAGGCCTTGGAAAATGAACCAGCAATATCAGAGAAAACGTTTTTTCCTTCCTTTGTTTCTTAATTAATTAATTTAGTGTATGTGCTCAAGTGCGCACGCGGAGAGCTCAGAGGACACCTTGCGGGGGCTCCCTCCTACCAGAGAAGCAGAGACGTTCTCAGTTAGCAACAAAGCCTTTCCCCACTGAGCCATCTTACCAGCCCCGGGTTGGGTTTTTGTTGATTTTTTTTTTTTTTTTTTTTTTTTTTAAGACAGGGTTCTCACCATGTAGCCTTGGGCTGACCTCATATTCACTCTGTAGCCAAAAATGACACTGGGCTTCTTCTAAGCTTTATTTAATAAAAAATTCATGTACATATGAATATTCTCCCTACATGCATGTGCACCACATGTGTGCTGTGTCTGTAGAGGACAGAAGAGGGTATTGGAGTTGAGCCACCCTGAGGGTGTTGAGAACCAAACCTTGGGTTTCTGCAAGAGCAGCGAGTGCTTGTTTTTTGTTTTTTGTTTTTTCTCTGTGTAGCCACAGCTGTCCTGAAACTCACTCTGTCAACCAGGCTGGCCTCGAACACAGAGGTCTACATGCCTCTGGCTCCCCAGTACTGGAATTAAAGGCATGTGCACCACTGCTGCCCAGCACGTTCTCTCAACATCTGGACCATCTCTGCAGCTTCCTGATTCCATCTCCTGTGTGCCACCGTGTCCAGTTTACATTATGATTCAGACTGAATCTACGACCTTGCAGCTGGTAGGTAAGCGCTCTACCTGCTGAGTAGCAGCAGCACCAACTTGGAACTTGTGAGTTTTGAGCCTTGACTACCCACGTGCTGATGTCACAGGTGGGCTCCACCACAGCTGGCTGATGGGTTTACAATAGAGATAGCTTTGCATCTGAACAATTCTTCTTTTAGGTATTTCCCTTGTGAGTGAAATGTGTAACACCTGTAAATCTGCTTACGAGTAAGGGTACTGATTACTTCATTGTTTATGTCACTCAGGTGTTTATAATAAACACGTGAAACAATCTGTGTCGACCAATACTCTACTAGTTGAGTAGACCTTGGTATAGCTACACCAGAGAATGCTATATAGTCACAAAAAACAAGCCAGGAGTGGTAGTGCGTACCTTGGATCCTAGCACTTGGGAGGCAGAGGCAGGTAGACCTCTGTAAATTCAAGGCCAGCCTGATCTACAAAGTAAGTTCCAGGGATATTACACAAAGAAACCCTGTCTCAAAAAACAAAAAACCGAACCAAAACAAACCAGTAGGATAGAAACTTCAAGGTGGAACATTATGGCCTCCCTCTTCCCCAGTAAATAAATACATTTTTTATTTTTTTAAATCTAGCAAAAATGAAGGAAGGGAAGAAGAGGTCTAAGAGGGGGGTTAGTTTAGCATCTGCCTACTGTATACAAGGCCCGTGGTTAATAATCAGCCCTGTAATTTTTTTTAATTAATTACAAATTGTTAATGAAATAGGAAGTGAGAAATCAAAGGTTTTGTGTGTTTGCACCAAACTGTCAAAACTGTGACTTCTATTGTGGTGGGTGTATTTTTTTTTTTTTTTTTTTTTTTTGACGCAGTCTCCCTTGTTATCCAGGCGGGCCTTGAACTCTTGAACTCAAACAATTCCCCTGTCTCTGCTGGTTGAGCGGCTGGGAGCACAGCTGCACACTATGGATAACAGAATGAGTCCTAATTGAAAGTGGGAAAACTGCTGCTGTCAGCTAGGCGTCAAGCTTCACGTTGCTTACGCTGGGATAACTTGACACTGAGTGTCCTCTGATGCAATTCAGTGTCAGCACCTTTGACCTTGTTCTCATTCAAGGACCAGCAGTATCAGCATCTCTCAGGACTTGTTAACAATGCAGAACCTCTGGCCCCACCCCAGACCTACTGGGTTGGTATCTCGCCTTTTTCTTCAGTGATAATGATGGTTTTCTTTGAGAAGGCAGGTCTCTAAAATACTTGAAGAATCTACTTTAATTGGAATCTACTTTATGCTTTAAGAAATGGTAGGAGAACCAAAAATATTAACATAATGCCAAAAGGTCAATATTTTGTTTGTGGCAAGATCTCATATAGCCCTAGCTGGCCTTGAACTCACTATGCAGCTGAGGATGGATGGCCTCGAACTTCTGATTTTCTGCTTCTAACTCCAAAGTTCTAAGATTACAAGCATGCACCATCACACACAATATAAGGAAATGACTTTTTTTTATATATATAGCAAGCTGGCACATGCTTAATGGCTGACACATGAAGACGTGAGTTCCAAGTCACTGAGTGAGATTCTGTCTCTATAAAGCAATAAATAAATCTGAATTTCCACTCTAAGGATTGGGGAGGCAGCTCAGCTCAAATGGTGCTTGCCGAGCATGTACAGAGCATCACGTTCAATCCTAGCACGTCCTTAAAAAAATAGTTGATCCCAGCAGTGGGGAGGTGGAGGCAGGAGGATCAGAAGTTCAAGATCATCCTTGGTTACAAAGCAAGTTTGAGGCCAGCGTGGACTACGTGAGACCTGTGTGTTTGGGTTTTGTTTTTTAAAGCATGAATAAACAATACCATAAGGGAAAATTGGGGCCATCCATGAGGCAAACAGCCTATAAGAGATTCTCTTGACCTAGGTAAGCTGATGTCATGGGGGAAGTGGGGGGGGGGGCTTTTCCAGATTAAAACCCGCTGATGAGACGCAACAGCTGGAGGAAACTCTTGTCCTTGATCTGACTCCACATAAAAAGGCTGATAAGGTCAGTGTGCAGATAATCAGTGGACTGTGGACTGGAGAGGTGATGATGTATAAATACCATATTCCCTACACAGCAAAAAGTGATAAACCCTGGCTGCAGAGTAACGATATTTCATAGAACTCACTTTAAAATATATATTTATACACATCAAATACCTCCGGCAAATATGCTAACTCCTCAGATGCTTGTCATACTTGGTTGGTTTTTGTGGTTTTTTTTTTGCGGGGGGGTTAGGGTTTTTTTGAGACAGGGTTTCTCTGTAGCTTTGGAGCCTGTCCTGGAACTCACTCTGTAGACCAGGCTGGCCTGGAACTCACAGAGATTCGCCTGCCTCTGCCTCCCAAATGCTGGGATTAGAGGCACATGCCACCACTATCCGGCTTGTTTCTGCTTTTCTATATGGTTGCCATTTATAATAACAAGAAATTAGAAATTTATGTATTTATTTGGATCCTGGCATTGCATCCAAAGCTTTTCACATTTCAAGCCCATAGTTAATTACTGAGCTACATCTCCAACTCTTCAAAATAATTTGTTTTCAATTTATTTATTTTTCATGTATGTGGTAGGAGGGTTGGCATACATGTATGTATATGCATTGTGCACGTGGCTTGTAACCCCAGAAATCCAAGGAGGGATCAGATCCCTTGCAACTGAAGTCACAGAGGGTTGTGAGTTGTAATGTGTATGCTGGGAACCAGGTCAAAGTCCTCTGTAAGAGCAGTCAGTGGTTCTAACCACTGGGCAATCTCTCCAGGAATAAAACAACTTTTAAAAACATGTATTCTTTGTTGGGTCTGGTTGCACATGCCTATATTTAAAATACTTGAGAGGCTAAGGTGTGGGGATTATAAGGTTCAGGCCAGCTGGGTTACAAAGCATGGCCCTGTGGTTTTTTATTTTTGTTTGTTTGTTTTTTGAGACATGGTTTCTCTGTATTGCTTTGGAGCCTAACCTGGAGCTTGTTAGCTCTGTAGACCAGGCTGACCTCGAACTCACAGAGATCTGCTTGCTTTTGCCTCCCGAGTGCTGGGATTAAAAGCATGTGCCACCAACACCCAGCTTGGTTTTTTTTTTGTTGTTGTTGTTGTTGTTTATGTTTTTCAAAATAGGATTTCTCTGTGTGTATCCTTGGCTGTCCTGAAATTTGCTCTGTAGACCAGGCTGGCCTTGCACTCACAGCAATCTGCCTGTATCTGCCTCCTTAGTGCTGGGATTGAAGATGTGCACCATCACCCCTTGGCTTAAATGTGTAGCTCAGGCAGGCCTTTACTTTGTGATCCTCCTGCCTCTGCCTCCTTCAGCAAGTCCTCCTGGCATGGGCAGCCACAGCCAGTCTTGGTAGAAATTCTTAATTTTTTTTGGTGGAAATATGGGAACTGAACCCAGGGTCTTGTATGTGGTAGGTGTGTGCTGAATGCTGTATGACGAGTCCACACCCACACTGATAATGGATGTAGTCTAAATGGCAAATATTTAGCAATGAGAATAGCTGGATAGGGTTTGGAGACCCAATCCTGAGCTATTTGTTAGCATGAGCTTTGCTGTTATTAGAATATACTGGGAGAAGACTGAAAATGATGATGTAAACAAATGTATATGGGCTGGTAAGATGGCTCAGAGGGAAAAGACAGTCATGGCACAAGCTCGTGGACTTGCTATCTGGCCCTGGAAACTTCAGTGGAAGGAGGGAACCCACTCCTGAAAGTTGTTCTCTGACGTCCACATACAATGATAATAATGACGATGGTAATAATAGTCATTAAATGTTTTAGAAGGTATATGTGGAACTGGAGAGATGGCTCAGCTGCCAAAAGCACTTGCGGCTCTTCCAGGGGATCTAGGTTCTGTTCCCAGCATGCGTAGGGTGGCTCACAAGCATCCCTAATGCCATTTCCCGAGAAGTCCACCTCCTCTTTTGGTACAGGCACCGCACACACAGTACACAGACATACATTCAGCCAAAACACCCATACACATAAAAATAAATAAATAACCTGGGAGGTGTATGTGCTGGTAAGAGGTATAAATACACATGCTGATAGATCTATGTTTACAGTAGACATGCACAACACTCACACTGGAAAAGGATCTGAGATACTTCAAAGTAGACTGCCAGCACCGGCTCATGGGTAATATCCATCCTGGAGTCGTTTTCTTTCCATTTTGCTTACAGCTGAGTGGATGTCCACTCCTTTTCATTCACAAGAAAGGGTGCTGCTACATTATTTCACAACAAAACAGCACCTGCAGTGTATTTACTTCGCTGACTATTCGTGGGCCCTCATGCGCGTGCGCACATGCACACAAACATACAATTCGGTCTCTTAAGCTCTTGGGAAGGTCAGGGGCAGCCTTCCCCCATCCCACCCTCTCCATCTTTCCCTCCTAAAGGACCAAAATTCCAAGGTGACAGAAGTTCTACAGGCAGCAAGGGAAGGGGATCATTGACCACGGTTTCCAGTTTCTGCTCAAAGCCCATCTCCAAGTGAGACCTACAGCAGAGGGCAGCGAGGGCAGATCCCCAGGTTCAGGGCAGGAGGCGGAGGTCCGGAGGTCCTGACTCCCGGGAGAAGGCAGCAGTGCAGGGTTCAAAGGCTCTGGTTTATGGTAGCTCATAAAACCTCCAGGTGGAACCTGTGGCTCTGAAAGGCCGAGGACTGGAAGATTTCTGTGCCTACTGAGCGAGGGTCATGCCCAATAGAAGAGGCCTGTAGGGGTGCCAGGGGCGCTACCCGTCCCAAGGGGACCCCAATGTGAACCCTGGCCTGTGTGTCTAAGTTCCAGCAGCAAGCAAGGACCCAGGAGTCCGCCCCTGCCCTCCCCCCTCCCCGTCCCCCCTGGCCCCTCCCTTGCCATCCCTCTAGGGCAGGAGAGTGGTCAATTGAGTTCCTCTCTTGGTGGGAAGGGAGAATTGTCCAGGCACCTGTGGCCTGCCCTGGTGGGAGTGGTCCACCTGCAGGGAGAGCCCAGGTCAGCAGCGGAAGTGCACCCCATTCCTGGAGCTCCTGGGCCAAGGGCGGGGCACACACCAGCTCTAGCTGTCAGGCTGTTGCTGAGCTCTAGGTTCCCAGGGACCTGGGCACCTACTACCCCACCCCCTCATCTATTCTCTCACTCTCTCTAGGGCCCTATCTTCCCTTATATGGTGAAGGAAGTTCCTAGGACGGGGGGGGGGGGGGGGGGGGGCGGTGAGGACAAAGGTCGCTCTCCTGCAGCCAGCTTGCCACAACTTCCTAGGATCTCCCAGGTGGTGGCTGCCTCTTCCAGACAGGTAAGGCAATTGGGTGGGGACACATGGGGACCACAGGTGGTTGGAGGGGACAGGGTCTTTGCTTCTCTCTGGCAGCCTGGGATGTCTGTAGCGCAGGATGTCTTGGTGCAGGTTTGGGGATGAGGTAAGGCATTTCCTGAGATTCTGGCAGAAGTTAGAAGGGGGCATGCTGTCCTGGGCCTTCAATGAAGGAGTTCACAGGCACCCATCCTGTAAGTCACCCTCACTTCACGGTGGGTGCCATCCGTGCAGAGTGCCAGAGGCTAAGGTGGATTCTGGGGCTCAGATTTCTAGAATGAAAATCAGGACAGTTCTGGGAAAGCTAGGATTACTGGTCTTCTTGACTATATTCATTCTCTCACTGCTCATGTCTTTGTCCATTTCTTCCTTATCGGAAAGTTTTTTTTCTTTGTGTCACCATTCCCGTGACACTCTTGGGACCTCGGGTCCTTGGCTTATGTGTCCTGGGGTGTAAGCTGAAGCCACCAGGAATCCAGTGATTGAAGCCAGAGGGAGGGGGAACAGTTGCAGGCTACAGGGCCTTAGGCCCTGTCAGGCCTGGACATCGCTCCTGCCCTAGAAGTGGCCCCTCTGTTTCCCCAGTCACCTGGTCTATTTTACCAGGGCTGGGCTCGAAAGTCCAGAATTTTGGGACTCACTCTGTACAAGGTCATCTGCTCAAGCATCCTCCTGTCACTTGGAGGTTGGGAGTGTCTGCTTCTGGTGGGCTCCCAGGCCCTGGCCAGCAGGAGGGTACCCTTTCTATAAGGAAGAGTGCCCTAACCCTCTATGTACTACACTCCTGCCCTATGAAGAGCTGCAAACTGGGAACTAAGACTCATAGCGGTACCTTAGCATTCCCTACAGTTTCACCTCAAGAATAATACAACAGTGGATAAGGAAATATGGGTGGCTGAAGACCCTAAATCTCTCTAAAGCCAATCAGGTATTGTAGGTGTACGTTTCTTTCCCTCCAGCAGCTCCCAAATAAACACACTGAGGCTTATATTAATTACAAATGCTTGGCTGATAGCTCAGGCTTGTTATGAAATAGCTCTTACAACTTAAATTAACCCATTTCTGTTCGTCTATGTATTTCAGTTGTGTGTGTGCTAGTTGTGTACCTACTATGGACAATGAGCTGGCAGCTACAAGCATGTGTGTAATCTGAGCACTTGGGAGGCTGAAGCAGGAGGACTGCTATGTGTTTGAGGCCAGCCTGGCTATAGTGTGAGATTTTGTCTCAAAAAACAAAAAAGAAGCCTCTACCATAAAAAAAAATAAAATAAAAAATAAAAAAAGAATACCATCTGTGTAGGTCATGGAGATTTGGGACTTTAGACTTATGAATAGGCCTTTTTGTCACTAAGCTGAGAAAGGCCTCAGCCTGGGACACAGTAGAATCCTGAGAAAAGGACTCCTTGCCATCCTAAGAAACCTGGGCAGGCTTCCTGTAGGAAGTGTGTCCTGACCGAGTCCAGAAGAATATAAAAGAGGTGGGAAAGCATAGATTGGTGCAACCTGGGGACCAGGCAGTGGTCAGGTATCTGTTCTAGAAGGTAGAGTGCCAGAAGAGAGTGTGAATGGACAGACTGTTGGACCAGAAGGGAAGGAGGGGGAGGCATCTGAGCTCCTACATAGACTTTTAGTTTTCCTTTTGGTTTCCTGGATGACAAGTATCCTCCTAAGGCTAGGGCCATGGAAGGGTGGAGACCAAGGGTAAGCCAGTGAGTTCAATTAGTGAGTTCAAGTTGAGGAACATATCCACCCGGATTGCTTGCTGGAAGGTCAAGGAATGAGGGCCCTTGGTCCTCCCTGAAGGTTAGGGGAGATGGGTTTGTCAGGGACAGGTGTTTGCTCTGGCCAACGTGGGTGGGTGCAGAAGCAGCTGGAGGTGCCATGGGTTGGAATGACCACCTCTCAGAACCAGTCATCCCCTCTTGGCCCTAAGGAGCTGCCCTCCCTCTCTGTTTAGGCTGTTGAGGTAGGGGTAGGAGGGAGCAATCTCACTTTTCTTCAGGGAGAAGCAGCAAGCCTTTATCCCTTCCCTGGTGACAGCGAACACCCCCATGTCTAACATTAGCTCATCCTGCTGCCAATTTTCTGCAGGACAGTCCATCTGGAAGGATTCTGTTCCTAGCTCACCCATGACCCATATCCCTTACCTAGAAAGTGCAGTCTTTTTGTGGGAGAGGGGTTGAAACAGGGTTTCTCTGTGGCTTTGGAGGCTGTCTGGGAACTAGCTCTTGTAGACCAGGCTGGTCTCAAACTCACAAAGATCCACCTGCCTCTGCCTCCTGAGTGCTGGGACTAAAGGTGTGTGCCACCACCGCCCTGAGTAGAAAGTGCAGTCTTAGAGAGTCTTAGAGAAAGGGTCATTGTAACAAAGATGGCAGGAGTAAAACAGAAAATACTGTCCTTTGTACTCAAGTTGGTCTTGCTGAACCAACAGGATTGTATTGTGCACGTGTGTTAAGGAATAGGAGCTGTTGGAGGCCAGGCAACAGGGATATCAAATGAAGTCAGGCCATGGAGCTTCTGCAAACACAGCAAACTGCCCCAGATGGATAGGTGGCCTGGATCACCAAGGGGCAGGCTGACCACAGTGGGCAGGACATCATACGATGAGCCACCATGTAGGGCTCAGAAGAGGGAGTCCACAAGAGGTAAAGGCCAAGTCGTTTATTATCCAATTATCCAAGACATGACTCAAAGTCAAAGTGCACGGAGAGATTAGGTGGAGAGATGGAGCTGTCAACGTGGGGCACTTGAACTTGCACTTGTTAGTCACTAGGCCAAGGAACAGTCACAGAGGGTGACTGACACCTACTTGGCTTGGGGCAGGCACGTGGAGAATGGGTGGCTCTCATCCTGGTGGAGAGGGTTGAGAAATGACATGAGAATAACCAGGCACAAGTAGTTCTCACCGTGGCTCACAACAGGAATCCTGGCCAGTTTTCAAAGGACTCAGGTCTCATCTCTGGCATAAATAAAGTACCCAAGCCCTGAGCCCCATTCTGGCCTAATTAAATCAGAACCTCTGGGGATGCCGGCTTGGAGCTCAGGAGAATCAGTATTTTTAAAAAGCTCCCAGGTGACTCTGATCAGCAGCTGGAACAAACACTGCTACAAGTCCAAACAGAAAGAGGGACAGCTTGGGAAGGGAGGCTTCTTTGAGCTCGGTGGATGGAGGGTGGTTAACAGTGGTGGCAGGTTCTCTCTGCCAGTCATCCATCTACCCACCCGTCCACCCATCCACCCACCCACCCTCCCATCCACCCATACAACCAAACATGACCTTTCTCCTTACTCATTCTCTGCTTTCCTTCCTTCATTTATGCATCCAACAGAGAACTGGTATTGTACTAAATGCTGAAGGTTTAATATTTAAAAATTACATTGACTGACTGATTGTGTATATATGTAGGCATGTGCATGCCACAGCACACATGTGGCAGTCAGAGAATAAATGTTTGGGTGTTGTTTTTTTCATTCCATTTGGGCCATTTTGCTAACACATAATTATTGTTGGGAAGCATCTTACCAAGCCCAAGCTGGCCTCAAGCTTGCGATGTAGCCAAGGATGACCTTTAGCTCCTGCTCTTCCTGTCTCCACCTGAATATTGGGATTACAGGGGTTGGACACCACACCCAATTCAATGCAGGGGATTTAGTACTGAGCAGACAGAAATGTTCCTTGCCCTTACAGGAACAGCTGGGCAACAGCTGGGCGTGGTGGTGCACGCCTTTAATCCCAAGCACTTAGAAGGCAGATCTCTGAGTTCGAGGCCAGCCTAGTCTACAGAGTGAGTTCCAGGACAGGGAGGGCTACACAGAGAAATTCTGTCCCCCAGATCAAAACAAAAATTATTGGGGGGGAGAGGGGGGAAGGCTGGAGAGATGACTCAATGCTTAAAAGTGCTGGCTAATTCTCTAGAGGATCTGGGTTCGATTCCCAGTGCTACATGGCAGCTCATGGTTGTCTGTAACTCCAATTCCAGGGGACATGCATATGCCTGCAGGCAAAATATCCATACACATAAAATAAGTAAATCTTAAAATATTCTAGACAGTAATTACAGTGATTGGAGAATGTTGGTGGGGTCTGGTGAGGGACAAGCATGCTTTCTTTATAATACGGCAAATTACTCAAAAGATGGACATCCATCCATACATCTTAGAATATCCCAGGCTGCCTTGACCCTAAATAATCCTATCTCTGTTTCAGCCCTTCACCCCAGTGCTGGGGTTACAGGTGTTCATCACCACCCCAGGTCATTTTATTCTGTTTATTTAGGAGCTGGGGGTGGGACTCCAGGCTTTGTTCATGCTAAACAAGCTCTCTGCCACAGAGCTACAGCCCCAGTCCCCATTTTATCCAGGTGATTATGTGACATTTAACACACTCACAATGCTAGGCAACTCCCTCTGCTCTCCAGTTCCAGCACTTTCTTGTCATCCCAGTAGGAAACTCCGTGCCCACTAACACCCCATTCCCCTACCTAAACCTAGTAACCACAGTCTCTGCCCCTACAGATTTGCCTGTCTGACAAGGTCATGTAAATGGGATGATTTAATATGTATTCTTTTATGACTGGCGCCTTTCTCTTGGCACAGTGTGTGATGGGGACATGTGTCATTACTGTTCTCCATCTTATGGTTTAATAGTGTTCCTTTGTATGGACATACTACTTCCTGTTTCATTTACTGATGGGCATTTGTGGCCCCACCCACCACTACTATCACCACCCCACCCCACCCCACCCTTTTTTTTTTTTTTTTTTTTTTGAGTCTTTCTTCTGTGTGGTTGTGGCCTGAGCTCACTATGTAGACCAGGCTGTGGTTGCACTTTTGACACTCTTGTGAATACAGCCGAGCCGCTATGAACTTCAGGGACAATTTTCTTTCTTTTTTTTCCTGTGTGTACATATATGAAGGGATGCATGCACACTATAGCACACACGTGTAGGTCAGAGGACAATTAGTTGAAGTTTTCTCCTTACACCATATGGGTTCCAGGAATTACATTCACCTCCTCACCTCGTCACTGAGCCATCCCGATTAGTGCTGCTGCCATCCCCCTCTTTCTCCACTATCCCCACCCCCACCCAACGGGGTCACCCACTGTCCTAGAGCTTACCGAGTCAGCTAGGCCACTGGCTAAGACAGGGCTATGCTGGCCTCCACTGCCCAGTGCTGGGATCGCAAGCATACCCCACCACGTTTAAACGTGAATCCTGGGGATAGGACGAGCACTTCACCAGCTGAGCCATCTCCCTGGCCCCTTTTGTGTTTCGTTTGATTTGATTTTCTTTGCATGAAATCGGGCTTAGTGTTGCATATCTGCAATCTGAAATAGTGAGTTTAGGGCCAGCCTGGGCTACATGAGACCTTGTCTCAAAAAGCCTACAGAGCAGGGAGATTGAAACTAAAGCTTAAACGGTGTGGTAGCACACAGGACAGTCTGTGCTATGAAGCAAGACATGTTTGAAAAGCATGGAGGGAGGGTATCTTTTTTTTTTTAAGATTTATTTATTTATTATATATCCAGTGTTCTGCCTGCATTATGCCTGCAGGCCAGAAGAGGGAACAAGATCTCATTACACATGGTTGAGAGCCATCATGTAGTCGCTGGGAATTGAACTCAGGACCTCTGGAAGACTACCTAATGTTCTTAACCACTGAGCCATCTCTCCAGCCCAGGAGGGGTACCTTTTAAGTGCCAGGCTCTGTAACAGGTACTAAGAGAGCCAAAGTAGACATTTGAATGAGAGAGGCTACCATCAAAGCTGCGTGGGAAGGCTGGAGACCAGACTCTAGTGGTTAAGAGCCCACTAGGGGGCCAGCTTCCCTGCCTCCTTCCTCTAGGCCTCAAGTCTGAGACTGGGCGCTCATAGCTCCATGGCCATGGCTTTCACATGCCTTCTCCTCTAGGCTCATCCACCATGACCAAATTAACCGCTCAAGTCAAAGGCTCTCTCAACATCACCACTCCAGGGATACAGATATGGAGAATCGAGGTGAGTCCTGTCTGGAGGGGGTCTCTGGGATTCAGGAGGGTGGAGGAAGCCTGGCATTGCCCAGTCTCCTCCAGCCATGCTCTGCACACTTCAGGGAGATGCTGGGGCCACCTGAAGCCAGTTCCATTCTCCCTCACCCCTCCTCTTTTCTCCATTTCTTCCTCATCTGCCTTTACCCTCTTCCACTTCCTTATCCCCATTAGCCCTGTCCTTCTCTGCTTGGCTTCCTCTTTAGCTCCCACCATTTTCCCTCCCCACTCTCCATCCCTCCCTTTCCCCCACCTTTCATTCCTGGACCCTGCTATTTTTGATTTGGGATATTTTGTGCTGCTGGTGTGGGAACTGAGGGCCACACTTGGTAAGGACTCTGTCGCTAAGCAACACCTAAGCCTTGCTGGACCATGTATCCTTAACACCCATCCTCCTACACATCCTGGTCAGATTCCCTACCTGGTGGTTCTGGTAGCTCCTGTGACATCTTCCTGACCGGGATCAGTTCACTCCTCCCTAAGTAGTCTGATGATGTCCTGTTCCTGGAGACCACTGTATTGATCCCAAACTTAGTGCAGCCGCATAATCAGTGCAACACACAACAGCCTAGGATGGCTGGATCCAGGCAATTCTATACCTCCAGTCTCCTAGATAGGCACCATGCTGACTGTGACCTTTCTCTCCCCAGGCTATGCAGATGGTGCCTGTTCCTTCCAGCACCTTTGGAAGCTTCTTCGATGGTGACTGCTATATAGTCCTGGCTGTAAGTGGGAAATAGACAGAAAAGCCTGCTGGGTATTAGCTCTGGAGTCATGAACTCATTCAGCATTAGGGGACCTTCTGAGTTGGCTCAGCTTTTATAATTATTATATTTTTGGGGTGTGTGTGTGTGTGTGTGTGTGTGTGTGTGTGTGTGTGTGTGCATAATGGTTGTATAAATACACCATAGCTGTTTTCAATCTGTGACACAAGGCTCAGCCTTTCACTTAAGGTAAGAATGTGGTTAATTGTTAAGACGGGCATCAGTGGCTCAGGCCTTTAACCCCAGCACTCAGGAGGTAGAGACAGGAGGATCTCTGTGAGTTCGAGGTCAGCCTGGTCTAAAGAGCAAGTTTCAAGACAACCTCCAAAGCAATACAGAGAAACCCTGTCTCAACCCACACCACAAAACAAATAAATAAAAGAATGTGATTAACTGTTAAACATATATCTTCAAAATTTAGAAGAAAAGTAGGCAAGAAAACTCAATGGGACCCACATGACAGAAAAAGAGACCTGACTCCTGCAGATCATCCCGTGCACTTTGGCATGTGTGCAACCATATGTAAATACACATGCATGCACAGATTCACAAATGAATGCATGAACAAATAAGCATAACTTTGAAAAACATTCAAAATCAGAAGCAAATCAATATAAGGAAAGCACAAACGTCCTTAGTAGTGCAGGTAGTGCCAGGGTGTGTGAATATCGGGAAGGGGTATGAAGATGGCTGTGGTTTTAGGGAGGTGGGCCAGGGCCATTGAAATGGCTCAGCAGGTAAGAGTGCCTGCCACTGTGGCTGATGGCTTCAGTACAGTCCCTGGAACCCACATGGCTGAAGCAGAAAACTGACTCCCCCAAGTTGTCCTCTGACCTCCACATGTTCTCCATGGCATGCATAAATACCACACACACACACACACACACACACACATTTAAAAAATTTAACGGATGGCCAGGCAGTGGTAGTGAACACCTTTAACCCCAGAACTCAGGAAGCAGAGGCAGGCAGATCTCTGTGAGTTCAAGGCCAGTCTGGTCTAAAAGAGCTAGTTCCAGGACAGCTTCCAAAGCCACTGTCTCGAAACCCTGTCTCAAAAACAAACAAACAAAAAATGGAATTTATAGGGAAGGTTATATAGATTTTTTTCTTGTTATTATTTCATAAACAGTACAGTATGACAACTGTTCTGACAGTCGCCTGCCTGGTATTAGGTTTTACAAATCGTCTAGAGATGATGTAATTTAATGGGATTTAGCTCAGATGGTAGAGTACTGACCTGGCATCCAGGACACCCCAAGTTTGATGCCTAAGCCCTACATGATGGGTGCATTGGCATACAGGCCAGTGATCCCAGCACCCCAGAGGTAGAAAGAAAAATCATGGGAGGTCATCTCCACCCCAGAGTACTCTTGCCCAGATTGGGCTACATGAGACCCTGTATCGACAACAACAAAACAACAACAACCCTAATTCTTGAGCCAGAGAGATGGCTTAGCAAGTCTAAGTGCCTGACCCCCTGAGTTCAAAACCTTCAGTCCAGTAAGAGAACCAACTCCCAAAAGTTGTCCTCTGACCTCCACACATACACCAGGACATGCCTATAACTGAGCTTAAACACATGTAGCATAGACATGTGCGCACACACACATACATGTACACACATAATTTTTAAGCATAACAGAGGATTTCCCAGATTTTATGCCAACATCAGACACCATTTTACTGAAGGGACTTGGGCATGGACAGTATAGAGCGTCCATGGGGGTCCTAGCCCTAACAGGCGAGGGGCAATTGTAACACATTTGTCTGCCCATATACTCTGTCACCTCTCTGGCCTCTGATAGTCCACACACATCAGTCCGCGTGAGTTATTTTCAAGGTGAAACAAGTTCCGGAGAAGGGAGAGCCACCTCATGTTTTCTATTAGTAATCAGTGACTGAGCTAGGCCACAAAGCAGGGCTCACAGCAGGCTCACCTGTGGCCCAGGGTCCAAGTCTGTGGAATGGGAGAGGGACCATGGGAACCCAGGTCTCACTGCAGAGATGTCCCCTCTCCTCCAGATCCACAAGACCAGCAGCACCCTGACCTACGATATCCACTACTGGATCGGCCAGAATTCATCCCAGGATGAGCAGGGGGCAGCTGCCATCTACACAACACAGATGGATGACTACCTGAAGGGCCGGGCTGTCCAGCACCGCGAAGTCCAAGGCAACGAGAGCGAGACTTTCCGGGGCCACTTCAAGCAAGGCCTTGTGTAGGGAGGGGTGCAATGAGGCTGGGGAGGCTCCCAAACCTGGTCGGTGGGGATTGGGACATGGGGGCTGGGCTGAAGTGTCAGGGACACTAATGCTTACAGTATTGAGACTGGACAGTGGGAAGTAACCTGGGTCAGGGAGAAAGCTCTGGGGATTGTGGGACGCTCCTGTGGGTTTTGCTCGTTTTTTCTCCAGCTTTTCACTCCGCACCCTTGTTTCCGCTGTTGCTCTAACCTGGACCCTGTCCCTTTGAATCTACTTTCGCCTGACTTACCCCTTGAGCTCCTCTAAAATCCTGTGCTATGGCCGGTGAATTCTGTACTTTAGCTCCAGTCGAAGTGTCTTGGACCGCCCAGTGCCTGAGGCTCCGGCTATCACAGCGAGCCCCGCCCCTCGGGCTGTCACCCAAGCCCCGCCCTTCAGACTAACACACTGAGCCCCGCCCCTCAGTCTAACTCAGAGGTGGCTGCTCCCTCTTCTCTAATCAGGCCTTTCCCTAACAACCTACACCTTCTAGCTTTTCTAGAAAAGTCTTACATTCTGTAGGGCTGAATTTTCTCACGGAGACACCTGCTTCTTCAGAGCCGAGTTGCCTTTTCGTTGTAGAAGACCGAAGCTCTCCAATCAGCCTGAGTCCCTACCTCCCCTTTTAGTCTTGCTCTTTTCTGCCCATTAACACGGCCCGGCATTATTCTCTCGGCATATGAGTGGTATCAATCCCTTCTTCCACTTCAGCCCCCCGTGGCTCGGGCGCTGGCCTTATTCCCATTTTCTTCTCTCCAGATCACCATGATTATCTTTGCATAACTCTTCTGCAGGGCAGGGGGCTAGGGCAAGGGGCAGGAAGACCTACATTGCAGGCTCAGGTGCAACAGCATGCCACAGGCCAACCAAGGGCTCACAGGACACTGATGCCGGGTGTAACTTTGATGTTTGAACCTTAAGTATTTCCTTTCCTTTGCCTCAGCCTGTCCCAGTCGGGGCCTCAGAGGGCCCCAGGCGGCTCAGGACCCCCGCATACCTCCCTACCCGCAGACCTCCCTACCCCAATGCCTTTGAGTCAGTTTTTCTTTCTTTCCCAGGATCAAGAAAGGAGGAGTGGCTTCTGGCATGAAGCATGTGGAAACGAATTCCTGTGATGTCCAGCGGCTGTTGCATGTCAAGGGCAAGAGGAATGTGATGGCTGGAGAGGTGGGCTGGCCCAGCCAGGGCACTGGCTATGAACTGAGCAGGGCTGAGGAAAGTGAGGGTGGCTAGAGAGGATGCTGATGAGGCTCTCAGTGGGCTCTGGACCTCCCTGTGGCCTCTAGGTGGAGATGTCCTGGAAGAGTTTCAACAGAGGGGATGTCTTCCTGCTGGACCTCGGCAAGCTTATCATCCAGTGGAATGGACCAGAGAGCAACCGCATGGAGAGACTTCGGGTAACCCTGACAGGGCACCTCATCTCTGTAACTCAGTATCACCCGCCCCAGTCAAACCTCTGCTCTCCCCCTGGTGACTCCCAACACAGGCTTCTCTCTGGTACTTCTGGGTATGAGTGAAAGTAGGCCAGAGTCTTATGTACGGGAAGAGCCATGGTACTGTGTGTACTTGCGACTAACCCTTAGGGTGGAATAGGTCCCTGTGGTGTGGCAAACCCCATGCTCAGCCTTGGGTATCCAGGGATAGATGAAGGGGCAGAAGCTGCCATCCTGTCAAAGAGCCACATAAGGAAGAGAGAACCAGAGGAATGGCTGCTGGAGGAACGAGGCACTAGCCATGCCGGGAGAGGCTTTGGGGATCAGATGGAGGTGAGGTCAGGTTCTAGGGTAGGAAGGCGGCCTGGCAGGGAGTCCTTCAGCTCAGCAGGAACATGGTGAGCAGGTCTCACAGGCAGGATGTGTGGCCAGCAGCTCAGGTGCGAGGAAAAGGGTTAGGTCTTTTAAAGGTATACCCAGCTAATGAAGCGCATCTGAATTCAGAGTAGAACTGGGCTGGGGAGAGGACCAGGTGGAATCTGGGCTTCGTTTTGTTTGGGATGAGGACCCACGGCCTTATGCTTGGGAAAAATAGGAACAGTGGAGGGCCAGATCCTGAGATGGGGAAGATCTCAGAGAGAAATAGGGCACTGCTGGCTATCTGAAGAGGGTCTGTCCTATGATGAGAACTGAGAGCTAGGCTGGAGACAGAAGCACGAGTATGACTATCCACAAGGATTGAGGGTCTCCAAAGTGCCCATGAGGGGCTGAAAAAGAGTGAGCTACAATGTGCATGTACACAGAAGCTGGCACCCATGGGACTATGTGTGCATATGCATGCTTATATGAGCTTTCATGAAACTGAGACACGTGTGTAAATGTGTTTGTGTATAGATATGTACATGTGAATTTGTGTGTGTACTGTGAGAGTGTGGGTCTTGGCTGAGTGTAGTACTAACATCTTTAAGGGTCAGCTTTTGTACAAAACCATGAAGAGAAACCATGGATTCCGAACACCCAACATTGTCAAAACTAAGGCCCCAGCAAGACCATCCCAAAGCACCCCTACTCCCACCCCCCACCCCCTGCCCACCCACCTATGAGGAAATCTACTTTCCCATGGCTTCCTACTGTTTCCTCCAACACCTGAAAAGCCCTGTCTCTACTCCTTGTAGATCTGCAGGATGCTGTGGGGTTTGCCTAGCAGAATTCAGGGTGGTGAGCACTACTCCACTATCTGCTGCCAACCTTCACGGATCATCTATGACTTTCCCGCAGGGCATGACCTTGGCCAAAGAGATCCGAGACCAGGAACGGGGTGGGCGCACCTACGTGGGTGTGGTGGATGGGGAGAGCGAAGGGGATTCCCCGCAGCTGATGGCAATCATGAACCACGTGCTGGGCAAGCGCAAGGAGCTTAAGGCAGCGATTGCTGACTCAGTGGTTGAGCCAGCAGTTAAGGCTGCACTCAAGCTGTACCAGTGAGTTCTGGGCTGGGGCCTTGCTGGGGGCTGGGGCCTGGCTGGGGGCTGGGGCCTGGCTGGGGGCTGGGGCCTGGCTGGGGGCTGGGGCCTGGCTGAGGGCTGGGGCCTGGCTGGGGGCTGGGGCCTGGCTGGGGTAGGGTGTTCTGGCTGTGGCACCTCCTATCCATGCCTTGCAGTGTGTCTGACTCAGAAGGAAAACTGGTGGTTAGGGAAGTTGCTACACGGCCACTCACACAGGACCTGCTCAGCCATGAGGTGAGAGGGTCTGGAGGACACCAAGCGAGGGACACCTACAGAGTGTTAAAGCAGATGGAGGGGGCGAACTGGCACAGCCTAGCTCCCACCTTATCAACCCCACAGACTCATTTAGTTTTTGCTCTATTGACTTTAGGACTGTTACATCCTGGACCAGGGAGGTGTGAAGATCTTCGTGTGGAAGGGGAAAAATGCTAATGAGCAGGAGAGGAAGGGAGCCATGAGTCAGGCCCTGGTAAGGAAAGGGTCTAGCCCAGTGGGTGTCTCTTCCCATGCCAGAGCTTGGCTTAGAGAAGGGAAGGGCTAGTCTTCCTTCAAAGGGATTGAGTGGGCTTGGAGCCAGGGCCTACTCAGCGTTTGTGTCTGCAGTCAGTCAGTGTTGGATTGGAGTGGACATTAGAATGGGAATTGAGGAGGTGTAGTTAAGCTAGGGGTCAGAACTGTTGGCATTAGAGTTAAGTGTGGGGTCAGTATTAGACTCGGGGTTGAGGTTAGTGTGTTAGGTCTGAGACACTACCAGGCCTGGCCTTGACTGGAGTAGACTAGTAGGGTTAAGTTTGGGGTCAGCATTGGGGTTGGGGCTGGGCACATGCAGGGTTGGAGCCAGGTGGATCTGGCTTTGGCTTGCATGGGGGTGTGGAGACTACGGACAGGAGGTGATAGCCTCCAGTGGCTCCCTTATTTTCCCAGAACTTCATCAAAGCCAAGCAGTACCCACCAAGCACACAGGTGGAGGTGCAGAACGATGGGGCCGAGTCAGCCATCTTCCAGCAGCTCTTCCAGAAGTGGACAGTGCCCAATCGGACCTCAGGCCTGGGCAAAACCCACACAGTGGGCTCCGTGGGTGAGAACCCACGTCCTGCCCTCCTTTCCCAATGCCCCTCTTCCACATACATTTTCCCCTGGCTCTCTCCTCCCTAGTGGCGATGAGAGCCCAGGGGATGAAAGAAACTCAAGAGTTATCACAAAAAAAGGGAATTCAAATGACTTGTCTTTCATGTGGAATGGGGTTAAGCCTCCCAGGGAACAAAACAACCTCTCACCAGACTATTTGCTGAGGGCAAAGTGTGTGCCAGACACAGAGGGAGGGAGGTGTTCCAATGAGAGGACAGCCTGCAGCCTCCATCACTGTGGGCTTCCTGCCAAGCTGGGAGGCAAGGCTGTGCTTGACTTCTGATGCTATAGCGAGTCAGATGAAATGGAGCTCTGCCCTTGGCCCTCGATTGTCCTCAGTGGCTTCCCTGGGAGCCACTGACTAGGTCAGTGCCTTAGGGGCATGGAGCTGTCACTTAGCTCTACTGCTCTCCGACTGTGTAACCTTGGATAGACAGATGAATCTGTCTGGCTTTAGTTTCTTCATCTGTCATGTGGATCTACCATTACCATCCAGCACTCAGAACTGTAGAGAGGATGTGGGGCACCTCAGCTAGTGACAGTTGCTGTCCTCGTCTCTCCAGCCAGGGTGGAACAGGTCAAGTTTGATGCTATGTCCATGCATGTACAGCCTCAAGTGGCTGCCCAGCAGAAGATGGTGGATGACGGGAGTGGGGAAGTACAGGTGAGTAAGGGAAGGAAAAGGTTGGTGAGAAGGGGGTAGTGAAACCTGGCCTGGACCTCATGCGGGACTGATTCTTGTCCCAGGTGTGGCGCATTGAGAACTTAGAGCTGGTGCCTGTGGATTCCAAGTGGCTGGGCCATTTCTATGGTGGAGACTGCTACCTGCTGCTCTACACCTACCTCATAGGAGAGAAGGAAAACTACTTGTTGTATATCTGGCAGGTGAGGTCCTGTCCATCCCACCTGCAGCACAGCTCCCCACCCCACCTGCAGCACAGCTGCCCAGCTCCCCACCCCACCTGCAGCACAGCTGCCCAGCTCCCCACCCCACCTGCAGCACAGCTGCCCAGCTCCCCACCCCACCTGCAGCACAGCTGCCCAGCTCCCCACCCCACCTGCAGCACAGCTGCCCAGCTCCCCACCCCACCTGCAGCACAGCTGCCCAGCTCCCCACCCCACCTGCAGCACAGCTGCCCAGCTCCCCATCCCACTCAGATGCCTGAGTGCAGGAAGTGTGATATTTTTCTGAGGATGAAGCAGGAAGAATAGAGAATGTTGGGGGTCAGGGGTGGGTTTGGGGTAAGCCAGGGCTGGGCTGGAAAACAGTTAGAGTTGGAGTTGGGGCCAGAAAGAATCACAGTCTATTGGGGTCAGGTTTCAGTATATGCTTGATGGGGGAGGTTATGGGTCCAGCCAGGCCAGATTTGGGGATGTAGCTTAGTTGCTGGAGTGCTTGCCTAACTAAGCCCTAGGTTCAGTCCTCAGCTTTACATTTAACTTAGTGTGGTGCCAAATACTTATAGCCCCAGCACTCAGGAGGTAGAGAAAGGAGGATCAGTATTTCAAGTTCAAGGTCATCCTAGTCTATATAGCACATTCCAGGCCAGCCTGGGATACATAAGACCCAGGAAAAAAAAAGCCAGGCATTGGTGGCACACATCTTTAATCCCAGCACTTGGGAAGCAGACACAGGTGGATCTCTAAATATGAGGTCAACTTGGTCTACAAAGCTCATTCTAGGACATCCAGGACTGTCCCATAGAAAAACCCTGTATTGAAAAACAAAATAAAAATGGATGAGGCCCAGTGCAATGGCACATGCTTTTAGTCTAAGCACTCCTGTGGCAGAGGCAGGTAGGTCTCTGAATTCCACGCTGTAGTGTTCTATGTAGCAAGCGCCAGGCCATCTAGCAATACACATTAAGACTCTGTCTCAAAAGAACAAAATTCTAAAAATTGGGTAGCCAGAGAGAAGGTTCAGTGGGTAAAGGGGCTTCCTGCTGAGTCTGATGCTGTGAACTCCATTCCTGGAACCCACATAGTGGGAAGAGAGTATGACTCCTGCCAAGTCTTTGGCTTCTAGACTTGTACCATGGCACATGCATTCCCTCTCTCTCTCCCTCCTCCCCTCCCTCCCTCTCCCTCCTCCTCCCCCCTTCCTCCCTTTCTCTCCCTCTCTCCTATTGTTTAGCTCTCAATGTCTTGCTGTCCTGGAACTTACTATATAGATCATGCTGGACTTGAACTCGAAGAGATTCGCCTGCCTTTGCTTCCTGAGTACTGGGATTAAAGGTGTACACCACCATGCCTAGCCCATACATGTAAACACACACATACATACTCTTAAACAGTGTAGTAAAATACTTAAAAATGGGTTGGGATGTAGTAGAGGCAGAAGGTAGGGTCAAGCTCAGGACCCCATCCCTCCTCCTTGCTCATTTCCAGGGCAGCCAGGCCAGCCAGGATGAAATTGCAGCCTCAGCTTATCAAGCCGTCATCCTGGACCAGAAGTACAATGATGAACCAGTGCAGATCCGGGTCACAATGGGCAAGGAGCCTCCTCACCTCATGTCAATCTTCAAGGGGCGCATGGTGGTTTATCAGGTATAGCTGCTGAACTCTGAGAGTGAGGCATCCAGGAGATGGGGAAGGGGTTGTATGGTGGGCATGAGGCTGGGCGAAGCTTGCTTTTCGTAGGAGTGGCCCCTTGTCATGTATAAACTTGGTGATAGAAACCAGTATGTGTGTTTTAGAACCACAGGGAAGGGGCCCTCACTGTGTACAAATGCTATTTACCCTTTTCACTGTCTGCTACATGAAAAAGGAATTTTTTTTTTGTGTGGGGGTGGCTATGTTTGCTGTACCTGCCCAACGAAATGATCCAGGCATCTCGTGCAGCTGTTTAAGCAGTAATCTGTTTATGGTGAACCTTCTAAGCACATAGTCTTTTGCAACTCAGGAAGTAAAGCGAGACATGACAAGAGAACACTTGTTGGGAGGGGACAGTTCTGTAGTGAGGTCCCAGCACGGCGTAGTTAAATGCCAGAGATGGGAGTTGACTTCAGTAAGTGGGAAGCAGGCAGAGAATTCATGGTGGGAAGAGCTTCAGAGGATGTCTAGACGTTTGGGGAAACCAGAGAGCTCTGCGAAGGTAGAGTTAGCATACAGGGGCACAGGAAGGCCTATGACCTCCGCCCTGAGGGCTTATGGAAGGAGAGGAAGAGATCACAAAGATAGTTTGTGTCTTCATTTCAAGTTTCATGGGCCTCGGGCCAGCAGAGGACCTGGGTTTGCCACAAAAGCAGTGAGTGAGTGAAGAACGGCTGAAACTTTTGAGCAGCAGAGAATCCAGATCAAAGCAGTTTTGGAGCTGGCTCTTCACGCTTTCCTCTCTGGGTGCACTTTGTGTCATCATGTCACCCTCACATACATCCCTGCCTTCCTGCCTTCCCCTTATGCCTGCAGGGAGGAACTTCCCGAGAGAACAACTTGGAGCCTGTGCCCTCCACAAGGCTGTTCCAGGTCCGGGGAACCAGTGCCAATAACACCAAGGCTTTTGAGGTTACAGCCCGGGCCGCCTCCCTCAACTCCAATGATGTCTTCATACTCAAGACTCCATCGTGCTGCTACCTGTGGTGTGGGAAGGTGTGTGAGAGACTACAGGCCTCTCTACTCATACCATCATGACACCATGACATGAAGCAGGTCCTAGGAACCCTCAGTCGCAGAACAGATTAGGGCAAAGCTGGGAGACTTCCAGATGACCAGGTCCCACTCAGCTCCACTGTGGTAGCCCAAGGGTCTTCATTGTGTAGCTCTGGTCTTGAGTTCTTGTCAGGATCAGCCTTTCTTGTTTCTTTCATATGAGGCATCCATCTGTTAGTACTCCCCTGTCTCAGCTCTCTCCTTGCCTTGTCCCTTGTGCTGTCTCTCTTACTCTGAATGGGGTGCATCCTCATCTTCTCTGCTACTCGTTAGATTGTTAAGGATGTGGGAGTGTGAGAGCTGTCCCTCATGGGTGTCCCATCCTGATCCAGAAGGACCCTCTCAGACCCAGGAGCTCCAGCAGAATACAGCAGGAGGGTGAGGAGGAGGGTGGCACCAAGGGTGGTCTTCCTTACAATAATGACCTCCCTCTTTCCCCAGGGATGTAGTGGCGATGAGCGGGAGATGGCCAAGATGGTTGCTGACACAATCTCTCGGACAGAGAAACAAGTAGTGGTGGAGGGGCAGGAGCCAGCTAACTTCTGGATGGCCCTGGGCGGGAAGGCGCCCTACTCCAGCACCAAGAGGTGACAGTCCAGCATCTCCTCCCACCCCAGAAGGGGCTGTGTGACAGGTTCCCTGGGTATCTGGGTGTGAGAAACATCCATGCTGCTCACTGTGCAATGCTTAGGGCTGGGCTTGAGCCTTTCTCTAGAAAGGGGGTGTTCAAGAAAGTAGGTCTGAGCTGGAGAAATGGCTCAGAGGTTAAGAGCACTGCCTGCTCTTGTAGAGGTCCTGAGTTCAATTCCCAGCAACCACATGGTGGCTCACAACTATCTGTAATGTGATATGGTACCCTCTTCTGGTGTGCAGGCACACATGCAGGCAGAACACTGGATAAATAACAAACATAAATAAATAAATGTTAGAAAGGAAGTAAGGAAGGAAGAAGGGAAGGAAGAGAGAAGAAAGAAAGAAAGAAAGAAAGAAAGAAAGAAAGAAAGGAGAACTATCCACTTGGAATTCAGAAAGAAAGTGCTGGAACCCAAGCCCTGCCCCTAGAGACTGACACAGGCCCCAAAATGCTGTGGGACATCAGCACAAGCCCTCTTCTGATGTTACTTTCTAAGGGGCATCCATGTTCTACAACCCTGTAGTTCAAAGGCAAAAGGCCTGTACTGTAGTTGCACTGAGTACAGAGAGACAGTGGGAAGATAGCAGGAAAAGCTTTCTCCAGGACTGTGGATGAGCTCCTGGAAGGCACGTCCAGAAAAGCAGTGGGGATTTGTCTCGAAGCACTATTGAAATAAGAGGGGACCCTTTTGCCAGCTGTCAGACAGGACTTGGGGAGATGGCCGTTCCATGTAAGCGTCCTTCAGCTCTTCAGTCCCTGTGTTTCTCATGTCCCCATCCTGCTTCTGCCCACCCTACAGGCTGCAGGAGGAAAACCAAGTCATGACCCCTCGGCTTTTTGAATGCTCCAACCAGACTGGGCGCTTTTTGGCCACAGAGATCTTTGACTTCACTCAGGATGACCTGGAAGAGGATGATGTGTTCCTGTTGGATGTCTGGGACCAGGTAGGGCGAGAGGTCTGGGAACTATCTTTCCCCACCTTGACCAAGAGCACCAAGAGACCCCAGTGGCTATAGGGTAGGAACATCAAGGTCTGGGAGCCTCTATTCTTCCTCCTTCTGAAGAGGGAGAAAGAGAGGGGCATGCCCTGATCGCCCCTCAACTTCATTATTTCCTGTGGAAGGAAGCAGGAAAGTTGTCAGGCACCTTGGGCTCTAGGGAAGCTGAGTGCCACATAGCCACAGACTGTCTAAGGAGCAGCACCTGGCCAATCTCATTTTCTAGATGTAAAGTCACAGCCCAAACAGGCCTTGCTTAAGGTTATTAGCTCAATAATGACAGGTTTTCCCAGCTGGACATCAGAGATGAGCCAAGGCAGAGCCTGTGGGCATGGGGAATGGCCATGCTGCTCACCATGCAGGAAGGGCTGAGGGACCTCGGGGCTCTCCACAGGTCTTCTTCTGGATAGGAAAGTATGCCAAAGAGGAAGAGAAGAAGGCTGCTGCCGTCACTGTACAGGAATACCTCAAGACCCACCCTGGAAACCGAGACCCCGAGACCCCTATCATTGTGGTGAAACAGGGACATGAGCCCCCCACTTTCACAGGCTGGTTCCTGGCTTGGGATCCCTTCAAGTGGACTGTGAGTAGCCCAGCCAGTTCTCATGGCTCAGCATACCCTCCCTCCATGGCACATACTGGTCAGGGATGATGGTACAAGCCTGTCATCCCAGTGTTTGGGAGGCAAAGGCTGGAAGATCAGAAGTTTAAAACCATCCTTGGCTGCATGGCAAGTTGGGGGACAGCCTGAGCTAGAGACCCTGTCTTAACAACTTACCGGCAAAACAAAATGCCTAGCAGTTGCAGGCACAGTGGATGAGGCATGCCTGTGTTTCTAGCAACTGAAAACAGGAGTAGGAGGGTTTCAAGTTCAAAACCAGTCTGGATGACATAGCAAAGACCAAAACAAGCAAAACAAAAAGGTTGTGGGTATAGCTTAGTGGCAGAGTACTTGCCTCACATGCACAAAGCCCTTGCAGCATGCACACATGGTGTGTGTGAGTGTGTGTGTGTGTGCGTGTGCGAGAGAGTGTATGCATGTGTGTGTGCAGGGGCAGGCGTAGGTAGTGTCCTGCTTTTGTGTTATACAAAGCTATGGGAAATTGATTAGAGATACAAAGCTATGGGAAATTGATTAGAGGTAAACAAAATTCAAGATTCAGTTCTTCACAGGGTCACATATGTACACTTACTGAGGAACAGGGCATCAGGTCTCCAGAGGCACCTGCTCCTCCCAACCCCCCACACCTGCCCTAAGGCTTGTGTTTTTAATTCCTAGAAACAATGATTTAGGGGCAGAGAGATTAATTTCCTCAAATCTGCTGCCCCCTCTCCACTGCTTTTTCTTATCTCTTGACTGTTGTTGATTGATTGGCTGTTTCATCTTCAGGATTGATCAAACAAGTCTCCTCCCACCGTGTGTGTGTGTGTGTGTGTGTGTGTGTGTGTGTGTGGTGTGTTGTGTGTGTGATAGCTGTGCCTGTACATATAACCACACGTGTATGCATGCACTCAGAGGCCCGAGGTTCATATCAAGTGTCTTCCTAGATCATTCTTTACTTTATCGACTGAGGTAGGGTTTCCTTCTGAACTCAGAGATCACAGGTTATCTAGTGTAGCTGGCCAGTTTAGCCCCTTGGGTGGGGTTGAGGGGCTCCCCTCTCTCTACTTCCTGAGAGGCTAAGAGGCTGTGGTTACATACAGGCAAGCTGTTTTATGTGAGAGTTGGGCATCTGAACCCCATTCTTCACAATTGGAAGGCAAGCACCTTTATGCACTGAGCCATCTCCCAGCCTCAGATTAAGCAAATTTTAAAGCAGCCGTGTGGATTCCTGGCCTCACAGTCACTCCCCTACCCTAACCCAACTGTCAAGATGGGCCTTCCTTGACCTCATTCATTCATTCTCTCAGCAAACACAATTCACTCAGGGAGGTCTGGGTCCTAGGCTTCAGGTCTTGTATATGAGGAGACTCCGAAAACTCTTCCCCCCTCCCCTGTCCACTGCTGGGGCTCTCCTTAAGTGCCCCAGGTCTCCTGAGTTTCTCCGAGCCCATGCTGAGTAGGCAGGATGTCAGTAATGTCTGTGGCTGGATCCCTTATGAAAGGGATCAAGAAAGCACATATTCTTCATTCCCTTGTCCAGCTGAGCAAGGACCACTGAACCACCCTGCCCTTTTCTGATGTTACCCGCTTTGGCCTTATTCTCTTATTCTCTCCATCATCATTAGGGACCCACCTTGCTTATTCACTCACTCTGAGCCACCTTCTGCCCTCTCCCAACCTAGTCCTAGATCGGCCTTCTTCCACCCTTTAATTCCTCTGCTGAGATGGGGGTCTGATCTGTTGTTTACTCTATTTGCAGAATGTCAAATCCTATGATGACCTGAAGGCAGAGCTTGGAAACTCTGGGGACTGGGGCCATCTTGCTGATGTGAGTATGGGAGCCGCATGGCCGGCTCCAAATGGCCTGGAGGTGGCCATACCCATGGGACTGAGAATGCTGAGAGAAGCCATCAGCCTCTTGTATCCCACCACCATTTGCTTTCCGTTCCTATGGAAGTCCTTGCTGTGTACACCCATTCTCTCCATTTCCCACTGAAATGGCCTCTTTTTTAATTTTTAACCACCCATGAGATAGCATGTTAAATGCAGATCATTCCCCCCCCCCCCTGTAGTGATGTATGACTATAGTTGCAGAACTCAGGAGGCTGAGGCAGGAGGACTATGTAGAAATACCCAGTCTCCAAACAAACAAACAGAATCACTTGGAAACAAAATTAGCAAATTCCAAGGCTTTATTCCAAAATATTTTGAGTTGCTTCCAGGAGTATGGACGCTTTTGCTTGTTCACGTGTGTACATGTGCACGTGTGCATGTGTTCACATGTATGTGGGGATCAGAGGCTGATGTGTCTTCCCTGACGGCTCTCTACTTTATTTACTGAGTCAGTCTCTTGCAAACCCAGACCTCTCCAGTTCAGCTGGTCTAGGAGCTGACTTGCCTCTGGGATCCCTTGTCTTTGCTTCTGGAGTATGCTGTTACGGGTGGACTGCCAGCCACTGTGCCTGACTTTTATGTGGGTGCCAGGGACCCAAACTCCAGTTCTTCTTTTTTTAATTATTATTTATTTATTTTTATTACATATATAGTGTCCTGTGTGCATATCTACCTACACACCAGAAGAGGGTACCAGATCTCATAATAGATGGTTGTGAGCCACCATGTGGTTGCTGGGGATTGAACTCAGGACCCCTGGAAGAGCAGCCAGTGCTCTTAACCTCTGAGGCATCTCTCCAGCCCCCAAAGTCCAGCTCTTATGCTTGTATAGCAAGTGCTCTATCCATCAAGCCATCTCCTCAGCCCCAGCTTCCGCATGCTTTAAATGAAAGGCAAAGTGGACATGGCCTGCCTGCCCCCGGGGAGAGGTGACCTCTGTAGACACCGTTACCCTTGGGAGCGCTTCCCCAGGCAGAATGGTTGTGACTCTTCCAGTCTTAGCACTTATCAGAGGTGTGTTTGGCCTGTAAGCTTGGGATATGAACTCAAGCCTACCTTTGAGAAGGTCACAGGCCCACAGAAGAAACAAAGCAGGGGTTAGCTCCTTCACACATCAGAACCTGAGAGCAACTTCTTTCAAGCACATGATGGTAATTAGGGAGGACATCCCCGCCCCCTCTAATCACAAGTTGAGGACACTGTGGCACTTAGGTTACCCCTTCTGGTGGACAGTGCAGTGTTTAAAATGGAAGGCTAGGTCAAGGTGGAGTGAATTTATAGATGATAGTTTTACAACAGATATGAGGTAAAGGGTTATAAATGCCCAAGAGAGAGTACATGTCACACTCCAGGGGCGATGTGTGGGGGAGGCCATGGAGAAGTTAGTCATTGGTCAAATAGTCAGATGCAGGGCACTAGGCTGTTATAGGAGCTTCCGGGTCCAACCCAGGGAGATGTGTTTAATGTGGTTTACCGAGCGTGACTGTGTGTGTGTGTGTGTGTGTGTGTGTGTGTGTGTGTGTGTGTGTAACGGGACAGGGAGAACCAGGAGAGGACTCCTGAAGAAGGTGTCCTAGGATGAAGAGTATGGTGATGCAGGCTGCTGAAGTGTGTCCTCCTTCTTTCCTAGGAGGTCATGAGCCCCAAGGCAGATGCATTCACTGCCAGCACCAGCCTCATTTCTGGGCCCTTGCCCATCTTCCCCCTGGAGCAGCTGGTGAACAAGCCTTCGGAGGAGCTCCCTGAGGGTGTGGACCCCAGCAGGAAGGAGGTGAGTGGGGTACCCCCAGCAGGCGAGGCCAGTCCATTTATTGGAAAACCTAACTGAGCTCAGACTGGGCCCAGCAGAGGACTGGTGCTCAGGGTTCCTGGGTGGGTACAGCACCTCCATGGCAGTGTATACCTCCTGGAACGGGGCAGAGTGGCCCAATTACTGCTCATTTGAGCCTGGGTGTTACCAGGTATGCCAAGGTGGGGTTGTGTGTGCATCAGGAGGTACACTGTGAGTCAGAGGTCACCTTCTGGAAGGTGACAGGAACCTGAGTTATGGGAGCAAAGAGAATTCCTCCTGGAGGAGCAGCAGTAACCGTGAGGGCAGGAGGTCCAGGGAGAGCACAGGATCTGGGGGCAAACACTGGTGGGGGGGGCGTGTGCCTTGGGGGACCTAGTGTAGCTGAAGCAGTGGAGGTCAGGTATTCATCTTTTAAAGTTTAAATTAAAATTGTATTTGTTTGAGATAGGGTCAAACTAAGTAGCCTTGGCTGAACTGAACTTGCTATGTAGGTCAAGCCGAGCTTGAACTTGCAGTGATCCTCCTGTCTCTGCCTATAGCATGCACTACTAAGTATGCTTTTCTTGCTTTTGTTATTTATTAGTTCATTAACTTATTTATTTATTTACTTATTTATTGGAGGCAGGGTCTCTCTTTGTCCTGCAACTCATTATATAGACCAGGCTGGCCTTGAACTTAGATCTTCTGCCTCTTGAGTGCTGGGATTAAAGGCATGCACCACCATGCTTGGTCTCTGTTTCTGTGATTTCAAAAAAGATTTTATTTTTAATAATTTGTGTGAGTGTGTGCTGGTTATGAGTGCGAATATGGGTGGCGGCTAGAGGCATGGGATGCCCTGGAGTTAGTCACCTGCGGTTGTGAGCTGCCTAGTGTGACTGCTGGGAACTGGAGGACCTGTGTCCTCTGTAAAAGCAGTATATTCTCTGATCACTCAATCATCTCTCTAGGCCCGCCCCTTTCGAGAAAGGGCTTCATGTAGCACTGACTAGCTTCAAACTTGCTATATAAAGGATGACTTTGAACTTCTAAACCTCTTACCTTCACTCCCCAAGTACAGGGATCAGGGGCTTTTGTCAATATGCCAGGACTCAGACTTCCATTTTAAGAAGCTCCTCTGGCTGCACCGTGAGGAATAGATTAACAGATGGCAAAGCACAGCCAGGACACCGCTAGGGAGAGACTCGCTGCTCAGGTGGAGAAGGGGGAACCTAAAGTGTGTGCTGGCTGCTGAAAGAGATGGCTTCGGATGTTGAGGAGGGAAAGCTGGTGACATACATTACTGCATCAGGACTATGAAGGAGGGAAAACTGTCATTCCCAAGATTCAAAACCCTGGACCAGTAAAGCTCAGAGTTTTTCTGTCACTTAAAGCAGTGGTTCTCAACCTTCCTAATGCTGTGACCCTTTAATACAGTTCCTCATGACATGGTGGCCCACAACCATAAAGTTATTTCGTTGCTACTTCATAACTGCAATTTGTTACTGTTCTAAATTGTAAATACCAAATATGAGACCCCCCCCAAAGTGGTTGAGAACCACTGATTTAAAGCCTCATCCAGGCTGCAGGGTGCTTGGGTAGGAAGGTAGTTCAGAGGACACTGGGGCTCCCAGTACAACAGTCTACCTGGTAATGGCAACAACAGGCCTCTGTGGCTGCTTGGGGTTGTCACGCCACACGGGCTGCAAGAAGAACTTGTCAAAAAGTAGTCTGGGAGGCTGTGGAGATAACTCAGAGGATAAAGCACCCGATGCACAGGGGTAATGACCTGAGCTCCAATCTTCAAAATGCAAGTAAAACTGGCTAGAGGTAGCATGTGCCTATGATGTCATTGCTCCTACATCATCACGATAGGTAGGAAGGTTAGGTAGGACTGACACCTGAGGTTGACCTCTATCACATGCACCTTCACAGGTGTGTGCTTGTGCTCACACACATACATGCACATACAGCATACAGAAAGCCATATTGTGAGCTGGCGTGGTGGCTTATACCTGCAACTCAAGCACTTAGGAGGCTGAAGCAGGAGGATCATCCTAAATTTGAAGCTAGCTTGGGCTGCTTTTTGCCTCAGGGGCCTCCATCATGCATGCTCCCCTGGCTTCTCCTATGAGGCTGTAGAAAGCAAGATGACACCTATGTCCTTACTATAGCTCTAGGACGTTCTCACTAGAGCCAGAAGCTTAGTTGATCTCTGACATACAGAAAAGTTTTAATACAGTGAGCATGATGGCACATACCTATAACCTCAGTGCTTGGGGCGCTGAGGCAGGAGGATCATTTCTTGTTTGAGCCTAGTCTGGGCTGTTTACTGAATTCAAGATCAGCTTGGGCTATACTATGAGACTCATATCTCTACCTACCATCCCATCTACAGTCAAGAAAACTATTCTAGGGCTGGGAAGATGACTCAGTCAGCAAGGTTGCTGTGAAATCCAAGGACCTGAGTTCAATCCCTGGTACCCACATCAAGTGTCATACATGGGACTGGAGAAATGGCATAGAGCACCAGAGGACCCAGGCATAGTTCCTAGCACCCACAAGGTGGTTGCCAATCACCCAGAATTCCAATTCCAGAGTATTTGATACCCTCTTCTAATTTTTGCAGGCACTGCATGAATGTGCATGTATACACATACAGGCAAAAAACACACAAATAAATCTAAAAGAAAAAAAAACCATTCATGCTTCTAATCCTAGCTCTGATGAAGTGGACACAGAAGGGACCGCTGGAGCTTGCTGGTTAGCCAGCCTAATGAGAAACTGTTTCAAAAAAACAAGGTAGATGGCTGCTAAGACTGTCCTCTGATTTCTCCACACATGCACCTGCGTGGACATGCACAGACACGCACAGACACGAATAGACACCCGCACAGACACCCACACGCACACGTACAGACGTACACAGAGACACACATGCACACACGCATGCACACGCACGCACACATAGGCATATACACACGCACACACACAGGCACGCGCGCACACACACACAGGCACAGACACACACACACACACACACACACACACACACACACTAGCTAATTACACAGTCAGAAATAGGGTAACAGCAAGCTGGGGTGGGGACCAGGTCTTGAGTGCTAGTACACGTACTTTGTGAGAAGGATTTCTGAGGGGGTGGGACAGCATGCTCCTGAACAGGGAGCTGACAGACTGAAAGGGAGGCTAATGCTGAAGAGGACAGCATCAGTATAGCCCAAGAAGACTCAGATTATTTAACACCAGCCTCAGTAGCTGATTATTTTTTAAGATTTTTTTTTAATAGACAGGGCCTTGTTACATAGCCCAGGTTGGCCTCAAACTCAGAGATCCACTTGCTTTTGCCTCCCAAGTGCTAGGATAAAGTTTTGTTGTTTTGTTTTTTAGATTAACATTTTTAAAGATATTTTATGTGTTTGTTTGGTCTGTATGTTTGTATGCACACCACATGTATGCCTTTGTCTGCAGAGGTCAGACAGAAGGCATCAGATCCCCTGAATTAGCTATCGATGGTTGTGAACCATCATGTGGGTGACAGGATACAAACGTGTGTCCTCTGAAAGATCAGCAAGTGTTCTTAACCTCTGAACCTTCTCTCTAGCCCTTGGGGTTTTTTTTTTTGAGACAGAGTTTCTCTATATAGCTCTGGCTGTCCTGGAACGCGCTCCATAGACCACGCTGGCCTCAAACTTAGAGGTGCGCCTGCCTCTGCTTCCAAACTGCTAAGATTAAACGCTTGCACCACCAGGCACAATTTTTTTTTTTTTTTTTTTTTAAATCATGGATATACTATGGCTCTTGTTGAGAAAGGGGAGAGTAAAGTTTCAGACTTTTTTGGGTGGTGGTGGTGCATGCCTTTAATCCCAGCACTCGGGAGGCAAAGGCAGGTGGATCTTTGTGAGTTGAGGCTAGCCTGGTCTACAGAGCAAGTTCCAGGACAGCTAAGGCAACACAGAGAAACCATGCTTAGAAAAACCAAAAGATTTCAGACCTTTTTGGCTCCTCCAAACTCTGCAGGTGAGCCATCAGCAAGAGTGGGGTGGTGGATCTCCAAGAAGGCAGCAACAACAGGGTAAGGGAGGTGCTGACGAATCAGCCTCAAGGAGGCAGATATGGGCATGAGTGAGACTGGAAATCAGCTGGCAGGATGCAGAGATCAAGAGCTGAACCCATGAAAGATACAAGTTCACTGGGATGGGCAGTCCCTGCTATCCAGCTGGGGTCGGAGTCCAGCAGTCTTGACACAGCTCAGAAGTCAACCTCACTGGGTCAGTCTGGAGGGTACTGTGGATCCATGTGCAGACTCAGTCTTAGCAACTGTAGCTGTGAACAAAAGGGATTCCAGTAACAGACTTGGCATCCAGCAGCTGTTCCTACGCACCAATACCCTTATTTACTCCATCCCAAAACAAGGTGCTCTACCGCCCTACCCGGGGACTGGGAAGGCTCCAGTGGAGAAAACGGTCAGCCTGGGAGGCAAGCCTAATGGCAGGGTAGGGAACGGGGGATGCCACACCCACCTGAGCTTGAAACCCATCTCCAGTGTTTGGTAAGAAGCCGCTCAGTGCAGCCACTCTGGGAGTCAGAGAAATGTCCCCAAGGGCAACTGTACTTCAGGAGAGCAGCCAAAGACTTAAACTATTAAAGGAGGCCTAGCACATAATAAGCAAGTGCTGGATTACAGAGCTCCCCTGCCTCTGCCTTCCAAGCTCTGGGTTACAGGTGTGTGCCACCATGTCATTTCCCCTAGCCTTTTAAACTTTAACTTGCTAATTTTTACTGTTTATCTTTAAAGATTTAATATTTATGTGTATGGGTGTTTTGCTTGAAAGCATGTCTGTGTACCGTGTGCACGTGGTACTCCTGGGCACCAGAAGAGAACATCAGACCTCCTGGAACTGGAGTTAAAGATAGTTGTGAGCCACCATGTGGGTGCTGAGAACTGAACCTGTGTTCTCTGCAAGACTAACAAGTGCTATGAACCAGTGAGTCATCTCTCCAGTCCCTTTCTATTATTTATTTATCTATCTGTTCATTCATTTGTAGACATATCTTACTATGCAGCCAAGGCTGGCCTGGAACTCAGGGACCTGCCTGTCTTTGGAGTGCTGGTGTTAAAGGCGTGTGCTACAATGCCAGATTGCCAACTTGGTTTTTTTGGGGTGGGAGATGGGGGAGGACAGGTTCTCACTATGCAGCCTTCCAAAAGAGCAGCACTTACTAGAGTGCTGAACCATCACTCCAGACCCAGTCAGTCTTAAAAGAGAACATTTGAGAGATGGTCTTGTTAGGCTGCTCAGGTTAGCCCTGAACTCAGTCTGTAACCCTTGAACTTCCCACCATCCAACCCCAGCTCTTCTGAGTACACCACCACCGGTTCACCAGTTCTAGCCCCTGCTCCTGTCAATGCCTAGGGAAGCAGAGATGAGGACTGAGGGGCCCCTACCTTATGACCACTTTAATCTGGCTCTTATGTGTGTCTGGTGGGTAGTTAGCTGCCTTAAACAGCACAGCCATGTTCCTACCATCTCAGAGCTCAGGGATAAAGGTCACTTCAGAGTTTCCTCTTACATCTTAAAATATCATGTTTATATGGGTGGGTAGTGACTCCCAGTGGTTACTTCAAGCTAGGAGCAAAGTTCATTGTGCTATGGAATCATCAGGGTCACTCACAGGATGAGCTGGTCGGGGTCATTTATGCAAGTATGTTACTAGGCAGAACTGGATTCTGCATTTGTCCTTTGTAGCTTCTTCTCTTACACTGCTTCCCCCCTCAGGCCTGCTTTCTACAGCTATGATTCTCAGCATCCCTAATCAAAAACCTTTCCTACAAAATAACTAGCCGACATGTTCAAGGAGATGGAAGGCTGGTGGGCTGTAACATGTCTTTAGTCAGGAATCTGAACTAAGAGGGAGGAAGCCCCATGGCATGCTGACGTTCTGGTCACCTGCGAACAGAACAGAGTACCTGTGAGTCTAGGGAGGAAAGGTTCAGGCAACTGGCAAAGTCCCTGAAGCAGTTCCACTCAAGGCAGGAAGCCGGGTGATGGAGGTGAGGACTCCAGGAATCAGAGGACTATGGCTTTCTTGTTTCATCTGAAAAGTTTGTCACTTCTCTGTCTGCAGAGAAGATCCTGGGTTCAGACCCTCAGGGTACCCGAATACAAAGATGCTGCTGCTGTATAGAAAACAGCAGGATTTTCTGTATTTGCATGAGATACTCAAGTATCCTTCCATATACATTAAATCATCTCGATTTAAATTATTACAATGTAAATGCTCTGCAGTTATGCTGTGTTGTTCAGAGGTAATGGTAAAGTCTGCATCTGTTCTGTAGTTTTTCATCTGGCTAGTTTATTCATGCTTTTTTTTTTTTTTTTTTTTTTTTGGTGTGTGTGTCTTTGAAGGGCAAGCAAGGTTTTTATTGAGGATTAACAGCTCCCTGCAGAAAGGGGTGGAGTCCTGGGTTGCCCCCCCCCAGACTGTGTCTTTCCAAGTGCTATAGCAGTATGTAGTATGTTTGCCTGTTGGTTGCCTTGTTCATTAGGACCACAGCAAGCCCTACTTCTAAAGCAGGGTAGAAAGCTGGGAGGTGGTGGCCTAACCTTTAATCCTAGCACTCAGGAGGCAGCTGGATCTGTTAGATTGAGGCCAGATTGGTTTACGAAGCAAGTTCCAAACAGCCAGGGCTATTACACAGAGAAAGCCTGTCTTGGAAAAATAAAAATAAAAGAAACCAAAGCACAGGAGGACCAGGAGGGGAACAGACTTGCTAGAAGGGCCCTGAGCCCCATGACAGCATTGTTGGCTTGATTTATTCATGCTGGGGCAGACACTGCTTGCTTGCTTTTGGGTCCAGATTGGATCCACTATTGGTGAATCACATAATGCTTTTAAAAACAAAACAACAACAAAAAAACCAAACCAAACAAACAAAAAACAGGGTTTCTCTGTGTAGCTTTAGAGCCTGTCCTGGAACTTGGTCTGTAGACAGGGCTGGCCTTGAACTTGAAGATTCACCTATCTCTGCCTCCCAAGTGCTGGAATTAAAGGAATGTGCCACCACTGCCTGGCTAACTTTGTAAAATGTGTGTGTGTGTGTGTGTGTGTGTGTGTGTGTGTGTGTGTGTGTGTGTGTGCGCGCGCGCGCGCGCGCCACAGCACATATATATGCTGGCCAAAGGACAACTTCAGGGTGTCATTTTCTACTTCACCAGATGGGTTCCAGAATCAAATTCAGGTGCTTAGGCATAGCAAGCAAGCACCTTTACCCACTAAGCCACCTTGCCTGCTCTCACATAGCTTTTTTGAGTACTTACACATTTTTTACTTATGTGTGCGTATGAATGTATACGATGTGTATGCAGGTACCCAGAGGCCAGAAGGTGGTATAGAGTCCTCTAAAGCAATGGTCCTTTATCCTCCTAATGCTGCGACCCTTTAATAGTTTCTCATGTTGTGGTGACCCCAACTGTTATTTTCATTGCTACTTCCTAATTTTGCTGTTATGAATTGTAAATATCTGATATGTGACCCCCATGTTGAGAACTGCTGCCCTGGAGTTACAGATAGCCGTGACCTGTCCCATGTTGGTGCTGGGAACGAAATCCCTATCCTCTCTGGAAGATCAGGAATCTTTCTGAACAGCTGAGCCATCTATCCAACCCCTTGAATACTTTCCTTGTGAGACATTTTTTTTCCCCCAATAAATGGTGCACACCTTTAATCCCAGCACTTGGGAGGCAGACAGGTTGTTGAGTTTGAAGCCAGCCTGGTCTACATAGCCCGAATTCCAACACAACTAAGGCTGTTACAGAGAAACCCTGTCTCAAAAACAAACAAACATACATACATATATATATACATACATACCCTAGCCAGGTGTGGTGGTGCACACCTTTAATCTCACTACTCAGAAGGCAAGAGTTCTGGGTCAGCCAAGGCTATATAGTAAGATCCTATTTCAAAGAAACAAGTATCTTCTGTTTTGGGCTAATATAGCACTGGGTTGAGCCCAGCAGCATAAAAAAGGCCTGGCAGCACGTGCTTGTGACCTTGGTGCCTGGGAGTTAGGAACAGGTCTAGGAGCTCAAGGCCTGCCTTAGAGTTCAGGCCCCAGCCTGGATCACATGGCTTTAGAGTTGGAGTCTACAGATAACAGAAGCTCCTTAAACAAGCCCAGGTCTGAGGCCTGACCATCCAGCCATTTATTCACTTCCTTCTCTTTCCCTTTCCTGGCTCAGACAGTGTTAGCTTTTGTTTCTCATTTGTTTGATCATGTCACATCTGTATGAGTCATCCGAGCAAACCCGGGAGAAGACTGTGACCTTTTACCTTTGCCCTCTGGTCCTCTCCTAGGAGCACCTGTCCATTGAAGATTTCACTAAGGCCTTGGGGATGACTCCAGCTGCCTTCTCGGCTCTGCCTCGATGGAAGCAACAAAACCTCAAGAAAGAAAGAGGACTATTTTGACAAGCGTAATTCTGGCCGTGCAGCAGCCCCTTACCTGCCTGTGAGGGCTTTGTTCCACCATGTCTGGTTTTTGTGCTATGCCAGTTGAAAATGTCCAATTGTGTCTGTGAGACAGTGTGACAGTCCCTTCTGTTTACAACAGTGATGTATTCATTCCTTCAGAAAGATGCGTCCCCTAGAGCCTTGTGCTCGAGTTCTTTCTTAGAGAGCAGCTAAGCACTGCAGCTGCCATCAGCATGGGCATTTTCCCCAGCACTTTTCACTTGCAGCAGGGCAGCTGGAGTTTGGCAGTCTGACATCACTCCACCGGAAGGGCTTTCCTCACTGCCTTCCAGGGTGCTAACTTAGGGGACCCCTTCTTTGAAAGCTGGAGACCTAAAGGGAAGTCTGAGAGGCAGGTGTCATTTCACCCCTCCTTCATACCCTAATGGGACAAAGGAAAGCTTGGCTAAGGCCAGCTGGGTTTACATGCTGTTACCCAGAAGTCTCTGCAAAGCTTCAGACTCCTCAGATGACAACACCAGGAACATGGGTTTGCTACAAGAAGTCCAATCAGAAGCCAATAGAAGGTGATTTTCTCTTTAAAAAAATGGGTATTCAGTGTCCCCAGGAATGTGTCCCTTTAAAGAAATAAGTCAAACTAATGTAAGGTTAATAAAGGCTTTAATGTCTCACACATTCACTAAAATAACAACCCCCCCAAAAACAAATAAACAAAACTCTGTATAATTTAAAAAGGAAACAAAAACAAGGAAAAACCATATAGGATACAGAGGAACAGTTCTGCTAAAACACAGAGAAAGTGCCGTTCCCCATACACATCAATAATCGGAACCAGAAGTCACTGAACACAAAGAAGCCACCTCACATAGTGGCCAAAGCTGCCAGCACATCTGGGATCGGCTCAAACACAAAGCGCAGGAACCTCGCTTCTTCTGAAGGACCCCACCAAGAGCCAGGGAAGGGTGCGGAGGAGAGGGAAGGCAGCTAGGAGACAGGTGCACACCCACGGTGGGCCTCTCTCTTGCCCACTCTTACTCCAACAGACTGGTTCAGACCACCGCCCTTCTTCGTTCCTGCATCTGGCTTGACACACCTGGATTCTGACCCAGACCCTTATCTACCTTTCTGTCAGGCCTGAGGAACTATCTGTAACGTTTAAATTAAGTCCATTGTCACTAAAATGTTTATTCATTCAGGCACACCTAGAACTAAAACCTCCAAACCTTAGATACACAACACACATGGAAACAATTTACTAATCGTGTTGAAATGAAAGACTGCCTCAAATCTAGTAACCAAAGCAAATACAAAAGAGTCTATTTTGGTAATATAGAGAATAATCCTGTTACAAAACTCCCATGGCCAAGAAACTGTAGTTTCCCAATAAAATATGTATTTTCCAGATGGTAAGGCAGTAAAGACAGGATTTTAGGTAATGCATTAAAAAGATGTTAGAGGGTAGAAATCTGATTCGTATACATTTCCAAGGAGACAGTACTGCCACACAGGCAGAGGGGTGGACACAGCTGTTTTGCTTCTTTTCTAAAAGCGTCCCTATACATACAAGATTCACAAGTACTGAGATCTAGTTAAGAGATCTGCACATGCTTGTGTGGTCCAACCACGGCAATTACAATATAGGAGAAATTCGGAGTTCCTTTGCTGAGGTTCCCACTATTAGAGCCTTTTCCTTGGAGTTTTATGCTTTATCCAGAAGACAGAAAAATGTGTAGTTTAATGTTTGCACCTAGAGTTAACGTACTACACCTTAAAATGTAAATACATCTACACTTGTGCTGTGTCTGCTGCTGAGCTGTTTAGGTTAAGCCTGAACATAGAGAGTAAGCAACCAATTTGAAGTCAATAGAAAAAGAACAATTCATGGATTTACTTATTCTTCCTGCTGGGCCATAACCTATGAGTGTGTGTATACACATCTATCCCTATAAAACAAGAGTTCAGTGTCTCCATAGGCCTTCTTGGCTACTAAAACAAAACAAAACCAAAAAACAATATCCACACAGCTTAACTCCGCATAATACAGGACAAAAAAAAAAAGTTTATTTTCTCATCCAAAAAATGTTGGCTAAGATCAAAATATTGCATAGAGTACTAATTGCTATGAAATTACAGGTCAGTCATTTTAAAGTAATGTTGACATTTTACACAGAAGGTCATTATGCACACTTAAGGTGACTGACACTTCCGTTCTAATCACCTGTCCCTTCCTAGCCCAGCATGTTAACTGCTCTAACCCCCCCCCCCACCCCCCAGTTCTGGGATCAGTGTTAAAAAAAAAAAAAAAAGAAATATATTATTTACTCATAATCTTAAAATATACACAGCCAGCTTCGAACAACCAATACCCCTATCGATATAGTCTAGGTCATATTGCCATTTGGAGTCAAATTAAAGGAACGAAGGGAGAAGGGTTAGAAGGCTGACAAGGCCATAGAATGGACAGAATGTAAAATTCAAGTCCTAAAGTTGTAAGTAGTAACATATTTTCAACTACCAAGTCTTACCCAAAATATGAAGGTCAAACCAATCTGGTTCTGTGTCAAGTGCACTTCTACACCAACTCATACATAAACCCAGGCTCAGGGTATTATTTCTATTTTCCTCCAGGCCTCACAGCAAATCTAATTATTTCAACAGCTCAAAGTTCTTCAGGGCAAAGATGGGAGACGCCATGCTAAAGCACACAATTACTACTTCACTTGAGATAACCAGTCACTTTCAAGCAAAACAGGTATCTACCTGTGCCACTTTGGAACATTCACTACAGTGAGTGCAAGAGATGGTAGGAGTCAAAGTGCTTATCAGTAGTAGTCAAACAGAAGCACCAAGGCCATTACACCTCAATGATTCAGACCTTTAGAGGAAGCGACTATGTAAGAATGCACCCAGGTTCCAAGAGACTGGCTGGAGCTCCCTGAATACAATCTTCCAGAAAAGACGTCGCAGAAAAGCGATGGGTTTTGATATCCCTGGAAAATCTGACACACCCCAGAATGCAGAGTAATCTTCCCATTAGTAATAAAAGCAAGAAATAGGGAAGGAAATGAATGCAGGCTTCATTTTGCTAGTCTGTGCAATCCGAATATCCCTTGGGCTGACAATCCCTCAGGCTCATTCTTTTCAGGCAAGTGATGCTGGCTAAGTGACTTACGCAGCACTTGCTGCTGCACCCTCACTTGGTCTTAACTCAAGAGCACCTAAAAAGTAAGAGATGTACTGTGCACCTTTGGTAGCTTCTGGAATTACCTACAATATCCTCCTAATTCTCACCCCACTGCTTGCAACAGTGTTCAGCATTATAATCCAGTCTGCACTATAAAAAGCAGCATGCCTCTTGTTTCTCCCTGCCCTGAGCATCCCTGTCAAGGGAGCCCCAGTTGAAGCAATACTGCATTTGAACCTTTTATAACGGAGGTTTTAATCCATTGGGGTTATGCCTGCTCCATGGGCAAACAATACAGAAGAAAATATAAGCTTCTAGTTTTACCACAGAACAATATGGAAGGAGTATGAAGAACACATTATGTGGAGGCATCTGAGAGAAAATGCCAAGTGCATATGATAAATAGCAAGTGTGGGACTGAAAGATTCTAAGCACCAACAATCAATTTTTTTTTTGAACCTGCATAAAAGCAGCATTAGAGTCATATAATCAAAAGAAAAATAAAGCTCAAATCAGGCTACAGAAATGCCTCTTACACGGAAAATAAACTGTTAATGTAACTGGAATCCCAGTGAACTTTACTCATAAGAAACACATGAAAGGTTGGACTTGAGTGAAGCCACTCAAAAAGCAAAAGTTAAAAGCCAAATGATATGTGCATCTTCACACCTTCCTCAGAGGAATGTGCATGGACACTGGTTTCTCCTCCAAACAGCTGTGGCATTCATTGTGAGCAGGCATATTACTTCTGGTGGCTTATCCTAGCTCTTTAAGGCTTCATTCATTCCATATGTGCGTGGATATGTACATATATATATTTACAACATGTGTTCCTAAGACAAAGAAAGAGTCACTCTTGTAGGAGAAAAAGGATAATCAGCTATAGATGAGACCAAGGTTTCCATAAAACAGCATGGAGCCTTGCACATGAATTTTGTCTTCTGGTTTGGCCCTGAGCTGTGTGTTGCTCCTGCATCAAGTAGAGTTGCAAACTCTCTCTGGGCAGAGGAAAGGTGTGTGGGTGGCAGTGGGAGAGGAGCGCAGTTCGTGTTGCCAGCCCAGCATCTGCTCTTCACGAGGCCTGACGGGCAGCTTTCCCCACTTCCATGCTAAGTGCCTCAGAGTTTTTCTCTGTCTCCAGCAACTCATCAAAGATTTCCCTTAAAATAAACAAAAAATAAACAATAAGAAGAGGCAAAGTATAGGCAAGGGGGAAAAACACCACAACAGGAAATGGATACAGATAAAACTTGCAGTCCTACTTGGCATGTAAATTCAATTTTTTTTTTTTTTTTAAAGCAGTTTACTTGTTTGAGTATCATAACCCTGGAAGCTGATTTCCGAGAGTGCCAGCCGTTGGCGATGGTAAAAATCCTGTGTAGTTCCCATTCACATGTAATCAGACCTCACTGACAACTGGAAGATCAACCTATGACAAGATAGGTCCTATCGCACAGAGCAAACTATTGTAAATATAATTCCCAGATAATCCTGTGAGATGGACAATGTTGAGTTATATAAAGTGATGGAAGCATCTCAGTTCCCAAGATGAGTCCAGGTAACTTCATCCTGTCCTTCTACCTGTTGGGTTGGTCTCTTACTTGTGCATGTAGAAGAAGATATAGCCACTCCGATCTCGGTCACTCTGCACAGTAGCCTCTTGGATTTTAGAGACTTCCAGATCATTGTATGTGAACCATGCCTGTTTCTTAATGTCATACACATCACTTATGTAGTGACCTGAAACAGACAAAATCTGAAATTAAGTTTTCTAAAACATATCACATTTTTCTTGGCTAGCAGAAGCTTGAGAAAGAGAAACCCTCATTATTCTCTGCCTCAGCAATATTTCTTTCTAAAATTCATCTGAAGGCTATGTACAGAGAACTTGGTGTGTGGTATTCTATCACAGAGTTACATTTCAGCTCTTGGCTATTTCAGACAGGGTCTCTTTAGCCAGCTCGGCTATCCTTGAACTCATCTATGTAGTTCACAAAGCCTTGGTTTTTTTTCTACCATGCTGCTTCTGCCTCTAAGTGTTTGGTACATTTCTATAACCATTGGGCAGAGACAGGAAGATCTCTGAGTTAGAGGTCAGCCTGGTCTACTGAGCAATCACTTTCCACTGTATTTACTGTGGGTGGTGTCTTATTGAACCCAGAGCTTTCACTAATCTAGCTATCTGGCTTTCTCTGGGGATCCCTTGAGTCTGCCTCCTTTGAAGATGGGCTTCTAGAGAGGCCACTGGATTTATGTGGGTGTTGAAATCCAAATTCTAGTTCTCATGCTTGGAAGGCAAGTACTTTATCCATTGAATCATTTTCCCAGGCCGAGACAACTTTATAATATGTATTTTCTCAGAGGAATTTTTATAATTTGTGAATAGAAAAGCCAAAACAGCCATACTGACTTGCATAACTCACAGACAGTATTTATTATAAGGATCATTTTTAAAGTTTTTCTGATCTTTTTATAGATGGGGTCTCATATAGGCCAGACTGGCCCTGAACTCCTGCTCTTTCTAACTCTACTCCATGAATGCTGGGATCACAGATGTGTACCCAACTTTCCAGTTTATGCAGTGGAGGAGATACAACCTAGGATTTCCTGCATATATCAGGCAAACACATTATCAATTACATCCTTAGCCTCTGAAATTTTTCTTAATGTAGCCAACCTACACCTAACAAAGATAGGCAAGTGACAATAAGATGGGCAAGAGGGCTACTTTGTTAACAAATGCTGACATCATGATGTCCACTTACCTGAGGACGAGGTGCTCCCAATGTGACTCACAACACTGATGAGCCGGTAGGAGTGAGGAAGAGCTCCCGTCTGAAAACACAAGTGGGCACAACTCAAGAAGAGTAAAATACTAAATTTAAATATATTAATCAAAGGTGATATAACCTTCAGTGCATAGTGTAGTAACAAACTTTAATGGTTACAAATTTTAAAAACCTTAGTGTATGAATTTAAAAGAAAGCAATATACTTGGGACTGGGGAGATGGTTCAGCAGTCAAGAGTACTTCTTATACTTACAGAGGACTGAAGTTCAGTTCCCAGCACCCACATAGGCACCACAACTGCCTATAAAACTACAGTTCCAGGGATCTGAGACCCTCATCAGGCCTTCACAGAACACACACACACACACACACACACACACACACACACACACACACACACACACACACACACACACACCCAACCATACAAAAATAAACCTTCAAAAAAAGTATTAATTATTCACTGTAACATTCTAATCATGAAGCTAAAATATATCCAATAAGAATGAAATGACTGGTGGTATATCAAGTATGTATATTATTCAGCTTTATAGAAAAATCTTCTCTGTTAGCAACATCATTAGCTTGTTTTTCAAATTCACAAGAATGCACATAGTAACTACAGCCCTACAGAGAGTTATGATTAGTTACATACTGAACACCAGAAAGGAACACTGCTATGTTACTGCAATAATTATGGATAGATTCCTATATTTTTAAATACTGTATTAAAGTACTGTTAAAAAAAGAAGTATTCATATACTGTAGACTTCACAATAAAGTCACTGAATACAGTTATAATTAAATAAAGAACCATTAACATGCTCATAAATTTTGATGAAGTAGTTTACTTCGGGGAGTTTATCTTAAGATGGAAACTCAAAATGTGGAACACTATAATCACAGTTGCTGAACACAGTATTATAATAAAAACTGAAGTTGTATGGGGAAGCATGCCTGTAACCCCAGGACTCAGAAGGGTCTGAATTCTAGGCTAGCTTCACTATATATAGCAAGACCCTGTCTCAAAATACAAAATTCCAACACTTGGGAGGTAGAGGTACTAGGATCAGGTCATTTTAGGTTACATAACTGGTTCTCGGTCAGTCTGAGCTAAAGGAGACTTCATTCAAAAGGTAAAACAAAACAAAACAAACATTGTAAATAATCTTTTTTTGCTTTGAACTCTTCTTGGTGGATCTTCTTGTCTCAGTCTTCCAAGGGCTGAGGTTATAGGCATAAACTACTATGTCCAGCTAATCATCTTTAAGAAATGGAATAAACTTTGCTTAAGTTGTAATATTTTAAAGCACATGTGAAGGTGGGAATGACAAAATAATGTATTAATAGTTGTGTGTTAGAAGATTAGAATCCCAAGTAATATTTTATGGGAAAAGCAATCTTTTAAGAAAAGAGAATTCCAGACACGGTGGTGACACACACCTTTAATCCCAGTGCTTGGGAGGCACAGGCAAACAAATTTCTGAGTTCAAGGCCAGCCTGGTCTATAGAGTGAGTTTCAGGACAGCCAGACTGTTAAAGATACTAATGTGCTCACCATTACAGAATCAACCCCACAGTTTTCACTAAATATAAAGATAGTTTCTTGGCAGAATTAAAGGTAATTTGATATATTTATGTCTTCATTTATATGGACATACATACTTTTATCTAACAACATAAAACAGCCAGGATGTATTTGTTTTGTTTCAAGGAAGGAAGAGAAAAGATAAGGAAGGGAAGGTGCTCTGACAGCAGCTGAGGGGGTAGCACTGAAGTTGTGCTACACTGAAGGAGAAGGACCCTGGCCGTCACCGACCATACCTCAGCATTTCTTTTCAGCTCCTCGGCTTCAGCTTCTGTGTACTCCATATCAAAAACATCCTCATTTCCAGAGTCCTCATCGGAGCCCAGGGAATCCAGAAAAGAGTTGTTAAACTCTGGAGAACAGGAAGAAGGGTCTTGTAAACATTCTTAGAATAGACATAAGATGGCTGGGAAGAAAAACAGCCCAAGACAGGGCTAGACATGAGCCTGCCCATCTGTAATGCTAACACTGGGAAGATGGAAGTGTGAGGATAGTTGAGTCTGAGGACACTACAGACTATAAAACAAGAACATGTCTCAAAAAGCTAAAGCCAAAACAAATCAAAAACCCATCTTGGGTACTCACCTCATCATCCTAAGAAAACAAGATATTTTATTAACAGGGTTCCAATTAACTTGGGCACCCTAGGAAGTAAGTGCATACATAGGCATCTATGGGAGAAGTGTCCCTTTTCTTGTTTTCTGTATGTCCATGTGTGTTCAGTTGAGTGTGCACTGTGTATGGAGGTAGAAATTAATCTCTGGGGTTGTTCCTTAGAAGCCTTCTACCCGTTAAAGAAAAAAAAAAAAATAACTATGTATAGGGATTTTGTTTAGATGTATCATTTGTGCACCACATGCATGCCTAAGCGTCCTCAGAGGCTAGAAGTAGGTGACAGATTTCCTGGAATTAGAGTCACACATGGTTGCAAACTGCCATCTGGGTGCTGGTAATTGAACCTGGATCCTCTGGAAGAAAAACCAGTGTTCTTAAGCACTGAGCCATCTCTCTAACACTTCTACCTGGATTTCTTAAAGACTAGGTGTCTCACAGGCTCTGATGAGACTATGTGTACCTCCCAGGCACTATGATTAAGAGTATGCTTTACCTAACTTACCAGAAGATGCTGGGGGGAAAGAACCCTGAGGGCTACAGTAACAACTGGTATGGCAAGATATGTACATGGGTGCAATGGTGGCATGAAGGTTATGGTGGTATCCAATTGCATTTTAACTGGACTTAAGGCCTACTGCACAGGAGGAAACTCATATCAGGTACTACAAATCTGACCAAGAACCAATGGCTGAGGAGCTTATAGTCACGGGGTAAACCTACCACTAATATTTTGCTAAATAGTCATAGTATCAAATGGTCCTTTAAATTTGTGTGCTCCTGGCAGTGATGGTAGCACATGCCTTTAATCCCAGCACTCGGGAGGCTGAGACAGTATGATTGATCTCTGGGAGTTTGAGGTCAGCCTGGTCTACAGTTCCAGGACAGGCTCCAAAAAGCTACACAGAGAAACCCTGTCTCAAAAGACAAAACAAAACAAAACAACAACAAAAGAAGTATTCAAAATGGCAACACAGCCAGGACAATAATGATTCCTTCTTTAGTGTGAAAAGTGAGCCTGAAATCTCTGAGAGCACATACTAGCAACAAGACATATAGAATTGAGTTATCTAACATATTGGGACATAACCACACCAAACAAAAAAACAGAAAAGCAGAAGGGTGACTAGCTATGCAGAGAAAGGGGGTCAGAAGGAGTGGGAGAGGAACGAAAGTAGATAATAGGGGCACATTTGATCAAAATGCATTATGTACATGAAAATGTCACAATGAAAACAATGTATGTTAATAAATAAAAAAAAATATGTTGTGCTCATTGATTAGTTCAGCTATCAATCCTATTCAGAGAACCTTCTGTGTACAACATACAGTGGTTAACATAGAAACTCACAACCAGTCAAAATGCAGAGTCTGAACTGTTCAGCCACAAATAGGAGACATTTATACCACACCACCAGCTCCTAAGGCTAAAGGACCACTACAGAAGAAGGGATGAAAAGACTAAGAGCCAAAGGTCATGAAGACTGGAGTGAAACAGTATATTTGGACAAGTCAGGCTGCTCTACTTACGAATTCACAGCAGCTATGATTGCTTGCCCAAGATCAAGTCAATCAACATTACAGCAGGGAGTGATGTGATGGTTTAAATGAGAATGGCAACCATAGGCTCATGCGTTTAAATACTTGGTGTCCCTAGTTGGTGAAACTGTTTGGTAAGATTTAGGAGGTGTGTCTCTAGGGGTAGGTTTTGAGACGCCATTCCCAGTGTGTTGCTTACTCTCAACTGTTCCTGCTGCCACGCCTTTGCTCCACCATCATGGATTCTAACACTGTGAAAGGCTTAGTCAAACTAAATGTTTTGTTTCTACTTATTTATTTGTTTGTTTTATAAGTCAAGGTTTCACTGTGTAGCTTTGGAGCCTGTCCTGGAACTAGCTCTTGTAGACCAGGCTGGCCTCAAATTTAGAGAGATCCTGTCTCTGCTTCCCAAGTGTTGGGATTAAAGCCATGCGCCACTGCTACCGCCACCACCACCCCACTTAAATGTTTCCTTTTATAAATAGCCTTGGTGATGGTATCTTATCACAATTACAGAAATGGAACTATGATAAGGGGAAGGGACTCATGGGGCACCACTGCTTGGATTTATGAAACGTTTATGGCTTCTTGGGGAGGGAGAATCAGTTTTTTTTAAAAAGGAGTATAGTCTCTGGTATGCTGATCACATTCTAGTGGATATCTCACACCCAGAAACATATGGGTAGTAACATCTGGACTTGATTGGTTATATAGAAAAACATGAAGTTGTGGGGGATGACTGCAGGGACATGGTAAATCAGGGAAGAATAAGGGGGAGGGATGGGACATGAATATGACTGAAACACAATGTTATAAAATTCTCCAAGAATAACTAGGAATATTATACTAAACAAATATATACTGCCACACCTTGGTTTTTAGGTGGGTACCAGGGATCAAACTCAGGCCCTCATGCTTATAAAGCAAGCAGGTCCCCAACTTTTCTTTGAAAATCATTTACAAGATAAAAGTATCTTGGGGCTGGAGAGATGACTCAGTCATCAAGAGCACTTACTGTACTTACATAGGACCCAGGTTCAGTTCCTAGTACCCACATGGCAACACACAACAGTCACTATCTCTAGTTTCTTTGACCTTCTCAGGCACACAAATACTGCAATACATATATGCAGGCAAAGTTTTCATACACATTTAAAAAATTATCTAGCCACAAGGAACGAATGAACTGAAAAATAATACATAATTCTACAGATAATCTAAGTTCACTTATTCCCCCAAAAGAGGGCAGACCAGACAGACTTCTAGCCCTAGCAACTCAGGAAGCAGAGCCAGACAGATTTCTATGTGTTCAAGGCCAACCTGGTCTACATAGAGAGTTTCAGGCTAGTCAGAGCTACATAATGAGACCCTATTTTAAAACCAAAACAATAAAAAGAGGCCATAGAAAAAAATAAAAAATCAGGTCTTGAAATATAATGCAAAGATGGAAATTCAACGTTAGCTCTTAAATTTCACCTAAAACACAAATTCAGTGTATCTTTTTTCACTTAACAATGTATTTTCTCTGGAATAAACCATCTTCATTAATTGTTCTACACAGAAATTTGTAACTAAGTAATTCTTTGTTATGACAAACTAAACATCATAACTGAGGGGCATTTAAAAGACAGGAACATCTAAGAATGGAAAGAAGTAGAAAACAAAACATACCACTTACCCTAACTCACAGTCTAAATCATGACAGAACTTTAGACTTTTATTCTTTGAAGAGGCTAAACAGTCTCTAGTTTAAGGGATGTGAAGCATGGATGAGGTCATGATAGATGCTAGTCTGCATACTGAATGAGGAAAGTGATTTACACCTTCAGTTTTGTTACTATATCTGGCTCTTAGAATGCTTTAGAACAAAGGTAAGAGATCTGAAAATTCCTCAGGAACTTGAAGAGCCACAAGAACTCAAAGTTGCCAGCCTGGGTTAGAGTGAGACTCAAAGTGGGTTTAAATTTGACCTATTTATGCGCTTATGGGTTCTAATCATCACTTTAGCTCCCTTGTTTTCATTATGAATAACAGTAGGGATTAGAGGATACAAAACAAGCTTCGAACCAGGACTATACAGACCAAACACATCAGACAGAGCAATCTAAAGCAATCAGTCTACGAAGGGAGAGAAATCATCAAGCCAATTAACTTTATTTATGGTCTCAGAGTTGAGATAGTACTTTAGTGAAACAAGTGAAAATAAAGCACCAAAGAAGAGACATAAAATATCTCTTGACAGTTAAACAGATGACAGAAACAAAAACACAGAAGAAATTTGGAGTTAGATAAGGCTGGAGAAGTTTCCCAGATAGCACAGGAAATGACAAAAACAGCCAGACTTAGAAGAGGAGAGGAAATCACAAGGGCTAGCCCAACTCCTAGATACAAAGTTTCAGAGAGAAAAGAGAACAAGGTATGGTGCTACAATGCTTGCAATTCCAGCATTTGGGATGGGGAGGCAGGAGGATTTCTCAAAAAAGAAATAGAGGGGTGGTTAACAAAAATGTCTAAGAATTAAAGGACAGAAATTTCTAGCTTATATTAAGTGTATAAAAGCTATGGGTGCAGTAGACCCGAAAGGAGGTACGGCAGAGACAAGTGGAGCTACAGCTTCAAGGATCAAACAAGGCAGGCAGGCTTCATACTTCAGAGACAGAACCATGAAAATGACATATCTGTCACTATCCAGTGGCATACAATTGGAGGGAGGGATATTTTTATGACTGTAAACTAAAATGCTTTATTCAATAAAAACATCAAGTAAATACTATGGTAAAATGAAAATTGTAAGGACTACAAAATATTTAAATCATGCCCTTCTTAAGAAAACTACTGGGGGAATGCTCTTCATCAAAACACACCTAGAACCAGACATGGTGATGCACCCCTTTAATCCTAGCACTCAGGAGGCAGAGGCAAGTAGATAACTGTGAGAGGGAGGCCAGTTTGGTTTACATTGAGTTCTAGGCCAGCCACAGCTTTATATGAAAGTTTTGTTGTGTAACAGTCCAGTCTGTCCTAGGACTCACTCTGTATACCAGGCTGGCCTCAAACTCACAGAGATCTGCCTGCCTCTGCCTCCCAGCACCACCACTGCCCGGCCAAAACACTGTCTTAAAAACAACAAAACTACAAAAACTACAAAACTACAAAAGTGAAACCAGGTGTTGTGGTACAGGACCCTATTCCTAGCACTTGGGAGTAGAAGTTTGAGGACCAGTTCAAGATCACACTTGCCTAGCTAGTGCAAGCCTACAAAAGATCTTGTCAAAAAAGCAAAAACAAACCCACTCCCAAAGCAGGGGGTCTTGTGAGATGGCTCAGTGAGTAAAGTGCTTGCTGCTAAGTTCAATGGTATGAGTTCAGTTCCCAGAACCCAAATGGCAGGACAGAACTGACTCCTGTCCTATAAGTCGTCATCTGATCTCCACATAAGCACTGCCGCAGTCCTTCACACTGCCTCCCTCAATTAAAAAAAAAAAAAAAAAAAAAAAAAAAAGCCAGGTTTGGTGGTTATGCCTTTAATCCAAATCTGGCAGAGGCAGGCAGATCTCTTATGAGTTTGAGACTAGTCTATCTACACAGTGAGATCTAATGGCCAGGACTCAGGAAGAAGGGGGCAGGGGAGAAACAGAGAATATGGTGGATGGGGAGTCCAGATTGCGGTAATGTAACCTGAGAGAGCCATCACTGGCACCAAAGTATTGAATACTTTTGTTTTCTTGAGATAGGGTCTCATCTAGGCCAGACTAGTCTCAAATTATCTATGGCGCTGATGATTAACCCTTGATTTTGGATCTTCCTGGCCCCATCTCCCAAGGACTGGAATTACAGGTGCAGACACCATGCCCAGCTTTCACAAAAGCAGAATGCCCGAGAAGCCTAGCTTTTTGTCTGTACCTTTGTCCTAACCACAGTGTTGGTAAATTCTGACTCTCTCCTCTGGACTCTGCTTTTCAGATCAGCCAGGATCACTCATTTCACACTACCTAACCAAGTATTCTATCTCCATCTGTTTCCAACAACTAGAGAAAAACCAAAGGCATTTTAGAAACTGAATTGAAGAGAAAGCCAAGTCTCTGTGACTAAAGATCTCTGTATACATCTAGTACCTGGTCCAGACAGCATGACTATGTGTGAACATCTAAGGATGTATACATATTTTTGGTGTATGGATATTACTCTGTCTTTCTGCACCATATCCCTATGAGATAGGATCTTTCTTACTGAACCTAGAGGTAGGCTGGCAGCAACTTCCAGGCTTCCTTCAGTTCTCATCTCTTCCCCTGACCCTGATACTAGAATTACAAGCACATGTGTGACCAGAGCCTCCCCCCCCCTTAGGGCTTTGTAGGCCAGGCTGGCCTTGAACTCAAGAGATCCATCTGCTTCTGCCTCCCTAGTGCTGGGATCAAAGGTGTGTGTCACTATTGCCAGCGAGGCCTGGCCTTTGTGTTTGTTTGTTTGTTTTTGAGACTGGGCTTCTCTGTGGTTTTGGAGGCTATCCTGGAACTAACCCTTTGTAGATCAAGCTGGTCTCAAACTCCCAGAGATCTGCTTGCCTCTGCCTCCCGTGCTAGAATTAAAGGTATGTGCTACCACCACCCGGCCTAGGCCTGGATTTTTTTTTTTTTTTTTTTTTTTTACATGGGTGCAGGAATTCAAACTCAAGTCTTCATGCTTGCACAGCAAGTTGTCTTACTCACTGAATTATCCTTGTTTGTCCACCCATTCTCCTCTGTGTCAATCTTATGCTACTGAGACCTCATTCTTGGCTGTCAACTGACTTCCCAAGAGTGAGATGTTAGAAAGTCATTTGGAGAACTGAAGCCACATATTCTTATTTGTAGAAATCTTAGAAATGGTAGTATACTTGCTGTTTTGTTTTAGATTAAAACAAAGGTTAAAAACATTACTTTGAAAAAACAACAACAAAAAACCCCCATTATTTTGATATTGATTCTAATAGTACAATAACTTAAAAATGTAAGTATATACTTTCTATATTTACTTGTTATATGTGTATGGATATTGCCTTCATGTATTTATGTGTACTAGGTGCATGCCTAGTACATCTACATCTGTTATCTACAGAAGTCAGAAGGGGATGCTGTTTCTGTGGAACTGGAGTTATGGATGGTTATGATATTATATGGGTGCTGAGAATCAAACCTGGAACCTCTGGAAGAGCAACTGGTTCTCTTAAACACTGTACTATCTCTCCAGCCCCAGTTATAAAAAATTCATATATAATATATAAACATATTTTATTTACTATAACATAAAACATACATTGATACATTGTTATATATACTATATTAGAATACCCCATGTAATATATAATCGTATAAATATAGTGTATGATTAATATATAATATATGCTTATTGTAAATATAATATAAAAATAAAGCTAAAGGAAATATTATAATAGTGATTTTTCTCAGAGAAAATGATACACAGGTAACTTCTAAAGCTCCTTCTCTGTACCTGGGAGTTGTTCAAATTTGTTACTATATTAAAAACAAACAATAGCAACAACAAAAAACCACAACACTTTAGGACTGGGGAATATAGCTCAGTTGACATAGTCTTTGCTTAACACACATAAGGTCCTGAACTTGATCCCCACTGCTGCGTACACCGGTCAGCGTTGTATGCCTGTAATCTCAGCACTCAGGAGGAAGGAGGATCAAGGCCATCCTTGGCTACACAGAGAGTTCCAAAGATAGGCTAAATAAGACTTTGTCTTAAAATGTTTAAAATGTCGTCTATATATTAATATGCTTTTCCATTAAAAAAAATGTAATTAAAGACAGGTGGTGGTGCTGCACACCTTTAATCCCAGGATGCAGAGGCAGGCAGATCTCTGAGTTCAAGGCCAGCCTGGTCTACAAAGTGAGATCCATGACAGCTAAAAATGTTACACAGAGAAACAACACCCCTGCAAAATACAAATGTAATTAAAATAATCTCCATACCTTGAAGACTTAACTCTGTAGCCCTTTTGAGGTCATCATCTTCTTTCTGTTCCCAAGCCTCCTAAAGAGATAAGAATAAAGCTAAGGTATTTAAGAGGTACTCCTTAGATACAACTAACTGATGAAGGGAAAACAAACTTCTCTGTGAGCATTTGCTCACTACATTTTCTCTAAAGATATTTGAATTATGACCTATGAGGAAGGTAGAGTAGAAGCTCATTTCCTTTTTTATCACTGTTCTCTTAAAAAACAAAAACAAATAAAAAACCCCACTCACTGGTCTCATGACTTTTCTGTAAGCATTCATTCTAGGAAATCTTACTAACTTTTGCTTGTTTTCCATTGCTAGGGATTGAACGCAGGATCATGCATAACACCAGGCAAGTGCTACATTAGCATGATTTGGATTATCTTAGCTCAGGCAATCATGAAAATAACACCTATAAGTCAAGTATCTTAGATGATGCAACAGGTCAAATCAACTAATATAAAGAGGTAAAAATTGAAGCTGGTGGTGGTACTCGCCTTTCATCCAATTACTTGAGAGGCAGAGGCAGAGGCAGGTAGGTCTCTGAGTTTGAGGCAATCCTGGTCTACAAAGTGAGTTCTAGGACAGTCTGGGATGTTATATAAAGAAATTGTGTCCCCCAAAACCAACCAACCAACCAACCAAACAAACAAACAAAAGTAAAAGTTGAGGATTCAGAGAGATGGCTCAGTGGACAAGACCACTTTTTGCTTGTCAGAGAACACAGCTTCAAGTCCCAGTGCCCACATGTTGGCTTACAACTACCTGTAATTTCCAGTTTACTCACACGAACAATTGATCCCTTCTGGCCTATATGGGCATCAGCCAGCCGCACAGTCCACATATATACATGCAGACAAAATATGCACAAACATAAAATAAGTCTTTAAAGTAAAAACTGAGAACTAGTGATACAGCCTAGAGTAGGCAATGCTGTTGTTTGACCCCCAGTACAACAAACACTGTCTACAGACTTCCTATATAATGAACTGAGAAATATTTTATTACCAAAACTAAAAATAACTAGATTTTAGAAATTTCTGAGGAATCTGTGGTCAAATAATTATAGAAAATATTAAAATAACCAAAAAAGTATACTGCCTTAATATAAATATCATAAAATCATAGTGAAGTACTTGTTGACAGCTTGCGGAATAAAGCTAACATGGAACAACCTTTAACATCCCATTTGCTTTAACATACATCAACTATAGCATATAACATGACTAATAATTTTTCAATAATAAAAAACCCTACTAAGTTAACTGTTTATTCAAACCCAAAGCAAGCTCAAAGAGTTTTATTTATATATTTATATATTTATTTTATTTATTTAAGTAACTAACTGTACATAAACAGCCAGGAGCAATGTCTGACACATTGCAACACCTGACATATTATTGTGACTTGATGTCTGGTAAGTGTGGAAGAGGTGACAGAAAGAGTCTTACTTGTTCTTGAAGGCTCTGAGCCAGTGCTTGCTGAAGCTCCTGCTCTTCTCTTTCACGCTCCATGTCATACTGCTGGAGCCAATCAACCTCTCCCTGAGAGCCTTCTGGAGTTTTGTTTTCTTTATTCTCATCACAGTCTTTTGTTATCTCAGCAAAACGAGCAGGATCTGAAGCAAAACATTATTTTGGGAAAATGAAACACCTGAATTTTATGAACTCTAGTGACGCCTACCGTTGAGAGAGTTACCCTGCCCTCATTTAACACTTTAGGTTTAGGGTCTAGGGTAGCTCAGGCAGGGCTAGAACGCACTATGTAGCTGAGATGACCTGGACTCTGACTTCCCACCTCCACCTCCTTGCTGGTACTGATATGTACCATCATGCTTGGCTTTATGAGGTGCTAGCAATTAAAGCCAGGGATCTGTGCATGGTAGGAATGCCTGCTACAAACAAGCTATAGTCCTAGCCTTTACTTTGGGGGAATCAACAATTTCATCTTACCAAATCTGCATCAGGGTTTCTCAGCCTCAGCACTATTAATAATTGAACTGGGGTACAAATGAGGCCTTTGGGGAGTGGGAAATGGAGAGGAGAGTATGCTGTGAATTTTAGCAGGCTCTACCAGAGATAAGAGCTTTAACTGAATCACCTGACAGGAATTAAAGATCCCTCTCAATTATGGAAGCAGGAGTGCTAATGACAGAAGTCATCAGTTCATTCTACTGTTGTTTTGCCTCTCCCTCACCTAGCTGAGAGGACCTAAGGCAGGGTTGTTGTGCTTGATAGGAAAGCACTCTACCACTGAGCTAAATCCTTAACCCCAGTTCTCTCTATTGTGACAAGCAAAAATGAAAGACAATGTCAAATATTCCAGGATAGGGGAGAATGACTTCAATTTAGAAGCACAGTTAATATTGCTGAAAACAATTAATATGAACAAGTGATATTTATTAAACAGTGACTAATAAGAACAAGGAATACATAAGGGACACTTGCATTAGGAGGGAATAAATACCTCAAAAGAACCCCATCAGCTTTTTGTTTCTTGTTAAACTGAGGATGCACTAATTATTATTTTGCATGCACATAAAATAATTCAAAATTGAAGAGGCTCTGACTCCACAAATCTAGAAAATAATTTTGTGAGATCCCACCATGACTTCCATTTCTAAACCCAAGGGCTTGGATTATTTAGAAGCCACATGTCAGTAAAGGCTCTGGAACCAAGTTTTGTGTAACAGACACTTATCTTGATGAAACCTACCTGGCTCAGTGATTGTTTTGGGTTTCTCAGTCTCTAAAGCATCTGGATTTTCAGGCATTTCTTGAACATCATCTTCTGCAAATCCAGTGTCAGGGCTGCTGGTTGGCTTATCGTCATCTTCATGGCTGAGCACGGGTGAAGCTTCTCTCCTACTTATCTCTAACACAGCTGCCAGCACCTCTTCCTCACTCATTCTGTCAAACCCTGAGTGCTCGGATTCCAACTTCCCAGGCTCTAATCTGCATAATTTCGAATCCTGAAGAAAAGAACTACTTTTACAAGAAGCCAAAGTGCCTATCAATATATGTCTACCAATACAGATGTCAATTAATATAGCTAATGTTGAACACCATATCTAATACACCCCAGACTGTAAGGTGGGAATTTGGAAGCTGGCTCACCAGTCAGGAGAACATATTACTCTTGCAGACGATCAAGTTCAGTTCTCAGTTCCTAAGTCTGGCTCTTTTCTGGATTTCCAGAGCAACCCGCAACCCAACATAATTAAAAAAAAAAAATTAAATTTGTGTGCTACCATGCCTGGTTTATGTGCTCACACCCAGTTTTATGTATGCTAGGTAAGCACTTTACCAACTGAGCTACAACTCTAATAGTTTTTCTTGATTATGACAGGTACAGAGTACACCCTTTATAGAAAGGTGGAAGATAGACACTGCTATACTAAAGTTACTCAAAACAGTAAGTCAATCGGGTATGGTGGTGCATGTTCATAACCCCCGCACTTAGGCAGAGGAAAGAAAACCGCTGTGAGTCCCAGGCCAGCCCGGGCTACAACATGAGATCCTGCCTCAAAAAAACAAAGACTAGTTTAAGTATTAAGTATTTTGGTTCAGATATACATGGGTTATAGTGTAAACATTCCCTACATATTCAATTTTAAATGCTGGCTGGTACTTTTTTTGTTGTTAAATTAAAGCAGTCTGATTATATAGTCTCGACTTGCCTAGAACTTAATACAGTAGATCTTACTGGTCCTGGAACTCACTATGTGGACCAGATTCAGACATCTACCGGCTTCTGCCTCCTGAGCATTAGGATTAAAGGCATACACCACCTAGCAATGTTGTCTAGTCTTAAATGAGAAAAATAAAAGCAACACAGGATTATGTAAATAAAAAAGTACATTTTCTGTGTAACTTTCATTCTAGAATTCCTGGCTTTCTTTTCATATTTAAAGGAAGCAACCACAAACTTACTTCAGCTTTACTGTAAGATAGGACAACTCAGAACACAAGTAACTACTATAGTTCTATAGAATGATGCACACACCTGGAGAAGCTTACTTTTTTAAAGTATAAATTATTAAGGATTATAACAGATGATGTAGTTGTGTCTTCATGATTATTATACTTATTATCATTTTCTCCTGTAAACAATAGCTATCAAAATTATCAAATAGATTAAACTTAGAATGTGGAAGTAGTTCTGAGTTTCTAATGTCACCCCACCCTTGCATGAGGAACTGGTGCTGGAACACAGAACCTCACACATGCTAGCCAAGTATTTCACCACTAGGCCAAATCTCTAGTAAAATTCATTTCTTTAAGACAGACAACTTTTTTCGGAGAGTGTCTTGCTATATAGACTAGGCAGGCCTTAAACCTAGAATCTGTGCTGGGACAAGTATGCACCACTTCACTCAGACAAAGACTGTTGCTTCTGTTTATAAGAAAAAGCAATCTCTAAAACTAGTGTCTTAACAGAGGCATTAAGTTTGTGATCAGTCTTGTTAATTTCTGAGGCATTTGTTTGGAGAAATGAACCATTACTGGTTTTTTGAAACAGGGTTTCTCTGTGGCTCTGGAGACTGTCCTGGAACTAGCTCTTGTAGACCAGGCTGGTCTTGAACTCACAGAGATCTATTGCCTCTGCCTCCCGAGTGCTGGGACAAAAGGCGTGCACCACCACCACCTGGCCCATTACTTACTTTTTCCACATCTTCCTGCTGCTGCTCATTGCCTGACATATCACACAGCCTCTGGCCGAGGGCCACAGACCGTCTTAGTTCATCCTCACTGTCAGAATCAAGGCATGAAGTAAAGGAGCTTTTGGATTTGAAGGTGAATTTCCTGTAATTATATATAAAAAAGGTCTTGTCTTTGGCTTTTTTTTGGGGGGGGGGTTGTTTTTAGTGCATAAACACCAAAACAAAAAGCTTTCCCATTATGGAAAATTATTTAACAGAGGAAAAATATGTATCAAAAGAAGTATACTTAGGTATTACTTTTGATGACCTCCATGGCTTAAAAATGTTTAGCTATTGTGTATCACCAGTAAACTTTGTACCTTTTTCTTCTAATGACCAATTCCAAATGTAGTTTGTAATTTTTTTATAAAGTAAGATTCTATTGAATCCATGAAAGCATAGGTTTTTTTTTTGTTTTTTTTTTTTTTGTATTGTTGTCCTTTTATAGTCCTAGCTATAAATCAGTATTTTTGACAAAAGTACACGAGGGCTAATTTTTGATCTTTTCAATTATGATCTATATACTTTAAAAAATGACAGCAATGATCCATTTATTTTATTATTTGGAGGTCAGACTTCTGGCAACCTTTCTATCTTCCAGAACAGACACTCCAAATTAAGGAGGGTGGGGGGAGAGCTTCTGAGAAGGCAGTTAGTTCCAAATCCCAACATAATAATAGGACATGAGGTATTTTCAATACTATAGCAATTAACATAAGGAATGAGATCTGTGAAATGAGGAGGGATAATCACACAGGGGAAGAAAAAACAAAGATCTGAAAGTTGTTTGATATAAAGGCATATAGTATCAATATTCAAAAACAGTGACACTGGATATGACAGTGAACATTTATATTGGCAGCACTAGGGAGGCTGAGGCAATAAAACTGAAGATTTGAGACCAGTCTGGGTTATATGTGAAGATTTTGTCTGAAGATGAAACACAAAACTGTAAACAAAACCCAGTGCAGCACTGATATTAAAAAGTGGATTCATTTTTCCTCTGTAAAAAGATTTTGTACATACATGCGTGTATATCTATGTGTCAGTATGCCATATGTCTGGACACAACACATGTGTGAAAATGCCCAAGGCCTTTAGAAGAGAGTTCCAGATCCCTGGTTGCCATCTGACATGGATGCTGGAATCTGAACTTCAATGCTCTGAAAGAGCAGCAAGTGCTTTTAGCTACTGCGTCATCCTTCCAGCCCCATATAATTTAAATCATTAAGAAATATATAACTGCCACAAGATGTGTAAGAATAGCATAATAAGCATGGGAGGTGACGCATGCCTTTAATATCAGCACTTGGGAGGCAGACATATGGAGAGTTGTAGCCAGCCTAGTCTACATACAGAGCAAGTTCCAAGACAGTCAGAGCCACACAAAGAAAGAACAAAAACCAACCAACCAAAGAAATAAACATAAATAAATAAATAAAAAGAATAGCATTAACACATTTTAGAAAAAATTCATCCAATATGGTTAAAATCTTAAGAGATAAATGCTTAAAAAGGCAAGTTTCAGCTGTATTAAAATTTATTTACGTTAAACAATATTCTTTAGTGATACCACATAAAGTGCTACTACATTAACGGAGGAAGTGGTAAAGATCAAAGAATAAGAACGTCCTTTGGAACAAGTTAAACTCATATGCTATAGTAAAAAAGAAAAAAAAATGAAAAACTGAAAATACAATTAATTTAAGGTGAAAACTGCAAGAAAAAAAAGACTGCAATGAAAATCAAGAGGACAGCACAGAAAGGAAGATAAAGAAAAAAGGCACGTGGCCAGTGTGAAGACTGAGCACACCTGAGAAGCCGATTGAAGTCAGGATGCCCAGGCTAGATTCTTAAATAGCTGCCTATGATGTGTTTATTAGGTTTTCAGTATAACTTAGAAATCACATTAGTCCTCACCAATGGTTTTAGGACAGTCTCATGTAGCCTACACTGGTCTCAAACTTGCTACTTGTTTGAGGATGGTCTTTAATTCCTGAGCTTCCTGTCTTTACCTCCCAGGTGCTGGGATTGATTACAGATGTATGCTACCGTACCCAGATTTAATTAGCTCTCTTAATTCATTATTTTTTATTTCATGCACATCAAGCAAACCTCAACATATTTTTTATTAGGTAAATATTTTGTCGAAGGGGGTGGTGACCTCGCTATTTTTTTTTTTTTTTTTTTAACCAGTCATTAAAGAAGAACCAATAAACTAAGTTCAGAACTTAGTCTCTTTTAAATTTGTTCTGCATGATGGGTCTTATAGGCCCTATAGTCATCTTTTATTAACTAACTTTCAAATTCTTATCCCAGTAGACCCCAGAGATCAGATAACCTTGCCAAGGCACAATAATGTTCAACAAAATCATTTGTTTCTTGGAACCACCATGATTTGGTACATAGGATGCAGTACATAAGTAATGATAATGTTTACAGGCATATTGCCTATAGCAGTGAAAAATGTTTGTCCTGTAAATGCATCCCTTGCTCACTTCCTAAACAGCCAAGTGGTACTGGTTCATTTGTATCTGAAAAGCAGGCAAGAGATTGGTACATTTCAGATTTCTATTCATGTTAATCATCTGGTTTTATTGCACTCAAAAATAATTATAGGAAGAAAAATTGTTCCTAAGTGTCATTTTATGGATATGCAAGCCCCAAACAAGCATTTAAAGAACAAAACTGTACTTTTCCTAAAAAGACTTTGAGACATCAAATTTTTAGAAAAATGCATTTTGAAGTCAACCGACAAGTCAGTTAAAATAGTCTAATCTAAAAAAAGGTCTAATGAGTAATTTTCAGTGAAATTTTGGGAAGTACAATTTGAAAAAGTGAGGAACAAGAACAGAAGAGAGTGTATTTTCCTCTTTAAACTTCTGATCTTTAAAAATTGTGACATATAGCTGGGTGTTCGTGGCACATGTCTTTAATCCCAGCACTCAGAGGCAGAGGCAGAGGCAGAGGCAGAGGCAGGTGGATCTCTGTGAGTTTGAGTCCAGCCTGGTCTACAGAGCAAGTTCCAGAACCGGCTCCAAAGCAATACAGAGAAACTCTGTTTAGAAAAAAAACAAAACTAAAAAACAAACAAGAAGAAATTATTTGCAAAATAGCTGCACTCCAATGCCTGTTTGTTTCCTGTTTCCTTTCTGGATTCCTCCTGTCAGTGCCATGGAGATGACCTAGCAATAGGTCGGGTTCTGTGCCTATCTGTGAGGAAGGGTGCTTCAGACAGGAGTTATTTTCTTAAATCTTAGACTAAATTCTTAAGAGTTTTAGGATGAAAATAATGCAAAGATTAGCAAAGATTTTTTTAAAGAAATTTAAATACAAAATCCTAGGAACTTCTTGATTGCTAAAACTTGAGCCCTAGGTCATATCTAAGCTAGATTTAAGAACATTCCCATGTATGAGTAATACTGAGCAACTGGCATGCAAAAACAAATGATGAAGAAAAAGGAAGGGGTAACCTTAGAGATTATCGTGAGCCAAATCCTTAGAAAGGCAAAATTTGGGTATATAAGAAATAAAACTCACTTTGAAGGTGTAGAAGGGCTGGTGATGCAGGAATTCACCATTTGAGAGGCTTTCAATGGTCTAGAACTATCAGAAAATTGGAGAATATGTAATGTATACAAGTACATCATTAAAGGTAGATATTAATTGGTACAATTATCCTATACTATAAGTCTCTTCTTATACCTTCCTGAAAAGTAAGCAATACTTTAACTAACCATAAAAGCCCAGAGGGAAAATGAATTATCATCCCCGACTCTTCTTGATCTCATTGAAATAAACAGCTTTACAAATGAAGTCAAGTGCAATACATATGAGAACAACTTGGGGGAAAACTATCTCAACTCCCCCCTTTTTTTTAAGTTTTTCTGTTGCTTTGTAGCCTTTCCTGGAACTCAATTTGTAGACCAGGCAGTCTTAACTCACAGAGATTTATCTGTCTCTCCCTCCAGAGTACTGGGATTAAAGGCATAGGCCACCACCACCCAGCCTTATCAGCTTCATTTTATTTACTTTTAAGCAATAAAACAGTAATAGTTTTCAATTTATTGAGATTTCCTAGATGGCAAGCATTGTAATACTATCTCATTTAATGGTTACAATAATTTTGTTTTCCCACAGACAAGTCAAACTTGAGCACAGCATTCAGAAGTCCTAAGGTTCCAGCATGCATGTGATGGCAAAGCAAAATCTAAAGCAAAGGGGATTTTTTTCTCTCTGAAACATTTCTATGAGTCTCTGAAGCTATTCACATTGGGCATAATTCACACTTATAGAACAATCAGTCTGTTGGAGGTGGAGCTCTAGTAAAACATTTAATTTCTCAAATTTGCTTGTCCTAAAGAGTTGAGGCATTTGTAAGAATACTGATTCCCAAGCCCTATTCAGATCTAATGAAACAGAACCTGGAGATGAACACAGAAATGAATACTTTTAGTGTCTAGGTGAGTCTAAGATTACCACATTTCGTTTATATTCCCAAGAATACCAAATGGTCTTTTTTTTTTTTTCTGTGTGTGTGTGTGTGTGTCCTAAAAGAGTAGCAACATTCCCTCAAAAAGTTCTGTATTATAGCAGGCATCTATTAAATTTGTAAGAATTGTGTAAGCATTTTTCTTTAATTACTTCTCTCAGAATTAATTAATAATGAAATTCCAAAATAATATAGAATTGAAATCTCCTTTTAGGCTTATTTTTCTTAAGAGTTGTTATCTAGTTTGGCTAATTTCTGAAATATTAAAACCCATTTCAAAAGTAAAGGAAAAAAGCATTGTTTCTTACATTGCCATATGTGCACTCCATCCAAGAGTAAAAGGTGGTTTTGTATTTTCAGTGCAATGAGATGACAGGGTCAAGTATCTAGGAATGATGACTTGCTGTCCTATCTTGTTGTTAAGTGAGAGAGCCACATTGAAGCTGTACCGTTTCAAATGAAGAATGAGGACCCTGAAAAACAGAAGAGAACGACTTCATTAATTCATACGGAACACAGGTTTCTCCTCTACAGCGATTCTAATCATTTCCACTCTGACTTAGAGAATACAGGTGGTCATGCTGGGGGCTGATCCTTCACTCTTAGCAGCAGGGAGGCAGAGGCAGGTGGGTCTCTATAAACTCAGGCCAAGCTAGTCTACACAGAGAGTTCCAGATCAGCCAAGGCTACAAAACAAGACAACCCCCCTCTACCTACTCCTATGGTTAAACTAAACATAGTTTAAGAAATGTTTACTAAATATTTGCCATGTACAAAGGGTTAAGATAGATAACAAATAAAAACCTTGGATCTGGTGACTAATGAAGTTTAGATAAAATATGTCTAATGCTTCTGGAAATCCTCCCACCAATAAACAACAGTAGGCAAAAGAACTAAAATTTATGTGTTAAAGCTCTGGTTAACCTTATTTAATTGAGTGTTATATATTTAAAAGAGGTCATATATGACCATGTGGTAAAATGTCTATTAGACTGAATATTACATAGTACTTTTTATGCATAATGGTGACCAACATTACACTGAGATTTTTTTTTTTTTTTTGGGCTAGGATCTTAACATGTAGCCCTGGCTTGCCTGGAACTTTCAATGCAAACCAGGCTGGCTTTGAATTTATGGTAATCCCTAGGTTCCCACAGGTGACAATTAAGAGAGACATCAGCCAACTCCCTGGTATTTCAAGATTAGTTATTTTTATTTATTCTAGAGATAGGGTCTCATGTAGCCTAGGCTGGTTTCAAACTTATGTAGCTAAGGATGACCTTGAACTTCTAGTCCTTTCACCTCCATCTTTCATGTGCTAAGAGAGCTGGGATTACAGGTGCATGTCACTGTGTCAGGTTTTATGCAGCACCTGGGATTGAACCTAAGACTTCCTGTGTGCTAGGTAAGCACTCACTAAAGGAAGCTAATTTCTAGCCCTGGAGATTATTCTCTTATTTTTCTAGAGAATTTACTTTGTATATGTATGTGGGCCATGGTATCCATGTAGAAATCAGGATATCTGTGAGTCCTGGGGATGGAACTCAAGTCACCTGGCTTTATAGCAAGAGCCTTTATCCTTTCAGCCATTTTGCTGGCCTTAATTCTCTTATTTTAGAAGCACTGTCTCCAGAGAAAACCAAGAGGAAAACCAGAAATATGTTCCCACTAACAAAAGCATTCTATAAATCATTTGCATGTTGACTCTGGTCTGAGTCTTTTAAAAAGGTTTTTAGCTCTTTTAAGCTCTTTTTTTGTTATTACTACTGTGAGCTAATTGTCATCTAATTTCAGCCTGATTCTTCATAGCCCATATGAACTTCAAAACTGAGCTGAGCATTGGTGGACCTGAGTTCAATTCTCAGCAACCACATAGTGGCTCACAATCAACCATCAAGATCTGGTACACTTTTCTGGCCTGGAGGGATATATGCAGGCAGAACACTGTATATATAATAAATAAATCTTTAGAAAAAAAACCAAACCAAAACAAAACAAAGACACACACACACAAAAAAAAAAACCTTCAAAATTTGAAATTCATATATCTTATCAGATTTGCCTTTAAGTTTGGGCAAAAAACCCCAAAACAAAACAAAAAAAAACCAAACAAAGAAAAACAAAAACAAAAAACCTGTTATGACAAAGCTTATGGCATCAAATGTTAGAATAAAGCACTAGGGGAACCTTGGCAGACTCCAAAGCACTCGAAGGTGACTGAGGTGGGGACAAACACACCAGGCAGACAGAGCTTAGTTAGAAGTTTTATTAGAAAGAGAAGCCAGGCTTCACGACAAAAACTTAGAGACTTTGGCTATAGCTTATGGGTAAAATGTTGCCTTACATGCATGAAGACCCTGGGCTAAACATCTAGCACCAAAACAAACAAAAATAAAAAAGCTAAAACTCATGTCCTCCTAATTCATAATGAAAAAGAATATACTGATCCATTTGCTGAAGAGATTGGATGCTAAACTCATTTCAAAGAACCTGAGCCAAAATAAAAGCAACAGGAGAAAAAAAAGGTGATCATAAAAATTACTGCTCTATTAAGGATGAGACAGATTCAAATTGGGTAAGTTTTGATAAAAGCATTAGGTCTTTCAATAATGAAAGCAGGGCTGGGAGGTGACCCGGTGGCATAGTGCTTGACTAGCTTGTGAGAAGCCCTCATTTCAATTCCAGCCCTAGAAAGATCAAAAAGATAAAACAGACATAGAAATATACACCTAGTGGTACACAGGTGTAATCCTAGCTGTACTGACCTTCAAGCTAAAAGTCAGCCTGGACTACAGAATGACTTCCAGGATACACTGGGCGACAGAGTGAGATTGTCTTAAAACCAAACACACACACACACACACACACACACACACAAAAAAAAAAAAAATAGACAGTGGTTTGGAGGATTGATAGTATTTTAAAATTCAGTGGCATCTATTTCATGCAACAAATTAACAATACAAGTTCACTACTGGTGGGAGAAAAAAAAGATCTCTTTTCCTTAGTATTTTCTTTTATTTACACTAATTTGAAATTTTTTATTTTATGAGCATGGATCTTTCCCTGCATGTTAAGTTCTGTGGACCACTTGTGTGCCTGGTGGTGGAGGATGTCAGAAAAGGGAATCAGTTGCTAACTCTCATGGGAGGACTACCTCTTTCTGAAAGGAGATGGAGGAGTGGATGGGGTGGGAGTGGGGGGTTAGAAAAGAGATGAGGGAAGGAAATAGAAGGAGAGGGGGAAGGGGAAATTGTGGTTGGTAAGTAAAAAAATGGAAAAAACTTAAAAAAAAAAAAAAAGAAAGAAAAAGAAATAAAATCTTCTGAGACTAGAGCTACAGATAGTTTTAAGCCACCATGTAGTCTGAGTATGGTGGTCCATGCTTTTAATCACGCATTCAGAGGCAGTTCAAGGGCAGTCTGGTCTATATAGGGAGTTCTAGGACAGGAAGAGCTGTCAAGAGACCCTATCTCACAAACAAAAACAAAAGTGGTTACTGGGAATTGAACCATCTGGAAGAACAGCCAATACTTTAATTGCTGAGCATCTCTCCAGAACCAACTGCAGTTAGTGACAGACAGGAGTAACCCATCTTTGGTCTTCAAATTTCTTCTTCCTTCTCTATTGCCTCATAACATTTATAAATACAGTCTCTTAAAAACAAACATAAAAAATACTGCTATGGCTTATAAAGTGATTTCTCTGAAAATTTCTTTTCTAGAAAGGAAATGGATTACAGAATATAAAAGAACTTTTCTCTGGGGCCTAGATTCCCGGACTCCACATTTACAGAAAATTGAAGCTAATAAAAGAAAGCAAAGCTTTCTGGTGCAGGCAGAGTGCCACATAAATATTTAATGTTCATAATCATCTTGTTTGTAGCAGAGAGATCCAATCCTGGGAAGCACTAAAAGCTATCTTGTAACCACATCATAATTTCTGCAACTAGCTTTGTATTATGTACAATACTAATACAACGTATATTATTTCATTCAAGGCAGAAAATTCATCTATGATTACAGGAAATCTAATAACATAATCTTTTAAAAAAAGAATGGGCAAAATATAGTAAGTTGCTACTATGTCCATATTGTATCAGCAACACATTTTTTTTCCTGATGGATAAAACAAAGAGGGAAACTATAGCAAAAACAAATGACATTCCCTAATGCAAAAACCGAAATCGGATATGCTCCCAAAACTGAAACTTAGAGAACTTACATAATGCTACAGTGAAAAAGTCTTTACCTATTTTTATGTGACAAGATGTAGGCAAAAAGCAGGGACACTAAAAAATATTATATAAAATCATCTTTAGACTATGATCTCATTATATTATATGTAAATATTACAGAATATGAGACATTCTTGATCCAAGCATTTCAGAAGGGATCCTCAAACTATATAACTGTAAGAATAATACCAAAAGAAAACAATTACTAACTGATCCTCTTTTTGTCATCTTCCTGAGACTCAGACCACTTTCTCTATAGTATTCCAAATTCTTTTATCCTTTGTATTTTAATTTTTATGTGTATGGGTGTTTTGCCTGCATGTATAACTAGGTATATTGGTTCCCTTGTAACTGAAGTTATAGACAGTTGTAAACCATCAAATGCTGGGAAATGAATCCAGGTCACAGAAAGAATAAGTAAGTAGCCAACGCTTCTAACTATTGAGCTGTCTCTCCAGACCCTTGATGGGGGATGTCCTCTGTATGCTGTGACTATGTGTTTCTCTTATTGGTCGATGAATAAAGCTGTTCTGGCCAATAGACAGGCAGAATTTAGCTAGGTGGGAAATCAGAACAAAGAGGCAGAAAAAACAAAGACAGAGCAGATGCATGTAGCCACTGTATAGCTGCTGGATTTCTAAAAAGGCCTGGACATGGCCAGTAAGCCAAAGAAGGCCACATGGTGATACATAGATTAGTAGTAATGGGTTAATAAGTTAGAGAGATCTAGCCAATAAAAAGCCTAAGCAAAGGACCAAACAATTATAAATATATGTTAAGTTCCTGAATGATTATTTCATAAATGGTTGCCAGGACCCAGCAGGTGGAGAGAAACTGGTCCGGTGGGACCAAGACAGATGGAGAAAGTCTCCCTTTACAGCCCCTCTCCCTTTTCTAATCTTTAGGGATTCACAAAGTTAAGTTTGTTTGCTTGTTTATTGAGTTTAGGGATCAAATCCAGGGCTGTGTGCACTGTAGGCAAACACTGTATATTATTAAACCATAACCCCAGTAGCTTCGGAATAAATATATAAAATGCAGTCAAATTTACCTAGGCAGTCTGTTAAATTTGTGTCGGACAAGAGCACACTTTCCACCACACTTTTCACAGGAATACTCAAGTTCTTCTGCCTATATAAAGATAAGAGAAAAATAAGGATGACGTTGAATTGGCATTAACCCACTAAATGCAAATAATCTTTAGTCTTACTAGTTCAGTGGAATGACAACTCTTAACCAGTATAAATGATGTTTGGAAGCACAGAATAACCAAATTAAGACCTAATCTTTAAAATAATTATTTATGATATCATGGTCTCCTATTTTCAGAATTCCTAATTTCTTTTTTACCAAGGAAACATCTCAATTTATGATAGTAACTAGACTCTAATGAAGCAGATCTCAATTTTTCCCCATGGGTACACAAGAACCGCTGCCAAGAGTATATCCAGATTTTAACAGTTGGCTATAGCAGAGATAAGATCACCTTCAGGTTAGGCGGAGTTCCTGGTCTGTTAGGTGTAACTCTACCCCTTTCTTACAATGGAACTCAATCTTCTGGTGACAGCCCACTAAGAACAACTGCTCTAAAAGGACCAAAGTTTGGGGTGGATATCATTACCTAGAGAAAACTGAAACAAGAAATCCTTAAAAAGAGGGGATAAAGATACATAGGAAAATCTTCAGTGTACGATAATAACAAGAATAGTAGAGAATGAGTAAAACAACAACAAAGAGACAGAGTAGATATCTGTTGATGAAGCTGAACAGTCATCACTTAAAGATTGGAATTTTTATTAAGCTATAGGAAGAAAAACCTGCTAATTTGCTACAACAAAACAAGAACCATAAATATAGATGAAGAAGAATCTTAGCAAATTCCTATCAGTTCTAAGGTCTGTCACACAACTCTCTAAGGTCTCTCAAAGCAACTCATATTATATCTCTAGGTTTAATTCATGCTGCCAAATTTGACCAAAGGTCATTACAAATGCTTTGCATTCATATTCACAGAAGAAACAGCTCTTAAGGTAACTTAAAACAGTCACCATTTAGCTAGACATTCAGTTTATTTAGGAAGTCACTTTTCTTCTTTAGCAGCTGTAATCAAGTTTATCAAAATTTACATAAATATTATTCATACTTTCTTTCACTAGTCTTCCCTGCAAATAATTTATAGTCAAAACTCTGCCTTGAAGAAACCTCAGCTCCAAACACAATTATCTATAAAATATAAAAATGAGTTATATGAATATATCAAAGATATTACCCTAAAGAAAAGATCAAGAGAATCTTGAATTGAACGAGGAGGGAGCGGTTTTTTCCTCCGGGGAAGGTCAATGGAGAGATCATTAAACTGTTCTCGTTTGGGAATAGTCTCTCCACATCTGTAGGGGAGAGAGGAGATTAGTGTAAAATCGGGACTATAAAAATACATACTTGTAATATGTACATATTTACATACATACATATAAAAATATATACACATAAAAACTATATATACCTTCTTCCCCTATAAAGCTTATGGCTCAACATACATGAATAGCATAATAAAATTTTAAAGATTTATTATATAGTGTTCTGCCTGCATGTATGCATGCATGCCAGTAGAGGGCACCAGCTCTCACTATACATGTTTCTGAGCCACCACGTGGTTGTTGGGAATTGAATTCAGGACCTCTGGGAGAGCAGCAAGTGCTCTTAAGCTCTGAGTGAGCCATCTCTCTAGCACACATACTACAAACTTTATAATTTCCTCCTATACAGAAGCACATCTCTCTGACTTCTACTAAAATGTCCTCTGTTTATACTTCTAGATCCAGATTTAAAGTATTACTGTGATTTGCTCTGGCCCACACAAATTATCTCTTGTAAAAAATAACAATAATAACAGTAATAACTCAAGGGTAAGATTAGTAGTCTTGAATATTAGCAAAATTTCTGTAGCCAGATAAAGTCTCATCATTCAGAGCAATGAAAACTCAGTCATCATGGAGTTTATACACATGCAAGGACATGAAATTATATAAAGGCAAAAATCACTTTAGATTCCTGCCTGTGGGAGGCATTAGCAAAATATTTTCTTATATCCCTGGTCTTTAATAGTGGTAGAAAGCTACTATGGCTCAAAGCTGAATAATGTTAAAAATGCCAAAAACACAATGGAAGAGCATTGACCTACAATTACATTTTAATCTAATGGCTGAAGACCGGGCACAGTTCTGACACAGAACTCAGGTTTTGTTCCTAGCACCTACACAGTAGTTTACAACCATCTACAACTCTAGTTCTAGGGGATGTGATACTCTTATTTGACCCTGGCATATACATATACAAGCAAAATATTCATATACATAAAATAAACCTTAAACAAGATAATTAAACAAAAAAACCATTTCCAGCCAAGTATGGTGGCTCACACCTATAACTCTAGCACTTAGAGGTTGAGACAGGCCAGGCAGTGATGGAACATACCTTTAATCCCAGCACTTGGGAGGCAGAGGCAGGCAGATACTGTAAGTCCAGAGGCAGCCTGGTCTACAAAGTGAGTTCCATGACAGTTACATAGAGAAACCCTGTCTCAAGACACCAAACAAAGGGGCGGAGACAGGAGGATCACAAGTTTGAGGTCAAGGTAACATATTGCCCTTAAAAAAAAAAAAAAAAAAAAAAAAAAAATCAGCCAAGAATGGTGGTGTACACTTTAATTCCAGCACTCAGGAGGCAGAGGTAGAAGGTGAGTTTGAGGCCAGTGTGGTCTATATAGAAAACTAAAGGCCAGACAGGACAACATAGAGAGACTGTTTTAAAAAGCAACCCACCAATCAATTAAACATTCACTACTGAGCTAAAACAAAAGTGTATTACAGCTGGTTGTGATGACACATGTCTTTAATCTCAGGACTTGGAAAGAGGCAGGCAGTTTTATTAGTTCAAGACCAGCCTGGCCTACATGGTGAGACACTATCTCATAAGACAAAACAAACAACAAAAAGTATATCAAAAACTACTTCAATTATCTTTAGTTATTACCTCATCAAGCACTATTTTTAAAAAGACAGACTAAGGAATCAGAAAGATGGGCCAGTGGATAAAAGAACTTGCTACAAAAAAAGTCTAAAAACGAAGCCTGGTGTGGTGAGATCTTTGTGAGTTTATGGCCAACATGGTCCATAAAATAGTTCCAGGATAGCCAGGGCTGTTACACAAAGAAACCCTGTCTCAAAAAACAAAACAAAACAAAACAAAAACGAAAAGCCAAACAACCTGTCTTCTGCCTGCCTCCATAAATAATGAATAGAATAAAATAAAAAGAAAAGGAAGATGTGGTAAATCATGCCTGTACTATCAGCCAGCACTTGGGAGACTGAGACAGGAAGACACCAGCCAAGTCTAGACCAGCCTGGGCTACACAGTAAGACTTCGTTTCAAGAATCTAAACCCAAAAGAACTAACGACCGACCGAAAGAAAAAAAAAAAAAAAAAAAATTTTGGTAGAATTTGTGGTTTGTATTTTCCCCATGGGAAAGAAAGAAATCAAAAAGTAAGTTTTGTTATGTGACAAGGAAAGTGTTAGTAACTTCCTGCTATAAAGGACTAAAAGTGATTAAAAAAAAAATTGCTTAGAGATTACATACGCTTTACAGATAATGGAGTGCTGAACCTCAAACTCCAAATTTGTAATAACAGGGCAAGTGAACACTTTAGTGGCTGAAGCATCTGGTGAATTTTCTTCTCCAACGACAGGTTCTGTCTTCCAAGTTTTATTCAGTTTTTCCATATCCTCTTTTAGTTGATCTAAGCACTGGCTTAAAAATTCGTGAGCATCCTAAAAAGATGATGATAGTTATCTTCAGAGTAAATAATTTTTTGTCATTACATCAAATTCTGGTTGATGATGGAAGGACCTAGAAGCTAAAAGATACTGAATTGGGTCAGTCTTATTCTGATAAGGATTTGGAGTACTTAAAGCTTTTGAATAAAAAGTAGGGGTACTGGGGATTTAGGTCATTTGGTAGAGTACTTGTCTAGCATACACAAATCTCTGTGTTCAATCTGAAATACTATATAAACCAGACATGGTATAACAACTGTAATACTAACAGCTGGGAGGTGGAGGCAGGAGGACCAGAATTCCAAAGTCATTATTGGCTATACATACATATATATCCATACATATATCATGGTTAAGCCTGGCCTGAGTTACATGAGATACTGTTTCAAAAACAAAATAAAGTAAAATGAACAAAAAACCAAAAAGGAAAAAAATGCATAGAAGAATAATCATATTAAAAGGTACTATAACTCCTTAGGTTTTACCATCCAAGGTGACCATATCACACAAATACCATTTTAAAATAAAAATTAGGTCAAAGCTAATTTCAATTTTTTTATCTAAAACATTTAAAACCAACACTTACATTTTGCACATAGCCAGAGAATCTCTCTGCAGTAGCTGAAATAGCATTTTTAACCTTCTTGAGCAGTTCTTTTTTGGTCTCCGAATTAGAAATATCTTTTTTAATAAGCAGGTTTGCAAAGCGTCTGAAAAATGAAAGAGGTAGATTAGCATATTTTAAAAACATTGAGTGGCGTACTTTAAAGACTAATCACTAGCAATGACTCATAAAAATGTAACTGCCCCAGTCCTATTATTATTTAAAAACCACTGAGGTTATTTAGCAAATATATTAACATTACCTGATAAGTGCATTGAGTGGAATTTTTTTCCATGGGATACTTTGTTTAAGCAAATCATTTGCAAATGACTGGAGTGAAAACAGAGATTGTAAGATAGCATTCATATAGCATGTATTTCCCAAATTGGAGAATCTGGAAAGGAAAGAAGTGTTTGAAGTATGTTCAGAATGCATAAAGCTTTTTACATTTTGCACCAAAACCACTGGGAGGCTTGTTAAACTATATACTATATACTATTGGTCTCAGTTTCTGATTCAGTAGGTATGAAAAACTGAGGTGCAGGGAAACATGCATTTCTAATAAGTCATCAGCTGTTACTACTGCTAATCTGGAGAAACTGCTTTAAGAACAATTGTATTATAACTTTAGAACACACACTTAAAGTGAGCCATTTCCACTATTTTATGTTATTACCTTCCTCTCTCTTGAAATTATGTTCTTTGTAAAATAAAGGTATCATCCCTTTATGTATATGCAGTGAAATTTTACTTCCACTGGCTTTTTTGGCACCTGCCTATGCAGAATTTATCATTACACAAATTTATCACTCATTGAATATTGATTTTGAACAAAATTTATAAAGCTTTTCCCTATATACATGAAAGTTACAGAGAAATTTACCCATAACATCTGGTATCTTTGGAGTTTAAAGATTTAAAATTATTTTCAATTATACACATATGTGTGTCTGTGTTTGAGTATGTGTACTCAAGTGCAGGGACTCTTTGGAGGACACTGGATTCCCTGAAGCTGAAAAGTGCTGGCTGCTCTTTTTCCAGGATCCAGTTCCTAGCCTTAGTGTTAACAATTCATCCTAAAGATATCCACAGCTGGGTAGTGGTGGCTCACACCTTTAGTCCCAGCACTCAAGAGACAGGTGGATCTCTGAGAGTTCAAGGCCAGCCTGCTCTACAGGGCAAGTTCTAGGATAGCCAGAGCTATTACACAGAGAAACACTGTCTCAAACCTGCCCCCCCCCCATGAAATCCACTAAGCATTATCAAAAATGATGTTACATACCTATAATCTTTACAGTTCAAGGTCATCCTTGACTACACAAAAGCCTATCTCAAAACCAAAAAGGGGCCCCGGGAAGTGATGGCTCAGTAGTTAAGAGCACTGGCAGCTTTTGGAAAGTACCTAGATTTAATTTTGAGCACCCACTATTATTTACCACAAGTATGGCTTCATTTTTGTGTTGAGAGAACATGTAAAAAATGTTGAAAGTACCTGAACAGTAGGCCAAAATATAATGAGTTGGAGAATACTCACTTCTCCTTTAAGATGATATTAGAGAGAGACAGAAAGAAAGAAATGCACAATGTCTAGGTGTGAAAACTGTTTGGTGACCAGATAATGGACTTAGTGTTTATATAGCTATGACAAATCTTTAATAGGTGATCCAATTTCTAATTATTTTACAACTATAATATGAATCATTTCTTAGATTAATATCCATAACAAATGACTGTGTAAGAAAGCAAGTTTACCAACCCCTGCAGCTGCTGCTGATGAGATGAAAGGGGCACTCTAGGCTTGTTCCAGCCTGTGTAATCCTGGTTACACCTCAATTTCTTAACAGAAAGAGGAGTTGGTTGAGGAAGAAACCCCAAGCTTCTTTTGGCAGAAGGAGTCTGGCTTGAAACATTACTCCTAAAATATAATAAATAATTTCATTACTACTTTTTCTCTTCAACAGATTCAAAGAAATCAATGTCTAAGAGAAAACAGTCTCAAACTTAAAAGAAATATTAGTAATAATGATCACTTATAAGAAAGTCAGAAGTTAAAACATCTTTACAGAAAACTCAAGACCAGAGCCTTGTGAACATACCATATATTTATTTAGTAATTACCAGCAAAGAGAAACAAAAACAAAATAGGAAGATTAAGATGTTTAAATATTTGATCTACAACCTACATAATCCAAGCTAATGGCTAGAGAAAGGCTATACAGTTTCACTTTTTAATTCATACATTTTATGGATGTCACAATAGTTTACCTAGTTTTGGAAAAATTCAGGCAGTATACTCTTTAGTATTTCAAATCACATAATAGAAAAGATTTCTTAAAGGTGCTAAATGTTTGCTTGGAGGTGAAAATATTAGGGGTATTTTTAATTTTCCTAAATATTGTTTTTCAAAAAGGTTAAAGCAATTTTTACATACCTGAATGAATTTCCATCTCCTTACATTTCTATTATTTAGCATCATAAGTATTAATTTTCATAAGTATAGCAGCATGTGACTTTGTGGTTATTTTAACTTGCATTCCTAATTATACATACTTGAAGTTGAACACCTTTTTACACTGTACTTTTCTCTGAAACCATCTTCTATATTCTTATGTTTTTATCATTTTTTTTTTCCTCCTTTTCGTTTTGTTTTTCAAGACAATGTATTTCTGTGGCCTGTCCTGGAACTCACTTTGTAGAGATCAGGCTTGCCTTCAACTCAGTGCTGTAACTAAAGCTGTGTGCCACCACCGCCTGGCCTATTTTCTTCTTTGGAGACAAGAGTCTCATTATGCATCCCTAACTGGCCTACACTCTATGTAGATAAGGCAGGCCTTGAGCTCATTAAAAATCAGCCTACCTCTGCATACAGGGTGCTCAGACTGAAATGTGTGTCATTATCCTGGATAAAAATAACATTTATCTATATTCCTGAATTATAACTTATATATAACTTTTTATGCTTTACTGTTACACCCAACTAGCTACTTAATTTTTACATCACTTAATTTCTTTCTGGTAGCTTTAAAATACAATTTTAGTCATGTGGATTCTTTTTGTTTTATTGTTTTTCAGGATAGGGGTTCTCCATGTAGTCCTGGCTATCTTGGAACTTGCTTTTTAGACCAGGATAGCTTCAAATTTGGAGTTCTGCCTGTCTTTCCTCCAGAGTACTGGGATTAAAGGTGTTTGCCATCACACTTGGCTCCTATATGGATCTTTAAAATATTATTTGTTGTTTGGCTAAAGCTTTTCAATTGAAGAGTTTCAACATTTTTACCCATTATTTCTCTGACAATTTCCTTGAATTTATTCTTCTTTCCCCCCAGAATACTATGTGATACGGAGAATTCCCAAACAAAGTTTCTTAATTGCATTTATTTACATTTACTGCGTTCTCACTTTGCTGTATTCTATGATGGTTCCTTCTTGCCAAGTAGTTACTATTTCCTCCTTCTGGTTCTTAGCTTTTGCAGAAAATTTTATGTTACAGGTTCTTAATTTGTTTTTAAAAATAACACTTATTAGCCGGGCATCGGTACGCCTTTAATCCCAGCACTTGGGAGACAGAGGCAGTCAGATCTCTGTGAGTTCGAGGCCAGACTGGTCTACAGAGCTAGTTCCAGGACAGGCTCCAAAAAAATACTGAGAAACCCTGTCTAGAAAAAAAAACAAAACAAAAAAACAAAACAAAAAAAAAAAAAACAAAAAAAAACAAAAAAAAACAAAAAAACAAAAAAAAACAAAAAAACACCAAAAACCCAAAAAAACCAAACAACCCACTTACTCATTTATTTTTGTGTTTGAATATATGTACGTGTGTGTACATAGGCACTTGTTTGGGAGTGTCAGAAGACAATCTGTAGGAATCAGTTCTCTTTCTACCAGGTAGGTCCTGGGGACCAAACTAAAGGTGTGGGGCTTGGGAGAAAGTGCCTTTACCCATCAAACCATCTATCTCATCTCACTAACCCTCATAATTCTTCATCCAACTCAAATAGTAAGAAAGCAGATAGCTCTGGTTTGTATCCTTGTTCTCTACACAAGGAACCCCAGGAATCTTTTTAAGAATGTTTTGCACTGGCTTAAATATGGCTTTTCTAGATACCAGCTTAATAAATAGTGCTTAATGTTCTGGGATGCCTCTCTGTGCGCGAGCGCATATGAGCATACTTGGTGCTCATGAAGGTCAGAAGAGGGTGTTAGATTTTCTGAAACTGGAGTTATAAACAGTTGTGGACCACCATGTGAGTGCTGGGAATTAAACTTTGGCCTTCTGCAAGAGCATTCCGTATTCTTAACCACTGAGAAATCTCTCTAATCCCCATAACCACACTTTTAGAGAGTCTTGCTATGTAGCCATAGCTGACCTGTAACACACTTTGTAGATCAGAGCAGCCTTGAATTTGTGCTAATTCCATTTCCTCTCTGCCTCCTGGGGTTACAAATATGCATGATCATACCTGGCTCGAAATTAAACTTCTGAAAAACTTCTCCAATGAAAGATACTGTATGAAGCTTTAGTTTAAAAAAAAAAAATCCATTACTTTTTGGAAGTTGGCTTAGTAACTGCATAGGAAACAAAGACAACATAAAAATGCCCTGAGAGTCTTTAATATGTAAACACTTGAGAGGATGGGATGTACAGTGGTCAAAAGACCCTAATAATGTCAATCAACATGAGTAGTATTGATATAAATCTTTCTAGGTCTCAATTTAGTCGTTGTTGGACACATTTCAAAACAGATACAACAAAAATATTTCTAGAATACTTCCTAACTAAAGTGTCATGATGTTTATGATTGGAATTGATTCTGTTGTGCATCAACTAGGGCATTAGTGAAGTGCAGAAAGAACATCCAGTTTCATCACTCAAGATTCTGAAGCGGGAGAGCCCTGCAACTTCTACACTTGGAATTCTGTAGCTAATGATACCTGTCTAGGTTAGAGCCTCCAGAAGAGTAGTCCTTGGATCCAGCTCTGCTCCCATAAAACGAGGATGACTGCAAAGGCAAAAGTCCTATAAAAAACATGAAAGAAAACTTAATGCCTAATTTAACCACCCAAACTCAAATAATATTACACAATTGTATCTGTCTGTATTTAACTCTATTTTGAATACATGCCCATTAAAAAGATCAATATTGCAGGGAAAATTTCAATAGCAAAGCAGTGTTCCTCTGTCTAAAAACTGTTCAAGGTCCTTTTTTAGTTTCTAATCTCTATCCCCCTACTTTTTATTCTTGGAGAGTTTTATACATGCATATAATTAATCGTATTCCCAATTCTCCTCTCTCATCCTCTTACCTCTTGCCAAACCCTTCTTCCCAAGAGGTGGCCCTCTTATGTTCATGTCTTCTTTGTGGATATCCCACTGAGTTTAGTCTAATCTCTAAAACTTAGCTTTTTGTGCCTTACATACCAGAAGTTCTTAAATTTTCCCATTTGCTACACCAATTCTTCAGGAAAAAAAAAAATTTAAGAATTTGTGATAGTAAATCATCAGTAATTTATTGTAAAATAAATTCTTTAGTATACACATACTTGTACCATTTACGAAAGCTAACAGCAATTAACATAGTAATGAGATGGCTTTTTATGTATTTACTATTTCTGTTTGCTAACTGATGATTGGTTATAATTGCTTAAGACAAACAAGTGTTATTAATTAATATGGTCTTAAAACAGGTGTTATTAATGTGGTCTAAGTATTAGTATTTCAGAAATATGGCATATTATATTGGTCATGCTTCTTCCTGCAGGAATTCCAGTGATAAGAAGCAACACTGATGAATGAACCTTAATTTCAACCACAGTAACCTCTGATTCAGTCTATTGTCTTGATATTTTAATACTAAAAGATTAATTCTACACACTGAATAAGAGGAAAAAGAAGGTAAATTCTGGATTAGTTTTAAGGCAAGGTCTCTCTCTCTCTCTCTCTCTCTCTCTCTCTCTCTCTCTCTCTCTCTCTCTCTCTCTCTCTCTCTCTCTGTGTCTATCTCTCTGTCTGTCTCTGTCTCTGTCTCTCTCTCCCCCTCCCTCTCCTCCCCCCCTGTATGTAGCATTAGCTGTCCTGGAACTCATAGAGATCCTCCTACCTCTGCTTCCTGAATGCTGGGATTAAATGCATGTGTCACAATTGGTTAAATTCTGGATTTTAAAAGGAAAACAAAATAAAATATAAGCTCACACAGGCACACACCCATGCACTCACCCAGGTCCTCACTAGGTAACCTTGGTTGGACTAAATTTTACAATGTAGCTCAGGCTGACCTCAAATTCAGAGATACAGGCTGCCCTCTGTCTCCCCAGTGCTAGAATTGAAGATGTGAGTCACAATGCTGCCTGTTGCTGTTTTTCTGTGAGAAACAGTTTAATGTAGCCACAGCAATTGTCAAACTCATTATGTAGCTAAGGCTAGCCTTGAACCAGATTCTCCTGTTTCTACCTCCTGAGTGCTAGGTTCATAAGTGTGTACCATTATGCCTGGATAACTTTCCTTATATTATTTATTTACATTTTTGTGGGTGTGTATGTGTGTGTGCCACAGTACACATGCAGAAGTCAGAGGATAACTTTCCAATGAGGTTTTTCCTACTACCACATGAGTCACTGAGATCAAATTCAGATCTGCAGTTTTGGTGGTAAGTACCCTTACCCACTGAGTAATCTTGTCATCCCTCTTTAAAATACTTTATTCAATTATTGGGTATAAGTTAATGACTAATGACTAACACTGGGTTATCTACTATCCCTGAAATTGTACACTCATGTGCTAGCTTAATATAGTCTATCATATAAACAAATAAGACCTTAAAGACCAAAGCTTACCTGATGTTCGATTTTCTTCTGCCTGTTTCAAACTCAGCTGCTTTTCTCTACTGCTGGTTAAATATTTTCTTGAAGGGTCTGTCATAGCTTTGTTGTTCCTACATTAACAATTTTAAATCAATATGGTGAATGTATAAAGATATTCTCAATTCTCAGTGAAATAAAAACTATGAAAATAATCTTTCATTAAGTCAAGAACTACTATAATCTATGACTCTGGCAAAATAAGTAAAATTGAATATTTTCTTTTAAAAAAGAAGTCATGTATTCAGAGACAACAAAATAACTGATTTTTCTTAACCAAAAGCAAAAAGCAAGACAAGGGACGAGCCAGACAGCTCACGTAAGTAAAAGTGCTTGCCATGAAAGCCTGATGATCTAAGTATGATGCTACAATACCATAGTGAAGGTAAAGAACCAATTCCTGCCAGTTGTTCTGTGACCTCCACAGGCAAAACATGGTATGCACATGTGAGTGCAAACATACACACACAAATAACATTTAAAATTATTTACCTAAGACAAAAACAATAAAGATGTAATAAACTATGTAGTGTGGATGCTTTGCAGTTCTAAAAATTAAGATCCAAAATGTTCTTATGTCACATATAATTTGAAATGCCACTTAGAAAATATAAACATTTCAACTTGTAGTATTTAATAGTTAAGTTCATGAATGCAAAGTTAAGATTTTTTTTCTTTTTAGATAGTGTCTCTCTGTGTAGTCCTTTTTGTTCCAGAAGTAGCCGTGTAAGCAACTGCTGGCCTCAAATGCACAGAGATCTGCTTGCCTCTGCCTCCTGCAGGCTGTTATTAAAGGCATGCACAATCAGACCAGGTTCCCTATTATTTCTAAGTACTAACAAGTAGAATGTCCACAAAAATACAATCTCCAAGTTTTGACTGAAATGACTAATTTAATGGAATCATCATCAATTAAGCTTGTAGCAAATAATGCTGTTGCTTTACCCAAATTCCCCTGGCCTCCACTTTTGTGTCCTCTTCTTTACATCCTCACTACAGCCTCTCGTTAAGAAATATAGCTGACCTGGGAGGTGGTGGCACACACCTTTAACCCCTGCACTCAAGAGACGAAGACAGGTAGATCTCTGAGTTTGAGGCCAGCCTGCTCTACAGAGTGAGTTCCAGGATGGGCAGGCTACACATAGAAACCCTCCCTTGAAAAACAAAATATAGCTAATCCTAGCACTCTGGAGGTGGAGGCAAAAAGATCTGGAGTTCAAGGACAGCTGAGCTACATAGTGAATTTAAGACTAAACTGGACTTTGTGCCTCTCTCTCTTGATCCTTCAATGGGTTTAGCCCTATAACTAATTTTCTTTTCTTGAAAGAACATAAAAGAAGTAAATGTCTGTGAATTTTGATCCCAAGCCTAAAAATGTCTCAGATTTCCAATTCCTTGGAAAACTGCCACTGCTATAAGAACAATTCTAGGCTAGCCTGCTAGAAGGTGGACAACACATGGCCTATTATCCCAACCAACAGCAATTCCAGGACCAGCCATGAGTGAGACTACTCAAAGCTTCTCAACCCACTTACTAACCACAGATTCATAGGTTAAAAAAAAAAATATATCAAAGGATATAGGTATCTGGTTAAGCCAAGTCCAAGTTCAGATATGCTGAAGTACACAAGTAACTATAAGCAATACTTTTTGCTGTTAATTTTTGTTTGAAACAGGCTCTCTCTATGTAGCTCTGCTGTCTTAGGACTCACTTTGTAGACCAGGCTGGCCTTGAACTCAGGGATCCACCTGGCTCTGCCTCCCGAGTGCTGGGATTAACACTGTGTACCACCATGCTTGTGCAGCAATAATTTTAAAATTATAATTTAAAGCCACTATATGTAATAATGTTATACAGTAATAACAGCTACAGGGATACGAGGTAAAAATATAACCATGAAGACTACAGAATTGGCTTGCTGCTACTATGAGCATTGATTTGTTCAGGGGAAAAAAAGATAGGGCTCTGCCAAGACCAGATGAACGTAGCAGGTACTTTAGAATTTTAGAGCAACATCATTCTGTCTGAAACAAAAAAAAAATCCTAAATTATCTATTAAGTATGGTATACTATTCTTGTCAGACTAATAGGCCCTCAAAGATAATGAGCAGGTGACTACTAGTCATTAACGGGCATCCAGAACTGGTGCTATGATGTCATGAAAGGGGCACAGTAGCAACCTACTATACCTGGAATTACATACACGCACACACAAAAATCAGACCAATGACTCTCTGTGACCAACTGAAAGAGTAATTAATAGTAAACCTGGACCAAGTCTGGCCACTGGTACAACTCCAATAAAGGACTATGTTGAAAGAGTTCAACAGAGAGGGAAAAGAGTTCTAACGAAAGTATTTATCTGCTGGTTCTGTGTAGGTAGAGAAAGAAGATCACAACTACTTGCTAGCTGGCAGCAAAGGGTTTAAATGATCAGGTGTTGGAAGATCAGGAAGAAATTATGTACAGAGGAATGTGTGTGTGTGTGTGTGTGTGTGTGTGTGTGTGTGTGTGTGTGTGTGTACGTGTATGTGTGTGTAAAGGACAAAGAGCTGCTTCATACGCTAATTTTCACCAGGAAAACACCCCTGAAAAGACCCTACAATCAGAAAGATAACTTGTGAGCCAATCTCTGTCCTTAGCTATTTTTTCAACAGAGATCCAATTAAAATAGCAATAGTGGCAGAGATAGAATCTATAGCATGGATTTACCCTCATCAAAGTTTAGCTATTGCTACTATTATGTCCTAACTGGCCCACAGCAAAAATCAGTGCTGAGCTTGGTCTAGCTTAGCCCCCTCTTATAAAACTAATTCATCATTTGGTTGCAAATGATTTTACCAAATTGCTCCCACCATAGAAAAGACAGTAAATGAGCCAGAGATGAATCAGCAGATAAAGGCACCTGACGCCAATTGAGACAATCTTAACTGCTGGTTAATTTTAGGCCAAGTTTACAAAAATTTTTAGGACAGTCCTGGGAATCTAACATTGTCTCTGGAAAATAAATGAAAACCTAACAATTGGCCTACTTGGACTACTTGGACTGCTATAACAAAACACCAGTTGATTTTCTCTGTGTGGACATTGTACATATAGGATCAGTGTCAGCAAACTCAGTTTCTGGTGAGACCACTCCTCATGGCTTAGATGGGCTGCCCTCTCAGTAAGTCATCACATGGTGGTCTGGATACCTATGCCTAGTCTCAGTTCTTCTGGATCAGAGGTCCACCTTCAAAACTCATTTAACCTTTTGTAACTCCATAAAAGCCCTAGCTCGAAAACCAATTATGGAATGAGGTCTTCAACAAATGAATTTGGAGGCAGGGAAAACGATCTTGATCTCTTTCACACACTTACAGAAAGAAAGGAGGAAAGCTCACATTAACACAGTGGCCAAACAAGAAACTTTTGTTGAGCTGGACATAGTGATAAGCTCTTGTAATCTCAGCACACAGAAGGATGATGAGTTCAATGCCAGTACATACCTATCAAGACCTTGTCCCAAAAATTAAAATAAACAACAAAACTCCCAAAGAACAAAAGAACTATTTATTTCAAGTTCCTCAGCTCTATCCCTCCTCTAGTGAGGCAACATAAGGCAGGATAGGAGTTGTGAATGACAAAAGCTGGAGTACCTGATGAAGTCTCTGCTCCAGTGTCACCAACACACTCTAAATCCTTTTTGGTTTTTTGAGACAGGGTTTCTCTGTGTAGCCCTGGCTGTGCTGGAACTAGCTCTTATAGATCAGGCTGGCCTTGAACCCAGAGACCTAAATGCCTCTGTCTCCTGAGTGCTGGGATTAAAGGTGTGTGCTGTACCATCACCCAGCAATTCTATTCTTTTATAAATGAAATTATCACAAATTGAAGATTGTTGCCAATTTTCTGTAGAATTCTAACAATGGATGTAAAAAGCACTAATTAAGTACCACAAAGGCTCTTAAAGCAACTTACGATGATGAATCATTTTCCTTAGGATAATCTTCAGTAAGCTCTGGGCCAGATAATATTCTTTTCCTCTTTTCAGTGCTATGGAGAACAGAACAAACAAACAAATAAATAAATAAATAAGAGACTTTTAAAAAGTCATAACTCATACTATCAAAAATCATAAACCAGGGCTGGGGGAAAAAAACAAAAATCATTAAAATGATTGATGTGCTAGCACAAGATCTGAGTTCAAACCCAAGAAGCCACATGAAAATCTGGATGTGATGGTGTGCACCTACAATCCCAGTGCTGGGGAGGCCCCTGGGGCTTGCTAGTAAGTGCCAACCAGTGAGAAACCCTGACTCAAAAAAAAAAAGGGGAATGATTCCCAAGGTTGTCCTGTGGCCTTCATACACACATAAATGTACATGTATATCTATACATGCACATCCATCTACATCCAAACAAAAATTAAAAACATGTTCAAAGATAGGAAATATTACTATAATAGTCTGATTCTTTACACTCTAATATACTGTTTTGTCTACATGTTCAATGCATGTCACTGACATAAAATGAAGACACATATGAAAAAATCACTTGCTGCTTTTTTCTCCTTGAAATTCTAAAAGTCACCAAGGACATTTTTAAACAGCTTCTGAATGACTCTTTCCTACCGGTTTTCTAATAATCCTGATCTAAGAGGCGTTGATGTGAGCGTCAAAGAAGGAATTGTCCGGCTACCAGCCATTCCACTTCCAGCTACCGTCTTAACTGATCCTCTACTGGGGTTGCCAAGAACTTTTCGAAATGGAATATCATCTTTAGTTTCTAAACTTCCTCTTTTTGAAGAGGCCTGTAAGAATAAAAGTGTGAGACAGTTAGTTAAATCTTTTACTTAAGTGAAGAAAACACACTTTGTTTGAGGCAGGATTCCATAGAAACTCAAGGATGGCCTGAAACTTGCTAAGTAGAATAGGATAACCCATCTAGAACTGTTCCTCCAGCCACCACTTCCTAAATGTCAGGGTTATAAACAGGCATCACTATGCTGGTTTAAGTGGGTTCAAGGACCAACCCAGGGCTTCATGCATGCTAGACATGTCTACCAACTGAGTTACACCCCCAGTCCAATCATAAAATTTTTTAGATCAGCAATTTTTAAAAGATTTTTAAAAAATTATTATCCCAGCACTCAGGGGGCAGAGGGAGGCAGATCTTTGTGAGTTCAAGATATTTAATATGTATTGTTCTTTTGCCTGCATGTATGTCTCTGAGGGCATCACAATACAGAAAGTTGTAAGCTGCCATATGGGTCTAGGAATTGATTCCAGGTTCTCTGGAAGAGCAGTTAGTGCTCTTAACCAAAGAACCATCTCTCCAGCCCCCAATACCAGCAATACTTAAAGTTAAAAAAGCTCTCCAGGGGATTCTGATATAGTCAAGTGTGAAAAACTGAATTTGACATTCATTTTCTTGTAGCATATCTATCTATCTATCTATCTATCTATCTATCTATCTATCTATCTATCATCCATCTATCCATCATCTATCAATCACTCAATCATTTTGAGAAAGAATCTTACTTACTCTGTAGTCCTAGCTTGCCTAAACTCACTATTTATTTACTTATTGCCTCAGACCTAAGTGCTGGGATTGTAGACATACACAATCACATCTAACTCCCCTACAGTATTCTTATAAACTTGAAATTCTTGGAGCTGATGACATGAATCGGGAGCTAAAAGCACTTGTCATGTTAGTCTGATTAATCAGACTGATTCCCAGAAGCATGTAAAAGTGAAGGAGAGAACAAACTCCACAAAATTGTTCTCTGACTTCTGTACATGCTCTGGGACATGCATGCGGCTACACACCTACACACACACGCGCACACACACACACACACACACACACACACACACACACACTCCTAATGCATACCTGGATGCAGAAGGTAAAAGTTGTATTTTTAATTACTAATAACAAAATACAAAAATGGTAGCTGACACATGCAGTTTCAGCACCAGGAAGGCTAACACGGGAGGATCCTTGGATGCTCAAGAGCAGCTTGGATTACACAGTCCATTTCAAGCTAGAACAGACTACAAAGTGAGACTGTATCTCAAAAGCAATCTCCGGAAAACAGTTAAGTACAGAAAGACATGCTCTAGTGATCAGTATAAGAAGTGATTTTTGGGAATAAAGAAAACCCGACCATGATATGGAATGATGACAGGTTTGGAAAAGCAGCACAGTGTTACATGTTTAACATGCCTAAAGCCTTGGAACCGTGAAAGAAAATAAAAGAAATGAAGGATGGAGGAGATTGACTTAATATCAAATCAGGTATAATCAGTAAAAGCCACATGATTCTTGAGGGAGTCAATTTGAGAAATAAAGCAAACATGCAACAATGGGGAGAAAGAAGATAAGCTAAACCCTACTGACAAATGAATTAAGGATCTACTCAATGGATATTCAGTGTAGTGAACATATGTGAACATATGTGAATAGCAGCATTCGAGATGAATGTTCAGAGGTGTTTATATGTGGACGTTAGAATTATGTTTCTGGGACGAAAGAAACGGCTCCTTGGTTAAGAGCACTTACTGTTCTTGCAGAGGACCCTGGGTTAAATTTCCAGCACCCATATGGTGGCTCAGAACCACCCATAATTCCAGTTCCACGTGACATGATGCCCTCTTCCAACCTCCAAGGGCACCAAGAATATATGTGGGCAATAGGCAAACATGTAGGCAAAATACTCATATATAATAAAATGAATTGAAAAAGCAAAGAAAAACTATGATTCTTCTATTGAATTATGGAATCCAAATTACTTTCCTTTTATAAAATTATAACCTTGGAATAGGAAAGAAACCTCAGGACGAATGATTGTTAAGCTAAATTCAAATGGGTGGTTATTTTCAAGGTTTATGGATGTAGCTCAGCAGCAGAGCACTTTCAAGTAAGCACAAGGTTCTAAATTCAAGCCCACCCACCACAAAATATAAAATTCTCATTTATAAATCAAAGTAACCAACATTAAAAATTTGATTAGTTTGAGAGATGGCACAGAAGCTAAAGAGCACTGGCTGCTCAACTCCTAGCATCCACATGGCAGCTCAAAACCATCTAAAACCCCAGTTCCAGTGGATCTGATGCACAGACATATAGGTAAGCAAAACAACTATACACATAAGATAAAATTAATTTTTTTTTTAACACTGAGGCATGAAAATCATTAACTACAAATCTGTTCATCTCAAAATATACTTCAAAGAGGCTAGACCCTTCAACTCATAACCCCCACATACACACTGGTTCTATCTGTATAAAATTACAAAAAATACAACATATGCTAACAGAAAACACTGGTGTGCTCTACACTCTTCTCATCATGATCATCATTTTCAACATCATCCAGGGATGGTGGTCAACCCCATTAATCCCAGCACTTGGGAATCAAAGGCAAAAGCAGGAGGATCTCTGTGAGTTCGAGGCCCACCTGGTCTAAAAATTAACTTCCAGGACATCCAGAACTACATAGAGAGACCCTGTCTCAAAAAACAAAAAAGAAATCTCTAGGCGAGTCTAAAAAGAAAATGAATTCTGTAAGCTTTCTTCTGACCTCCAGATATATGTAGTTGTAACACACAAATGTAATATATATGTATTTATATTTTTATACTCTGAAAACAAAACCATGGAAAGAACCTAAGTCGCTTAGCTCTTAATTATTGTTCAACCCAGTATTATCTAAGTAATCACCTCTCTGCACAAATATAATTACAGAACTCTGATGTTTCTGATTTTATACCAGGCTTTCCCTTTGCAAATCAATTAAAAGAGACAATAATTCCTAAACTGTATAAGATTATTTACTGGTACATTCCAAGTCTCTCAGCTTTTTTTTTTATTATTATGAATAAAAGCTTTCTTTCAAAGCAAAGGAAGATCTCAGTAAAATAGTTTAATGTCATATAGTGTAAAGATAAGTTCATGACATACAGCAGACCCTAAAACATGAAATAGCAAACCTTCTGAGGCTGTTTCTAGTAGTACAACACATATCCAGCTAGTTCCTTTTACCTGTACTATCTCAGAACTTCTAAGATATTGATGCAATCCCCATTTTATAGATAAGTACCAAGGCTCAGGAAACTTGAGGAGCTTTACTAATGACCCATGTCTGAAAGTGGCAGCACATGCTGAATTTTATAACAAGAAATCCTTGGTTCTAAAAACTACTGTGGTTCATTCTGATGATTGTGGGACATCAAGTGAAGGTTAAGTAAAACTATATTATGTTTAGTAAAACTATGTAAGAAGGCAAAATTGGCTTGTAAAAGAGACAGGAATTAAATTAAAAACTGAGTTGTAAGACAGGAGTAATTCTAGGACTTGGGAGGCAGAGGCAGATCTCTGAGGCCAGCTTGGGCTTCAGAACAAGTACCCAGAGCTACACAAATAAACCTTGTCTTGAAAAAGATCAAAAGAGAGGAAGGGAAAAAAAGGTAAAATTGTGATAATACTCAGAAAACTATTTTTAGAAAACAAAGAGATTGAGGTGTCACCAAAGTGATAAAGGTCAGCTATGTCATTACTGTGATAATGCTACATTAGAGATCATTATCTAAACTCCATACGATGCAACTACTTAATATATCTGTGCTAATCAATTTTTTTTTAAAAAGTCAGAAAATTCAAATGAACATACCTGGTTGTCTGAGTAAGAAAGCTGTCTGTTAGTTTCCTTCTGAGAGGTCCTGCTGCCCAGAATAGCTCCAAAACTACCAGACCCTTGAGAAGGCTTCATAGCTGGTGGGCAAAAATGAACAAACCACTTAATTTAGTAAAAATATTCATTATTATTATATAATCCAGAAATAGAAGTAATTGCCAATTCTGACAGAATCCAGAAATAGAAGTAATTGCCAATTCTGACAGAATGTACAACTGAGATACATAGTAACATATAAGGATAAGACCTCCAATAAAAGAATAAAAAACACAAAAGGTGAGGCCATAGGGCTGGAGAAATGGCTCAGAGGTTAAGAGCACTAGCTGATCTTTCAGAGGTCCTGAGTTCAATTCCCAACAACCACATGGTGGCTCACAACCATTTGTAATGAGATTTGGTGTCCTCTTCTGGCCTGCAGGTATACATGCAGGTAAAACATGTTATGAGCAGGTGTTCCCCACTGCCAGTCTGGTTCCAATCTTTGTTCTTCCCCTGCGGCTGCCCGATCCCGCTGCCACGTGAGCCCCAATAACACGCTGAGACTCTGTATTTGATACAATTCTGTTGGCCAGGTACTATTATTGTTTATGGGCTAGCTCTGTCTTAATTATTAACCCATTTCTACTTATCTAAGTATTTCCATGTGGTCATCCTATCTGAGCACGGCAAGCCAGCATCTTGCTTTCTCTCAGCTCTCCATGCTGACTCCTCCTCACTACTTCCTCTTTCCTCCTTGTCTCTTAGCCCCGCCTATCTTGCTTTCCCATTGGCCACAGTGCTTTATTAACCAGTATGAGAAACATATTTACAGAATAACATCTCCCATCAAAAACACTGTATACACATTAAAAAAAATCGGGTTTGTTTTTAAAGTGAGGCCATTTAACAGTATAAAAATTTAGAAGACAAAAAGAAAATTTTTGAACATAGTATTTTATGTAGCACAAAAAAATAAAAGACCCAGTGACAGATATTGGGGATCAAGCTGAAAATCAGGGAAGCAAAGCAGCCAAGCTACCAGAGAGCTCTTACCTCTAAAAGGGCTGGGGTGTTCCTATTCTCAACATGGCCGAAGAATGAATGCCTCATACTGACTACTGTAGACTATCGACCCTGTGCCTATCTTTTATACCCCTCTAGTCCTGGGATTAATGGTGTGTGATCCCAGGTGCTAAGATCATTTTTGTGTGAGCTGTTTCTCTTCAGGGCTGGATCAATCTTGTGTAGATTAGGTGGCCTTGGATTCACAGAGACCTGTCTACCTCTTAATTCTGAGTCCTAGGATTAAAGGTATGTATCACCAACTCCTAGCTTCTGGCTGCTGGAATTAAAGGTATGTACCTGGCTTCTATGGCTTGTGGTTGACTTTGCTTTCTGAATCCTCAGTCAAGCTTTAATAAATCATAAATAATATACCATCACAATTTTATAATTAATAGTATGGAAGAATAAATCGCTATATCTAGGGCATGATTACTTACACCAATATCAAAAAAAACCTATCAGAAATAGTAACAAGTATATATTTGCTTAAAAAAAAATTTAAATTTTGTATTATGTATGTTTGTGTGTAGGCGCAAGTCACCAAACTTAGTCTCTGGAATCAACATGATGGAAGGAAAAAAAACCCACACGTTGTCTTGACTCGTGCATATACTGTGGTCCACACACATATCCATGGAAAAAAAAAGGTAAAAATAATTTTAGTTAAACAAAAGTAACCAAGCAGAATTGTTTCTACTCCACAGAAATCCATGCTCATTTTAAAAAGTTCAAGGTATTCTACAAATATGAACTTGTATAATGCTTCTCTTATTTTTCTCATGGAGCTGCCAAAGTCACAGTAAGAATTTTGAGTTTAGGGCCCAGAGAGATGTCTCAGTGGGTAAGAGCACTTGCTACTCTTACAGAGGACCCACGTTTGATTCCCAGCACACAGATGGTGGTTCATTACCATCCATAACTCTTGCTCCAGAGCATGGTACCCTTGGGTGTGGTGGTACATGCTTATAATCTATGTGGAAGACTAAGGTGAGAAGGTTCAAAGCCAGGATAGGCACCTTAGCCTGACCCTATCTCAAAATAAAAATAAATGTAGCATAGTTATAGAATATTTACCTAGCATGAGAAAGACCTTTGGATCTCCAATGTATATAAAATGCTTTTTACTCAATTTCAAGGCAGGGTTTCACTGTTTAACAGCTCTGACTATCCCGGGACCCTCAACCTCAAAAATCAACCTGCCTCTGCGTCCCAAAATGCTGGGATTAATGACAGGCGCCACTCACTCAGTCACACATTAATTCAATTAATATGATGGGTACAGTAGATCAAAAACAAAAATAGAAATACAGACTCAATACCACTGTTTAAAATTTGAAATAGTGCTACATTCAAATGCTTTTTCTGAGACACAGTCTTGCTACATAGCCCAGGCTGGCTTCAAACTCGTAACCCTACTGCCTTAGCCTCTCAAGTGTTAAGTGCTAGAGTTCTTTGGTTTTTTTTAAAAGATTTATTTATTTATTATGTATACAGTGTTCTACCTGCATGTATACCTGCACACCAGAAAAGGGCACCAGATTTCATTACAGATGGTTGTGAGCCATCATGTGGTTGCTGGGAATTGAACTCAGGTATTCTGGAAGAGCAGCCAGTACTCTTAACCTCTGAGCCATTTTTCCAGACCATTAAGTGCTAGAGTTACAAGTATATATACCACTATTGTACACTTCCTTCTCCTGCTCTTTCTCTCCTGTCCTTTCCTCAGCAGGGTTGAACAGACTGGCTTTAAATTCAGTCTCCTAGCCTTAGCTTCCTGGTTAGCGGAACAGCAGGCATTTGCCATCGTACCTATTTGTATTCAGTATTGTTAACACTCAAGTTAAAATTGTTCAAGATTGGTGGCATGAACATATGAATAGCTACTAAACAGAAAACCACAAAAACCTTAATTTATACAAACGGTGTAGTAATGTATTAACTCCACAGAAGAAAATTCATACTACCACATCTTCTCCCTCTATGGAGGGAGGAGGAATCAGTCAGTACAAGACCTTCTACTGCTAAGTACTGTTCTACTAGAGCTACACCTCCAGTCTGTTCATGTTATATTTAACTTGGAAACAAAACAAAACAAAAAAACACAGATAAAAATAATCAATGAACAGATATATTTACTTCCTTCTTTCCAATTGAGCACCTTTTATTTCTTCATTACTCAATTGTTCTGGCAAAGATTTCAAGTGCTACACACTGCACAAAAGTAAAAGGAGCAACTATTCTTATTGTTATTGATTTTAGAGTAAAAGCTTCCATATTTTCACAACTAAGTGTGTTAGCTATGGACTTACCATGCATAGGCTTTATCATGTTGAAATAATTTTCTTCTACACCCTAGTCTATTTAGAGTGCTTATTGTGAAAGATTACTAAACTTCTGTCATTTTTTCCCCCTCAATTGTGATAGTATGGTTTTTCTCCTTCATTCTGGTATTGTGGTACACTATATAGACTGATTTTCATGCCAAGCTATTCTTACATTTCAGGAATAAGTTTAGCATAATTCTTGTATTGTGACATTTAACTGAGCCCAATAGCATTTTGTTGAGAATTTTCTTATCAGTGTTTCTCAGGAATATTGGTGTATAGTCATCGTATTCTTTGTCTCATACAGCTCAGGCTGGCCTTGAATCACATTGCTAAGAATGTCCTTGAACTTTGATCCTCCTGCCTCTACTTGGAATTATACGCATACCCACCATGCTGTGTGCTAAGCTGTTAAGGACTCCAGGAGCCTTGTGCATGCTTGGAGCCTACATCCCTGGTGTAGGCTCTACCAACTGAGCCACATCCCCAGCCTCAGTCATTATATTCTTTTAGAACTGTTAATGTCAGACTCATGACACAATTAGTATTTACCTGCATGAAGTCTGTTTTGATGGACTGCATCTAAAAACAATCTCATTTCCTCTGCTTCTTTACTTGGTACTTTGTCAATAGACAAGAAGCTGTTATCTTGTAAAGTCAACATTAGGCGACTTTGTTTTGTTCCACTGGGTCGTAGTACCACATTTTTTATGTTATGGCTGAGCTAAAAAAAAAAAAAAAAAACAAATTATGATTAAGTTGTCTGAAAATTGCTAAACTTCATTCTAATTTACCTTTCTTCTTTCTTGATAAATTCAGCTCAACTATATAACATTTTAAAAGATTTATTTCTATGTTTAATTATACAGGTACATGCATGTTTGAGTGTGGTTATGTACTGGCACCTATGAGAGCCAGAAGATACTATGTTCCTTGCAGCTAGTTACATGCTATTTTACATGAGTACTGGGAATTGGCCTGGAGTCCTTTGCAGAAGAAGTATGTACTTTCAACTGCTAAAACAACATTCCTCTAGCCTCAAATTTACTACTACCCCCCACCACCACCAAGATTAGATCCCACTATAGTCTACTTGGCCTGGAATTCACTATGTATACCAGGCTGGCCTCTAAACTCACACTGCTCTTAACTACCAAGCCTCAGACCAATCACAGATTTTTCAAACCAACTTTTTATTACATTTATTCTTTCTGTGAGTATTGGTGAGGGTGCCATAGCATGTTGATGGAGGTTGGAGGATAACCTGTGATAACTGGTTTTACCTCCTGTGATATGAATTTTTATCCTTTCAGCCATCTCTTTGATCTTTGCTTTGTTTGATGCTCTCACTTTATTTACTTAGGCTAGCCTTGAACCCACTACATAGTGAAGTTCATTCTGGCCTCTGTTTTTCCAGTCTCCAGCTCCTGAGTGTTAAAATTACAAGCATGGACCACCATACCTGAATTGAACATATGCGATATACAAAAGCATCAAAAATTTACTTTCAGAGTCCAAAAGTATAAACAAATGTAAAATTTATTTCAATCAAATTCAAGCATAAAGTTTAAGATCTATTTCTTAGCCAGGCGATGGTGGCGCATACTTTTAATCCAAGCACTCAGGAGACAGAGGCAGGTGGATCTCTGAGTTTGAGGCTAGCCTGGTCTATAGAGCTAGTTCCAGAACAGCTAGGGCACAAAATACCCATACACATAATTAATTTCTTTTAATTTTTGTGTATGAGTATTCTGCCTTCATGTATATTTCTTGCCTGGTGCCCTCAGAGGCAAGAAAAAAAGTATTGGATCCCCTGGAACTAAAGTGACAGGCAGTTATGAGCCTCCATATGGGTACTGGGAATTAAACCCATGTCCGCTTCAACAGCAAGCAGCAAGTGCTCTTAAGTGTGAGGCCATATATCTCCCCCCACCTCACCTTCCCCTCCCTCCCTCCCTCCTTCTCCTTCTCTCTGTATCTATTTTATCGGCTGAGTAAGAAGTTACTGGACCACTGATAGCTGTAATCTCAGTCTCAGGCATAATGGGATAAATCAGGAAAAAACACAGATCAAGTTTCGCAGCAGATGTCTTAAATCCACTGAGCCATCTTGATGGACTAATGGCTATTTTTTTTTAAAGATGTGTAACAAGTAATAAAAAACCTTCAAATTTTTACAGTTAGAAGAAGATATCTATAAAGATGATTTTAACAATCATCTATTAAAGTCCATGATATATGATAGGATTATTTAGGACACAGAGACTAACTTTTAGAAGACAGTAAAAAAAAAAAATCCCATTAAATGATCTAGCCATAACTTCAAAGAAAATAAAAGATGAACTAAGATTATCTGAGTGTAGTGTAGTGTGTGTCTGTCTGTGCGTGCGTGCATGCGTACATGTGTGTGTGTGTGTGATATGTCAGAGACTGAATCCAAGGTTCTGAGCACACTAGGCTCATATTCAGCCCCACATTTCCCCAGACACTATCACTCTGTGATATGTGCCTAATCTCATCTGAGAAGTTCTGACCAGGTAGTCCAAGCTGGCCTTGCATTACAACTGCTACTGACTCAACCTCCAAAATGCTGGGATCATAGAGTGTGCTATCAAATCTACCTAATAAGGCTTTATTGTTATTACTGTTGTTTTCTTTTGGGGATTGGAGGATTTTAGTTTACAGTTCCATATCATGTTACTTTTTGAGACAGGATTTTATATAATCCAGGCTGTACTCAAACTTGCTTTGTGGCTCAAGATAACTTTGAACTACTGATCTTCCTGTGTCTTCCTCTCAAGTGTTAGGAGTACAGATATGTTCCACTGTTCAAGGCTGTTATGTGGCTCTTGAAATAGCTTAAGTATCATATCAGGTATCTAAATCTCTCTAAGTTCTTTTTCCACTAGTTTTCTTTGCAACATTGGTGACTATTTCCTATTTTTTATAAAACCCAACAATACTACTGAATCATTTATAAAAGTATCAGTGTCATGGAAGTCAGGGCCACTTTACTACAACTATGACACAGTGTGGTTATTTAGTAGAGGATTTCACTAAGGAACCACTCCAAAGCAAAATATGTTATACCTGAAATATTCTTGGAATTCCTCCAGTGTTGTAGTGAACTACTAGGCTGACTTTATTGTCTTTTTCCACAATTTCAAAGGATCCTTCTTTCCACTTTGTAATCCCAGTCTGAATACTTCGAATTCTGATAGGACCATATATCTTCAGAGGAGACATATTTTCTTTAAAAATAAATTGCTTTTAACCAAATTAAAAAGCAAAAATATATGTTCACCTGACAGATTCTAAAGAAAAAAAACACAAGTTACAAGTGATTAAAAACAGAGTTTTAAAGAGGATATTTAATGAACCACCTTATATTTTTCTCTATTTGTGGGGGAAAAAAAAAAAGATTTAATCTGTAAAGAAAAAAACCTTACTTCTTCCCTAAGAACCATCCATATACTGCATTACCATTTCCAAAAAGCAATCTAACTTCAGACAAATATTCAGGTTTCTCTTCTTTGGTCAGTGTGTGCATGAGCAAAGGCACACATGTCCAGCAGTTGTCTGAGACAAAGTTCCTTTTGTTTGTTCATTGCTGCATCTACCCGGGTAGGGTGCCCATAACCTCCCAGTGATTCTCCTGCCCCTGCTGCCTATGTTCTTTAGAAGTATGCTGAGATGACAGACATGTGTGCACTCTACCCAGTTTTTATGTGGACTCTGGGGATTCAAATTCAGGTCATCAGGCTTGGTCATTAGGGTAGACTTGCCAAAAGTCAGCAAATAAAATTGTAATAACAGATAGTATTATATAAATGTACAAATATCTAAAATTGCTAAACCAAATTTTTTATGTATTTTCACTTTCTAAAACAGTATCTCTAAAATGGGTTTTTGCTTATAAGTTTATAAATTAAATATCATTGAACCCAACTAGTGTGTAGATGACTCAATTGGAAAAATCTAGAAGAGATAATATAAAGGGTCTAGAAATTGGGAGCCAATTCTGTCACTAACTTGTAACTTCTTTCTCTGATATTAGTGCTGTCAATTACACAGCAAACCAACAGACAATATAATATTGGGGGATGAAATAACTTGTACTTAGCTGACAGTACTATTTAATATTCTTGGAGTTTGCATCCATGTGCTGAATTATTCCTTCTTTGTAATACCCCTTTTCCCAAAGATCTTAATAAATCAGTGTTAATGGGTTACAAATCAGCTGTCTGTGAGGCCTGCCAGATACGAGAGATGACTCAGGCAGACAAAGCAGGTAAAGTGCTACCAAAGCTGGCCAACTGCTACAACGTGAACCCTGATTTGCCAGACCATCTTTTTTTCTTGTTTTTCATGAAAATGAACTTTATATAAATTCAAATTTAGTTTTAAAAGCTACAAATCAAACAAAACTCACCTGTATGCAGGAGACGACAAGTCTGGGATCCTCTAGTTCAAAGCCTATAGTTACTGCATAGAAAGTAACTAGGAATCAAAGAAGACATTTAAAAACTCTTTGAGAGTTCAATACTCTTATGCATCTTAAGTTCTTCATTTATATTTATTCACACCCTCAAAAATTTCTGAGGGCCAACACCACATTTAAATATTAGCAATTTACTGTACATATACATTAAAAAAAAGTTTATTACTATGCCTATTCATGTGACATTTTGAACAAACAAGTAACCCTACAAAACAGAAACCTGAACAAGAAACCTGTACTTGTAATACATTTTAGCAATTATTTGTGGCTCTCTTATTTGTACAAGTCCTTGAGAATTTTTTCCATTCTGTCTATCAGAATTAGAAAGAATATGTTGTTCCTCTCCTACGCCAGCTTGCTAAGCCACAATCATTAGAACTAGCTTTGACCACCTTATATGATATTTTGGTGCTAGACTAGAAATGGGAGGTCAGAATTCTATGAATTCTAACTCCATATGCCTTTTCAGGTAACTTTCTAAGTAAACTACAAATCAAAATAGATTCACTCTCCATCTTAGTATTATTCAATGGCTTTTAACTGTCTTCACAATAAAATACAAAGTCATTAACATGACATTAAGGCCTCATTATCTATTCCCAGTAAGTGTCCTCTAAAAACTTTTTCCAAAAGCCATGTGTTCTCATGACAATGAATCTCTTCCACACTGTGGTCATACCTGTAAATTTTCATGTATTCTCCCCTCTTGCCCTGCCATACTTCCTTCTCTTGGTTCTAAAATCAAGACTCAATTTAGATGTTACCTTCTTTAAGAAACTTTGCTGACTACTTTTCATTGGTTTTCTTCCTCATACCCACTCTGATTAAAGCTAATTAAATCCTCAATATTCCTGTTGTACTTTGTGCTTATTGACACATGACACTATTATAAAGGCTTTTTTCTCCCCTTTGATTCTACCTATACTATTTGAAGATAGGGAATAAGATCATTATTCAATAATAATGAACAAGCTGGGCATGGTGGCATATACCTTTAGTTCCAGCACTTAGAAAGCAGAAGAATAAGATTACGATTACTGTGGACTTAAGGCCAGTCTAACATATACAACAAGTTTTATATAAAAAATACATAATAAGTTCATCTTAAAAAAGATTTTATGTCTAGCTTTTTTCATCTTTCCTTAAAATTCTCCTTGAAAAAAGTTTTATGTCTTATCAAATTCTTTCATCATTCATTATAACTCATTATTAGTTAGGGTACCAAAAGGGTATAAAAACACTATTATCTTGGTGTTTATTAAAAATATTGTTAAATAAACATTAGAAATAAAATTTCTCATCTACTAAAGTATACAAGAACTTTTTAAAATCATATTTCTATCTAATTCTATAAGAAAATTTTGGTTATGAGTATAAAATTTTACTTAATAACTTTATATTAAACATTTCTTAACCATTTCGACTAGCAACTGTATCTTTTTCTAATGAAAAAACTGAAAGACACAGAACATAAAATTAGAGAAAACAATAAAAACATTCAGTATTTCTTTTGCACTAAGTGAAGAATAACCACTTCTGAGCTTGTCACTTGGTTAAGAGAAAGTTTCTTTTTCAGTATGAAGTACATATAGAAACATTAAAAAAAAAATGTTTTTTAAGAGACAAGGTCTTACAATGTAACATAGTTTGGTTTAGAACTCACTGTATAATACAGGCTGGCTTCAAAATCACAGCAACTCTGCTATAGACGCCCAAGTGCTGGGATTACAGGTCTGAGCCACTATGCCCAGCATTAGTAAACTTCCTATAAACAGGAGAAAAAAATTCCTTGAATCCTAACAACTACCAAAGTCTGAACATTCATGCAAGCTCATATTGCAAACTGGTTTTTGTTTTTTTTTTTGTTTTTTTTTTTAAATTCATTTACTTAGATGCAAACATATCAGGCATTCTGTGGTAAAGAAATAATGCTAAAACATAAATCTGTAATTATAAAGTAAACATAAAAATTATCAATTCTTGACTATTTGCATAATACTAGAAACACAGAACTAAAACAAATACTTACTTTTCAGTGACTTTTACTGAAAAATTCCACATAATAACAATTCACCTTTATTCTGCTTCTTGTGCCAAAAGCAATGTACTTTCCTTGATGAACTATTCATATTCTTTAGCTCTACTGGTAGTCACTCCAGGAGTCATCAACTCAGCTAAAGAAAATGTAAGTGTGCTTTAAAAAATTTCAACATATGAAATTAAAACAAAACAAAAAAAAAGAATTGTATGTAAAAAAAGACTCATTTAAAGACCACTCTTACTGAAAATGCTGAAAATAAAATGCAACGCATTCACTCCTCACAAAATAGGGATGTGCTTGCAGTGGAGAATGAGGGACTGTAGTTAGAGCCTGCCAAGTCCTTCAGTCCTTCACCCTGTGTCTTGCTTTTGTTATCTGCTATTTATTAGATTTTGAAACTAAGTCCGTGAAAAATTACATCCTTTGTTGACTTTAGAAACATTGTTACATCATAACCATCTAAAAGACAAATTGTGAAGTTGTATTGATCTACAGTTTTTAAAGCTGGGAAAAGGATATCTTCACTTACCTTTCAGAAGATTCTTTAAAAAATTCTTTCTTAATTTTAGGTCCTTCTAAACCTAACTTTCTCTGAAATTCTACCACAAACTTGAATTCAGTATCGACTTTTAACTCATCTGTTCATTCAGAAAAAAGGATTACTCATTTATCCCAGTTAGAAGTGTGAATGAAGATGACACAGGGCAAGACTTGACTGCTGTTCCAAGATTTCCCTATGCTTATCTTTTCCATCATCATTCAGCCAAGAAGTCTTCTTACCTGCCAGCTTTAAGCTTCTTCTCACCTATTCAATACCCAATCTTTTCAAAAGCATTTCCCTAATTCAGAAACTCATCACTTTGGGATAGGGATATGGCTCTGTTGACACAATGCTTTCCTAGCATGCATGAAACCCTGGATTTCAACATCAACAAAGGATTAACTGGTGTGCCTCTATCTCAACACTTGGGAGGTGGGAGGAGTTCAAGTAAACATTTTTACTTGCTCACTACCAACTAGAAAATAAAATTTTGACATCTACACACTTCCTTTTATTGTTTTCAGTATAAACTTTTTAAATTTTTAATTAAATTTTAATATTGATTCCCTTACCTACCAAGAACTGTTTTATCTATTTGCAGATACCTAATCTTTACTAGTCTCAATTTAACCTGTTGCTAAAATATATAAACCACTCTGCTGGTTTTCAATGACTTTCTTTTGTAACAACAACAAAATCATAAAACAGAACCTGTAAAAATGACCCAGCAGCCAAGTGTTGGTGGCACATGCCTTTAGTCCCAGCACTCAGGAGGCAGAGGCAGGCGGATCTCTGTGAGTTCAAGGCCACTCTGGTCTACAGAGTTAGTTCCAGGACAGGCTCCAAAGCAATACAGAGAAACCCTGTCTCGAAAAACCAATGGAAGGAAGGAAGGAAGGAAGGAAGGAAGGAAGGAAGGAAGGAAGGAAGGAAGGAAGGAAGGAAAAAAGAAAAGAATGGCCCAGCAGTGGTGGTGCACACCGTTAGGCCCAGCGCTCACTCGGGAGGCAGAGGCAGAGGCAGGCAAATCTCTGTGAGTTAGAGGCCAGTATGCTGCTCTACAGATCGAGTTCTGGGACAGGCTACAAAGATACAGAGAGAAACTCTGTCTTGGGTGGGGGTTGGGGGATGGAGGGTAGGGCGGGCACGGGAGGAGAAAGAAAAGAAAAAGAAAAAAATGAGAATGATTTGATAACAGGAATAAGTAAAACTATCATAAACTGGAGACCTTTTGTTGCTCTTTGTGCCCTGCTCATTTCAAATTTCTATGGCTAGAATCCAGGCTTTCAGTATGCTAAGCGAGCACCCTACAGCTGAGCCACATTCCCATCTGTTTTCCTTTGCAGAACGAAGTGTCTGTTTTAAGAGTGATGCTTTTAAAAGACAAGAAAGATGGTTCTTACAGCATCTTACATCTCTGTAAGTTTTTGGCAATTTCCAATTTGATTCATTTAACCAATTCTTGAGAAATGAAAACAAAAGTGAGTTGTTTTATTTTTATTTTACTCTCTCTGTGTGTGTGTGTGTGTGTGTGTGTGTGTGTGTGTGTGTGTGTGTGTGTGTAAGAGGTCAGTTATATTTGCAGGAATGGTTTCTGCCTAAAATAGCTTTTATCCAACCTGGGGGTTGAGAGTGGGGGGGGGGGGGTCAAGGCTTCAATGAGAAAGTATTACTTAAGCTGAAAATTAAGGCAGAGTTGATTGAAGGATGGTAGCACTGGAACAATCCGGATAACCAAAGTAGTGTGTGCAAAAGCCCTAAGCTAGAAATGTCAACACAAATTAAATCAGTGTGGTCGAAGGATAGAGAAAGGAAGAGGTCAAAAGATGAAGCTAATGAAGTAGGCAAGATCAGGTTGTATAGAATCTCTCTCTGTCTCTCTCTAGGGATCCATGCATGCTAGGCAAACATTTTGGCAACTGAACTATATCCCAGAACAGGATTTTAAATTTTACCTTAAAATAATAAGCACCTTGGCAATGGGAAAGTCACTGAAGGGTTTCAAGCAAAGAAATTATATGTTATTTTTGAATGAATGGAGAAGTGGGAGTTTGGGAAGCAGAGAAAAAAAGAGTTTAAAAAAAAAAAAGATCAGCTAGGAAAAGTAGTGTTGTTTAACTCATAATTACAATAACAATTTTTACTTGCCGGTTTTTGTGTAATGCTTTGCCAAGTTTATAGCACTCATAACAATCCACTAAGATGAGAAACTCTATTATTTTACAGGTGAAAATAGAAGCCAGAGAGATCAAGTCCACATGAAAAAGTACTTGTGGTTTGAACTAGAAAAGTAAATGTGAAGATGGTCAAAAACAAATGCAAGACATATATTGTAAATAAAATAGAACTTGGAGAAGATATGAACATACAGGATGAAGAAATCTAGAATGTCTCTGAAGCTTCTACCCGGTGTAACTGAACAAATGTCACATCACAATGGACATGCCACTTACGGAAATGGGCATTGGAAGGGTGAGAAAAAGATCAAGACTGGTTTTAGCCCACACTTTTAATCCCAGCACTTGGGAGGCAGAGACAAACAGATCTCTGAGATTTCAAAATCCCAGCCTGGTCTAAAAAGCGAGTTCCAGGGCAGCCAGAGCTGTTACACAGAGAAACCCTGACTCGAAGGGGGTGGGGGTCAGGACAGGGAGGTGATGGCACATGCCTTTATTCCGGTGAGGGGGTGGGGTGGAGAGCAGGCAGCGGATCTCCATGAGTTGGGAGGCTAGCTTGCTCTACAGAGCTAGCTTCAGGACAGGCAGGGCTACATAGAGAAACTCTTGTCTTGAAAAACCAGAAAGACAGAGATACAAAGCCTCTGGTTTATATTTGAGGTGTTATATTTGAAACTCCCCAGGGGGTAGGGAAGAATCAAGTCGAGATGTTAAGGAGACAACCATCTATTTATTTGAATGTGGAGCTCAAAATAAAAATTGTCAAGTTTTCAATACATGGTGGAATTTAAAACTTACAGAGAAATGGAAGGACAAAAGAGGAGAATCCCAGCCCAAAGCCAATTCATTTTACCCTGCCAAATTTCTCACAAAGACAACTGAGTTTTTCAGTCCCTTGTTTACCTTTTGCCAGTATGCAACGCCAATCTTTCCTCTCTTTAGCTCCTCTACCGTTATTAGAGGAGATGCTTATTAAACGTTAAGCATCTATCTCAATGCTACCCAAGAACCTTTCTTTTCGAGCACTGTACTCTTCTTTAGGCAATGTCCTGCATATGCATGTTCCAAATTTAACAAGGCACATGACACACATAACATACAAACACACATGTATATTTATCCATATGTCTGGCCCAGAATCTCCCTCTCATCTTTAACCCAATAAACCCAAATGCCTCCTTAACATCCTCTTAGTTTTCCCTTCCAGCTAGACCCATTAAGGTACTGTAACTCGCCAAAAGAACACCCGAAAACCACTACAGCACAACTCTCTAAAGACAGGGAACTTGATTTAAAAATTGGGCATCGCCGGTGTTGCTAGATACGGGAAGCAACCAAACGCACGACAAAAAATGACACTCCCTGACTTTCAATGAGCACTGTTTAAGAGGAGGAGGAAAGTAACGAATGGCCCAGAGAGCGAATGAGTATCACACCCAAGGTCTGAGGGATATGTGGCAAGGAAAGTCACCTGGAAAGACAGCAGGCCTTGTTAGGAGAAAAGCTGAGACCACCATAACCCTAGTGAGCAGAAGCCAGGTTTAGGGTGCGGAAAGCGAGTGACAATACGGGCCGCGTTAAGGGAGAGGGAAAGTGGAGGGGAAACACTCGAGTGGGGACACCTGTAAGGCACAGGGAGCGTCCAGGGACCCGGGGCAGGCTGCGCGGCAGCCGGGCTAACTCTGGAGTGGGCGCCGAGTGGGCGGACCGCCCGGTGGGGGGGGTGAGGCTGGGGAAACGGCTCAATTCCACGCTTTCCCGGCCCACCTTACCTGTGCCGGAGGGTCCCAGTCCAGGACGAGCATGCCGGAAGCACAGAGTTCCCGCGGAGGGGGAGGAGCCGAGGGGCTCAGAAGGAAGGGGCTCGCCTGGCCCCAGAAAGCGAGGCCGTGCTCTCTCCTACACACCTAAACCCACTGATGGCGGGAACTGTGACTGTACGCAAACACGTACTCACGCACGCACTCTCGACGCAACCAGTCCGGGCGCGTGCGCGTCAGCGCTCAAGCCCCGCCCCCGTGCAGCCGTCCCGCCCCTCACCAAGCCCGGCCCCTCACCCGGGCGGCCCGGCTCCTGCCGTGCCAGTGCTGTAGTACACATGCGCACTCTCCATTTTACCGACTTTGGCCGTCCCACCATTTTCCTCTCTCTCAGTCTGCTTGAGCATGCGCAATTCGTGTCCTCCCAGTCCCGCCGGCCTTTTCCCGCCCTTCTCTGGCCTTAGGAGGAAAGTCAGAGTTCAGGCTCCTCTGGGGTATACCTGCGATGCCGGGGGAATACGAGGGCCAGTAGTTGCAGACGTCATTTTGATCCTGAAGCTGAAGTGTCAAAGAACATACTCTAGGACCATTAGCTAGGCCGAGGGCCAGGAGGCGGGAAAGGGCTGTGTGGGTGGAGGGTCAGAGGTCAAAGGTCAGAGGGCTGAAGGGGGAGGAGCGAGCCGGAGGCGGATGGCGGCTCTTCGTCTCCGGCTGCACAGCGGCTGAAGCTGGGACGCGGGGTCCGGCGCGTCCGGCGGAAGAAGCAGAGCGGCGGCCGCTCCCAACATGCACAGCCTGGCGACGGCAGCGGTGAGTGGCTGCGCCCTGATGCTAGTCTCAGCCTGCTTCGTAGCTCCCAGAGCCGGGCCCCGAAGCCAGCTGCTTCTGCCCCTAGCCGCGAGGACCGGGAGTCTCCACGCCGCGCCATGCCCGTGGCGGAGTCGGACCCCCAGCCATCTCCGCCGTGTCCGTCTCCTCCCCTGGCCTCGCGCGCGGCCTCTCGCGTTCTTTTCCGGCGCCGAGGCCTGGTCCCCGCGCGCGCAGCCCCAGCAGGCCATTCATTGATTCATTTGAGCTCGGCGTCAGTTTCTGGTCGCCGGTTGTGTGCTAGGCGTCAGCAGGGATGTGTTTAATTCCTTGGCCGTTCGCTCTGGTCCCGTGCTCCTGGAACAACTCGCCTAGACACATCTCAGTGGGAAGGAAATGGCTTCTAGCTCAATCCACATGCTTTGCATGTAGGAAGCCAGAGCCCCCAAGTTCAGGATGGTTGCATCTGTCTTACAGTCCTCTGCGCTTAAAGCCTTCCTCGCACATCTCGTTTTATCTTTTAAACAAGAAAAGCTAATCACGTATTACAGCTCCCTGAAGTCATCTTGTAGCTTTTGGTTACATTTAGAGAAAGTAGACTCCTTGGCCTACAAGCCCTGTTTGATGTGGTCCTTAGTCACGTTTATGGGCTCCGTTTTTGTCACTTGCTCCTTAAGCTCCGACCAGAAGTATATGCACTTTCCCACTGCATGACCAGTCTCTAGTTACTTTACCTGAAATTGTCCCTCTTAGGACAGCCTCCATACTTACACACAAGTCGGCCCCAGAGTGACTTTTTCTGACCATGTTTACAGAAGCTTGTAACTCCATCATTTTCTCTTGTAGAGTATTGATTTCCCAGTGTGTAATTACTGGATTTTTTAACTGTGAGTTGTCTTGTCTCCCTCTCGGGTTGTTTTGTTTTTGTTTTCTTGGGAATCCTGTTTACTTGGTTTCCCTACTGCTAGAACAGTTCCTACTACAAGGTAAGCACTTAAATAATGCAGACTGAATTGCACTTTGACAACCAGGAAGCAGGGAAGCAGGATAGTTTAAGAATACTTACAAGCCTGGTAGTGGTGGTGCTTGCTTTAAATCCCAGCACTTGGGAGCAGAGGCATCTGAATCTCTTGAGTTTGAGGCCAGCTTGTTTCAGAGAGCAAACAGAGGGCAGGGATGGCAAAAAGGGAAAAAAAAGTTCTCAGTATGTATTTCTTCAATTATATTTACAGTGCTGTATGTAAATTAAAAGACTTGAACATTTGTTATGCTGTTTGACCCACCTGGCAGCTCTGGCAAATTCTTTTGTACCACTCATCCGTTAGAATATTTAGTGAGGATACTGAACAATAAAAATTTGAGGCAGTTCCTTCACAATCCCTTATCCCCATAAGCATCCAAACTCCTTATGTTATTTTGATCTGAGCAAAAATAAAAATAAAAAAATATGATTTACTACAGTCACATACAGCAGTACCTCAAAAACCTAAATCTTTGGTGCTTGTTTTTGTTTAATATTGAAAACTAATGTGAATGTGTTCATATTGTGGGTGTGCATATGTGGAGGCCAGAGTTAACTTTGGGGGTTGTTCCTCTGGAATGGTACTTGAGACAGGGGTCTATCTTAATATATAACAAGGAAACCATCCCTTAGCTAGGGAGATAGGAAGTACTATAAAAGGGCTTGAATGCAGGTGTTATATACTAGAGTGACAGTAGCAAAAGACATTGAGGTAGTTGGAATATAATAGAGCGTGCTCTTGTCATTATGGAATATATTCTAATATCTGTTATTATCAAAAAAATTAGTCCTATTCATTGTGAGCAGAAAACAATGAAGGGTTATTTGCAAAATTAGTAAGTGTAAAAGAGATGGCTAAGCAGGTAAGAGGTCAAATCCCCAGCACTCACATAAAAGGTCAGCTGTGACTCCATATGTGCAACCCAAGACAGCTCTGGGGTTAGAGACAGAAGAATCACTAGGGGTTGCTAACTGCTAGCTTCACCTCAAAGGAACATGCAAGGAATGATTGAGGAGGTCTGTGCACACCTCTGCCCCACACGTGTGTTTATATCACACAGATGCTCATACTATGTAAAAAAAAAAAAGAAAAGAAAATGCTACTGGTGTTAAAAAAAAAATGTAGCTAGTAAGGTGGGTTTGGGAGTCAGAAGATAAAAGTGGAAGTATGACATTAAGTCTTCTGTAATGAAACAGCCAAAGTAAACTTTCAGGAGAGGCAATAGATTCACCGTGTATATAAAAGTTCTTCACAATTTTAGCATCCCTGAACATTTGAGTTACTCTTTCTGTGTGTGCACATGAGTTGTCTATTGGTGCATGTGTGGAGGCCAGACATCAGTGTCAGATGTCTTCCACTGTGTTGTCTGCTTTTTAAATTATAGTTATTTCCTTTTATTTTCCTTTTATGCTATGTTCACAGGTGTATGGGTTCAAGTGCAGGTGTCTGTGTTTAGGCCTAAAATTGACATCATATTTTCCTTGGTTACTCTACACCTTGGCCTCCCTCTTGAACCCAGAGCTTGTGACTACATTTAAGCTGACTTCCCCCTGAGATTCTCTGTCTCTGCTTTGTGAGTGCTAGGCTTTTAGGCATCCAACTTGTGGAGCTTTTTATGTAGGTCCTGGAGATCCCAAAATCTGCCCTTGCAAGACAAGTGCTGGATTGACTGAGCCATCTTCCCAGACCTCCACCTTGTTTCTTTTTCTTTTCTGGTTTTTTTTTTTTTTTTTAAAGAATTTATTTTATGTGTATTCATGTTTTGCCTGCTTGTATGTATGTGCATTCCTGGTGACCTTGGAGGTCAGAAAAGGGTCCCCTATAACTGGATTTACAGATGATTGTGAGTTACCATATAGGTTCTTGAACCCAAGTCCTCTGCAAAAACAACAAGTGCTAGTGCTCTTAACTACTGAGCCATCTCTCCAGCCCCCTTATTTCTTTTTTGAAAAAGGATTTATCTCACAGAACCTGGAGCTTCCCGTTTCAGTTAGACTAGCAGACCAACAAAACTTCCACTTGTAAGTTCTGGAGTTCCGAGGTAATGTGTCTTCATGTTTAGCTAACTTTTGTATGAATGCTGCGGATCCAAACTCAGGTCTTCATGACTTGAGCTATAGGCACATACTGAGCCATTTTCCCAGCCCATTTTATTATCTTTGTGTTTAAACTGATTGACTCCCAGATGCCCTACTCTTTGGCAGGAATGAACTCAATAAAATTGGTTCACTGCTGCCAAATCTCCTGTTTAAACTTAAGGCAAAGAATCTAGCTTCTCTTTGCTGGTTTACTTTCATGTATCAGTTTAGTGTGTGAGTGAGTGAATGTGTGTATGAGAGAGACACAGACAGACAGACAGACAGACAGACAGACAGACAGACAGATGTTTATATAGAGAGCGAGACTTGTAGGAGTCAGTTCTCTCCTACCACATTGAGTCCCGGGTATGGCAAACACCCTTACCCAGCTGAGTCATCTCACTGGCCCTACTTTGATTTTTTTTTTTTTTTTTTTTTTTTTTTAAGTCACTTTGAAGATGACACAGACCTGTTAACACCAAGAAAGTTCGCAAATCCCAGGCCAATCTAGTCTATATAATGAAACCCTAACTTATCAAACTTAAAAATTGGGGTCCTCATCAGGACAGTTAATACTTTCAGTGTGATTTAGAAATCTTTTTTAAGTCACATTTCTTCATGTTAATAATCAAAGGTATGTTTTGTCAAGTGTAGTCAGCCTGTAATCCTAGCATTCAAGAGGATGAGGCAGAAGGATTGCTGTGAGTTCAGTGCCAGCTTGACTTGCACAGGGAGTTAAATAGAAGTCCCATGTTGAGTCCCCTCATTTTGAGGTGTAATCTGTTAAATCTAACCCTATTCTTTCATTCACTGTCATATCAGGAAGACAGTGAGCCCTGCTGGCCATCAAACATTTAAGAAACCCACCTATATCACATTTTCAGGTCACCAAAGGAGGAAAATGAGTTTTACAATTTACAGATAAATGTTTATTCAAAATAATTTATAAATGTCTTTCTCTTCTTCACATTAGCTTTGTGATAATTATAGTTAGCTGTTAATGGCTTACTTAGGTGAGTGTCTTTCCTGAAATGAGTTTGGTTGAAAGAAAATAATAATTCAAAATACATTTTATACATACAAACCATTCAGCGCAAAAGGGAGAACAGCTCTCTGTTAATTGATAATATATACTTAAATGTATCTATTAAAAGGAAATGCTGTTAACTTTAGTGAATTACAAGGGATAATATTATTACCCCCTGAAATAGAGTCCTGTTCTAATCTTTGGGTTTTTTGTTTGTTTTGGGTTTTGTTTTGTTTTGTTTTTTTGAAGATAGGGTTTCTCTGTAGCTTTGGAGCCTGTTCTGGAACTCACTCTATTGACCAGGCTGGCCTTAAACTCACAGAGATCCGACTGCCTCTACCTGGGATTAAAGGCATGTGCTGCCACTGCATGGCTACTTTTAAATGAATTTTTAAGGTTTATTTTTATTTTATGTGCATTGCTGTTTTACCTGCATATATGTCTGTGTGAGGTGCTGAGTGTCCTGTAATGGGTTGCAGACAGTTGTGAGCTGCCATGTGGGTGCTGGAAATTGAATCTGGGTCCTCTGGAAGAGCAAGTTAATGCTCTTAACTACTGAACCATCTCTCCAGATGGTAATTGATATTCTAAATTAAACTTAAGATTTTGTGACTGTTATTTATTAATAGTTCAACTTGCTTTGCAACTCTAACTGCTAATAAACTATACTGTAACAATATTAAAGAGAGTTGTGTTAAGCTGGGCGTTGGTATAGAACGCCTTTAGTCCTAGTACTTGGAAGGCAGAGACAGGCGGATCTCTGTGAGTTCAAGGCTAGCCTGGTCTACAGAGCGAGTTCCAAGACAGGCTCTAAAGCAATGCAGGGAAACCCTGTTTGAGTAGAAAAAGAAAGAGAAAAAGAAAAGAAAGTTGTGTTAGGGTAATAAATAATTTCTTCAACTCTGAGGGGGGGTGTTTGTGATTTCAATTGTATAGAACAGGTAAGGACACTGATTCTACAGAGTAGTCTTAGATATATAGAACTTTGTCATGCATTCACTGTGTGACCTTGATTGTGTTAAACCTTTATTAACCTTAGCTTAGAGGATAAAGTGAGGAAAATTTTCCTTCTAATAGTAATTTCTAGAAAGTACAGGCTTCATCTGATTTGCAGCAGCAGAAAATACCTGTGGTTGTCTAGGCCAGGTTACTGAAAGAGGCCCTGGGGGAATAATAGAAGTGATCTATATCATAACTGTGATGGTCACCAAGATATATGTTATCAAATTTCATTGAAATGTGCACTTAACTTGGGTGTGCTTTTATTATATACTTTATAAAATTGATGCTTCTCTCTCTTATAGCAGCACTAAATATTTTCTAAGATATTTTTGAATTGGTAGTTTTTTAGAAACTGATAGTTAATACAGTAGCTCCACTTTAACTTATGACAAAATTGGATAATTTACTCTAGACCACACAACTCTATTAAATAGCTAAACTGGATTGTTGTGGTGTTTAGTTTGGCTTATTATTTATTTATTTGTGGGGTAAGGGGACAGGGTCTCTATGTAATTCTGGCTGTCCTGGAGCTCACTATGTAGACCAGGCTGGACTTGAACTCAGAGATCTGCCTGCCTCTGCCTCCTGAGTGCTGGGACTAAAGGCATGTGCCACCAATGCTCAGCTCAATGGCATTATTCTTGATACTAAGTTTTCTTTTGGGATCTTTTGAACTAAGAATAATGGTGTTTGCCTGAAACTTTTACATATTAATAACATGTCTAAGTCAGAATGCTCTATTAAAAGGCTGTATGCTGGCGGCATACACTTGTAACCCTAAAAAGGAAAGAACATTGTTTTGAGATCAGATCTGACTTTCAGGCAGATAGATAATAAGCAGCATTAGCAAAGAAGTTAAGAGTGAGCTCTGTTGCTGGACTATCTGTATAAAGGTTGTTTTGTTTTGACATAAGTATTACTACATAACTCTAGGTATCCTGGAACCTGTTGCATACCTAGGCAACCTTAAATTCACCTTTAAGGACCAGGCACCTTAAATTCACAGAGATATATCTACCTGCCTCTGCATCCAGAGTGTTGAAATTGCAAACATGAGCCTATTGCCATTTAAATTATAAGTAACTTCTCTATGTCTTAGCGTCCTTGTTTATGAAATGAGATGAGGAATCTAAAGAAATGGTTCAACAACTACAAATTTTTACTGTTCTTACAGAGGACTGAAGTTTGATTCCCATCATTCATATTGGGTGACTCAAACTGCCTGTAATCCCAGCTCTTTGGGATGCCCTTTCTGGCCTCTGAGCACCCACATGCAAGTGCCATACACATACAGACAGACACACATACATATAAGTAAAATAAGATCAACACTAAAATAGTGCCTAGCAATAAGACAAGAGAGATGGCTCAGCAGTCAAGAGCATTTGCTGCTCTTGCAGAAGACCTAGGATCAATTCCCAACACTGGCACTGCAGCTCGCTACTATTGGTAACTCCAGTTCCAGGGGTTCTTACTCCCTTCTGATGTCCTCATGTGTTGCTCAGACATACATGCCCTTCTGCTGCTAGAATGGCTACAGAACTGGAGTTAGTACCTATGAGGGTACCTATGCCACCCATTTAAAGAGGTTCTGGATCAAAAGTTACATGGAGATTACGTCTGGGGGGTACTTCTGGAGGAGGTGGTCATGCCTTTTGAGACACTGCCTATGACACTGACAGAGGAACTACCATCTGCTGGTATCACATGAACTCTGGGAAGGGGATATATGAGGATGGAACTTGGTACACAAGTGTCATGGTGTGCTATATGGTGACTATCAGGCAGGTTGAGGTACAGGGGTATTAAATACAAGTCACAGGCTGACTTTTAGTGCAAGAAGAGGAGGTCATGTAGTTTATGGTGGTGTATGTATGACAAGTCTTGAGAAAGTTGACTGGACTGCGTATTGACTAGGGTAGATAATATATTGCTAATCTAGTTCTTGTGAGTCTTTTAGTTATTACATTATAAGACTTTTTCAGAGAACCAGGCAAGGGACTTAAAGCTAAAATGTGCCCTGTTTCCATTAGTTTTTGTTTGTTTGTTTGTTTGTTTGTTTGAGGTGATCTAATAACCTAAACATATCTTTTGGGGGGGATATGTTTTATATACTTTTATTTTTTACATAGTATGGTCCATATCGAGCTATGTCTTTTCATAAAGGGCTGTATAATATTCTAATATAAAGATGCACCAAGATATATTTCAGCCATCTCAGGGGCTGGAGAGATGGCTCAGCAGTTAAGAGCACTGGCTGCTCTTGCAGAGATTCCGAGTTCAATGTCCAGCAACCTCAGAGTGAATCACAACCATGTACAGTGAGATCTGGTGCCCTCCTCTGGCCTGCAGGTGTACTTACAGAAAGAATATTATATCCATATTTTTAAAAAATATATTTAAGCCATCTCTTAGTAATAGCTGTTTTAGTTTTCTGCCTTAAACATCACAATAGTAAGCATACTAGTATATCTTTGTTACAGCCCAAATATACCCATCACACAAACTCCTAAACATGGGCTCATTAACTTGCAGATTAAGTTACTTTGAATCAAATATATGTGTTTAGTAAAGTTTCTATCATTTTGAAAAATATATTTTTTCCTAAAGCACTGCTGCAGGATAAGACTTGATTTAACTGTATAAACTGATATTTGTTTTCTTGTTTTCCCCTGAAGCCTGTGCCTACTGCACTGGCCCAAGTGGACAGAGAGAAGATCTATCAGTGGATCAATGAACTATCCAGTCCCGAGACGAGGGAAAATGCTTTGCTGGAGCTCAGCAAGAAGCGAGAATCTGTCCCTGACCTTGCACCCATGCTGTGGCATTCATTTGGTACTATTGCAGCACTTTTACAGGTGGGTGTGTATCCACAAGTAGGAATACGAATTCATTCATGTCTGTCACTCCTTATGTGTTTTTCTCTTCCTTGGGTCAAATGAGTTTTTAAGACTTTAGAAGAATGATTGTTGAAATTTTTGTTTTGTTTTTGTCTATTTGTTAAGACAGGGTTTCTCTTTGTAACCCTGGCTGTCCTAGAACTTGATTTGTAGACCAGGCTGGCTTTGAACTCACGGAGATCTGCTTGCCTCTGACTCCTGAGTGCTGGAATTAAAGGCATGTGCCACCACCAGCAACAGGTGAATCTTAAGAAATATGTTGAAGCCAGGAGGGAGGCAGATCTCTGTGAGTTTGAGACCAGCCTGGTCTACAAGAGCTAGTTCCAGGACAGCCTCCAAAGCCACAGAGAAACCCTGTCTCAAAAAAAAAAAAAAAAAAAAAAAAAGAAAGAAAGAAATATGTTGAGACACACCTTATAGAAGTATGGTGGAGTAGATCTGTTTAGCAGGGAAGATCATAGAAATAGTATAAGAGTTTAAGAGCACTGACTGCTCTTCCAGAGGTCCTGAGTTCAATTTTCAACCACGTGGTGGCTCACAACCATCTGTAATGAGGCCTGCTGCCCTCTTTTGGCCTGCAGGGATACATGCATTGAGAATACTGTATACATAATAAATAAATAAATCTTTAAAAAAAGAAAGAAAGACTATAAGAACTATAGATATAGTCCGAAGGAAAAAAATGTTGAGATAAAGGTGTAGCAGCTAATGCATTAAAGGTAGGTATCTGTGTGTTTTAAAAAAATAACTGCATCTTGTAAGGTAGCTTATTGGGTAAAGGCAATTGGTTGCTGCCAAGTCTGACAGCCTGAGTTTGATCCCTGGGATCAGCACAGTACAAGGAGAGATTTGAATCCTGTAGGTTGACCTCAGACATGTGTGCTGTGATATGCGCACACACCTCAAAAACAAATAAGACTAAGGAAAAAAAAATTAAAATTTGGGAATTTTAAATTAAAAGTGGGAATAGGTGAAAAATGATTAAAATAGAACAATCCCAAGGTAGTAGAATAATCATCCAATAAGTTCCTCCCCAAATTACTAATAATCTTTAAAATCTGTTCGATAAATTCATATGGCACTCCTAACACATGTAGCCAAGAGTCTATTAGTGTTATGGGAGGATTTACAGCTAAAGTAAACATAATTGTATTCAACATGGGTCTGATCGTTATGAAGTAGAATACATATTAAAGTTATAACAAATTATATAAGGATCCCTCAATTAAAAGACTAGCTACAGGGCTAGAGAGGTGGCTCAGTGGTAAAGAACATGGGCTTTTCTTCCAGAAGTCCTGATTCCCAGCACCTACATTGTGATTTATAACCAGCTGTAAACTCTAGTTTCAGGGGATCTGACACCCTCTTTCGTCTCTGTGGGCACTGCATATACACGATGCACAAACATACATGCAGAAAAAACACCAGCACACATAAAATACAATAAAATAAAGATTAGCTGCAAAATCAGGAGGAAGTGTAGGAGACCCAGTTGTTTCCATAGTAGTATTCCCAGAGATAAATAGGAAGAGATCTTGCCTAGTTAGTCCAGTATGCTTTTAAAGTTAGTATACTGTGACACTGTGTTAATTTGTGATTAATTGCTATCTGGGATTCTTTGCATTTTTCAGGAAATTGTAAATATTTATCCATCTATCAACCCTCCAACTTTGACAGCACACCAGTCTAACAGAGTTTGCAATGCTTTAGCATTGCTGCAATGTGTGGCCTCACACCCGGAGACCAGGTAAGTTCTGTGAGTATATTGGTCAGTTAATGGGGCTGGATGAGTGTTTCTCAGAAACTTGGATAGCTTTCTTGAGTGATCAGAGAAAGAGCATGCAATATGGTGTGTGGGTATGAGTCTTCAGAACTTTTTTTTAAATTTATTAGTTGGTTTTGCAGTTCCTTGTGGATATTTGTGGATAGGGTTCTTAGTTTTTGCTTTTGTTTTTATGGCCAAGATTGACCTCAAACTCTTACTCCTGCCACCTTTGTCTGTCAAGATCTGGGATTATAGTTATATACCACCATACCCACATTTCTCTTGTTTTTCTTTGACAGTTTCTACACTGTTAAGTTTGACAGCTATTTTTAGTTTCTGGTTACAGATTTAAAGGAAGTATAGTATGTTTTAAAATGAAGTAGAATACAATTCCATACTTTCAACATCATAGAAACAGTTTTCAAAATAATAATAAACACTCTGAACATAAGCAGATCAACTCATTTAGTGATTTGCTGTGTCCTAAGAGGAAAGATTTTTGTTTGGTTACCTTAAAAATATTTTCTGGCAGTAGTTCAATCTCAAATATGAAACCAGAGCTTTAAGCCTGATGTGGCAAGATGGTTCATACCTGTAATTCCAGCACTCAGGAGGCTAAGACAAGAAGAAAGAGGCTTGCTACAGAATGAGGCCCTGTTTCAAAATACCAAAATTAAGTAGTTATTTTATGTTCAATTAAATCAGAGTCTTCTTATAGCTTTGAAGTTTTAAAGAGTAATGTTCGATTCACAGGAAAGTTAATATATTTAGGTAGATGGGCACTTTTTTTTTTTTTTAAATCATAAAAGGCACTCAGCTGTGATTGTTGTACAATACATGGCATATAATAGGAACTCAGTTTTATTTTTGTTGTTTTGGGTGTTTTTTTGGAGGGGGGGGTGTTCTCCTCTGTAGCTTTGGAACCTGTCTTAGAACTCTTATAAAGGTGTGCGTGTATGTGCTAGAGGGCGAACACACGTGCCTACCTGCCACTCCTGTCTAGGTGCTTACAGAGACTAGAAAACATCAAATCCCTCTGCAGCTGTGGCTACCAAAGGCAGTTGTAATCTACTGGAAATGGGTGTTGGGAACTGAACATAGGTCCTAACAAATACTCTTAACTGAGAACCATCTTTCCAGCCTCAAGGAAGAATCTCTTTAGTACTAATGTAGCTTCTTATCTCTTATCTCTCCTTTCTCTCCTCTCCTCTTGTCACCTCCACCTCTCCTCTTCACTCTGTTTTACTCTCCTCTCCTCTACCCTACCCTGTCCTCTTCTCATCTCTTCACTTTTCTTTTTTCTCCTCTCCCCTCCCCTCTCCTGTCTTCTCTCTCTCTCCTCCTCTCCCCCTTTCCTACCCTTCTCTACCCTACCCTGCCTTCTTCTCATATTTTAACTTTTCTCTCTCATCTCCTTCCCTCTCTTCTCCTCTTCTTTTGGAGACAGTGTCTCCAAGCTGCCTCCAAACTCATAATTCTCCTAATTTAGGCATGCTCTTGAATTCTAGGAACTCAACAGCATTGCTACAACACATTAGCTTTAGGATTTATGACTTGATCTTTTTTAAACCTATCATCAAGAACTTTTGAGTTCATCAGATTTTAAGGTATTTGGTGCAGACTGAAGGTAGATTGTGTTGGTTCACCCACCCTAGCCTGGGTTGTTATTACACATTGACACCTTGAGCTGAGTCTGTATGATGTTTCAATGAGGGCAGGAGGGTATGCTTCTAAGCAGTAGACATTTCTGGCCTCTGACTGTATGCTAAGTAACCCTTAACATTTCTTACTTCTGGCAATCAACCATATCTCCAAACATCATTGACACATGACTCCTAGGGAACAAAGTTATACATTTCAGGTTGATCAAGACTAAAAACCAATACAATTTTTTTCTAAAGTGTTTTTTTTTTTTTTTTTTTGAAGAAGGATTTGGAGCCTGTCCTGGAACTAGCTCTGTAGACCAGACTGGGCTCAAACTCAGAGATCTGCCTGCCTCTGGAGTGCTGGGACTAGAGGCGTGTACCACCACTGCCCAGTTTTAAAGATTTCTTACTCTGGCAGTTTCACGTGTTGTTTCAGGCTTAGACGTGATATTTAGAAGTCCACTCTGAGTTCTGAACATGGTTGTTTTTTCTTTCAGGTCTGCTTTTCTTGCAGCACATATTCCACTTTTTCTGTACCCATTTCTGCACACAGTTAGCAAAACTCGTCCCTTTGAATATCTTCGGCTCACCAGCCTTGGAGTTATTGGTAAGTTATTTTGTTATTTTTGTTTTGTTTTTCTTGAGACAGGGTCTTATGTAATGTAGGCTTGCCTCAGGTTCACTGTGTAGCTGTGAATACCCTTGAATTTTTAAAGTTCTGATCCTTTAACCTCCACCTCCAAAGTGCTGGGATTTTAGGCATACATTACCGTACTTAATGCAGTGCTGGGGATCGAACTCAGGGTTTCCTGCATGCTAGACAAGCACTCTACCAACTGAACTGTACAGACAGCATTTTGTAAGCCTGAAATTCTTATGGACAGTAGTGGTCTAAGTTGTGTATTTTGTTAACTTGTAATGGCTTATTCACTTTTTGTCTTTGACATCTTATTTACTAGTAAGTGCTTGCAAACTTAGCAAGTACCATTCTCGATGTTGCTGGTAAAGCTGTGTGGATCAATAATTATTTAGGGTAAAGTTATAGAGGGAGTAAGGAATAATTTGATCAACTTTTAACTAAGTTGATTGAACGTAGTTAAGTAATCAGAGCCTTGTACTAAGCTAGTGTTCCTGACACTGAGCACCACCACCCGCTTTTTTTTTTTTTTTAATTTTGACACACATCTCATTAAATTGCCGAGGCTGGCCTTAAACTCAACAACATCTTTCTGCCTGTGCCTTCCCAAATTACACTCATGACTCTGCTGCTGACTCTTGCTTTTTGTTCCCGTGGATATGAAACTGATTGCCTGACACAGAAACTACAGTCTGCATATCATATTACTTAAATTCCATGTCTTGCTTTCATGGACAGTGCATAGTAAATGTAATTAGAAATTCTTTAAAATAATGTTGTTTGTCCATATTTTCTTTAGGAGCCTTGGTTAAAACAGACGAACAAGAAGTAATCAACTTTTTATTGACAACAGAAATAATCCCTTTGTGTTTGCGCATTATGGAATCTGGAAGTGAACTTTCTAAAACGGTATGTCCTTTTAAGTCAGATTCAACTTTTTTTTGGCTCTGGAGCTGCTGCTTTGTGGCTGTAGAATAATTTTCTGCCTCTCCAGGGAAGTCAGAGCAAAAAGTCAAGGCAAGCACTGATGCAGAGGCCATGGAGGATGCTGCTTACTGGCTCGTTCCATGTGGCTTGCTCAACCTGCTCTCAAAGCTATGTTGCCTTTACTGGCCTGATACTATATAGCAAAGGCAGAGCTCATATTAGAAGCAGTTCTTCTGTCTTGGGCTCGTGGGGACTGGGATTACAGACATGCAGCACCATACTAGGATTTGTATTTAGCTTTCCTTGTATGACACAACACCTTGCCCATAGTAAGCACACATTGAAATAAAGGTTCTTGGTCAAGGTTGTTATGAATGATATAGTAACCTGGGAAGTATTTTAAAATACAGCGGTGTGGCTGGAGAGTTGGTTCAGTGGTTAAGAGCACTGGCTATTTTTGCAGAGGACCCTGGTTTGATTCCCATTATCCATATGGCAATGGCTCACAACCACCTGTAACTCCAGTCCCAGAGGATCTATTGTTGTCTTCTGGCCTCTGTGAGCACTACATGCACATAGTGTATAGACACAGATGAAGGCAAAATACCCATACGTATAAAAATAGACAAGAACACTTGCTGCACAATCATGTTCAGATTCAGCACCTATGTATCAAGCCAAACATCCTGTGCACACCTATATCCCAACTCTGGGCAGATAGAGATAGGAGAGTCATGGAGACTTGCTGACTTTTAGCCTAGAAGAAAGCACAAGCCCCAGGTTCAAGGTTGATGCCCTGCCTGGAAGGAATAGGCAAAGAGTTAGAGAGAACATCTGACACCCTGTTTGGCTTCTGTACAGACCTGCACCTATACATGAGCATATGCTCACAGACAAATACAAAAATTTAAAAATATTTAATAAATATAGACCTACTACTGAGTGCTTTTCATGGTAGTAAAGTTTAGTTAGGTAGGTGGTTAATTGATTGGCTGATGTTTCTATTTCTGTGTGTGTGCACATGCCACGGCATACATGTGAAGGTTAGAGAGCAATTTGTGGGAGTTGCTTCTGTCCTTCTAGCATGTGGCTCTTGGGTCTTATACTCAGGCTCTTGGGCTTGGTGGCAAGTGTCCTTACGCACAGGACCATCTCACTGGCCCTGGTTGCTTGTTTGGTTGGTATAAATACTGCTAGGTAAATATATAATGTAACTACTTAGGAACTAGGCATTATCCACTAAACTAAATGTATGCTTGCTTTATAACTATTGGCAGTGCCTTGGAGTACTGGTTTACTGACTACCTCTAAAGGATTGATACTACCTAGGAAAAGTTATAAGGCAATGTTATAATTCTGAGTTACTAGAAATGTTTTGTGTTTTAAGCTGTTATGGTCTACAGATACAGGCTAAAAAAACTCACCAAGTGACACTTTGTTAGTGAATTTGCTCTTTGCTATATGTTTTGTGTTAGTTTCCTTTTGCTGTCATGATAAATTGGCAAAATTAAGGGATGGCTTAATTAGTAAATTTATTCTTGGTTCTAGCAGCCTCAGATCAATTTCAACAAGCTGAAATTAAGCCAGATAAAGCAGGGCCATGGTTCCTCTAGAGGCTATATAGGAGAGTCCCTTTACATGCCTTTTCTTGTTTCTAGAATTGCATTCCTTGTATTCCATTACACATGGTTCCCTTCTCTATACAGAGCAAGCATCAAACATGTTCACATTTCATTCTCTTATATTCCCTTTTCCTTTGTGGTTTAAATCTCCATCTCTCTCTTAGAATGATGTTGGTGATATTTAGGACCTGTGTGAGTAATCTCTTTAGGTCAAGATTCCTAATTATTTCTGCAGACCCTTTTTTATATATGAAACAACACTCTTTGATGATTAAGACTTGGCTACCTTTGAGGCATATTATTTGGCCCATCACAGTGATATACCTCAGTAAAACAGGAATAACAGTTCTGATGGCACCAAAGAAAGATGATCAAGCAAGCATTGTGACTCTTGCCTGTAATCCCAACACTTAGGGGGTCATTACTGTGAGTTTGAGGGTACAGAGTAAGACCCTGTTGAGATACATTATTTATGGTTTATTAAAGCTTGCCTGAAGATCAGAAAAGCATAGCAGCCAGCCACTATGTCTTATCTCTACCTCGGCTCAGACCAAAGGGGCCGTCCTCAAGCTGTTCCTGACTTCACTGCTCCTCAGTTCTCTGAGACTGAATGCCTCTCTTCTACCTTTTATAACTCTCAAATCCTGGGATTAAAGGCATGAGCTCTGATTTACTCTCTGGTAGTCCAGGGTGGTCTTGAACTCAGAACTGTTCTATCTGCCTTTCTCCTGAGTTGTGGGATCAAAAGTGTGTACCACCACTACCTGATCTCTATAGCTTGAGGCTGGCTTTGCTATCTGAATCCTCAGACAAGCTTTAATAAATCATAAATAATATATCACCATACTCTATCTCAAACTTTTTCCCCAAAATGATTGTCTGGTTTAAATTAGAGGGTGGGGGTGGGGGAATCATCGGTTTTTATTGTGGGTCTTTGTTTTAAGCATGTTCCAAGCTGATTTGGTACTCAATAAGTACCCTAAGCTGGCCTCAAATTTTAGGCAATCTTCCTGATAATTATCAAGGGTTTTTCCCCTTTATGGAAAATGGGACTAATGGTACATATACTTAATGGGTTCAATAAGAAAAATAAGACCTATAAATCACCTGTAGAAAAAAAAAATTCTGATGTACAGTAATTGTTCAGTCCAATAATATGTGTTGTTTTGCTCCAGGTCGCCACATTTATCCTCCAAAAGATCCTCTTAGATGACACTGGTTTGGCTTATATATGTCAGACATACGAGCGTTTTTCCCATGTTGCCATGATCTTGGTGAGTTCTTTCCTGTCTTTGCAATTCTGATCACATAACTTAGTCCCTTTGTAACTGGCTGTAAATGTAGTCTTCTAACTAGAAATAACCATTGTGGTCATGGTGGTACGTGCCTGTCATCCCAGCGTTTATAAGACAGAGAAAGACAAGAGGATCGTTGTAGGCTTGAGGTCAGCATGAGTTCCACACCAGACAGGTGAAGAAATAATGCCCTGTCTTAAAATACTAGCTCAAATAGTAGTGCATGCCCTTTAATCCCAGAACTCCAGAACTCCAGAGGCAGAGGAAGGCAGATCTCTGTGAGTCTGAGCCCAGCCTGATATATATATATTGAGTACTAGGATAGCCAAGACCACAGACCCTGTCTCAAACAGGAAAAAATAATAAAAATATTGGAAACTGCTATAATGGTTCTTAGATGATCTGTTCTCTGGTGTCAATTTGAATTATTTTGTGTTTTCCCCCATCCTTGTTTTGGGTAAAACAGGGTAAAATGGTCCTGCAGCTATCCAAAGAACCATCTGCCCGTCTTCTGAAGCATGTAGTAAGATGTTACCTTCGACTCTCAGATAATCCCAGGTAAAGATTTATAGGACTTAGAACTTTAGGGAAGTAGTCTCACAAGTGGATTCTAGTCTCATGCCTAGCTCCTATGTCCTAAGGATTGGAAAGAATATAAATCTAAGACAAACTTAAGTTCCTATTAAAATCTAACTTTAAAATTTTAAATATCCACTAATTAGATCTTCCCATTCTAACTCTGTCCTACCTCGAAATTCCAGAAAGCCCAGACAGTTTCAAGGGAGGCCTGTGGTTTGGGCTTTCTGTGACTACTCCAAGTAATCAAAAAGATAAGTATACTTCCAGAGATGTCCTGGAAAGGTCCATGCCCAGAGGCTCTTTACTCATGCTTGCAGTCCTCTGCGTCCTGTAAGGCGTGGAGCTTATTACTTTTTCTTGGTACATTCAAGATCTCTGCCAGAATCATGCACTTTGAGGATGTAATGCACTTCAGAAATGTCTGACCTTTTGTCCTATTAATCCATAATTTATGCTGAAAGCTACATGCTCAGATTCTGCCAAACCACATAATGGAGTGGTTTCTGAGTTCCTAGGTTGATTAATGTGAACTCAGTCTCTAGGCACTGGGGGTTATTCAAGCCCTAGCTATTCTTTGATCATTTTGTCCTGTTTTTCAGTGATTCCTATTTTCCCCCAAGTTTGCAATATACCTATTAAAAATTCTACCTATTTGAGTATAAGGGCTGTAACTGTTCAGAAGAGCCCTGTATAGAGTTGGCATTTGCCTTTTTCAAGCTTCTAGATAATAATGCTACCATAGTTTTTGCTCTTCATCTCTTATTAAGATTTCCAAATAAAAAGTTGAAGCATTTGCTTAAAGACATAAGTGATGTTAGTATAGAATTAAAACCCACTGATTTATCATACAAATGAGGTCATGTCTGCTGTCAGTGTACAATTTTTAAAATAATTTAATTTACCATAGACTTTGTCTAATGGTATTTTGACAGTATTTATTATAGTATATCAGAACAAAATTTGAAGTGACGTAAACTATTGCACCATTTTATTCCATTTTGCTTTTACATGAAATTCTACATTAGGATATATTGAGAATATTAGTGAACTAACATTCTAGGTGTTTGTGAACCTATGCATAATACCTGCTTTAAGAATTCACAAAGCATATTTCTACCTAAGAAGTTGTATGCTTATGTCTAAGAAAGGGGCTCTTCTAAGCCCCAAAATTTGGGTTTATTTGTTGTCTCCCTGGTTGGTTTGTTTGTTTCTGATGTAGGGCACGTGAAGCACTCAGACAGTGCCTCCCTGACCAGCTGAAGGACACAACCTTTGCCCAGGTGCTAAAAGATGACACCACCACGAAACGCTGGCTTGCACAACTGGTGAAGAACCTGCAAGAGGGCCAGGTCACCGATCCCCGAGGAATTCCCCTGCCCCCTCAGTGATCTCCTATCCCCTCCTACTACTCCCATAAGTTTGGGAGTGGGAGTGGAACCTCTGAGGAAAACAGCTCAGGTTTTATTGCCGACCGGGAATAGATAACCTCAATGCTGAACTGCACTGGAGAAAAGGGGCAAGGTACCCCGCTGAGGTGTGTGGGCTGACTGGAGGTCATGGATCCCCCTGCTGCTCCCAGGAATTGGGCTCCTGACACAGCAGTCTGCCGCCACAGCCCCAGAAGGGTGTCAACACCAGCAAATGCTGTATTTGCAGCATGCCCAAGATGACCCTGCTCCTGAACCTCTACCTAGTCACTGGTGGAGGAGACATGGTAACAGCAGCAACGCTCTAGGCATGGTGAGCGCCTGGGAACAAGCCACGTGGCTTTTTTTTTCACTTTGCCTCCTGGAAGACTCAAGATGTGTGTCTCTTCTCTCTCTCTCACTCTCAGTATTTGTTTACTTTGGGTTTTTGTTTTTAATCTCGAGAGAGGTGTGTTTAATGGACACAAGCTGTAGTTTTCAGCAAAACTTTGTCAATTGGCACTGTTTACAAGTCTGTTAGCTGCATAAACTCAATAAAAAGTTGGTCTGGGCATTGCATCCCCTCTGGCAGACAGATAGCTGCATCAGGCTGTTGGATGGAATGGGAGGCAGGGAAGAGGAACGCCAAAGGACAAGCAGGAACTCTCCACCTGTTCCCCTCTGCTCCCTTCTTTCATTTCCAGCCTGGCTGCCATGAGGACCTTAACCTTGGTTCTGGCTTTAGCTACTAGCTTTTCCAAATCTCAGCGCTTTCCCCTTTTTTTAACCACTTTAAACTTAAAGCAGATGTCTTAATTTACCCAACTTTCCTGAAAGAGTATTATACTGGGGCAGGAGGGATGGCAGTTTTCAGATCAAAGATGATTTCTGGATGTGTCTTCTCAAGGGAAGCAAGCATGTGGATCCAGGTTTAGGCTCTGTGATCCCATTCTCCTAGTGTGAGTTTCAATAGTGCCATCTCTCCTCATGATTATACTTGAAACAGTATTAGCTAAATGAGTTACTTCTGATTTAAAATGAATGGCTAGATTCTGTGGGCTCAGTCTCCTTTCCCTTTTAAGACATTTTCTTTGGTCTATGGAAACTACAGGGTTGCCACTAAAATATTTTTACTTGTTGATAATGTGTCAGAGTTCCCCTCCATCTCCGTGGGCTTGAATGTATAACCTATTATAAACTGCCTTTCTTTCTGTGACCATTCTCATTACCAGCACTTGCTCTTCCTCTCTCAGCCTCATCTGCAAAGGTGGGATTATTGATTCAACTCTAGAGAAAGACCAAGTCTTTAGCCCATGTCTTGCACATCTGAAGATGTCAGTAACAAGTTTGAGAAAGTTGTATAAAGGGATGGATACTCATAGAAAAACCTTAGTAGAGGCAGTTGAGCCAACCCAAGGGCTTTTTAAGCCGACTTTCACAAAGGAAGCCGGCCTTGTTAGTTGGCTTCTGTCTCTAGAGCCAAGAAAGTAATTAAGTAGCCTAGATTTAGGAAGGATAGAATAAGCACTTATTTCCTTGCCTTCCCATTTGAAAAGGAGAACCCAGCCTCAGGCCTAAAGAGGAAAGGTCTTAGAGAAAACAGAAAACAGCATCAACTTGATAGCTATTTTGACTCACTCCAGTTTGTGATCTGAAAAGTTTAACTAGGGTACCCTGATATTTGAAATTCGCCTTCCTACTGAGCCAAAGTTTCTCATTCCTCTCCACAGGGGGAGCAGCTGAGGCATGGGGTCTTGCTCCCTGGGACATTCTCTCCATCTTTTGGTGCATTGGCCATGTTACTGTGCCAATCATGTCTTAATTTGTGTCCCATTGATCCTCAGCTGGCCTTGGAACATGCATAGGAGTTGGACGGGGAGGGATGCAATGGGTCTCATACCCTGTGGTTGGTCCTAATGTTGTATGTATTATATAGAGATCCTCCCCTTATTATGTGTTTTCCATCCCTCTCCCTCAACAGGATTAAAATAAAACATGCTCTGGTTTTTTTAAAAAAATATTTTTTCTTTTCATTAGTGAATTTATTCTATCAGCATAGAGATATCTAAGCACTTTACTCTGATCATTGTTGGCCCTTCCTCTACCCTGTCTGCTTACACACAGACTGCCCTGCTAAGAAGACTATGGTGGTTCCTTTGTGGGCAGATTTTTAGTTGGCCAGAAGGCTAGAGCTGATCATGAAAGCTGTTTGGGGGTCTAGGGTAGTGGCTCTTGCCTGAGAAATATCTCTTGCACAGGCAGAACCTAATTCCTGGCTTCTGTGCCTGGGTGGGAGAGAGATTTCTGTAAGTAAAGAGATAGTGCTTACATTTATTATGCAGTGGTTTACATGTCATCTTTGGAGCTCAGAGCTTAGAGGATATCTTTAGAAGTTGATCTTGTGCATGGCTTAGTAGGACACAGCCAGCATCTGGCTTCTTTTTTCAAGGGTTTTGGAGAGCTGTAATGTTGTAATAGGACAGGGTCCATATAGAAATTCTCTACTTGCTGTTACTGTTGCTCAAAAGCCAGGAAAAGGAGAACAAAGCTGTTACCAAAAACCCATTAAGGATCTGGGAGGTGGTTCATTGGTTAAAGTGCTTGCCATATAAACATGGGGGCCTGAGTTGAGATTCCCCATCACCCAAGCAAAACCTAGGTAAACCCAGTAGTGGGGACAGAGAAAGGAAGATGCTAGGAGCTTGTCCAGTCACTCTAGTCAAAGCAGCAGTCTTTGGATTCATTGAGACCCTGACTCAAATAAAGACGAAGGCAGGCATGGATGGTAGCACACTTAGGAGGCAGAGGCTGGTGAATCTGAGTTTAGGACCAGTTTAGAATAAGATAGTCATATTGAGTTCTAAGCTGGCCACAATACATAGCAACCCTATGTTTAAAAAAGAAAGAATGTGGAAAGAAATAGATTACCATTGTCTCTGAGTGGTGGTGGCACACACCCAGTCCCAGCACTTGGGAGGCGGAGGCAGGTGGATCTCTGAGTTTGAGGCCAGCCTGGTCTACAGAGTTCCAGGACAGCCAGGGCTACATAGTGAGACTCTGTCTCAGAAGAAAACAAAACAAACAAACAAAAAAACCCCAAAACTTAATGAGCAAGTAAAAACCGCATTGGAAGAACTTGCCACTGAGCTTAATGTACCTGTTCACACATGCAGACAGAACAAATAATGTAATAAAGTAAACACATAACCTCCAGTTTACACATCACAGATGAAAAATCACTGACTTCATGTCAATATGGAGACTGGCAAACTCAATAAAAATAAAACATCATTGGAAAACATCAATGGACTTAGCCCTAACAGACTAATCAGAGTTTTTACATGTATGACCTTAGGTAAGGGATGGGGGTTTGAACTGGGGGCTTGGGAGATGGCTCAGTAGGTCAAATGCTTGCTCTTAGTTTTGTGTCTATTAGGATAAGATCATGACCAGAGCAACTTGGGGAGGAAGGGGTTTAGTTCCCCTTACAGATTATAGTCTGTCTTCAAGGGAAGGAACCCAAGAGTCAGGAGCTGAAACAGAAGTGTGGAAAAGCACTCACTGGCTTACCCAGCCTCTTTTTTTTTTTTTTTAACCAGCCAGTACCAGATACCCAGCCAACACTACAAACCTAGTGGCCTGAACCTAGATGCATGTAAAACCCCCTGACAGTGTGTGTGTGTGTGTGTGTGTGTGTGTGTGTGTGTGTGTGTGTGTGTGTGTGTGTGTTGGTGCGCGCGCGTGTTAACTGTAGCACTGGGGGTCAGAGACAGGTGGATTCTAGGGACTTCCTAGTCAGCTAGTTTAGCTGAAATATTGAACTCCAGGTTTAGTGACAAATCATTCTCAAAAGTAAGCTGGAGCTGATGAGATGGCCCAAGTTTGCTCCCCAGAATCCATGTAAAGGTAGAAGAATGCAGATTTGTCTTGTGGGCTTCATACTTGGATCATGGCATGAAATATATACACAAACAGTTTTAAAAAGGAAAATGTTTCAAAACATCAACCCAGAAATTCACAAGGTACATAAAACCCCACACCATCATATCTTAGAATTACCCAGGGGGTAAATTTTAAGAACAGAACAAGGAATAGATCTCAATTCATTTTGAAGCAGCAGCACCCATCCACCAAAATCTGTCAACATTCCAAGGAATTCTAGGAACCAACTTCTGCCACGAATGTAGATGTGAAATTCAAAGAATTACATGTAGCTCAATCTAGTCCTCAATTTGTGATTCTCCTGCCCTAGTTTTCTAAACTGTGGGATTATAGGCATATCCTACTGTACCCACTAGTGAGGTCCAGTGTCTGAAAAAATATTGGTGTCTCATGCCTGTAATGCCAGTTAGGAGCTGAGACAGTGTTTGCTGTGAGTTCCAGGTCAGCCATGTCTTTATATGTTCTAGATTGTATGGCTACAGACAGACCCTGTCTAAACTGAACAATAAGGCTGGAGGGACGGTTTGGAGGTTAAGAGCACTGGCTACTCTTCAAGGACCTGAATTTGGTTCCTAACATCCACATGGCAGCTGTGAGCTGTCTGTAGTTCCATTTCCAAGGGATCTGATACTCCTGGCTCTGTGTGTGTGTGTGTTTGTGTGTGTGTGTGTGTGTGTGTTTAACTGAAAAATAAGGAAGCAATGGGTATATCTCAGTGATAAAGCACATACTTGAGACCTTAAATTTGAGCTATGGCACCACAGGAAAGAAATTTCCTGACAAAATAATCAAATCTAGCAATTCATTAAAAAAAAATGAATCAGATTAACCAGTTTATTGCAAGTTTCAGGTTGATTCAGTCTGTGAGAGCCAGTGTGTTTCACAACAGAAAAACAAAAAACAAAAAAACATTTAGATGAAAAAGCACATCTTATAACACCTATCCATGATTTTTTTGTATTGTTTTGTTTTTGTTTTTTGAGACAGGGTTTCTCTGTAGGTTTGGAGACTGTCCTGGGACTCTCTTTGAAGATCAGGCAGGTTTTGAACTCACAGAGATCCTCCTACCTCTGCTGGAACTAAAGGCATGGGCCACTAACACCTGGCCCCATTTATTTTATTTTATTTTTTAACTGTATGATAGCACACACCTTTAATCTCAACAGAGCTCAAAGTCAGCCTGGGCTATGTGAGACCCTATATCAAAAAGTAATTCTTTTGAAAGAAACAGTTGCACACATCTATAGGCTTAACATTCAAACAATGGTGGCAGGAGGTTCAGAAGTACTTATGGAGTTGGAGGGTAGCTAGGATTTTGGCTCAGTGGTAGAGCATGAGTTTAGCATGCTTAGGCATTGAGTTCTATCCCCAGCCTTGCACAAAGAAAAGGAGCTGAAGGAAGAACTAATTTAGAAAGCCTAGATTACAAAGGCCAATCCTAATTAATAAAAAGCATCAGCAAAAATCCTACAGCAAACCTCTCAAGAAGATATTGAAATAATTTTCCTTAAACCAAGCATACACCTATGATCCCAACATTAGGGAGAGAGGCAGGAGCTCTAAGAGTTCAAGGTCCACCTCTGTTACATGGTGTCTAAAAAGAAAGAAAGTCATTTTCCCTGAGATGAAGAAAGAAACCAGGATGTCCAGCCTCATACCTCCATTATGAATTCCTAGTCAGTGTGGTTTAAAGATAGGGGGGAGGGGTATAAAGAACCTCCATATAGGTAAGACAATGATGGATACAAATAAACCAAAAGCAACTCTATAAATACTTAAAATCATGTGAATTTAGCAGGGCATAAAAGACAAAGTTAATAAAGACAATTTGTGTTTCTCCATAATACACAAAGTGAAACTTTAAAATTGTATGTTTAATCCCAGCATTTAGGAGGCAGAGGCAGACAGATCTCTGAGTTAGAAACTAGACTGGTCTACAAAACAAGTTCCAGGACAGCCAGATGTGTTAGAGAAATTATCTAGAAAAATGACAGAGCACTATATTACGACTTTGGAGAGGTGACTCAGTAGTTAAGAGCTCTGATGGACATACATGCAGACAGAACATTCATGTGCAAAAAAATAAAAACTTTTTTTAGAAAAGGAAATGTGACTTGGGAGGCAGAGGCAGGCAGATCTCAGTGAGTTTGAGGCCAGTCTGGTATACAAAGTGAGTTACAATCAGAGCTGTTACACAGAAAAACCCTGTTTCAGAAAGAAAAGAAAAAAAGAAATTGTGGCTACAAAAATTACATGTACAATAAACTAGATGTATGGCACATGCTGTAATCTTAGCTTACAAGGAATAGAGGCAGGAGAATCCGAAGCTTTAAGTCATAGGTAGTTTCAGGCCACCCTCATATACGAGCAATCATATCTCAAATAATTGACATTAGAAAGACTGCTCTGCAGTTAAGAGTACATGTTGCAGGATGGAGAGATGGCTTAGCAGTTAAGAGCACTGGCTGCCCTTCCAGAGGACCAAGGTTCAATTCCCAGCACCCACAACAGTTTATAATCCCAATTCCAAGGGACTTGACACCCTCACACATACATACATATATACATACATACATAGAAAAAAACACAAAATAAACGTTATTTTAAAATAAAAAAAGACAAATGGAAGGAAAATACATATCTCCTATGGGTTGGATGCCAATTACCTCAAGTTGACCTGCTTTCTGGTTTTACTCGCTTCTAAGGAAAATCACACCAGGTTTATTATTGTGAAAATTGACAAGCTAATTTTAAAAATTTACCCCAACGGCCAAGGTAATCTTGACTAAAAATGAAATTAGTCTGTTTACTTCCAAGTTTCTTTAACTTTAACCTTTTGGTAGACAGGACTTTCATAAACATAGCATGTACATATTTTAATGGTCTTTTTAGATGTTTCGAATCAGTTTGGAATATTACACCACATAATGTTTATTTTACCAGCTATCATTTGGTTTTCTGGGATTTTTTTTATACCTTTATAGGCTTCCCATTTCCACTTAATAACATAATAGTACTGAGACACAATTTTGCTGAAATAGAGGAGTGGTTATAAATTCTTTGGTCTTCTGAAGTTATGCATACTGTCTTTTACAGGCAGTCTTCACAGTGGTTTCTCAGATGGAATCTCAATTTCTGCCAACACGCGCGTGTGTGTGTGTGTGTGTGTGTGTGTGTGTGTGTGTGTGTGTGTGTGTGTGTGTGAATATAAGCACAGATGTGGAGATGAGAGAACCACCTCTGGTATACAATTTCACCACCCCCTGTGCTTAAAAACATATTTTTGTTGTTTCTGTGTACGCCAGGCTACCTGCCCCAGGAGCGTCTCGGGATTCTCTTTCCACAACCCATCTCACCATGGAAGCACTGGGATCTAATATTCACTACCTTCCCAGGTTATACACAAGTTCTAGGGATGCAAACTCACACTTTTGAGGCAAGTGATTCACCCTAGGGCAATCTCACAGACTCCCACCGTTTTTTTTTTAAGATAAGGTCGATCACTGATCCTAGGGCTCATTGATTTGGATAGACTAGCTGGCCAGAAAGCCCCAGAAATCACCCTGTCTCTGCCTTCCCAGCACTGGGATTGCAGGCCTGTTCCTCAGTACCTGGCTTTTTTGTGTGGATTCCAGGGATCTGAACACAGATCCTCATGCTTACCCAGCAAGCACTTTACTGACTGAGCCAACTCTGCAGCTCTGCAATCTAATACCTTGAGTTGTCTTTTGAGTACAAAAGGATGCTTTATTTTAGAAACTTGAGTTCACTTGAGTAGGTTGGGGAAGGGGACTCAAATTCCCCAACCTGAATGGCCCAAGCAGTTGAAGTGTTTATGTCTGGAAGCCTTGGCCCCGAGAGCCAAGAGGGGATTCTGGGTAGACCTGGATGGAAGACTAAGAGTATATATAGTGTTTGGGTCTCCCTCTGCCACCTGCTGCTTCATTTCAGTTTAGGGCTTCTGGGCCTTTCCTGGGCATGGTTCCCAGAAAGTCCCTCTGCAGCTGCCCTGATCAGGTTTCTGGCTCTGTTAATAATAGACAAGTGTGGGGGAAGGGCCAGGATCTTTGCGGACATAGGAATTACCAAAGCAGATGGACAGTTCCTGTGCTAAAGCCCCGTCTGCTGCCTCTCTGGATCTATCCAATGTCCAATGTTCTCTCTAAGACCTACCATCCAAGAACTCTTTATTTACATTAATCTCTGTGTGTGTAGGTCTGAAGTCAGCTTTAGAGGTTTGTTCTCACCCAACCACCATGTGGGTCTTGGGTATTAAACCCAAGTGATCAGGCTTGGCAGCATGTGTCTGTCTCCTCTGAGCCATCTCTCACCCAGCCCCTGCCCAAGCATTCTTGGGAGCTAAACTAGTCTTGTGAAATCTGTCACATACTCAGCCCCCAAAGTCAGAACACAGAGTCTGAGGAGTAGTGATGCGTGATGAGAGCACATAAGCAGAATATTTGAAACCTGCAGTCTCTCAAAAAATCTAGCAGTGTTAACACCCCTTTTTCCTACATCATCCAGGAGCCAGGGTAACACTGAGCCAATGAGAAAGAGGCAGAGGTATATAGACCTGGGGTAACAAGCCAAATTATGTGGAAGAGGGGAATTGTGAAAGAAGATTATAATGGCAGGTAAGTGGGAACGGGAGAGCAGGACAGGGGTGTCACACTGAGCTGGGACCTCTGCTGAGTCAGTGTCAAGTCTGAAATTGGTGCTTTATTCTTTTATTTTTTTATTTTTGGTTTTTCAAGACAGGGTTTCTCTGTGGCTTTGGAAACTGTTCTGGAACTCACTCTTGTAGACCAAACTGGCCTCAAGCTCATAGAGCTCCGCCTGACTCTGCCTCCCAAGTGCTGGGACTAAAGGTGTGCTCCACCACCGCCCGGCTGGTGGTTTATATTTTGTTGTTTCTACTCTTCCTACTCCCCAGGAACAGCTTCCCTTTTAATATCTACCATCCCTCTAAACTATGCTTTCTGCCACCAAAGCCTGTCCTCAAATGAGCAGAGTGGTGCATGCCTGTAGTCTGAGCACTTGAGTGGGGAAGCAGGAGGCTATGGAGTTGAAAGTCATCCCCAGCTACATATGAAGTTCAAGGACAGCCTTGACTGTGCTACAATATGTCCTATCTTAAAAAAAAAAAAAAATCAGAGTGGTGATGGTAATACACCTTTAATCCCAGCACTTTAGGAGGCAGAGGCAGAGGCAGAGGCAGGTAGATCTCTGTGAGTTCCAGAATAACCTGGTCTACAAAATAAGTTTCAGGACAGCTAGGGGAACACAGAAACTGTGTCTCAAAAAAAAAATAAAAAAACAAAACAAAAAATGGCAACAAACAAACCTGCCTGCTGTCAGTAAAATAAATATACAATCCACTATCTGGATAAACCAAGTAAAACTACTAAGCCTTCAGGGATTGCAAGCAGGCATAGTGATTCACGTGTACTTAGTCCTAGCTTTTTTGAAAGCTGAGGGTGCGGGGTCCTCCTTGAGATCACAAGGTCAAGACCAGCCCAAGCAACATAAGGAGATTCACATCTCACAAAAAAAAGAAATTAATTGCAGTAGTTTAAATATCTTCTATTATAAAATATAATAGAAGCAATAAAGAACTACAAAAAGAAAATATATGACTTAAGTGAATTATTATAAAATGAAGACCCCTGTTAGTACTCAGGACTAAAAATAAATCTTTCCCAGCTATGCACCCATTCTACCACAAGTCCTCCCTAAAGTAATCAACATCCTGGCTTTTGTAGCCATCACTTAGAAGGATTTTATTTTAATGGAACTTAAAATTTAGCTATAAATAACCTCTAATGGCAGACTATTAGGCAGTTGAGAGGTATTTGAGGGAACTATGAGAGGCAGACAGAACTCCACATACTAAAAATCATGCCATTTCACAAAGCTAGCTCTGTGCCTGTGACTAATACACCACTGAAAAAGAGCCTCATAGGAGTTCCATAGATGTGTCCCATGCCCATAACTGACTTAACTGCCATCTGCTGGTCCAGATAAGCACATTGCACAATCTTCCCAGGGCAAAGCAAAAGCAGGGCCCAGCTGCCATGCTTGGGAATGTGCAAGGGCTGGTTATCTTCAGTGTGCCAGCATGTAGTCTAGAAACTTCCAGGACCTTAGTTTCCATTTGTGAAGTATGGGGTTGTAATAACACCCATTACATTTCCTTTCTCCTGGCCTAATTTGGTTCCCTTCCTCCATCTTGATTCCTGTGCCAGCTATCTACCATTGAAAGGAGTTTGATTCTTTATGAGTATCTTTCCAGCTCCACTTTGCTCTTTGTTTTTTTTTTTTTTTAGCAAAGTTGTAATTTATTAGAAGATATGTTAACATTGATTTTTAAGTACAAGATAGAAAGATGCTCAGAAAGAAAGATACATGGGAACATGGGTGTGGGCCTTGCTAAAAGGGTCCTCTGATTCAAGTACCCTGCTTTATTTCTATTCCTTGTTATGTGTGGCTAAGCATAGTGGCACTCGCCTGTAATCCCAACATTCTGGACAATGAGGCAGGGGGCTGTGAGTTCAAAGCCGGGCTATACAGCAAGACCCCAATCTCAAAAGTAAATAAATAGCCTGGCATTGAATAAATGATTACAGAAAGAAAGAAGGGCACTGAGGTAGGGGCCTGAGGATGTAATTCAGTAGGTAAAGAGCTTGCACGGTCTACATGAAGAGCTGGCTTTCATCCTTGTTATCACTTAAAACTGGACACAGTTGTTTACACCTGAATCTCAGCACTCAAGAATTGGGGGCAGGAGGACCTGGAGTCCAAGGCCATCCCCAGCTATGTATCAAGTTCAAGGTTAGTCTGGCATATAAGAGACCCTGTGTTAGTGCCCCCCAAATAAAACAACCACCCATCATATAAATGAGCATAAACACTGAGCCTTCAAACCCTGATTTCTTCCCCCCCACCCCCACCCCCACACTCCACCCCTACCCCCCCCCCAACCCCTGTCTTACTCTGTTCCTGTATTTTTACACTTAGATTGATTGCCCTGCAAAGCAGGATGCAGAAACAAGAGCAAGCTGTTGGAAAGAGGCACCATGGAAAGCAGCCAGATGAAATGAGGGCAAAACCAGTGGTATTCCACACAGACACTGACCAGAATGAAAAGCAGTGATTCACAAAGCTGCAGTAGGCAGGCCTTGGGTTTCACTTTGAGAGCAATTGCGGGATTAGGGTCAGGAAGGGGTACGGGTAGGGAAGCATCAAGATAAAAGGCAGCCAGGCTCCTTCTCCCTGGAGACGCTTGCCTGTCAACCTCAATCCGTTCCCTTAATCCTTTTCTGCCACCCCACCCCCACAACTCCTCACATTGACCAGTGTCCTGGGCCTTTAAGAGTTAGACAGGCTGGACTGAGGAAAGCGCTCACACCTCTCCCCACCCTACTCCTTCTCCCTGGCTGTAACTCTGCCAGTTGCAGCAGCAAACTGCAGTCGAAGACTGGAAGCAGTCAAGTGCAAAGGAGAAAAGAAGCCCGGCTGAGTCGTATCATTCTCGCGGGGAGAGCATTGCAGAGTTCCGGAGGCTTTGCTCACAGACAGGATTGCTATCTTACCTACGGTAAGAGCCCTGGAGCTCTCACCCACCTCTACCCAAGCCTGCTCCTAACTCAGCCCTACATACAGATGCTACCTATCCTGACTAGGTTAAACCAAGCTCCCTTTTCCACCCTGAGGCTCCAAGGGGCTCCCTCCCTCTTCCTGGTTCTCTTCAGTTTATCCCTTGACTCATTTTGTGTGTGTGTGTGTGTGTGTGTGTGTGTGTGTGTGTGTGTGTGTGTGTGTGTATGTGTGTGTGTGTGTTGTTTGTTTTAGTTTCCCAAGACAGGGTTTCTCTGGCTCTCCTGTAGATCAGGCTGGCCTCGAACTCAGATATCTGCCTGTCCTATCTCCCGAGTGCTGGGATTAAAGGCATGTGCTGCCATCAATGCCAGGCTTAAGCAGTTTTCTTTTTTAGCTTTATCAATCACCCTTTTATAGAGAAACCTTTTAGCTGTCCAGATCCATGAGTGCTGACCCTAGCCAATTCTCAGAAGTGAAACCACCCCAAAAGAAGAAGAGGCAGAATTAGAGTAGATACTTATCAATGAAGATACATTAATAGACTGTTGAGGGTTGTCCAAAACTCATGAGGTATGAGAACTCCTGGTAGTAGGGAGATAATTTTAAGACATCCTTGGAAAGAGTCAGGGTTTGAGTTCTGTGCTTTGTTCCTCGCCTGCTTAATGGGCCAGGGCAAATTCTTGGTACGCCAGCATGCTGTGTGCTGTGGGACTTTAGACGGCAGACAGCTTCTTGATCTGTAATAGGGGATTTAGGGCTCCCAGACTTGCCTTTGTCCCAGGAGTCCTTGTTAGGATGCCAACTAAATATTCTCATGCCTCATCCTTGGAAATTTTGATCTGGCAAATTCTAAGACACTTCTGGAGACACTGATCTAGACACAAGCCTATGGGCTGTAAGAGAGCCTTCAAGTTCTAACATTCTAAAGGCTATGACCTGTGACCAGAGCCATCCTATCCACTTTATATGAAACAGGTTAGCCATAACCCCTTTCAGAAGCAAGGAAATAGTTCTCTTCCTTCCTGCCCCTCAGAAAGAAATTTGAGATACTCTGAATCCTACTATAATGTCATTGGCACATATGTTGACACTTCCCAACTACATCTGTAGATGATATAAAGCCACCTGGAGGTAAAGGACCAAATCTTGCTTGCTCTGTAATACTGGGCCACAAGTATTAGGAAAGTTTTTGTCTGTATTGCAGAGGCTATTATATGTATCCTCAAAGATTCCAAGTAGATATATATGTGTTAATCTCTCTGTGTGTATGAACCCAGGCTGCCTTCAAAATTCCTTTGTGTCCAAGGATGACTTTGAACACCTGATCCTTCCGCTTATATCTCCCAAGTGCTTAGATTCCCATCATGCCTAGCTGACCCAATCTCTCTTACTTTGAGATTTAATCCTGTGTCCTCGATGGTGCCTGCTCTCCCAAACCCATTGGTTCTTCTCACCCTACTGCACCTGCATCCGTTGTAACCATCCTTCCTTTCAGACACCAGCAGAAACACCAAGCCCTAGAACATTTAGGTTCTAACACATTCTTTGGGCACTTTGTTTAGTCAGTCTCCTAGGATACAGGGAAAAGTGAGGCTGAGAGGAGGGGCATGTTACTGAGTATCCAAAGCAAAGTGTCTTCTCTCCTGGACTATAGACTCAAAATCCGTAAAGAGGTTGAGAATCAGAGCTATCGGGAATTAGTGGAGATAAAGGAGGGTAATGGCAGGAAAAGGTGATGGAGAAAAGGGATGAGGAGAAGGTTAAGAAGAGAACACAAAAATCATGACCTAAGTGAACAGAGAGAATTGTGAGAGAGAACAGAGTGTGCTAGGAAGAAGAGAAAGAGGTCAGGCATGGAAAGGGAAAGTCAAGAAAAATGGGAAGAAGAGAAAATTGTTTGGTGGGATATAGGGGACCCAGAAGATGATTGAGTGCAGAGAGAGATCACCAGTGTCCCTCACCGATTCCTGGCCTTCCTTTGACCTGCCTTCTGGAGGAGGCCCTTTCTAAGGGAAGAGTCGGTGAGCTCCGCACTGGTTGTAGATAGACCTGCACTCTACACAGCTCTGTGGCTAGATGACTCTGGCCGACAGTCAGTCTTTCTGTTCTTCAGTCTCCTCCATGAAGCCCAGTTCCAAAATACTGTGGCTTCCTGAGATGCTGCTGGCATTCTCTTGACCATACATCACATACCCACAAGTTACTGCCATCGCTCGGGAATGGGGACAGGTTAGATGAGGAAAAAATGGCAAAGTGGTTTTCCAAGGCTGTTTTGGGAAACTGTTCTGGCTCCTGGGCTCTGTTCTCAGGCTTCCCATGTTCCAGGACATGTAAGGCTCCTGGACACAGGAACAGAGAAGGTAATTCTGTCTTCTTCCAAGCCCAAGACCCACTACAGAGTCCTGTGCCCACAAGGTGGAAGCTGAAATTTAGAGGGGACTGGAGGCGAGATTTTGGCACAGGAGCACTTTGCATCCTTTCTTCCATCCAGAGGGCTCTTCTAGTCTCTGCCAGGAACATATATTCTGCCGCAGCCAGTAAAGCTTTCTTCTTAAAACTGTCACAGCTGTTTTCTCTCCCAAAAGACCATTCCTCGCCTTTGCCCCTCACTCCTCTACTCCTTTAGAGAGCTTTCTCCTGGTCTTTAAGTCAGGGAAGTTGTATATTCGGTGACTCTTACACTCTCCTTAGTCTTCCTGCCAGGTTTGGTGGAGCATATTTCCAGTACTTAGGAGACAGAAGAAGCAGATCTCTGTGAGCTCAAGGTGAGCCTGGTCTACAGAGTGAGTTCCAGGACAGCCAGGGCCATACAGAAAAACAAGAACTACAACAACAAAAAAATGTTGAACGCGATGCTGGGTATCACATCTGTGATCCCAGCACTCTGTAGTTGGGAGCAAGAGGATCAGGAGTTCAAGACCGGTCTTTGGTTACATGAGACTGCTCAAAGAAAGAAAAAAGATTCTGCCCTATCTCTTTAGGAATTTGACACAATGTATATGAGAGTGTAGACAGGGCTCTAGGAAGGAAAAAGCTGGAATAATCCTACCTGGAGGAGACCCAGCTAGGGTGTAGACAGACCCTAGGGTTTTTTTTGTTTTTGTTTTTGTTTTTGGTTTTTTTTTTGTTTTGTTTTTGTTTTTGTTTTTTTGAGACAGTTTCTCTGGCTTTGGAGACTGTCCTAGAACTAGCTCTTGTAGACCATGCTGGTCTCGAACTCACAGAGATCCACCTGCCTCTGCCCCCCAAGTGCTGGGATTAAAGGCGATTGCTGCCAACACCAGGCCAGACTCTCGGTTCTTATAACTGTTGGCTGCAAGCTGGTAGAACCTAATAAGGAGGACATGGGAAATGAGCAAGGTGTGGAGCAATGTTACCTTTACCTACTAAGTGTAAATAGCAAGAGAGTATTTAGAAGATGCCCTGCTTTAGCCCTCCCTGGAGATAGCTGTGGGAACTAGCTAACAAAGATGGATCTATGTATCTTATTTAATTCTAATCTATGCATGAATTGAGACGAGCTTCTTAGCCTAGCTCAGCCTCAGAGTCAGCAAATTCAGAAGTGCAAATAGCTACAGACTAGATGAAGTACCTGCTACATGGCTCTAAGGAAACCCTGGGTTTCCTTCTCTTGTTCTCTTAATTCCTAGGACTCATCCAAAGCCCTCTGCTCCTCCTGGTTTCTTTGGTTGACTCTGACACCAGCTGGTGGAACAGTGGGTGATGGCATCTCAGATTCAAGACCGTGAGTACCCCTGCAGAGGAAGAGGTCTTGCGGGAAAGTCTGGGGAATGAAGGAAGTTAGACCCTGGATTCAGAGCTCCTCTGGGCCCTCCAGTCTCCCCACTGGCTAAATAAGTCCCTGCTTTTCCTGGCTCAGGACTGACTACTGATCAGGACCTGCTGCTGATGCAAGAAGGCATGATGATGCGCAAAGTGAGGACCAAAACTTGGAAGAAGCTAAGATACTTCAAACTTCAGAATGATGGCATGACAGTCTGGCATGCACGGCAAGCCGAAGGCATAGCCAAGCCCACTTGTGAGTGACTTCAATAGCTGTGGGTGGGTATATGGGTGGAATCCAGAAGTTTGAGGGCAGGGGAAGGACCAGGATCCTGTGATAATGGTCTCTTGTGCAGGGACACTAGTGCGGCTCTCTACAAGACAAACCAGCCTGTGCCTGTATAAGACTGTAATGAGGATTCAATTAGTTATCACACTTAGCAGGCTTAGAAGAGCCCTGGCATGTGATGAGTCTTTACAAATAATAGGTTATTTGTTATGGTGATTATGACTGTGAGCACAATGTCTGGATTAAACCCCTGCCTCTACCACTTTCTGGGCAAGCAGCTTTGGACAAAGTACTTATCTGAACTAAGGTTTCCTATCTACAAAATGGAGGTTAACCAGCACCTACCTGTAAATGATAGAGACTCTAACTAATGTGTGAAACGTCTAGCATGAGATATGAAACCTGGACGAATTTCATGAATGTTAGCCATTACAATATTTCAGAGCATAAAATGCATCCCAACAGTGTGCATACTGTGGCCAAGATCTTTTCGATGTCTTTAAATACTTGATTATGGAATTAACAGAGTCGGCTTTAGAGACATAATCAATACTTGTGAACCACACCACCCTAAGCTGAGGTAGAGAATGGAGGAATTTCTCTGGTTCCCTTCTGTGCAGCTTGAAAGAGAAAGCCTAACCTGAAACATAGGCATGCATTATACTCTTTTTGTGTAACTATTCTACAGATGTGGTTGTCATCCTCACTCGTTCTGTGGGAACCATTGTGACCTGCCATGAATGGGGACCATCCACTATTTAAGATGTGAACACTGAGGGGTTAAGTTTGGGTCTTCACACTGCCAGCTGGTGGCTGGGAGTCAGGTCTTGCTATATCTAGCTGAAGCTCTTTGCTGTGCTGCTTAAGAAAACACTGACTCGTGTCAACTCCTGAACCATTGGGTCTCCATCACCCTGTCCAAGTGTCATTTGGGATGCAGCCTGCAGAAGCTCAGCTTCCTCCTCTCTACGTCTTCGTAGAGAGAGGAGTTCTGGGCACCATTCCTTACCCCCTGGTATTTGTCAGACTCCTTTCCTTAGGGTTCTCACCTGTTTCTTCTCTGACAGTTTCAATCTCCGACGTGGAGACAATACGTAAGGGCCATGATTCTGAGTTGCTGCGCTATCTGATGGAAGAGTTCCCCCTGGAGCAAGGCTTCACCATTGTCTTCCATGGTCGTCGCCCTAACCTGGACCTAGTGGCCAACAGTGTTGAAGAGGCCCAGATTTGGATGAGAGGACTTCAGCTATTGGTGGATCTTGTTGCCAGCATGGACTACCAGGAGCAACTGGATCAGTATCAGCCAGATAGAGTTAGGGTATGGACAGGGGTTCCTGAAGGGGGCAGATGCTACAGAACCAGGGAAGATGAGGAGGGGCGCAGAAATAGAAAAGCCAAACAAAGGATCAGGTGGTGTGGAGAGAGACAGGGCCCATATAGAGCTGATGATTCTGAAGGAGGAATGGATGGTTGCTAGTCAGAGTCTGAGACTGAGAACCTGAGTCCAGGAGAGGAAGGAGAAGAGCAAGCAAGGGGCTGTTCCTGTGTACTAAACAGACACCCCAGTGACATTCACTACCCAGGGTGCAGTGGTGTAGACTCACTTAGAGATGCCTAGATTGAGGTCATTGAGATGATTCAGCCAGTGAAGGTGCTTGCCACCAAGCCCGACAGCCTGAATTCAATCCCTGGAGCCGACATGGTGTGAGAACTGACTCCCAGTCCTCATCATACACACACACACACACCCGCCCCAACACACAGTGGCTTACAGACCCTAAACACACACACACACACACACACACACACACACACACACACACACACACACACACACACCCCGCCCAACCAACACACAGTGGCTTACAGACCCTACACACACACACACACACACACACACACACACACACACACCCTGCCCCAACACACAGTGGCTTACAGACCCTCCAGAAAATGTAAAAGAAGTTCCTAGATTGTATATTACTTGATGCACGTATACATTCATTCAGCATCAATTAGCCAGACTATCCATCATTATGTCTAGTTTTAGGGACCTGAAGATTATCGAGATCACATATATGACTTGACTTAGTGGAGAGAATCAATTTGTGTAAATAATTTAAGTACCAAATTAGAGGGCTGCTTGATTCTACCTAAGAGTATCTGAGAAAGCACCAGGGAAGAAGCAACATGTGAGTTGGGTCCTTAAAATTTGGACTGGAGATGGAGCTCTGTTGGTGGAGAGCTTGCCTAGCATGCAGGAAGTGGTGGGGCCGATCCCAGCCCAGCACGGTATACACCGGGCACGGCAGCTTGTCCCACTAATTCCAGTACCCAGGAGGAAAAAACATGAGAATCAGAATGTCAAAGTCATCCTTGGCTACATAGCAAGATTGAGGCTAGCCTTGGCTACATGAGACCTTGTCAAAGAGAGACAGAAAAACAGTATAATTAAAACCTGAAGAAAGAGATGGGAAAGGCACTCCTGCCTAAGAGGATAACATAGATGAAGGAAGGGTCAGGGAGAGGAGACTGAAGGAAAAAGGTCTGGGATGGGGTCCAGAGGAGCTGCCCTGGCAGAAGTTCAAAGACAGACACATTGAGAAGGCTGGGCTGGACTGGGCTGGGCCAGGCATCTTAACTTCTTGTCAGAATTTAGGTTTCTCTCTGTCGACAGCGGGGAGGTGGGTCCCTGCACACACCTGAGCTATACAATGACAAGATAGGTTTATGTTCAGGAGAGGTTATTCTAGACACTATGTAGAGAATGGATTGGCTTGGGAGAGACACTAGCGGTAAAAACAGGAGAGGTGTCAGTGGATGAAAGCACACAGCACTTTTCCCTTGACTCCGAGCTGGATGGGTGAGTGAGTGGTTCCACCGAGGAGACAGAAACCAGGATGGCAGGATGAGTTTTAATGAAGCTCAACGGCTGCTGTTTCTGATGAATGTGGAAATGGATCAAGAATATGCCCTCAGTCTTTTTCAGGTACGTTTGCTGGGGAGGATTTGCAGGAGCCACCCAGACCATGTTTTCACTTGGCCAGAAGGCCCCTGACCCCAGGCAGCATCCATTTGTTGAATCTTTACTATGTACCCCTTTACCACGATCAGCTCATGGGACTAGTGTGGGGAATGATTCTGGCCCCCTGTCTTGTTGGGAGAATGAGTCATAATTCCTACAAAAAGAAAACAGCAACATGTTACTATATTAGAGCCAAGTGGTGACACACACCTTTAGTCCCAGCACTTGGGAGGCAGAAGCGGGTGGATCTCTTGAGTTTGAGGCCAGCATGGTCTACAAAGTGAGTTCCAGGACCACCAGGGCTACATAGAGAGACCCTGTCTCAAAAAAACAAAACAAAAAGCCCAGTAGCCCAGTATGTTTCTATGTTGGACCTTCCTGATCAGAGCCTGTTTCATAGGTGCCCGTTACAGAATTCCATCTGCAGTATCACTAAGGAGGTGGCAGATTTGACTAGTTGTTACTGTTCGCTTGTTTTGAGCCAGGATCAAATATAGCCCAAACTGACCTCAAACTCGCTATGTAGCTGAAGTTGGCCTCAAACTCTTGATCCTAAATTGAGATTAAAGGCATGTACCAATGCTCTCAGTTCTTTTCTAACCATTTAAAAACCTTTGAGAGATACAATTTTTTTTTTCTAGTTAAAACTTTCCCTTCCAGCATTGATAGGGCTGAAATATGCCTTTTATTTCCTGGAGTGACCTCTATGAAATGAAATGTCAGGAGCTAAGATGCCCCTTAATCCTGTTAGTAAAGTGCTTGCCTGCCATGTAAGAATAGGACTCAAGTTCTATCCTGGCATCTGTGTAAAAAGCCAGGCATGGTGTGTGTGTCAGGGGGGATCCCCAGTGACAGGGAGAGAGGGAGAGAGAAAGGGAGGAAGGAGGGGGAGAGAGAGAGAGATTCTCCTGTGCTTGCTGGCCATACAGCCCTGCAGAACAGATCATACCATTCCCCAGTGTCCATCCATTCCCTGCCAAATCTTCTCTTGCAGACAGCGAATGTGTCCCAGTCTGATACTCTAGAGGGAGAAGAATTTGTCCAGTTCTATAAGGCACTGACTAAGCGTACTGAGGTTGAGCAACTATTTGAGAACTTTTCATCAGATGGACAGAAGCTGACCCTGCTGGAGTTTGTGGATTTCCTTAGAGAGGAGCAGAAAGAAAAAGACAATGCTCCCGACCTTGCTCTGGAATTCATTGATCTCTATGAGCCTTCAGAGAATGGTAAGGACAACTGGGCACATAGATGCTAGACATAGGGAGTGAAGAGGGGCCTTAAAAAGGAAAGAGACAGGGCCTGCTAATGAATGATGGCTACATCCACCTTTGTCCTGGCCTCCTTTCCAATCATCTCACCAAACCATGTAACCTGACGGAGAGCAGCCATCCCCTGTCAGATAAGACAGCAATAGTTTTTTTTGTTTTTTTTTTTTGTTTTTTTATCTCTTAGGAGGAAGAGAGTCTGAGGACCCCTTTCCTTCCCTGGGCTCACATTTCACATCCTTTACTTCTGGAGAATCCTTCACCATACCAACTTTTATTTTTTTTTTTTTTTAAGATTTATTTATTATGTACACAGTGTTAATGCCTGCATGTACATCTGCAGGCCAGAAGAGGGCACCAGATCTCATTACAGATGGTTGTGAGCCTCCATGTGGTTGCTAGGAATTGAACTCAGGACCTTTGGAAGGGCAGGTAGTGCTCTTAACCTCTGAGTCATCTCTCCAGCTCCCCACTGCTGTCTCACTCTCACCTGTTCCCATGCAATGATTCTTTCTGTCAGCTTCCTGATCATCCCTGGAAGTTCTCTAAGATCATCTTGAGTCCTTAAGCCCTTGGATCAGCAATCTAGTCAGCCTAGGCCAGGGTCAGTGTGCATTAAACAAGTACTGCTAAAATATGCCTTCTTTATCATTAAACTTTTCTCTCCTTTGCAGTTTAGTGAACTCACTTCCACCCCTGCATTCCCTTCTCCCTGTGCGAAGTTTATATCAGTAGTGAATTATTTACAAAGCACTTTCACATTCTTCACTTAAATTAGTCCTCACTGCAACTTTGTAAAATGGAAAATAATCAACCCACTGAGATTTCACAGAGTATCCCACAATTTGCTAACATTATGATGTGCACCACCAGCTCCTGCCAACATGATTATTTTTACTGATAGAAATAGAGACAGATTATTTAAAAAAGAAAATCACTCAGAAGAATTAAGGTGAGGACTGGAAAAATGATTCAGCAGGCAAGGTGCTTGCTGCCACGCCTGATGACCTGACTTTGAGCCTGAGGACCCACATGATCGAAGAAGAGAAAATTGTCCTCTAACTTTCACAAATGTACATAGCACATGACGTGCACACACACCCCCACACACACACATCATGCACATATACAAAATAAATAATAAATGTAAAGATAGAGCATGAGAGCATGCAAATGAGGCGGGCAAGAGAGCACGTGCCAGGCATTGTGGCACCCGCCTTTAATCAAAGCACATCGGAGAGGCAGAAGGATCTCTGCGTGGTTGGTTTTTGTTTTGTTTTGTTTCCAAGACTGGATCTCACTATGTAACTCTGACTATCCTGAAACTTGCTATGTAGACCAGGCTGGCCTAAAACTCAGAGATCTACCTGCCTCTGTTTCCTCAGTGTTGAAATTAAAGGTGTGTGCCATCACACCTGGATCTCTGTGTTTGAGGCAAGCCTAGTTAGTCTACAGAGAGTTCTAGGCCAGCTGGGGCTACATAGTGAGAACCTGTTTTTATAAAAAGGAAGAAAGCCAGGAAAGGTCTGTTTTGAATGGCAGGCACAGCATGTGGCAAATTCAGGATCTGCAGACTGGGAATAGGCATCTAAGGGGCAGGTCCCAAGGGAGGGAACCTGAGAAGAGGCTTATGGATGTGCCATATCGTCTCAGAGCTTCTCAACCTCTGGGTCCTCACTCCACACTCTAGGCAGATTGCTGCACGTGCTGAGCAAGGATGGCTTCCTCCGCTACCTCTGCTCAAAAGATGGGAACATCTTCAACCCGCATTGCCTCCCTGTCTACCAGGATATGACTCAGCCTCTGAACTGCTACTACATCAACTCCTCTCACAACACCTACCTACTAAGGGACCAGCTTTGTGGCCAGAGCAGCGTGGAAGGATACATACGGTATAGTGGTGGCATGAGGGGGTCCAGCTCATGAGATGGACTGCCTGTGGGAAACTAAGGGGTAGGTAACAGAGACAGATATAGAGAGCTCAGGGACCTCACATCTCTGGTACCTGAGAGACTTGGAGAACATTTTAGCTATTAGCAGAGTGGCAATGAAATGCTACAGATAAACAGAATTCTTCTCTGTCACAAGCTAGGAAACTGAGAATTCAGGTCCCAGTGTTTATTTTGAGCTTTAAAGCAGTGGTTCTCAGCCTTCCTAATGCTGTGGCCCCCCACCATAAAATTATTTCTGTTGCTGCTTTATAACTGTCATTTTGTTGCTACCATGAATTGTAGTTGAATATTTTTGGAGATGGAGGTTTGCCAAAGGGGTCGAGACCCTCAAGTTGAGAATCACCACTTTAAAGGAAAGGCAGTGGGGTGTAGAGATAAAAACATGGGCTCCAGAATTAGTCCACTTTAGGTCAAATTTTAGCTCTCTTGGTGTTCTGTGAAATAGAGATGACAACAGTGCCCATTCTGTCAGGGTTCTTTTGAAGACTAAAGGGCACAGTCTATGAGTCAAAAGCTAATAAATGGTAGCTGCCATTGTTGTGGTTAATCAAAATGAGACTAATATCAAGACAACAATATAGCACTGGCGGCTGACCGACTGGGTAGCTTGAAGGACACGAGGGATTGTAGCTCAGTGGTAAAGCATGTATGAAGCCCTCAGGCTAATCCTGTTGCAGAGAGAGGCACACACCTGCAGTCCCAGCATAAACAAAGGATGTAAGTTCCAGGCTATCTAGTAAAAGATCCTGATTCAAACATCCGTAGAGGGGTGGATTTACTAGGAGTTTGAATGACCCAGCATATCCATCCAGAATAGTGGGTGTGTAATGGCTTGCTAGGGAGGATTATGAACTGGGATTAGGTGGAGGTATATGTGAGCTGCAGCCATGGCCCAGTGGACTGAGATGCCTCCATGGAGATGTTTGAAGTGGTCTGGATGGACACTGGATGGATACAGACTATCGTCTGTATAATGCTATTATTTTTTTTTTTTTTTTTTTTTTTTTTTGAGACAGAGTTTCCCTGTGTAAGAGCCCTAGCTGTCCTGTACTAGCTCTGTCGACCAGGCTGGCCTCGAACTCACAGAGATCCACCTGCCTCTGCCTCCTGAGTGCTGCAATTAAAGGCCCTAGCCACTACCGCCTGACATTGTTCTTTCCAGAGCAGGGAGAGGTGGCTCCTCAGACCATACGTTGACCTCTCTCTCTCTCTCTCTCTCTCTCTCTCTCTCTCTCTCTCTCTCTCTCTCTCTCTCGGCTTGGGTTCTTGCAGGGCCTTGAAGCGTGGGTGCCGCTGTGTGGAGGTGGATGTGTGGGATGGACCTGGCGGGGAGCCCATTGTTTACCATGGACATACCCTGACTTCTCGGATCCTGTTCAAAGATGTCGTGGCTACAATAGCACAATATGCCTTCCAGGTAGTAGCCCCAGGTTGGGAACAACACTAAAAAAGGCTAGAAGGTCTGAGGGAAATGTGACTGACTTGGTCTAACGAGGATGGAAGAGCAGGGAGACAGTGCAAGTGGCGTGATATAGACAAAAGAAGGATTTAAAATTATTTTATTTATTTTTGGTTTGAGACAGTATTTTTTTGTGTAACAACCCTGGCTGTCCTGGAACTTACTCTGTAGACCAGGCTGACCTCTAAGTCATAGAGATCCACCTGCCTCTGCCTCCCAAAAGCTGGAGTTAAAGGTGTGCGCCACCGCCATCCAGCCAATAGAAGTTATTTAACTCTAAAGCATCAGACAAATATTAAAGGATTACTATGACTAAATGTTGGATATGTTACTAATAATTAGTATTCATATAGGTAATCACTAATTCCTAGTAACTACTTCTAGAAATTTCTGTTACCCATGTAGGGGAGAATGGATGGGGAGCAGACAGTGGTGAGTTGGGCTTCAGGAGTATAGGAATGTAGAGATGAAAGTGTAATGTTAGCTCATAATTCGAGGAATAGCCTGTCATCCACACCGAGACTGAAAACTCAAAAGGCCTTAGAAGGACTTGGATCAGATTTGGTATCATTGCAAGATTTGAGGTCTCAAGAGTGACCCTTAGATGTGGATGTGTCCCAAGGAGTGGACCTCAGGTCTGCCAAGCTCTCACCAAGCCCTAAATGGGGTGGGAGAATTTTAGCACTCACTATACTCACTGGAGTTCATAAGTGGAGGCCTAGGAACACAGGATTTGGTGTAGGTTATAGGACTTTATAATTCTGATTGCATCCTCCCCTGCCTCTGCCAGTCATCAGAGTACCCTCTCATCTTGTCTCTGGAGAACCATTGCTCCTGGGAGCAGCAGCAGACCTTGGCACAGCATCTGACTGAGATCTTGGGAGATCAGCTACTGAACACCACCATAGATGAATTGCAGATGGATAAGCTGCCCTCACCAGAGGTAGGGACCCTGTGACCCAGCCAGGCCCTACAATAGCTTTCAGTCCCTCACTATGGCTCCCAATTCTACATTCTTCTTGTCCCCTTTTATCTCCAGGAGGGCCGTCTTGCTTTTTAATATACCTATAGATGAGTGTTTGTTTTGTTTTGAGATAAGATCTCATATAGCCAAGGCTGGATTTGAACTCCTGACCCTCCTTTCCTCACCTCTAAAGTACTGGGATTATAGGCATGCCTGGTTTGTGTGGTTCTGGGGATCAAGTCCAGGGCATTGTGCATGCTAGGCAAGCACTGTACTAAGCTCTATCCCTAGCCCTTAATAGTTCTTGATCGTATAAGACTTTGCAAGTATTATAGAGAATGGTAAATCTCCCCCATTATGATCCCAAACACTTTCACTGCAGTACATATCAATAGATTTTTTTCTTAAAAAAAAAGTATTACATGTATGTATTCATGTATGTATGTATGTATGTATGTATGTATGTATGTATTTTGAGGCAGGAGGTGGTGGTGGTGCATGTGTCATGACAAAACATGAGTGTGGCAGTCAATAAGAGTAGTTATCTCTATCTACCATGTAGGTCCTGGAGATCAAACTCAGAGGCAGGAGAAACCAGAGGTTCTGGGAAAGCTCATTCTCAGCTACATATGACAAGTCTGAAACCAGCCAGGGCTTCATGAGAGCCTGTCTCCAGGAGGAGGAGGAAGAGAAAGAGGAGGAAGAGAAGGAAGTGGTGGTGGTGGCGGCTGAAAGTAGTTCAGTAGTACAGCGTGTGCTCAGCATGAGTGAAGTTTAGGGAATAGTGAAAATAAATCCACTGGGGCCAACAAAATGGCTCAGTGAGTAGAGGCACTGGCCAAAAGCACTCAGGAGGTTTATTATGAGCTGGAAGCCAGCCTTTCTCAACACACACACACACACACACACACACACACACACACACACACACACAGAGAGAGAGAGAGAGAGAGAGAGAGAGAGAGAGAGAGAGAGAGAGAGAGAGCATTTTGATAATTTTATTATTGCTGACTTGTTCTCCAAAAAAAAAATACCAAATTATACTCTGACCAACATAACAGCATAGTAAGATGATTCATAATGACAAATATTGAAAAGGAGGGCTTCTCTTTTTGTTGTTGCTCTGAGGTTTTTGAGTGCTGGGACTATAGCATCACGCACTATCTTGCTTGGCACTTCTTAGCATCTAGTCCTGCCTGCCTCCCTTCAGCGTTCTGAAACTGCAGGCTTGAGCCACCAATTCCCGATTCATATCCCTTCTAAAGGCTCTTCCATGACAAGACCATTCAAAGGACATCATCTCTCTTCTTTCTCCTATGTGCTTTTATATATGCAAACCTTTAACCCAAGGGAGTTTTCAGTGTGTAAAGTGTGAGTGAAGACCTATTGATTCTTTTCTCATATGGATAGGAATATCATAAGTTTGTTTGAGAATAAGTGGCTCTGCCATATGTATTGAGGGATCAAACCCCCTGGGAAACTTCTGACAGCTCACTCTCTTCTTCTGCCTTTGAGATGGTGAGACCTCCACTATCTTCAGGAGGGGCTTGAGCAGACAAGTAGACAGGTCTCTTTATTTTTGTTCCCTAGCAGCTTCAAGGGAAGATCTTGGTGAAGGGAAAGAAGTTACGAACAATTGAGGATATTGAGGTTGATGAAGAAGAGGAGGGAGAACTGGAGGTAGATTGTGAGTCAGACCTGGATCCAGGCGCCTACTCTGAATTGGACACTCAGCTTCAGCCTGAGTCTCAGGAGCTGGTCTCTGAGAGCAAGGACGATAAGGTGAGTCAGGACTCGTTTTTTTTTTTTTTTTTTTCTTTTTTTCTTTTTTGTAATGGTATTTGGTCAGCAATCATCACAAGCTGAAGGCCAGTTTCTGAAGAGTCTAGATCCAGCCAAGGAGAAAAATGGTCTTTCCTCTCAATAAAGGTGGCCTAAGGGTGTATCTATAGCATTACTATGCTTTAGACATTGCCATCTAGACATCTATTTCAGTGGCTTTCCAACCTCTTGGATCATGAAATCTTAGACAAAGCTTATTCAAAATGAATATATGTAGATTCTAGTTGAAGCTCTCACTTGGTTCTTTCCTGGGTCCAAGTGGCATGGGGTGGTTCAGCCTGATGGGTAGGTAGGTAAGTTCAAGAAAGAAGACAAGGACGGCAGGGAGAGATGAAGGAGCTAAGTAACTCTGGAAACAACTTTGTCCTTCACAAAGTCCTTAAAGGGCAAATCTGAAGGCCACTGGTCAGTTTGTCACTCTCTCCCTCTCCCCTCTCTCTTCTGTCCCCTCCCCTCCCTCCCTCTCTCTCTATCTCCCTCCCTCCCTCTCTCGACTCCCTCCCTTTCTTACTCCCTCTCCCCCCCTCTCATCGGCTGAGTAAGAAGTTACTAGACCACTGATAGCTGTAACCTCAGTCTCAGCTATAATGGGATAAATCAGAGAAAGTGTTTTGGAAAAGATACAGTTTTAGGAGTAAGAAGTATCCAGACATGGGGAGGCCAAGTGAGAAAAGGCACCATTGATGTGACCTCAGAAATCCAGGTGTGATTCAAGTGCCACTACCGCCAGTGCTTTTGGTTTTTTTTTGAAACAGTCTTGATACATATTCCAGGGTGACCTGAAACTCATTGTCTAGATCAAGTTAGGCTCAAACTCACAGTGATCCACCAGCCTCTCTCTTGAGTGCTGGGATAAAGGCATGCAACATCATGCAAGGACCATGTATATATTTTGACCAAAGGTTTATTGTTCATTTGTTTTTAAGAGAGGTTGGGTGACTGAGGCCTCTCTGTCTAAAAATAATAAAGACTGGTTACCCAAGATGTAGCATAGAAAAGACCTTCCAAACCCAGAGCTGAAATTGATCCAAGCAGTATATGCAGACTGCCTTTATTCCCATCCTCACCCCCAGGTTGTGGCGTGTCCGATGTCTTGTCTGCTTATCTGTGGTCACTTTTTGGCCCAGCATCCTAGTAACATTCCTGGGTCCTCTTTCTTGTCCAACCAGGTGAGGCAGGAGGGAGACTACAGTGGGGAGGCATTGGGCAGAGGCTTAGGTTGGATGGCCACTAGCTTCTCTCTAGATCACTTCAGACTCAATACCATCTTCCTGTCTACTTTCTTTTCCAGGATTCCGGGACTATCTTGTGCCCAGACCTGTCTGCCCTGGTTGTCTATTTGAGGACTGTCCCCTTCTGCAACTTCATTCATTCCAGAGAAAATTACCATATCTGTGATATTTCATCTTTCTCTGAGACCAAGGCCAGGAACCTTATCAAGGAGGAAGGTCAGAAGCAAAGTGGGATGGGTAGCTTCAGGTATGGCAGGCAGGTAGGTAAGTTACAAGAAACAACAAGGAAGCAATAGAGAGACGAAGGAGTTAAGAAACTGGAGAGATGGCTGAGGGGTTAAGAGCACTGGCTGTTCTTCCAGAGGTCCTGATTTCAATTCCCAGCAACCATATGGTGGCTCACAACCATCTGTAATGAGATCAGGTACCATCTTCTGGCCTACAGTCATACAGAACACTGTATACATAATAAATAAATCTTCTTAGAGGAGGCAATGGGAAACGTGGTTTTGTTTTTAAAGATAGTCTCCCATAGCCCAATCTGACCTCAAACTTGCCCGTGAACTTCTGATCTTCTGGTTTCTACCTCCCATGTTCTAGGATTACCCAGTATACCACTATTTCCAGTTTGTGCAATGCTGGGATACAAATCAGGGTTTTATGCCTGCTAGGCAAGTACTTGACTAAGTTACATTCCCAACCCTCAAAAGGTAAAGATCTGTGAATAGTGAGTACAAAACTCTAGGGAGAAGGAAATTTGGGGGAGGCAGTCACTTTTCTGGAGTCAGGCTCAGACTTCAAGAAGAGTGAAGTAAGTAGAAAGGGTCCTTGGGACTAGGGAAGAGGGAGAACCTACCTCAGAGACAGAACTTCCATCTCCTTTCCTGTACCTTTTACAGGCAACAGCTTTGTACAGCACAATGCCAGGCAGTTATGCCGTGTGTATCCTAGTGGTCTGAGGACAGACTCATCAAATTTTCACCCCCAGGAATTCTGGAATGCAGGCTGCCAGATGGGTGAGGAGGCAGCAGGGACAGGGAGGAAGGGAGTGGAGGATCAGCAGATGGGAGTGGGAATAGGATGGGAGAATGTTTTAAAGGAATGCTAGGGCAAATTGAGAGAAAATGGTGCTATCTATTGGAAGTTTCCAGCAGGCACTGATTGAGGGTCATGCTCTGTTCTATAGCCTAAGCTGGTTTCAAACTTTGTCCTCCTTCCTTAGTCTTCCAAGTGTGCTACCCAGCTCCAGCAGGCATCTACATGTACACCTACTATCTTCTAGTTCTCCTTGAAAGGGCCTAGAAGGCCAAGGAGGATGTATGTGCATGCATGTTAATACACACATGCCTAGGTGTGTATATGTGAATGACAGAATAGTGTGTCGTGAGAGAAAAAGAGGGGAGAGGGGAAGGAAGGGGAAAAGGAGGGAGGGAGAAAAGGGAAGGGAGGGGGAGAAACAAGGTTTTGTAGCCCTTGCTGTGTAGACTAGGATGGTATTGAACTTATGGCTATCCTCCTGCCTCTGCCTCTTGAATTTACATGTACCATCATGTCCAGATCCCAAGGTGACTTTTTCTTTTGTTCCCCCCCGCCCGGGATTCTCAGTGGCTATGAATATGCAGACTGCAGGGGGTGCCATGGATATCTGTGATGGGTTCTTCCGCCAGAATGGTGGCTCTGGCTATGTGCTGAAGCCAGACTTCCTGTGTGACTTCCAGAGTTCCTTCAATCCCGAGAGGCTTATCAATCCTTATAAGGCCAAGACCCTCTTAGTCCAGGTATGACAGAAACGGTTGGGAAGAACCTGGAATAGCAGGAATAGAAGTATGTATGGGGGTGAGGTGCTGGCTCAACTTGACAGTGAAAGTTCTCTGCCAGGAATGGTAGCATACATACATCTTCAATCCTAGGCCAGAGCTACACAGTGAGACAATCTCCAATAAAAGAATAAATACCTATATAAAATATTTTTTTCAGAAGAGGAAGGGTAGCCTGATTCAAATGCAGACTTTATAGCCAAACATTTTTTAGTTGTACATTAGTCAAGTTTTTTGTCACCTCAGTAAACTCACCTGCAAGATAGGGGCAATGCTATGTAAGCCAGCTCACGGGGCTATGAGGACTATCTGTTCAAAGTGCTTAAACACTGATGACAGTAAGTACTATAGAAAAGGCTGCTATCACTATGCCTATGTTCAAGCTTTTCGATTCACTGAAAATTTCAGGCTGGAAACTAGAACACACCATCTACGCAGGACTAGTTCTGCAAACTGTGAAGTTACAGTGCAAGTCCTGCTTTCTCCAGGGTGTGAGGCTGGGTGAGGGAGTGCTGGGCTGAGCAGGGGCTCATGAAGTTCCAGTGTCCTGGTTGCAGGTCATCAGTGGTCAACAACTCCCCAAAGTGGACAACAACAAAGAGACGTCCATTGTGGATCCGCTGGTGAAAGTAGAGCTCTTTGGTGTCCCTGAAGACACAAGGCAGCAAGAGACCAACTATGTGGAGAACAATGGTGAGAGATTGGGCCCGGGGAAGTGTAGGGCCAGACTGCCAGTTCCTTTCTATCCTGTTGTCCATTTGGTGCAGTCCATGTGGCTGTGCACCCCCACTGGCAGGCAAAGTGACATAGACCAGGAAACCCTGGACCTCCCTTACAGGCTGTGAATTGGAAGAAGCCTTCATGTTTTATATTTTTAAAGATTTTTATGTATGTGTATGTGTGTGTACCACTTGTGTGCCCAGAGGCCAAGAGGCCATCAGATTCCCTGTACTCTGGGTTATAGGCAGCTGTGGGCTCTGGGAACTGAATTCAGGTCCTCTGGAAAAGGAGCAAGTGCTTTTAACTACTGGGCATTTCTCTAGCCCTTGCTTGTGCATGTTACACCTGAGTCCTTGCTTGTAAAGTGCTGACTGGCAACCTAGGTTAAATAAGTGTTCTGGGAAGGCAACTAAGTATAACCTAATGAAGATGGTCAGTCTGTTCTTAATTCCTGTCTCCACTTCAGGCTTTAATCCATACTGGGGACAGACATTCTGTTTTCGGGTCCAGGTGCCTGAACTTGCTATATTGCGTTTTGTGGTAAAGGATTATAACTGGAAATCCCGGAATAACTTTATTGGTCAATACACCCTGCCCTGGACCTGTGTGAAACAAGGTGAGGCAGTCCTTGCTTGCACTCCTGGCCAATTATCTCAACTCTGGCTCCTTCCCTAATACAGTCCTTCTGCCTGTTTCTAGGTTACCGACACATATCCTTGCTCTCCAGGGATGGCACTAGCCTCCACCCAGCTTCTATCTTTGTGTACATTTGCATGCGGGAAGACTTGGAGGTGGATGAATCCTGAGGTGGGTATTCCATGGCAAGAGTAGGTAGATATGCTGGCTTTGGATGTCAAGGCACAAAATTACTTCACCCCCTCCTCCCTTTTCCCCTAAGATAGAGGTCTCACTATGTAGCTCTGGCTGTCCGAAGCTCCCAATGTAGACCAGGCTGTCCTCAAACTCAGAGGTCCACCTGCCTCTGCCTCCAGAGTGCTGAGATTAAAGGCATGAGCTATTGTACCTAGTATACCTTGTCCTTCTTTAGCAAATCTAAGACTTCATCATTTTCTTTTCTTTTTTTTTTTTTTAATGTGCATTGGTGTTTTTTGCCATAGGTGTCTGATCCCCTGGAGTTACAGACAGTTGTGAGCAGCCATGTGGGTGCTGGGATTTGAACCTGGGTTCTCTGGAAGAGCAGTCAGTGTTCTTAACTGCTGAGCCATCTCTCCAGTCCCCTAGGGCCTGATCTTCATCTAGTCTTTCCTGTTGTACACTCTTATACTGGAGTTCCCTCCTTATTCTTGCCCTAAGCTTAGTCCCATCCCCATATCTTCTGTTAATCTCTCCTATCATCTCTGACTAGAAACACGGGGAGGGACTGGAAGCAGAGAAATCTACAGAAGCATTATCCCCTTCAACCTACAAGTCCCAGAGCCAACGAAAGGATCAATCAAGGATCAAGGTTCCCAGGCAAAGGTTGGGGGAGGATGCCTGACCCCAGAACTATGACTCTGTAGAGAACAATGCACAGCCCTGAGTCCCTACTGGACTGCTGCTACTTAGCTGGCCTAAATAGAGCTTCTCTGTCCAATTTGGCTCCTGTATGGTCTGTCATTGTTAGGCAAGAAGGGGATATATGGGGTGGTGGCGTGTGTGTGTGTGTGTGTGTGTGTGTGTGTGTAATAGCATTTGAGTAGTCAAGTGGATGTATGGGCTGTCATTGTTGGGCAAGAAGGGGATGTATGTGTGTATGTGAGGCATGCAGAGAAACAAGGTTTCCAATGGGTCTCCTCCATGTGTTGCATAGGAAAGGCACAGAGAGAAGCTCATAAGAGATGGGGCAAAAGCACAGGGCATGCAGCCTTCCCCATTTGGGCCTTACACTGCCTTGATACTTGTACGCCTTGACGCAGCTGCTGAGCCTGTCTTCTGAATGATGATTAAAGGTGTTTCTGGGAGGAAGCTGAATGGGTGGCAATTCTTTTCTGATAAACAAAAGAGCTTACAGCAGGGAGCAAGGGAAGAGCCAAGGCAGGTAATCTGGGTCTGTTTCAGAACCTCTTTGAGGTAGAAGAGACAAGGACAGAGGCCTGGGAGGAAATGGGGCAAACCCAAATGACAACCTAGGAATGATAGGACAGGGATCCAGGCATGTCTGTTAGCTGGTAATCTTCTGTTTCACATGCTTACAGAGCACAAGGCACAGGAACACATGCAATTAGGTACATCTGTTTAGAAAATGGTTAAAGAAACTAGGGCATGAAGCAGTAAGAAGGAAGAGATGATGGAGTGAATAAAACAAAGAAAGCCCTTATAGCCAGGGGCTCTGATGCAACAATGGTAGACACTGGAGATTCATTACAGGTTAAAACCATAGTGCTACTCAAGAAGAAATCAATGTTTTAGTTCAAGCCTATCTTTTATAAAGCTGTTAATTTCAAAGGCCGGAGTCCAAGCGGTGGGGAGTGTGTTCCAGCCACTCTGACATCCCAAAGCCAGCAGACCCTAAGATCCTCAGGCTAGCCACTGTCCCCGTTTGCATATCTTAGACTATATGTAATTCCTAAGCCAGAGGTGAGGTAAGGGCTCAGCCTTCAGGTCCAGTAGGGGGAGCAGGAGGAGCAGAAGAGCTGGGATCTTCCAGCTTCACATCATGTAGGTGCACTGTGGGAGTGGTGGGGTCTTTGCCTACACCCTGGTTGGGGTCAGCCTGGTCAGGGTGGTGCCTGCGCACATGCTTGACGACCTGGAACTTTTGCTTGGCTTTGTAGCTGCAGAGGCGGCAGAAGAATGGGTGGCGGTCTGTATGGGTAAGGGCATGATGTCGCAGGCCAGCAGCCCAACGGAAAGCACGGTGGCAAACATTGCAAACATAGGGTTTGGCCTCACTGTGCTTGCGTAGGTGGGTGCGCAGCAAGAAGCGGGTCTTGAATGCCTTGCCACACTGCTCACACATGAAAGCCCGGGCCTCTCGGTGCCGTGTCTCCCGGTGTACACGAAGTGCATCAGCTCGGTTGGTGCAGTACTCACACTCGGGACACTGGTATGGCTTCAGCCCTATAGGACAAGCAAAAACCACCATGGAAGAGGGAAGAACAAGGGTCAGCGAGGCAGAGATAGAAAGAATACAGCAGCAAGCTAATGACCATACTTTTCTGTCCTAGTCAGACCTGACATTCTGGTGCCCTTCTCCACTCAGTCCTTGTATAATCACAGGTCCCAGTGGATGCTGATGAGTAATTGGACTTCTAATCAGCTAGTCTACCTAATAGTAAAGAATACTCAACTATGACAGGTAAATGGGAAACTCCAACACTTCCTTGGTCACGTGATATTACAGAACTTAAAGACTATTTAGAAACACTTTCTTATCAAACTAAAAGAGAGAGAGAGAGAGAGAGAGAGAGAGAGAGAGAGAGAGAGACAGAGAGAGAGACAGAGAAGAGAGAGAGACAGAGAGAGAGAGAGAAACTAACTGGGCAGTGGTGGTACTTTAATCCTAGCACTTGGGAGGCAGAGGCAGGCTGATGTGTGAGTTCAAGGACAGACAGACCTACATAGAGAAAGTCTGTCTTGAAAAACAAAGCAACAATAAAACAAAACAAAACAAAAAAACCCAGAAAATGTTTAAAAAAAAGATAAAAATATTCCTCCACATGTGGGGGAATCATATGCCATAACCGAAGGTACCCAATCATTAATCCTTTAAAGAGAACCCATGGTTTGTGGATTCCATACACGAGAGAGGAAAAGGCAAATTTAAAATAGGGAACTTAGGGCTGGATAGATGGTTCAGTGGTTAAGAGCACTGGCAGCTCTTCCAGAAGACTCAGGTTCACTTCCCAGCACCCACATGGCAGCTAACAACTGTCTATAACTCTAGTTCCAGGGGATCTGGCATCCTCAGAGACATACATGCAGGCAAAATACCAATTCACATTTAAAAAAAAAAAAAAAAAGGACTTTCACCTTTATCCTCACTTATAATCATTCTACCACATTTACACAGAAACTAAGTATCTCTCAGTGGTTACTCAAAATTGATTTGGAGGTTCTCCATGTGAAAGAGTGTGTGAACTTGTATCATAATCACTGGGGAAGGTTTTGCAAATACACTTGTCCAGGCTTTCAGGTTAATCCACTCTTTGGTGTTAAACACATTTCTGGTATGTGTTCTTCCTATGTAGCACCTATTCCCGGGGTGAAAACTGATGTAGGCTCTAAGTTTGAGTGAGGACATCAAACATCTCAGGGAGGTCAAGGTTGCCAGAGAACAGGGAAACCCTTTAACCAAGACAGTCAATTCACATTTACTTACCTGTGTGCTTGGTCATGTGATATTTGAGTTGGTTGACCCACTTGCACTTGTATCCACACTCAGGGCACAAGTACTTCCGTTCCTCCTTATGGATCCGCATGTGGTACTAGAAGGAAGATAAAATGCAGAATGTTTACTCCCTGTACAACAGGGTGCTTCCCTCAGGTCTCAGCTGTTTCTTACTAGCTAGCTGTAGGGTCAGCTAACCCCTAATTCTGTTTGATAATCTCGAACAATTATCTGTCTCTTTGTGTGCATGGACTAAACCCAAGAACTTATGCATTATTATGTAAGCATTCTTATCACTGAGTTCCCTATCCATTGGCCCATTTTGCATTTTCAAATGATTAAAATTACATCACTATGCAGTACATTAAGTGCTCAATAAATATTAGCTGATACACCCAGATTAGTCTCAAAGTATTAAATGCTTTTATCACATGGCAAAGTTATGGAATTTACCTTTACAAAAGCTCATGAAGTTGTATTATCCCTTTTGCAGATGAGAAATCTAGGTTTTGAGAAGTTTAGTGAATATGTGTAATTGTTAAGGTTATAGAATCTAGGAGACTGGATAGATGACTTAGCAATTAACATGGCAGCTCACAACTGTCCTTAACTCTAGTTCTAGAAGTTCCAATACCTCTTCTGGCTCTGCAGGCAACAGGCTCACACATCTCACTCATACACACACACACACACACACACACACACACACACACACACTCTGCAGGCAACAGGCTCACACATCTCACTCATACACACACACACACACACACACACACACACACACACACACACACACACACACAAGTTACAGCATCCAGAGCCTATATTCCTTGCATTTCTGTAATATGGTCCTTGACCTTACCTTAAGGCGAGAAGGGTCAGCACAGGCATAGGAGCAGAGGTGACAGCGGTAAGGCTTTTCCCCAGTGTGAATGCGGCTGTGCCAGGTGATCTTCTGCCGATTTTTGGTGCTATAGGCACAGTCAGTACACTTGTAGAGCCGGGTGCCGCCATGGCCCTTTACATGGTGATCCAGTACCAATTGATATCGACATGCAAAGTCACAAAAAGGGCAGCAAAGAGAGGGCTGACCAGCATTCCCATCCCCACCAGAGGGGGCTGCTGAAGTCTCTTCATGTTGTTCCAGGTAGTGCTTTACCAGGCCTACTCGCTCTCGGGCAGCAAAGTTACAGAGCTGGCAGCGGTGGCTGAAATGGTGCTGCCTCCGATGCTCATCCAGTGCTGGCCGGCTAGGGAAAGTCTCCCGGCAGGCCCCACACTCCAGCCTTGGGTGTTGTTTACGGATATGTCCTCGTAGGCTGGCAGGACTGGGACAGAGCAGGCCACAGTGGGAACAGTACAAGGGGCCCTCAGTGGCCTCTACAGGACAGCCAGCGGATGGGTGTGTAGGTTCTGGGTGTCGGCGCAGAGCATGCTGTTTCAGTGCTGTTTCTGAGCTAAACTGGGCCTCACACTGAGAGCAGGAAAAGGATGGGGTACCTTGGTGGCAGCTGTTGACATGGCGAGTGATGTCATGACGAAGATAACCACTATAGTCACAGAGTGGACAGAAGTGGGTAGGTGTTTTGTCATGTACTCGTAGTTGGTGTAAACGCAGTTTTGAGTTGGTACCAAACGTCTGCGGGCAAGAGCTGCAAGGGATTCGGCCAACACCTGTGTGTCGAGATTGGTGGGCCTCTAACCGGTACCTTCTAGTAGTAGAAAAATCACAGAAAGGGCACTGATGTGGCTTCACACCCTCATGCTTGAGTCGCCGGTGTTGCTGGAGGCAACGGCTTTGCTTGCAGGTAAAGCCACAGTCCCCACACTGCAGAAGGGGCCGGGGGCCAGAGGCCAGGGCTGTAGTGGGGTGCCTCCGCCTTTGATGGAGCCTCAGAGCAGCAGCAGCAGAAGCAGTGAATGGGCAGAGACCACAGTGCAGATCTCCAGACTCAAGGGGGCAGCCCTGGGCCTGGTGAGTCCTCAGGGTTCGCTCCTGCTGACAGGTAAAGGGACATGTGGGACAGGAGAAGAGGGAACCCTTCTGCTTCTGAACCACAGCAGTGTCCTTATCACCAGGGCTGGACTCTGTACTCCCACTATTCAAGAGAGCAGAGTCCCCACTGTTTACAGGAAGTAGAGCAGGATGGGTCTGGGGATGCCCACGCTTTCTTCTTTGGCTACGTTCTCCTCGGCAGCCTTCAGTCACATGAGAGGTAATAGAGGACAGCCGAGAACAAAGGAATGTGCACGAGCTGCAGTGAAATTTGCCTTGCTCAAAGTGGAACTTTGCAGAGGTCCCTGTGGGTAAGGGTTTTCCTGCAAGAGAGGCTGGGAAGTCAGAGGGTGTGGGAAGAGGTTCCTCTACTCTTGGCTCCCCAAGGAGCTCAGAAGGAGCATCTTTTGGAAGCAGGAGCGTTACCTTTGATGGCAAAGGTGGGGGTTTCCCACTTTCGGCATCCTGTGAGGCTTGGCCACCTGGAAGCTGAGGATGTAGAGTGGGAGAGACAGGTCTAGGCAAAGCCTTGTTCTTTCTGAGAAGAACAGGGCATTTCTTCATCATATGGGTGCTGAGGCCCCGTTGTTGCTTAAAGCTAGCTCCACATTCAGGGCAGAGCAGGGGCTCTCGGCGGCTTTGGCACCCTGATTTGGAGTGTAGAGTCAGGGCTTTCTCCCGACGAGTAATAAAAGGGCAGTGTGGGCAGCGGAAAACTCTTCCTTCTCCCTGGATCACTACCATTTGTACTCGGCCCTCCAGCACCAATGCTTCTGCTTGCTCTTTGTCCTGTCTCCTCAGGGCCTTAAGTAGTGACTCGGACTCAGGAAACTGAGGCAACGGTGCAGTCTCAGCAGACAGAGTTGCCTTGAATGTGTTAGGGGTCTCCTCAGAGATTAGAGGATTTCTAGGGGGATCAGAGACTAGCTTCTCCAGAATGGGCTCTTCAGCAATCAAGCCAGGAGTCCCAACACTTTCAAAGCTGGACAGTTGTGGCTCTTCCAGTCCATCTGGTCTTTCCATTCCCAGTGGTCCTGAGGGAGCTAGAGGCCTGAACTCCACAGGGGCTGTTTCAGTGAGCTCCTCAATTGGTGGCGGCTCTGCCACAGGTTCTAGTTCTACCCTTAGGGCCTCCAAGTGTAGTGTGCAGCCACCCTCCTCCACCTCCCCTGGGCTGGGGCTGCCAACCAGGTCATCCCCTTGGGGAGTCTCAATACCATCCTGTCTTTTGGTGCTGACCTCGTCACTTGTCTCTGGCAGGGCCTGGTCCACACTGGAGTCTGCCACAATCCCATGTTCATGGTCTTGTGTCTCAGGCTGGGCTGACAGCTGGCTTGAAGGCTCTGAGTCTGATGGAGGTGCCAGGCACTGCCTGGACCCCTCTGACTCTTGGCTGGCATTGCAGAACTGCCAAACCTGGTCCCCTGGCATGTAGCCATGGACCTTACGCTTGTGGAAGAAGAGTGTTGTGTTGCTGAAGGTACGGTAATCACAGAGGGCACAGTGAAACTCACGGAGATGAGTGTGCTTGCAGTTCTCATGGCTCAGCAGGGCCTGCTTGTGGCGGCTCTGATAGCTGCAGTAGCGGCAGGGATAGAGTGGGGCAGGTGTGCCAGGGTGGTGCTGGGAAGCCATGTGCTTCTGAAGCTCATACTTCCTCTTGCAAGCAAAGGCACACACCTCACACATGAGGGACTTGCCCTGGTGCCGCAGTTTGTGGCTGCTTAGCTGATCAGCCCGATGGCAGCGGTAAGAGCACTGATTGCATTGGTATCTGGGGAGAACAAAGAGGAATCAATCGCAATATATCATAACAAAACAGTTAATGGTCACTGACTAAATAACATGGGCCTGGGTCTGTGCTCTGGACTTAACCTGCTCTCCACCATCCTGTGAAGTAGGTATAGATGAGGCCAAGACACTGAAGTTAAGAGTCTGCCTAAAGGTGTTCCCAAAGCAAGTGATGGCAGAAACAGCCTAGCTTCAGAGCTGGGGTTCTCGTTCTCTCTACTGTTTGTGTGTGTGTGTGTGTGTGTGTGTGTGTGTGTGTGTATGTGGTCCCCCAACCCCTATCTTGAGGTGCTGGGGATTGAACTCAGGGTTTTATGCATGCTAGAGAAGTGTTCTGACAGAGTCCCTAAACTACTTCCTATAGGAGAGTAATCTTGAGTATAGTGGGGGCAGGAATGCCAGGGTAGGACTACCCACCTGACTTCTAAGGGACTGAAAGCCCCATGGAGTAGGTTTCTATGCTTTGTTCTATTCCCCAGTGGAGGCATAAAAGCTACAGACTAAGCCCCTACATTAGAGAATTTGTCTAGATGTCACTGGATCTTAAAAGTGGCCATTTGGTGTCATTAAGCATAGATCTATTGTTAAAAGACCAAATTCTGAGAACTCAAGTAGTACTTTAAATGTAGGTTCTAAAGATTGAACTCATCAGATCTTCATGATTGCAGGCAAACACTTTACTGATTGAACCATCTCCTCAGCCCCTCAAGAGATACTTTAATCTCTTCCCCTTCTCCTGGCCCAGAATACTCTCACTATGCAGAATGGGCCACAGACACAGGGCTCAACTGTAGATGATGGAGCTAAGAGAGTAGGAGCGGAGAATGGTGTTAGAGAAAGCAATGGGGCCAGAAGCCTGATCCAAGAAGCTAACTTAGCGTAATGTTCTTGGGACAGAGACGGAAATACATGTGTGCTCATACCTGAGATCCCCTGCATGTTTCCGCATGTGCACACTCAGGTAATGCTTCCACTTGGTGACATAGCCACATTCAGTACACATGTAATCCTTGGTGTTAGAGTGGGTCAGCATGTGCTTGGATAGGTAGCTCACGTCTCGGCATGTGAAGTCACACAGTTCACACTTGTGAGGTTTCTCTCCTTATATTGGTGTAGGAGAAAGAACACAGGTCAGATAGATTTGAGTGAGTGGCCATATCATCTCTTCCAGCAAGTCTGCTACGATGCTACACAGGAACAAAAGCTTTATGTGCTACCAAGTATGTAGTAAACTACACAAGAAAGAAGGCTACATTATAGCTGATTCAGACAGTTCCTTCAACTGCTATACCAATGAAGAGGGGGGAAAAGTAAAGACGGTCAGCTTTGTAAAATTAAAGTCTATCTTTGGTTTTGTTTGTTAGGTTTTTGTTTTTTCAAGACAGGGTTTCTCTGTGTAGCCTTGGCAGTCTTGGAACTCAGAGATCTGAGTGCCTCTGTCTCCCCTCTGGGATTAAAGGCGTGTGTCAGGGCGCATAGCAAATGTAGTTGGCGCCTGTAAATCAAGACCTTCTCATTTCCTAAGTAGAGATTAGAACAAGTGAAGGAACAGAACTGGAACTCTTGATTCCAATAGAGTAATGCAGTCAGCACTTACAATGCTCACTATGTACCTGGGCATTACATAAAGGGCCTCCTCTCAATCGTCTTCATAACAATACTATAAGGTGCTATTATCACTATTTTAGTGGTGGGAAAATCAAGGCACAGAGAAATCACAAAGCTATTTATTAAACAGTGGACCACATGGCCTTGGGAAGCCCCTGTCCTTGCTCCCAGAAAGAGAACAACAAAATATAGACCTCACATGGTTGGTATAAGTATTATATAAAACACACCAAATCTGTCAGAGATGCACAGTAAGAGCTCAAGGACGAGCTGTCCCCATACTTGCTCAATACCTGGCACAAAGAGGCTGGTGGTCATGTTCCTTCAAGACCCTCCCTCCCCCTCTAGCCACCTCTGTATGGTAAAGAACATACAACGTAGCTCTCTATGACCTCACTGTACTTCTCAATGAACTTTTTGACTCTTATTTTTACCTGCCTTGTTTATGAGACTTAAAGGATGAAATAGGATAATACACAATAAAAGAATGTTTTAAACTATATAACACTACACAGACATAGCTTTTAGGAAAAGGCCTTGGAAACTACAGTCTGTGACTAAACTGTTTACAGAAATGAACTGTTGTATGGGAATAACAATAGCTTTGACCAAACTGTCTAAAAATTATTTTTCTAACCAGAGTTTTGATGGGCTTAATGGCCCATCAATGCACAGATGTTTGCAAAATCAGAGATGGTATTGTAGTAGAAAGCCTCATTTAGCTGTCATCTAAGGCTTTAATAATGCTAGCAACCAATTAGGAGTCCAATATAAAACAAGACAATTTTCAGGTCACTAGAGGTGTTCATGATCATGATCATGAATGGCTGATTACTCGCTCTTCTCCTGCTCCTACAGACTCCCAATACTTGAATTATAAAGAAAGTTATTCGTCCTGGTCTGGAAGTCTTCACTATAAAAAGCAGACTATTCATCCATCTGCACTTGATTAGGACAAGTGCTTAAGGGTGAGGAATGATGGTCTAGTGTTAGAACACAGGTTCTGAAATCAGAGTGCATGGATTCAGACACTGACTTTATTTGCAATGACACTCAACTATGCTTATCTTTGTAAACTTGGGATACTAGAGCTGTGCCAATAAACTTGAGGTCAAGTGAAACAATGTAAACAATGCCCTTGGTGGATGTTTGGTACACAGCAAAAGCTCATGCCAGCCATCACCTTCACCACCACTATTATAGCATTATAAGGCTGGAAGCCATCTCACCAGTATGCAGCAGCATGTGTCGGATAAGCACCCTCTTGTGGGCAGTGGCAAAGTTGCACTCAGAGCACTGGTGAATCTTCTCATGAGCATGCATCTTGCCAACGTGGTCCTGGTAGGCTACTGGGTTGAAGGTGGCAAAGGGGCAGAAGGTGCACCGTAGCTCTTCACTGCCTGGGTGGCCTTGTTTCTTATGTTTGCGGAACAAGTGCTTATTGGAGCAGGCAAAGTCACAGTGGGGACAATGGAAAGCATAATGGCTCTTGTGGTGGGCTTCCATCGCTTCAGCTGTAGCAAAGAGCATGGGACATGAGTGATGGCGGCACTCCACGGCCCGTACTCCATGGGTCTCCTTTAGGTGCTTTACAAAGGCCTTCCGGTCAAGGGCTACATAAGTGCAGCCTTCCTGAAAGCAGTGGAGAGGTAACGGTTCTGCTGCGGCGGCTGCTGTATGGCTCTTGAGGTGCTCTTTGAGTGCTTGGCTGAGGCGGAATTCCTCACGGCACACAGGACAGGCATAGGTGTCTGAGTAGAAGTTGGAAATATCCTCGTGCATGCTGGCCATGTGGCGGTTAAGTGCATTCCTCTCCACTGCACTGTAGTGGCACAGAGGACACTGGTGGGCCTTCTCACCCAGCTCCCGCAGCAGATGGGTCTTGAGTTTGCTCTTGCTGGTGAAGAACTTCTGGCAGTTAGGACACTGGAGGCTCGGGTCTGGAAAGTGGAGATGTAGGTGCTCTACCAAATGGGTCCGCTTCTTAAAGCAGCGTTTGCATTCTGGGCACATGTGTGTCTTGAAGAGGGACTCAGTGCTGGAAGCTACATGTGCTGTGAAAGAGAATGCAGAGGGTTTACAGTCAGATTCTTTAGTTCAGTGGCTCGTTAATACAGTGGAAGCCACAGCTTGTACAAACACAAATATCATGTGGCCTTCCTTTTCATAAAAACCAAACACCAGAGTCTCAAATGTCTCAAAAAAAGAGGCGAGAAACTCCATTACTAAGAGTAAAAGAACCACAAGGGCTACTCATTCTTTTTGTTGTCAATTTCTTCCCCCACCTCTCCTCTGACACCCCCCACCTCTCTACTTTCTTTCAAAAAAGGACAGTTCTTCCAAGAACTGTCAACAAAACACGGTATGTCGAGTTGCAGTAAGACTAAGCACCTCCCCTTGTATTAAGTAAGGCAAGGTAAGACAACCCAGAATGAGGAATGGGGTTCCCCCAAATAGCAAAAGATCAGGAGACAGCCCCCACCCCCATTGTTAGGTCTCCCACAAGAAGGCCAAATTACACAACTGTCACATATATGCAGAGTGTCTAGGCCAGTCCCATGCAGGCTCCCGGGTTGTCAATTCAGTCTCTGTGAGCCCCTATGAACCCTGATTAGTTGATTCTATGGGTTTTCTTCTGATGTCCTTAACCCCTATGACTCCTACAATCCTTCCTCTCTTCAGCAGGATTCCCGGAACTATGCCCAATGTTTGGGCATTTTCTTAATTAGTGATTGATGGGGTGGGCCCAGGTTATTAAGGGTGGTCCGATTCCCTGGTGGTCCTGCGTTCTGTAAGACAGCAGGCTGAGTAACCCAGTAAGCAGCACTCCTTTGTGGCCTGCATATCAGCTTCTGCCTCCAGATTCCTGTTTGATTTGCTGTCCTGACTTCCTCCAATGATGAGCAGTGATATGAAAGCATAAGCCAAATAAATAATTTCCTCCCCAACTTGGTTTATTATGATCATGGTGTTTTCATTGTACAACAGAAACTAAGACACTGGTTGAAGAGACACTGCCTACAAGAACAAATTGTATTGTACGACTTCCCCATATTACTAGATTACTAGACCTATTTATCACTGAGTACTAGATTTTAATTTTGTTGTTGGTTTTAAGTCTTTGAGATTAAACCTAAGAACTCACAATTGCTAAGGGCACACTCCATTGTTATCTCCCCTAGTCCTAGATCTTGACTTGAGGCTAAGTAAAACAGAAAGAATACATGGATCTGAACTAAAGCTCAGAAAACCAAAACCTAAGGCCTAAATGTCAGGCTCTCCACTATCCACTCCTGTCTACCACAGAGCTTCAACCTCAGTGATGTTATTACCTTCTGACTGCTGAGGTCCTTGGCTTTTATCCAAGAGTTTCTGGGAGTGATTTTGGGTGCCACTCTCCTCCTCCTCTACGTCCTCTTCAGCTGACTCCTGCCCAGGCAGAGGTGTACCTGCCTCCTCAGAAGGTTCTCTCTCTCCTGGAGGCAGTTTGGGAGCTGGAGACACATAAAACTTAAAGTTCACAAGGGTCCATGACAGTACTGAATAGTGAATGCAACCAAGAAAAGGATCTTGGATGCAAAGTAAATATATGTATTCTCATTCAAGACAGGGACGTGAAGACCAAGAGTAAAAACCTAGTCTAAAAACTTACAATAATAACATACTCAGACCTCTTGAAGCTCAGAACATTGAAGTCACTGGGAAGGGAAGGGGGCAGGTAGATAAGAGTAGAATGTACTTCCTTAGCCTGGGTCTCCAGAGCCAAAGGCTGGATGTTCAAGATACAACATCCTGACTGTTGTTCATTGTCCTACTGAGGAGCCTAATTTGTACTCCAGGCTTACATCTTGCCCCTGAAAGGTCTCCTCTTTAGACATAAGAACAAAAAGAGGCTCGGCAAATCAAGTTCTCAGTCTGTCCTCTCCTAGACTATTTTCTTTATTCACTGTTCATCCACTTACCTCATGCTGGTTTTGTTATTTTTGAGACTAAAAGGAGAAGTTGATAAAGTACCACCCTGTCTGAGATTTCTTTCTGTTTTTTTTCAAGACAGAGTTTCTCTGTGTAGCTCTGGTTGTCCTAAACTCACTATGTAGACCAGGCTGGCTCTGAACTCACAGAAATCTGCTTGCCTCTGCCTTCTGAGTGCTGGGATTAAAGACATAAACTACCACCAACCATTGAGATTTCTTTTTCAAACAACCCCATTCATTTCTGCCCACTCTCATGATTTATTTATTTATTTTTTATTTTTTTGGAGCTAGGCTGGCCTCAAACTCAGAGATCCACCTGCCTCTGCCTCCTGAGTGCTGGGATTAAAGGCATGCACCATCAATGCCTGGCTTATGTTTATGTTTGTTGAGACATGATTTCATACAGTCCAAGTTGGCCTGGAACTTGCTATATAGCTAAAGATGACCTTGAATTTCTAACCTTCTCAAGTGCCGGGATAACAGGTACATAGCATTTCATTCTAAAGGCAATCTATAAATATTCTACTAGTACCACAGTCACTGACAGGTACTTTTGCCCTTAGCATGGTCTGAAATGGATCAATGAGGATATTGTTAGAATAATTTCAGATTACACATTCCTTAACTCAAATCTTACTCAGTGTCACAGTCAAAGGCTTCCTTTTGTTTCATGTATTCTAATTAGTTCAAGATTTGTAGAGCCTTTCCCATATCTCCCAGTATTCCCATCCCTACCCCACCCCCAACTGACAGGGTTTCTCTGTGTAGCCCTGGCTATCCTGGAACTTGCTCTGTAGACCAGGCTTGCCCCTAATTCACAGAGATCCGCCTGTCTCTGCCTCCCAAGTGCTGGGATTAAAGGCATGTGCCACCACAGTCCAGTTATAATTCCATCCTAAGCCACGGTCTACATTCTGTCATATTCATGGAACAGTCATACTGGAAAGGAATGTCTCTTGTAAGAACCAACTATGGATATATTGTAGGCTTGAGACTAGTGGGTCCCTGGCCCCCTACCTGGCAGCAGATGCTGAGATGGAAGGCCCTCAACCGCAAGCTCTCCCCGTGTACTGGCTCCATGGCTCCGCTGATGCTGCCGGAAGAGTTTGACGTTGGAGCCCATGAAGCTGCACTGGCTGCAGTGGAAAGGGTAATGGGCCTGCCGATGCAGCTCCATTCCCTGCTGACTCCCAAAAAGCAAGGAGCAGCCCCGGAATGAACAGGGCACAGGAAGTGCCTTGTGGGTCTGTCTCAGGTGATGCTGCAGACCCTTGCGATCTTCAGCAGAGAACGCACAGCCAGACTCTGGGCAGGAGAACGTGTTGAGAGTGACCCGGTGAATCTTGAAGTGGCTCTTCAAGGCCTGGGGTTGGACAAACTCTTGTCTACATACAGGACATGGCAGGGGGCTATCTGGCAGGCTGGGATCCTGCAGAGGGCCATGGAGAGTAAGGTTGCTGGGGGGCAGCTCTACAGGACACGGGGGGCTAGAGAGGTCCTGCACAGCCTGAATATGGGTCTCTGTGCACTGGTGCAGGGAGAGAAGAGTAGGCTCTGCAAAGCTCTGTTCACAGCGCTCACAGAAGTATACCTCCACCACCTTTACCAGGACACCTGCAGGCAGAGGACCGACAGAGAAAGGCACAGAATCAGATGGAACAAGACTTGAAAGAGTTAGTCACTAGTAGAAATGTAGGTGAATCTTTTTATAGTCATGGAGTGCAGACAGACTTCAAGTTTGCCTTTTACCTGAATTATAAGCCCACAAGTCAGGGATAGCCTGTCTAGAATGTGTGTTTGGGTTTCTAGGGTCTAGTAAAATAATTGGTAAAGGATGTGTGTTAATGAATCAACAAACAATAAAATCCAGAAAGCATTAAGAAAAACAAAACAAAACAACAACAACAAAAAAACAAATTTGAAGCTAGGGAGATGACTCAGTCAGCAAAGCATGCTTGAGTTCAGATTCCCAGCACTGACAGTGCAAGACAGGCAGATTTCTGGAGCTTATGGACTGACTAGCCTAGCCAAACCAAACCTGTAAGCTCCAGGTTCACTAAAAGACCCTCTCTGAAATGGCTCAGTGGGTAAAGGCATTTGCCATCAAACACTACGACTTAAGTTTAATCCCCAGAACCCACATGGTAGTAGAGAACCAAAGCCTACAAGTTATTTGCTCACATGCACAGGCACTCACACCCACATCCATCACAGATAAATAAGATGTAAAAGAAATAAAAATGTAGGGAGCAATTGAGTAAAATCTTTGACTCTGACATCTACACAGGAGCATCTATGTGCACACACACACGCTGCAGCATACTGATGAGATGGCTTCCAGCCTTATGATGGTGTAATAATGGTGGTTAAGGTGATGGCTGGCATGAGCTTTTGCTGTGTACCAAGCATCTACAAAGGGCATTGTTTTCATTGTTTCACTTGCCCTCAAGTTTATGAGCTGATTTTCTGGTCTACACCTCCCATCTCACAAGGTATGCTAACATTTTTTACACTCTGGTAGAGGACAGAAAAATCTGGTCCAGGACGGGAAAGTGATTTTTTTGAATGAAAAACAATAAAAAAAAAAATGAGAAAAGCTATACAAAATACAAGGTAGTGTAGGGTTAGAGATCCAAGCTACCTCATCTGTGTGAACTTCTCTACATGGTTCTGAGGATGAAATTCAGGTTGTCAGGGTTTCATGGCAAGTACTTTTATCTGCTGAGCCATCTCATAAACCCATGAGACAGGGTTTTGACATGTAACCCAGGCTAGCTTATGCAGCTTGGTCTAAACTTGAACTCTAGATCCTTCTGCCTCAGTTTCCTGAGTACTAAGCTTAAAGGAATGCTGGGATTACTGACACATACCAGCATACTCACCTATCAAAGTGATAGTATGTGTGTGACTACATACTAAATCTACCTCATCTTTTTAATCAGTTCATGGTATTTCAGAGCACTAAACAATCAAAATGAAATTCTGCCCTGATGAACCATGCAGATGTTTCTAACAACAGGGTCTCAGTATGTAGCACTGGCTGGTATTGAACTCACAGAGACAAGTTACCCTCTTAAAAGTGTGTGCCACCACATAGTATATTCATGTTTTTTGTTCCCCCAGAGAGAAATTTATGATTGTTTTGTTTTTGTTTTTCAAGACAGGGTTTCTCTGTGTTGCCCTAGCTGTCCTGGAACTCCCTCTGTAGACCGGGCTAACCTCGAACTCACAGAGATCTTCCTGTTTCTGCATCCAGAATGCTGAGATTAAGGCATGTGTCACCAATGCCCAGCTCAGTTTAGAATTCTTACATGGTGAAGTTGCTTAATTTTAGATGTAGAAAGAATAAAAAGAAACTTTCTATTGAGATGAACAACATGCCCAACTCTTAACAGCATGCTCTGGATAAGTACAGTATATTAAATGCATGAAACTAGGGCAAAGAATACCAGTTATTTCTGGAAAGCCCTGCCAAACCCAGGATGGTTGATGGCTTAATGACTGGCTGGTTTAGGGTCATTATGGAAGAAAGACTCAAGAACTGTCAGAGCAAGGACAAGCCAGAATAGGTAGAGGTGTCAGGTTTTCTGTTCTGGATTACTACCTAGCAGACATGAAGCTCTCAGAGGGAAAACTTTGCCAAAAGTTTGTTACCAGGGTGCAAGCTACCTTGCCAGCCTCCCATCAACATGCAACAACTGCAAACCAAATTATAACATCTCCAGGTATAAAATAACATACTACCTTGTGTTCTCATAACATTCAAAGAAAAGGACCAAAAATAGCACAGACACAAAGCTGTGTCTCACTGGCCTGCTAGTAACTATGTTTGTACCTGAGGTCTCTCCAGAAGCTCCTGGGGTCAGGGTTCCAGCTACTGTTTCCACAATGATTTCCATGTTCCCTGAACCCTCTTCAGTAGCTGTGGCCTCTACCAGGAGGCAGCCTGGGTCAGCAGGTAAAGAGGCAGGTTCTTCAGAAGCACAGGCATTCTGGACAGGGCCCAGGATTCCATGGTTTGAGAGAGGTGGGGGAATCAACAACAGCTCAGAGCACAGTCCATCCATCTCTCCAGTGCCGTTAGCCAGCTGGGATGCCATCACAGGGTCTGTCATTATCATTGACTTGTGTGCTGTGGCCTCCTAAATGCTGACAATTAACCAGGGGAAATAAATAAATATAAATATATATAATACATACACGCACGCCCGCACACACACACACACACACACACACACACACACACACACACACACACACACACACACGATTAGAACTCTTAATTTCTCTGAAGTTGGCTGACCCATTTAGGCATTTCCTTTCATAGCAACATGCCATACTTTATTATCCTAAATATTGTCAAAGCAACATTCAACACAGCATAAAATGAGAATGAAGTCAGTATTAGTAGAAAATCAACAAGTTAAGGCCAGTATTAAAGATTGTATATTATGTTTTTTGCTAGCTAAGTGACCACTGCAACAAAACTAAATGGGGCCAAAGGATCTCTCCCTCTTACTATTTGATGATCTCATTATTCTCTGTGTAGATATAAAACCATTCCTTCACTTACGGTCCTCATTGACCTGCCTCTCCAGACAACCCTTCCTCCCTCCCTCTGTCCTCCTAACCAGATGATTTGCCATTGTCTGACTTTATACATTCTTTTTTGCTTGAAGACATCTCCACTTTCTTGCCTCTCCCATTCAATCCATCTCAATCTCTTGTCTAATCAAATATACCTACTCCTTAAGGAAACAAAGGCCAGCTCTGCTGTGAATGCTTTTTCTAACATTCTTAATCGTCTCTCTTTTGGGTCCTGACAGCCTTTAGATATAGCCCTATCAGAAACCACGCCGCACTGTTGTTGCCCTATCACTCTCCCTTCCTAGATGGATAGCTCAACTGGTTTCACATATGGAATATAGTTGAGGATGACTTTGAACTCCTAGTACTTCATCGATGACCCCAGTCCAGGTGTACACAACACCTGTGTGAAATGTGCATATGAGTGCAAGTCCAGAAGTAAGAGTCCAGAAGTGGGTATTGGATCCCCTGAAGTTGGACTGGTTGTCAGATGCCTGAAATGGATGCTGGAAACTGAACTCAGGTCTCAGAAAGAGCAGCATTATGAACCATTTTTCTAACCACACATCTTTTCTTTTTTAACGTGGTGCTGGGGATCAAACCCAGGGCCTTGTGCATGCTAGGCAAGTACTCTACAAATAAGTTGTTGTATGTCCCCAACACTAGATGTGGAGCTTTGAGTAGTATATTGACATTTTTCATTTCGATGAACACAAAGCACCAACAAGCCACACAGGTCAGACAAATGAAAATTCCAGTGACCAGCTGGATTGAAGTAAACCCAGATATATTTTTAAAAAGTTTATTTTTATTTTATGTGCATTGGTGGTTTTCCTGCATGTATGTCTGTGTGAGGGTGTCGGCTCCCCTAGAACTGAAGTTAAAGATAGTCGTGAGCCACCATGTGGGTTCTGGGAATTGAACCTAGACCTTCTTGGAAGAGCAGTCAGTGCTCTTAACCGCTGGGCCGTCTCTCTAGCTCCAAATCCAGATTTTCTTAAACCAAGGTAACAAACTAGTGGCTACTCAAATGCAAGGTTACTTTTGGATTCACTAATTTCCTAAGGTCTCTAGAACCTAGCACAACCAAGAAACGAATTAAACTACACACCCTGTTAGACACGACTGAAATAAGTGAGGTGATTTTTCAAATTCTTAGCACTGAGGAGGCAGAGGTCGGTCTGATTTACAAAGTGAGTTCCAAGACAGCAAAGGCTGTTACTGGGAAACCCTGTCTTGAAAAACCAAAACAAACAAAACTGAATGACAATAATTACTTGATGAAATCAAGTCGCCAAGGTTGAGTAACAGCTAGGTGACAGCCGCTATTCCTTATTCTGCAGAATCCCTCTATTCAAAAACAGCAAGAGCAGACAGAAATTCAGAAGGTGTCATGGAAGAGCATTCCCGTAGTCAAAGAGGCTCTTTGAAAGCTACAGCTTTCACCAACGACTTATAATTGCTGCTCTGGCCAATCTTCCAGCTTCATCACGCAGCAGCCTCAGGAAGATGAGGTTTAGGTAGGAGTGCGCCACAGATAAGTAACGTGCTTTCTTTGAGAACAGAAAACCAAGGAACACGAAAGCCTAGGGAACAAGGCGCCCCGGACTAGGTACCTCGGTTCCCACGGGCTTCTGGGTTTTGACTCACCGTGTGGCCTTCAACAGATGCACTCTCCTTGCTTCTCGGGGCCTTAGCTTTGCTATCGATAAAGTGGAGGCGGCGATAGCGTCTGCACTGTCCGGCGACAGCCAAGTTACAAGATCCAGCGAAGGAGAAAGGCGTTTTGGAACCTGCAAGGCTTGGAATGATGCATCGTCACGATTATGGTCCTGAGGAGAGGCAGGCCCAGAGCGGTGACGCGAAGATGCGCCCGGGCCCCTCTCGTGGGCGTGCTCCCCTCAGCACCTCCTCCCATGGGGTCCCACCTCCCATGCCCACTCATGCTGGGGCTAGAGAAACTTTTACCAACAGCTCGCAGCACCCGCACTTCCCCTGGTTCCCGCCGACAGCCGCTCTCTCACCTTCTACCCCAGGGCCGGCGGGAGCTGCATCTCTATGGTCTCACTGAGACTGGAGCGGCTCCTCAGGGGCCTTTGGCGCGGCCGCCCACAGCCCACGCGCCTCTGGGAATCTGACGTGTGGCGGTCACTCTGTCTCTCGCGACAGCTGCTACTCTATGGTCTCCCCCCTCCCCTCCCCATGTCCTTGAATACCCTAGCTCTGAAGCCCAAAGCGGAACCAGCGAGAGTTGCAGGGCAGAGTGGCTCGGACTTTGTGGTGGGTGTGGCGGGAAGTAGATGTGAGCTCGAGGGCGGGGCCTAGCGGCGCTACCTCCAAAGGCCGCCTGGTATTAAAATCGAGTCTGAGGGCTAGAGAGTCCTGGCGGTAAGGGGGCGGAGTGACAGACTCGCTACCACGTTCCTGGAAGCACTATCCCTGTAGTGTAGGGTGTCCGGGAGTCAGCTGCTGCGTGTCAGGCTCGGGAACCGGGAGTCAGAAGAGCTTCGTCAGTGGCTCTCTATGCAAAGGTATTTTGGAATCATGGATCCCAGCTCCGAGCCTTAGTGGAAGTCACGGTTGTCAATTCACTGGTGACCCGGCGTGCCAGGAGGACAAAGTAGCGGTGGTGGAGTGTCGCAGGAGAGGTGTGGAGGAAATAATTCATCCTTTTCTTCTTGGGAATTGTCTACAGTTAGGCCTAGTCACATCTTAATGGGTTGAATTTGGAAAAGGCTCCGTGGAGGAAGTAGCCTATGAGATCTCAATAAGAATGCCAAGAATTAAGAAGGGGGCATTCGGAACCAACAGAACTGAGTGGGCCAGAGGTAGGTAGTAATTTGCATATTTCTTGAACTGCTAGTAAAGGTAGATGTCCTAATGTGGACGTCCCTGTGTATCCGGTTGTGTTTGAATCCAATGGGAAAAAGTCTCCGAGGGTGCTGGAGTAAAAATGTGACAAAATTGGATAGGGTCTGGGTGTGGTGGCTGGATGACACAAGCGCTGAAGGTCAATTCAAATGCCACTTCAAGAACTAATACTTAACTTGCATTAAGTAGTTTAGGTGGGAAGTAATAAAGGTCTGTCTGAACAGGCCATTAGGATCTGGGTGTGAAAGAGAGGGTATTCGAAGGACAATTTTAATAGTAAGGTCACTGATAGACCAATGGGAAAATCACCTTTGCTGACTACCCAATGGGGGTCCATTCTGTCTCAGCTCTTGCCAGGGATCAAAGTTTTGCCGTTCTCCTATCCTGATGTGAAGCTGGTTACAATGCTTTTTAAAATCTCCAAGCATGGCCTTCTGGCAAAAGGTCTTCTATCTGAAGAGCAAAATGGATTGGAGAGCCTGGGGTGTTTGCCCTGGCATTCCAACACCATGCCTACTCCACAAAACGATACTGAAGCACACAGTACTGCTGACCTGTCCGTCTTGCTTCTGTGGGAGGAAATGGGGCAAACTGGATGGGTTTGGTTTCTAAACTCGTCTTATGCTTTCTCCCAGCTCTGCTTCTTTCCACGCCTAAGTTTTGACAGTGCCTCCAGGCCTGTAAGCATCTGTTTTTGATTTTTGTTTTTTACCTTTCAAGATGCCATTTACAGACTTTGTTCTGGCCCTAAAAGACAATCCCTACTTTGGGGCTGGATTTGGACTGGTAGGTGTGGGCACGGTTCTGGCTGTGGCCCGGAAAGGAGCCCAACTGGGTCTAGTGGCATTCCGGCGCCATTACATGATCACACTTGAAGTCCCTGCCAGAGACAGAAGCTATGCCTGGTTGCTTAGCTGGCTCACCCAGCACAGTACCCGCACGCAGCACCTCAGTGTTGAGACCTCATACCTTCAGCATGAGAGTGGCCGAATCTCTACCAAGTTCGAATTTATCCCCAGCCCTGGAAACCACTTCATTTGGTAAGACTGTAAGCTAGGAAGGGTTCTGAGGATAGGTCAGATAAATGGAGGATATTGGGTCACTTTGACAATTTTATTCAGGTATCAGGGGAAATGGATACGGGTACAACGAAATCGAGACATGCAGATGGTAGATTTGCAAACGGGAACTCCCTGGGAATCTGTCACCTTTACAGCCCTGGGCACTGACCGAAAGGTTTTCTTCAATATCCTGGAAGAAGGTATGAGATGGGACAGGCAGGCTTCTGGTAAAGCTTTCAGGAGTGGGTAGGTTGGGCATCAGCTCCTTGGAGAGGAGGAATAAGGATCTGAGTACATGGGAGGAGGGTACCAATTGAAGAATCGGCTGTGATCAAGAGACTTAGTGTCTCATTCCTTGCTCTCAGCTCGAGCACTAGCCCTACAGCAGGAGGAGGGGAAGACAGTGATGTACACAGCTGTGGGTTCTGAATGGCGTACCTTTGGTTATCCACGCCGCCGCAGGCCATTGGATTCTGTAGTCCTACAGCAGGGTCTGGCTGACCGAATTGTCAAAGATATCCGGGAATTCATTGATAACCCCAAGTGGTACATTGACAGAGGTAAGAAGCAGCTGGAATCTGTTATGTTTTTCCACCTGCCTGGTCCCAGAGCCACAGCCAGCCCCAAATAACACACAGAGACGCTGTATTAGATAAAATATTGTTGGCCTGTTACTAGCATTTCTAATTGGCTGGCTCTGTCTTAAATATTAACCCATTTCTATTAATCTAAGTATTTCCACCTGGTCTTATCTTACTGGAGAGAGAGCCTGGTGTACTACCCTGTTGGTCCTACATCTTGAAACTCCTCCCTACTACTTCGCGCATCCTCCTTGTCTCCTAGTCCTGCCTATCTTGCTTTCCTATTGGCCAACAGTGCTTTATTCATTAACCAATAAGAGAAATATATTTACAGAATGACATCTCCCATTAGGGATCTGAGCTAGTCTGTAGCTGCATGAGGTGACAGAAAATTCTAGCTCAGGAGAAGGGAAAAGTCTATGGGGATATCTTTTTCTGATACTAAAACCACTAGAACAGAGGTAAGGGGGGTTGTGTACACCTGGGCCAGAGTACAGGATTCGCTTTAGGTCTTGTTTGTCTTGGTTATGTCCCTAGGCATTCCCTACAGACGCGGCTACCTTCTTTATGGCCCCCCTGGTTGTGGAAAGAGCAGTTTTATGTGAGTAGTTAAATTCTCTTAACTCTGAAAATCAGCCTTTGCAGAAAAACTGGGCTGCCAGTTGGAAAAGAGACATGAATCCTGGAACTAATAACCAGGGTAAACATGAGGTATATGGAACATCAGGTGGGTGGTATAGGAGACTTAGGCCTCTGAGCCATACCTCCCAGGAGTCCCAAAGAGTCTTCAGGTTGCCTAAGACCTCTTTCTGTGTCACTGTCCACAGAACAGCTGTGGCTGGAGAACTGGAGCACAGTATCTGCCTGCTCAGCCTCACAGACTCCAGCCTCTCGGATGACCGACTCAACCATCTGCTCAGTGTAGCCCCACAGCAGAGCTTGGTGCTCCTGGAGGATGTGGACGCTGCTTTTCTCAGTCGAGACTTGGCCGTGGAGAGTAAGTGAGGATGCTGGGGATGGGGAGTCTCTTGTTTAGCTAGTTCCGTTTGTATGTGTGCAGACACATGCACGTGGAGGTCAGAGAACAACTGTTTGGAGTTGGTTCTCACTTTGCAAGGGAGGCAGGGCTCCCTCGTTGGTTCTGTCATACTCCTGTCTCTCCTGTCAATGTATCCTAAGATTTAGGTATGTGCCACTTCATCCAGCTTTTTCTTTGGATTCTGAGATCAGGTTTGTATAGCTAGCACTTTTGACTACAAATCCATTTCCCTGACCCATGGAGAGTCTTATTTAAGATACTGAAGGTATCTTAAGTAAATTATGTGTGTTAGCAGGACTTTGTGGAGGACTGAGTCTGCAACAAGAGGTACTGCTAAGTAGAGAGCTGCAGTGGGGATGGGGCACGAATTTAACCATTCACATCTCTGTCATCCCCTAGACCCTGTAAAGTACCAAGGTCTAGGGCGTCTCACCTTCAGCGGACTGCTCAATGCTTTGGATGGTGTAGCCTCTACTGAGGCACGCATTGTGTTCATGACCACCAATCACATTGACAGGTGAGGAGGAAGGAAGGCAAGTTGGGGGACTGAGGAAATTGTCTATTCTGGGCGCTAGCAACACGATTGGCTGTGATTGTGCTTTTCCTCTTAGGCTGGATCCTGCCCTGATACGTCCCGGGCGAGTAGATCTGAAGGAGTATGTGGGCTACTGCTCACACTGGCAGCTGACCCAGATGTTCCAGAGGTTCTATCCAGGGCAAGCGCCTTCCTTGGCTGAGAAGTTTGCAGAACATGTCCTTAAAACTACTTCCCAGATTAGTCCTGCCCAGGTGCAAGGCTATTTCATGCTTTATAAAAATGACCCCATGGGGGCTATTGACAATGTTGAATCTCTGAGGTGATCCACCAGGCCACTGTCTGCTCTCAAAAAAAATCTGTAAACACCTGTCACACTAATCTGGTCTGTGACTTTCCTCCCTCCCTCCCTGTGTTTGTACTTGTGAATAAAACAGGAGTTGCAGTAACAAGTGCCTACAAGATACACACATACAAGTGATGGGACCATGGCCTAGAAGAGGGGAAGAAGAGACTGAGTGCTAATGGGAAAAATACATGTCTTCATGAAAGGCCACCAAGTAAGAGGCGTTGTTGCCTCATGTTGCGGCACATGTTTTTGTTTTTGAGACAGGGTTTCTCTGTAGCCCTGGCTGTCCTGGAACTCACTCTGTAGACCAGGCTAGCCTCAAACTCAGATATCCACCTGCTACTGCCTCCTGAATGTTGGTATTAAGGTGTGCCATGTGGCATACACTTTTAATTCCAGAGCTAAGGTGGTTAAAGTTGCTAAAAACTCAAGACCATTTTTCCACTCAAAACAACAAAGGGGCTTGGGTTGTAGCAATGCTTACATAGAATTGCAGACTGGCCATGATGACAATGGCCTGTAATCCTAGCACTCAAGAGGTAGAGACAGGAAGATCAGCAGTTCTTCAGCTGTATAAATCTTGAGGCTAGTCTGGGCTACATGGGACTTTATCTCAAAACAACCAATAGGTAAACAGTGCATGTCTGTATGGATAAGAGAGTTATGGTACTTCCTAAGGATTCTGCCCAAATGTCAACCTCACAACTGACTGGCAAGTAAGACCCTTTCCACCTTAGTGCTTTTAGAGAACAGACTTAGAGCAAAGGTGGGAGCCCCCTGCCATACCCAAACATAGCAATTTAGAAAGAGCCATACCCAGTTCACAACTGTCAGTAACTCCAGCTCTAGGTGATCTGACACCCTCACAAAGACACTTATGCAGGCAAAATACCAATCCACATAAAAGAAAAATAAATTAGAAAGAAAAAGCCATACCATATAAGTGTAGTGCTGTTAAGCAAAGGCCAAATCTCTTTATTGCCTCCCTCCCACCCCCAATTCCCTGTCCCCCCACAGTACTGCTAGGAACCATCCTCAGATTCCAAGCCCATGGGCTCCCTGTGAGTACCAGACCTGTATGCTCCTTGGCCCCGAGGTAGGTGGGAGTAAGAACCTGGTGTACGGCTCTTGGAGCGTTCCCATCGAGCACAGTCCCGAGTCCTTCGAGCTGTGGGGCCCTGCCAGCTACCAGGCCCCTTCTGAGGAAGACCTGTGAGCCCCTTGTTACGGGGTTCTGGCTTTAAGTCCACAGGCTCCTTGAGAGGCTTCTCAGGAGGTGGCAGTTCTTGGATGTCACTGGTACCTTTTGGGGCACAGCACTCCCTCCTTTTTGGCGCCTCCGATCATACTGTCGCCAGGAGCCACGACCAGATCGTGGAGGATCTAGCATGGATTTCTGGGTCTCACCCAGCCTCTGTTGATTTGGGCCCGCCCCTGGAATCTTCTCATACACATACTGGGTAGCCATGGGTAGAGGAGTTGGCACAGTTGACTGGGCAGCTAGGGAAGTAGATTGTTCTGCAGAAAGGGCATTAGGTGGCTGGGGTCCTCTGGAGACATCTACAACTGACTCAGGTTCCAGAGCAATAGGAGGCTAGGAAGAAGAGAGGCAATGCATCAAGGAAAACCCTCTCCACTACCAGCCAGACAATCTGTAACCTCCTTAGACAGAAGGAAGCACGCCATGGTGTTCACAAGAACCCTGGAGGCACGGAGGCCAAGAGGAAAACCTTTTCCTCACCTGCTGAAGGCTAATGAAGTACCGGTTCCTTTCTGCCTCAAGATCGATGATGCCACCTTTCTCCTGCTGCCTCTGATACAGCCGCTTAAGCTCTTCCTGTTGGCGCAAGCTCTCTGCACTGGGTTGGTACAGCTCCTTGGAGGAAAGGAAGCAGAATGGCAGGAGAAAATAAAATCAAGATGAGAAAGCAGATGACTTGAACCCTAACTCTTCTAGGACTGTCCTAGGAGAGCTGCACAAGGTTCCTGGTGTTTCATTTTATAGTTTCATAAAGCCCAGACTGGCCTCAAACTTACCATATGACCTTGAACTGCTTATCCTCTTGCCTCCACTTTCTGAGTGTTGGAATTAAGTAAGTGTACCACTGTACCAATACCAGGATTTTTAATGCACAGCTGAGGATCAAACCTAGGGCTTTGTGTGGGCTAGGCAAGTGCAACACCAAATGAGCCACATTCCCAATCTGAGTTCTTGGTTTTGTTCCTCAGAGTTGGGCTTCTGAAGTCTTAGGCTCCTGCTGGGGGCTGTGGCTCCGCAGAGTAGTCTTAAGCAAGTCAAACCCAACTCCAGAGAATAGTAGAGACAAGATGCCATTTCTTTCTCCATAGAGAATGCCACTATTCCTGGCTTAGACCAGAAGGAAATCCCTTACCATGGGTTGTTGGGGTTCAGGGGCTGCTTTCAGCGAGGCAAGATCATACACAAGGGGCTCCCTGCACACAGGACACTGCACACCGACTGCCTTCTAAAACAAGAGGAGAAATCACATCCTGCTCCCTGTCAGCCAGCCCAGTCTTTGGAGGGCTGGGATTGAAGGGCACAAGCATTAGCTGCTCAGCAATGAGGTGGGATGGAGGGGAAAAGGGCTGCCAAAGGAAATGTCTGGAGATGTTGCAAAGCTGCATGCAGTATGTCAGTGTACACAAGGATGCCTTTCTTTCTGGATAGGGGTGAGATTTAATCTCAAAGGTATCTACAACTGAATGATAAAAAGCCATTAGAATGGAGGGATGGAGATGGATGTGTACGGGTACCAGACAAGAGAGTGAGTCTAGCAATGTCTACCTGTTTGGTGATAACATGCTGTAGCTCCTGTTCCTGTCCTTGTGCCTTCAGCTCCTGTTCCATGTGCTGGATGTACCGCGCAAGGCAGTGACAGTGGAAGTAGTGGTAACAGGGTGTTTTGGTAAAGGCCTCCTTTTCCTGTAGAGAGACAGACACAGAGTCCTGTACCAGTGACCGCTCACTAGTCCTTACCTGTCACCCCAGCTCGAAGCTGAGAAACCCACCTGGAAACCATAGAGGCAGATGACACACTGACCATGGGGGATGTTGTTGTCTGTGAGAATTTCCTTCCCTTTCTGAAAGGAGAGAAGATGCTACTGAAATGTGGAGGCAGGAGACTAAACATATCCCATGTACGTCTCCCAGGAGTGACTGGCTGGGTATGACATCTACCAAGCTTGCTACCTACTGCTTATGCATTCCTGTCCTTGTAATGTTCTACTTGCAAGAATCCCTCTTCATGTCCCCCTTTCATCCAATCTGTTGGGGCTCAGCAGTCTGTGGACCCCGCCTCTGATGGGCAGGACACCTATGGCCACGTAATCACTATGTCAGGCTTTACCTAGCTTTTACCTGGCTGGGCAGGACCTGGTTATGCATGCACAAACTCCCCTTTTAAAGCAAGCACGCCAAGCTCTCTCTTGCCTCCCTCTCTCTCACCTCCCTCTCTCTTGCCTCTCTCTCTTGCTTCTTTCCCCTTCTGTCTCTCTCTCTCCCCGCTTTCGGTTGGCCACCAGCTACCCCCCCTCTTTTCCTCTCCCCTCTCTCAATAAACTCTGCATGGACACTGAATCTCGTGTTTGTGTTTCTTAGGACATAGTAGCTGCAGCAAAAAGAACAACACAATCGACCTTCCTAGTTTCAAAATTTAAGTCAATTATTTCTCCTGTCACCAAGACACCTTTAAGACACTTGGAGATAAAAATAATATTCCTAGGTGGGCATTGTGGTGCATGCCTTTAATCTTAGCACTCAGGAGGTAGAGGCAGGTGGATCAAAGCCAGCCTGGTCTATAGATGGAATTATAGGACAGCCAGGACTACATAGAAAAACTGTCTTGAAAAACAAAAACAAACAAAAAGATGAGTTTTGATTATTGTTTTCTCTCCAAGGTGAGAGAGAGTGTGTGTGTGTGTGTCTATCTGTGAGTGTGTGTGTGTGTGTGTGTGTGTGTGTGTGTGTGTGTGTGTGTGTGTGTATTTGTGTGTATTTGTTTTTGACACAGGGTTTCTCTGTACGACTGTCCTGGAACCCAATCTGTAGAAATTAGAGATCTGCCGACCTCTGCCTCCCGAGTGCTAGGACTAAAGGGGTGCACCACAACACCTGGCTCTCAAAACTCATTACCCACACACACACATGGTAGCTTCAATTCTAGCACTCAGGAAGCTGAGGCAGGAGGATTACTTTGGATTTTTGGACAACCTGGCTATACAGTGAGACTGTCTCAAAAGTACAAAACAAACCCGCCCCATTTTCATTGTCTGAGATGCCTCTTTTTTGTTGTTGTTTGAACCAGGAATCTTGTTTTGCTGCCTTGGCCCAAGTTTTTGAACTCAAGAGATCCTTTTTCTTCAGACTTTCTGGTGGCTAGAATTATTAGCACACACAACTGCGGGGGCCTCAGAGACTTTTTCTCAACATTCTTCAAGTATAATTCCTCCATGGGACAATGCATTTGTTCAAATAACCAAATGAACAGAAATCAAAAGGCATCAAATTGGTATATGAAATATGTATTTGTACAGCTACACTATAGAATTTCAAAGCTTCACTAGAATCTGACCCAGGAGTGCTACTGTGCTCTAAATGCCCACTCACTAATTCTGTGCCACTCATCTTCATTGTACTCTGAACATTTTTCCTAAGAAACCTCCAGGAGAAGGAAACAAGGATGACCTTGCTTGTGTGTTTTTAACCCCAAGTAAGAAAAGTTACCTATGTACTTTGTTTCTCTGCCTTTGTTTCTTGTGGGTTGTTTACCTTAACTAGAAAGAATATACAATTTTCTTTTCAGACAGGGTCTCTCAGCTGGGCATGCCTTTAATGACAGCACTTGGGAGACAGAGGCAGGCAGATCTCTGTGAGTTCGTGACCAGTATGATCTACAAGAGCTAGTTCCAGGACAGGCTCCAAAACTACACAGGGAAACCCTGCCTCGAAAAACCAAAAGAGAGACAGGGTTTCTCTGTGTAACCACCCAAGGTGGCTTAGAACTTGATTTGTGACCAGGTTTGTCTGAAATTTACAGAAATTTGCCTGCCTCCACCTCCTGAGTGCTGGGATTAAAGGTGTATACCACCACAGCCCAGCTTCTCCTTTTTTTTTAAGAAAGGACAGATGTAGCCCAAGCTATCCTTGAACTTGCTATGTAGTTAAGGATGCTTTGAGCTCATGGATTTTCTTGCCTTCACCTCCCCAGTGTTAGGATCACAGGTGTGCACCACTATGGCTGGCCTGAGTATAAACTCTTTGAGAAAACGAACCATTGCTTTTCTAGTCAATTCTAATGGCAAGCTAGTCTTCAAGTGTTCATCTATGACTAAGATCCCTCATGCCCAGCCCTTAGGTAAAAGCTCTGTCAATCTCTGCTTTCAGTTGCCAGTGCCAAGAAAACAAGAACTGCCTGAAGCCAGTCCTGGTGGCACAGACTTGTAATAGCAACTACTTGGAAGACAGGGACAGGAGCATCACAAGTTCAAGGTCTGCTTGTTCATTTAATGAGACTCATTCTCAGACTTAAAATTTTTAAAAATGGTGTGGATATAGCTCAGTAGTAGATCACTTGTCTGATATATGCAAGGCCTTAGGTTTGAACCTCAGTACAGGAAAGAGTACTGAAACTGAAGCAAGATTTCTCTTGCAGGGTGTGGGAACGGATGCCTTTAATCCCAGCACTTGGCTGGCTGGGGCAGTTGGATCTCTTAGTTCAGGACAGCCAGAGCTACATAGCAAGACCCATCATGGTTAACTAGAAGCATCTAAGAAGGACCACAATTGAAAAAAATACCTTCATAAAACTGGCCTGAAGGCAAGCCTGTGGGGCATTTTCTTAATTGGTAATTGGTGGGAAAGAGTCCAGCCCATTGTGGATGGTACCATCCCTGGATTGATGGTCCTGAGTTCAATAAGAAAGCAGGATGAGCAAGCCATGATGAGCAAACCAGTAAACACCACTCCATGGCCTCTTGCCTCCAGGTTCCTGCCTTAAGTTTTTGCTCTGACTTCCCTTAGTCACGGACTGTTCCTGAAAGTGTAAGATGAAATAAATCCTTTCCTCCCCAAGTTACTTTCGGTCATGGAGTTTTATCACAGTAATAGAAACCCTAACTAAGACCAACAACAGATAAATAAGTAAACAAAAAGAGGAAGAAAAGAAAGAACAGAATAGAAAAATAAATGTATGCCCCTACAACTCTAGTATATAGAAGACCAAGGCAAGAAGATGGCTGCAAGTTCCAGGCCAGAGTTACAGCAAGACCTGTCTCAAAACAAAATGAATGAATCACAAAGACCCTACAACAAAATAAAAGAGGAACTAACAATTTGGGGGAGCTACTCAACTACAGTTTGGAGGATTCTTTTTGAAACATGGGAGTTATCTTTCTAAACTAACTGAGGCTGTAAGCAAACAAGGACTAAATGCACTGAGTGCAGAAATGCTCTAGCCGGAAAGGAGGACATTTTCCCAGGCCACACTTTACCTCAATGAGTTCATAAAGCATGGCTGTGCCTAGCCCCTCCTTGGCCACATGGTCCAGTGCCTGTGAGATCCTGGGAAAAAATAATGAGGCCAACATTCAAACTTCTTCCTTTAGCAGGCAGAACTGATTTCTGAGTTTTCCCTGTCCCAACTAGCCCAACTTACTTGTGGATCTGCTCGTCTGAAAGCCCTCGGGGGTTACGGATGGAGATCTGTGGCACCTCATGGGGATACTAGTGCAGAAAAGCAACATATAGTCATTAAAGTGGCCCACTTGAGGGACTCTCCCCTTCCTCCCTTTACATTTGTGTAGAGGCCTCACCTGCACTGGGACCCGAAGCACCAGGGTAAAGCAGACGAACTGTGAATCCTGGACCTCTGCGGTGGCAGGGTGCAGAGTGATGAAGATCTCCCATGGTGAAGATCTGCAGGTGGATGAAGTGAAGACGCAGGATGTGACTGGGCAGGGGCTTGACAGCTAGGGAGGAGGGCGTGAGACAGTAAAGCAGGTAGAGGAATGCGCTTTGGACTTGTTTCTCTTCAGGGGAGGACTTAAGGAATAGTGTTTATATGACAAACATCACCTCTGAGTCAAGGCTCACAGTACCCTAAGCCCAGATTCTGTGCAGAATCATCTCATTACTAAGACTCCTGCCCACCCCTAATGGAATACGCACCTGCCATTTCCTTTCATCACCTGTAGTTCATCCAGATAGATAGACTCTAATACTTCAACTTCAGAGGGAAGGACCCTGGAGAGTAAGGGGAAACTGAGTCACTAATGCAGCTTTCCCATTGAAGCCTGTCGAGGCTGATGAAAACTGACTTAATAAAAACAAACAAACAAACAAAAAAACCCTGATCTACCTCAATATATTCTCTTGATGAATTATTTGGTAAAATAGGGAAATGTTTCTTTAAGTTGTCGATTGGCCCAGTAGAAAAAATGAGAGTTAGAATTTTAGAGTTCACCTCTGCCAACAGGAGAAAATAGATTCCCAGAGAGATGAAACTAACCAAGGCTTAGCACAGGAGGAGGAATAGGACCAGTCTGAGCCAGGCCCTGACTTCCTGCTTCAAATTTCTATAACTGGTTATCCTTCCTCCCTGACCTACATATATGACATCCATTCATTACTAACAAAGTTACCAATACCACTCCTACCTACCTACACTACTATTCAACACAGTTCCCTGTACCCTTGCCAGCGCTAGTCAGTCTAAGCATCCTCAAAGGATGTGCCAAGATGAACAGGTTTAGGTAATCTAGAAGCTATGCTGCATTAGAAGAGGAGCTATAGGCCTTGTAGCTAAGAGTAGGCAGAAACTACTTAGCAGCTATATGGTCAGGTCACTTATTTTTGGAAGCCTGAGTTACACTGTCATGATGCTGGATGTCTAGTTAACCTGATCATTATGTCAAGTACAGTGTTTGTGGTCCTGATATAAGTCAGAGGGCACACATTTGAACATAGAAACAACAGCTGTAAAGACACTGAAGATGAGCAATTGAGTCCACAGCCCTACCCAGGTGACATATAAAGGGAGAACACCCAGTAAGAACTTCATCAGTGGTGGTTATTATGATTATTATCAGCATTCTTAAGCCTTACACAGAAACCTTAAAATATGAAGATTATATCACAAAAAAAGACATTCTGGATGACATACACAGACTATCACTGCTATGCTCTCATGGCTCACAATCTTCATAATCTTAAGCATTCTTCCCAACAGTAAAGGGCACTAGTTTACATAGTTTTATAAAGGAAACTACTGGCTGGCCTCCCTGAACCAATGTAACAATGAGGTACAGCCTCAGTTACGACATCCTTCAGTATTTTGCACACCTTAGGGTCTTGGATGAAAGATACAGACTGGGAGAGTGACAGGGTCATAAATGACTAAAGGGGGTGGGGATGGGTAGTGGGCTACCCAAGTACTAAGAGTAGAAGGTCTTAAGTCATAGAGATACCCTTTGGATTATCTAGTCTCTTAAGGTCTTACACTTCAGCAATTAATGAAAATCAGGCCTTTATGTGTATTACAAATCCCAGTGATCCTCCCAACTATTCTATGAGGTAATGCCACGCCCACTACCCCCTCCCCTCCAGCTGACATCGACTCACAGAACCTAGCTGGTCTAGTCAGCATCACATCCAGCTAATTAAATATGAAGTGAGCTCATCTTTATCTTCAAAACCCAAAGTCCTTAAAGGCTTTTGGTCTCTTCTTAAGAATGCCCGAGAGAGTAGGAGAGCTTATGCGGGGGTAAGGCTTTTCTGACAATAGTTATTAGTGCTGCCCGGGGTACGGAAGGGTGAGGAAGCCATAGGCAGAAATGGACTGGGCCAAAGGGCAGGCTCCTAGGGGCACGAGGGACACGAGGTGAAGGAGGGCGTCCGTTTCGAGATGCGGGAGGGGGATGAGCAGCCATCCTCCAGGCCCCAGAAAGTCACATCAGGGAGAAGTGGGAGGGATAGGGCCGTAGGAGGGGAAATTAGGTCGATAAGGCGTGGGCCCAACTGGCCAGGCCAGCACAGACTCAGTCCCAGATCAGCGTCTCTCCACCCTTCGTTCCCAGTCCAGTAGCTCGCCTAGGAAAGGATGTCAGGGTTTCTGCCACCGCTCGCCCCTTGATCCACCCCCTCACGCCCGAGGTTCGGACGATTTGAAGCTGTCGCTAGTTCCCAGCACCAGATCCAGGCAGCCAGCCAAAACCTATGACCCAAAGTTACCAGTCCTCTTCCCCGGCAGCTGTCGACGCAGAAGCCGCCATGTCTTCTCCGGCTCTTAGCCGGAACCGGAAATACCTTTTGGGAAGTTAGAGACTGAAAACTAGGGCGGGGCGGGGAAAAGAAAGCTGGCGCCGTTTCTAGGCAACTGAAGACTCTAGGTCCTTTGTGGGGCCTGACAGTCAAGCCAAGCGACAGAAGTGCCCTAGAAAATGCCAATGGGCCGTTCGTGTCTGTTACACATCTCTGAGAGCTTCGTCCTTTAAACTTCTGACCTGTTCCAGGGAATAAAATTGGTAAGAGTGGGAAGCTAACGAGAGCAGCAAGGAGGAGTGGAGAAGCGCAGGCGGCTGGGAAGGACCCGGCTAGAGGGCGGGACCGCCAGCCCTCCGCCTGGGAAGCTTGGAGCGTCCAGGTTGGGGCAAAGCTGGGGGCACTCGGTTCGCGACAGGAGTCAAGAGCGGCGGTGCTGGGCGAGCCGAGGGTGTCATTAATTTGGGATCTATAGAAAGAGCGTGTGAGTGTCGCTGGTGGAGAGGGGGAAAGGGACACTGAGTGCTGTGGACACCTAGCCTGAGTGGGTGACTCCAGACGTTCTGTTTCCAAGATCTGATCATATTTCCATCCTGATCATGTTTTTGAGGCCTGATTTATTGTGAAAAGGAGGGAAAGGCATGGCTGATAACGTATGTCTTTCTTCCATGTTCCAAGCCAGGCTTCCCAGATGTGTGGAACTGTCCCTGGATCTACAGCTTGTTGCCGCTGTTTTCTTTCTACCTTCTGAGAGATCCTGAAACCCTTACCATGGAAAAGTATCACGTTTTGGAGATGATTGGAGAAGGCTCTTTTGGCAGAGTGTATAAGGGCCGAAAAAAATACAGTGCTCAGGTTGTGAACAAAGATAACTTTTGAGTGGGATTTGGTGCCCCTACAACCAGCAGAAACTTGGGACAAAAGGGTTGCACGGTGTATATTTGTAGGCCTTGACTCCAGCATACTTCCTAGGATGTGTAGATCCTGAAATTCGATTATTTGGAGTCAGATCCCAAGTCTTAGAACAAGGGACAAACTACCCAACCATTGCACAAACTGTACAATGGGATAGGATTGATGGGGTCTGAGGATTAAATATCTCACACTTAATCACTTAGTAGTCATTTAGTACAATGCCTGACACATACTAAAGGACAAAAAAAAAAATGTCAGTGTTCTTTGTATTGCTAAGAAAAGATAAACCTGTGAAATCTGTTCCTCCATCTCCACATTTCCTCCTCTTTCCCCTAAATCACATCTCAAGTCCTTTGCTCGGGTCACAAAACCTCTCCCAGAATCCATCTAAGGGCCCTGTTTGACAGTAACTGTTTCCCTCTGGTGATAGGTTGACAAAGCCATAGTAAATCCATAGTACCTGGGGGGAGTCAAGATGGGAGGTTAGAATATGTTAGAATGCACACTAAGAGTTGGCTAAGCAGTATAAAATCTTGAAGTGTGTGTGTGTGTGTGTGTGTGTGTGTGTGAGAAGAGAGAGAGAGAGAGAGAGAGAGAGAGAGAGAGAGAGAGAGAGAGAGGTGGAGGAGGACCAGTGAGTTTTATTGAGGTTACTTAAAGGAGTACAAGTGATGAGTTGTGATTATTTAATGGCTCAAAGACAACGATATCACCAAAGCCCACCCCAGCATGTGTGACAGCTTATGAGTACTGGACACCTGGGACATACTGCGCTATTTGACAGCTTGACAGAATGAAGAATCTCTCTTCCAGGCAGCTCACTGGGTCTGAGAGTTTCTTTGCACTTCTCCTTGGTATGGTTAAGCCTTGATTCTTTACCTTTCTACTGACAGGTGGTGGCCTTGAAGTTCATCCCCAAACTGGGGCGCTCAGAGAAAGAGCTGAGGAATCTACAACGAGAGATTGAAATCATGCGGGGTTTGTGGCATCCCAACATTGTGCATATGCTTGACAGTTTTGAGACTGACAAAGAGGTATGTTTTGTCTGTTTTGTCTTTTCTTTTCTTCCTTCCTTCCTTCCTTTCTTTTCTTTTTCTTTTTTTCTTTTTTGGTTTTTCGACACAGGGTTTCTCTGTATAGCTTTGTAGACCAAGCTGGCCTCAAACTCACAAAGATCCACCTGCCTCTGCCTCCCAAGTGCTGGGATTAAAGGCGTGCACCACCACTACCTGGCTTCAAAGAGGTATGTTTTGATGGTGTTGAGTTGCCCCTCTCCAAGCCTAAGGGCTCCATCCATTTCCCAACCACAGAGTGCATGACTGGCCCATCAGTGCCATACTGCCTTCTCCTTGCAGGTGGTGGTGGTGACTGACTATGCTGAGGGAGAACTCTTTCAGATTCTGGAAGATGATGGAAAACTTCCTGAAGACCAGGTACTCGTCCTGGCTCAAATGGTTCTGTACTTTGAATCTCTCTCTGGGTGAAGGGCTAGGAGAGTCCATTTGTGTGTGTGTGCGTGTGCGTATGGTATGTGCATATACATGCAGACCAGAGCACACGTGTGGAATGAGAGGAAAGCTTTCAGGAGTCAGTCAGTTCTCTCTTTATACTATGTGGGTCCCAGGCATTGAACTCAGGTCATTAGGCTTGGTATCAAATGCCTTTACCCATAGAACCATCTCACCAGCAATTTTTTTAAAGACGCCCCCAAGAGGAGTACAAGACTAGGTATATAGATATATACAGAGGCAGTACGAAGTGAGAGTTAAATATTGGAACACTGGAACCACAATATCTGAGTACAAATCTTGCCCCTCACTAGCTAGGTCCCCAAGAACACATTACTCTTATGTCTTTGTGTCTAGTTACTTCATTGATAAAGTGAAGATGGTAATAATAGCTACCTTTGTAAGGCTATTTGAAGATTAATGATTTAATTCATCATGATGATAAATAGCTATTATTAATTTTGTGGACATTGGTCATAGTTATTATTCCTTTAAGGGAGAAAGGTTAGTATTAGAGAGAGCCCTAAGAGAAGCATTGTGGTTGTAGAGGATTCACCATTAGGACAAAGAGGTTGGCAATGGGATTTGGTTGAAGAGTGTCCAACTACATTCATTCTAGGTATTTCTTTACAAGCAGGCAGCCTCCAACCCCAGAAGTGCCATTACTGTTATAAGCAGTCACTTTAAACTGGTGCTGTATAGTTTAGTTGGTAGAGTACTTGGCCTAGCATGCATGAAACCCTGGGTTGGATTCCCAGTACTACATAAAACTAGACTTGGTGGCACATACATGTTTTCTCAGCACTGGTGAGGTAGAGGCAGGAGGATCAGAAGTTAAAGGTCATCCTCAGCTATAAAGCAAGTCCAAGGCCAGCCTGGGATACACAACACTCTTGTCTCAAGCAAACAAGCAAACAGAAAAGTAAGAAAGTAATTGCCATACAGTTTTCTCTGCCTTGTTTAAGCGACAGTGTATATTAAGAAAAGGGGTTTCATCTTCTTTAAAATAGCTATTATGCACAGACTATTTCCTCTATGCCAGGTACTACTGTTCTGCGCATTGTTTTACATGCTTTAACTCCATTAACCTGTATAGTAGTCCTGGGAGGTAGGTGCTATATTATTGTCACCTTATAAATGATGACTCTGGGAAGCACAGAGTAATTTGTTCATGGTGATGAGCCCAATAAAAGAGACACAATAGATTTTCCTTGAACCAAATAAAAGGGTGAATTAAGGGGAACAAGAACTAAGGAGGATACAGTGTAATGGGAGTCCCTAGAAGAGAGGCGGAGGACAGAAAGTCAAACTAGCCTCAATACTGGAAGTCTTTGCTTGTCAGCTGGCTTCCTCCTCCAACCTTGACTTTCGTTTGTCTGACCCCTAGGTTCAGGCCATTGCTGCCCAGTTGGTGTCAGCCCTATACTACCTGCATTCTCACCGTATCCTCCACCGAGACATGAAACCTCAGAACATTCTCCTCGCCAAGGGTGGTGGCATCAAACTTTGTGACTTTGGGTAGGGTTTCTGAGCTTCCATCTATGCTTGTCCTTCAAGGAGTCCTAGACTACCCAAAGCCTCATGTTAGAACCACAGCTGGAGACTGGGCCTCTGGCTGGGCCCTTGGGACTGATTAAAGGTACTGCATCTACTTTTGGTTCAGGTTAGCCCACGTGCTAACAGGTAGTAAACGGCCAGGTTTAATTTTCTTAAAGATATTTTTATGACATTTATTTATTGTTCATGTGGAGATGTGGGCACACATAAGCTATGGCATGCTTGTAGAGGTCAGAGGACAACTTGCAGGAGTCAATTCCCTCCTTCCACCATGTGAATCCTGGAGGGTGGAACTCAAGCCACCAGGCACGACAGCAGGCACCTTTGCCACTGAGACACCTTGTCCTCTGATATAACTTTGTAGTTGTGACTAGGTCAGGAAGCTCTTTTTCATTTCTATCCTGTCACCTCTGCAGATTTGCCCGAGCTATGAGCACTAACACCATGGTACTGACATCCATCAAAGGCACACCACTCTATATGTCTCCAGAACTGGTGGAGGAGCGACCATATGACCACACTGCAGACCTCTGGTCTGTAGGCTGCATCCTGTACGAGCTGGCTGTAGGCACGCCTCCCTTCTACACCACCAGCATCTTTCAACTGGTTAGCCTCATTCTCAAGGACCCGGTGCGCTGGCCCTCCACCATCAGTTCCTGCTTCAAGGTAATAGGAGTTAAGGGTGGGGGTAGTTTTATGTCAGAAACCGGCCTTCCTCTATTTCTCTTTTCCAAAATTGTGCAGACAAGCTGTGCTCTATCACAGTAGGAAGTAATTTCAAGGCAGCAGGAGGAAAGAGCTATTGGGCTTTTATGTGTCCCCAGCCCCACTGATTCCCTGTCAGAGGCAATGCAGCTAGTCCCCACACTGTTTTCAGTGCTCTTCAGTTATCAGCGTGGCTGGTGATTAGGGGTGGGTGACAGGAAGTGGTACCTCCTCACTGTAACTCTGTCCCAGCAGGTTGGTGGGGGAGAGAAGAGGAGTTTGTTATACTCATTTCTTATCCAGGGCAAGGTTGTGGGCCTCAATGAAATTCCAATACAGTCTTCTCCCAGAATTAAGTCTCATTACAGGTTTCCTTTGGCTTATCTAAGACGGAAGGGAACATGTTTTTCCTAACTTATATGGTTAGGGGTGCTCAAATAATTCTCAAAAAAGTTAAATAAATGAGATTTAAATGAGGGAAGTATACCCAGAATATTCCTTCTTCCTTAGGTAAATATGCAAGGATCGTTCAGCAGTAGCTATAATTATGCAAGTCACCACATTTTAGAATAGCATTCAGAGCCTATTAATAACTTCTATTTTGTTTATTTATTTAGATTTTTAAAAAGTATTCTTTATTAAAAGGTTTTATTTTTTGTTTTTGTTTTTTTTTAAATTTAAATTGAAAACGATCTCATTTTACATACCAATCCCAGTTCCCTCTCCCTCCAGTCCTCCCATTCCCCCCACCACCTCCCCATCTCACCCCACATCCACTCATCAGGGAGGGTAAGTCCTCTCATGGGGATCATCAAAGTCTGTCACATCATTTGGGGCAGGACTGAGGCCCTCCCCCTTGTATCTAGGTTGAGAGAGTATACTTCCATTTTTATTTAAGTGTATATGTGTTAGTGCAAATTCCCTTGGAGGCCAGAGGCATCGTCTCCTGAAACTAGTTATAGGCAGTTGTGAGCTGCTTGACATGGGTGCTGGAAACCAAACTCAAGTCCTTTGAAAGTGCTTTTAACCACTGAGCTATCTCTGCAGCGCCTACCTTCTCTTCTTGTTTCAGGCCTGATTAAGGGGTTCTTCTTAACAGATTGAGTTCACTGAAATTGTGTTTTTGAGTGTTCCCAACACATCCTTGAGCCTCGGCTTGTTTGTGCATGTGTTTAATCACGGATGCGTCATACCCATCCACAAACAATCTGTGACTATAAATGTTTGCTTTCTGAAGATGACTGTGAAAGCGACATAACCCTCTCCCAGGTTTCTCTCCCTGCTCTTCCAAGTTGGTGGCATGAATGTTTGTTTTTACTTCTGGGTTATGGAACATCTGTGAATAGCAGTCATAGCTCCTTAGGAGTTGAAGGCAGTGATCTGCCTGGAATTCTAAGGGGATGGTTGTTAAGGGTGTGTTTGAGTGGCTATGAGAACAGATTCAGGAGTTGGCTTGTCAGCACTGCTGAGAGCTTAGGGAGAGCCTGGAGGGAAGGCCAGGAAGGGCTGATGATGTTTTATTTCTCCTCACAGAACTTCCTGCAGGGGTTGCTCACCAAGGATCCCCGGCAACGTCTGTCCTGGCCAGACCTCTTGCATCACCCCTTTATTGCTGGCCGTGTCACCAGTGAGTCATCAGGGTTCTCAGGGCTCTGGCCAAGCATAACACTTTCTCATCCTCGTCCTTCCTCGCTGTCTGAGGCCACACACCTCCTTCCTCCCCAGCTCGGACTTCTTCTACAGCCTAGCTTTTACCACTCCTGCTTTTTGTTTGTCAAAATGGCTGCTTTCCACAGGGTCCTAGAGACACTGAAATTGTCCCTGGCCAAGTAGACATGGTGGCCACAGCCCTAGAAGAGTCATGCCATCTCCTCTTCCCTCTCTGCAGTAATAACTGAACCAGCAGGCTCAGATTTGGGCACCCCATTTACGAGTCGCCTACCTCCAGAACTCCAGGTCCTAAAAGATGAACAGGCCCATCATCTGGCACCCAAGGGTAACCAGTCTCGCATCCTGCGCCAGGCCTGTAAACGCATGGCTGAAAAAACTGAGCAGAAGGTATGAGGGTCAGAGGAAAACATAAGACACGAACGGGCTAGTGACTTGGGGAAGCTGGAGAAAGAGATGGCTCTCAGGGAATTGGTAAAAGGATAAGAATAGGATCCAAACTGTCCAAATAGTTCTCTTGTCTCCTACTCATCTCTTACAGAAAGACCAGAATGCAGGGCCTGCCCTTGAACCAGAAGGTAGGCCCAGCAAGATGACTCCTAGCACAGCCCCTGTGCCTGGACTAAAGGCTCCTTCTCAGGAACCAAGCCTCTTGGCTAGTATATTGGACTCAGCAATGAAGAGCAACTGGGAAGACTGGGGGGCTGGAGAAGCACAAGCACCCCCAACACCTCGGTGAGAAGGGTAAAGCGGTGTGTATGTGTTGAAGAGGTGGGGAGTTATCAGCAGAACTCTGGCTACAATCAAAGAAAACATGAAATGACTCTGTCACTAGCCATTGCCTAAACATAGATAGGGCTTTAGGAGTCTGAATCCTAGGTTCGTGGGCTCTAATTCTTTCTGGCTTACTTTTTTCCTTTTATTTTTATTTTATATGCCTGGGTGTTTTGCCTGCATGTATGTATGTGTATCATATGTGTACAGTGCCTTCAGAGGCCAAAAAAGGGCACTGGATCCCCTGGGACTGGAGTTACAGACAATTATAAGCTACTGTGTGGGTGCTGAGAATCAAACCTGGGTCCTCTGGAAGAGCAGCCAGTGCTCTTAACCACGGAGACACCTATCCAGTCCTTCTAATTATTTCTTGATTCATCAGGAAACTTGAGGATTTTGTCTTCCTGTCTCAGTTATGCTTTGAAATGACAAGGACCATTTCTGTCCAAAAGGGAAGAATATTCAAGTGGAAAGCCATGGGTGAAAAAAAATCAAGTCTACTTGAGAGTAATAACAAGCCAGGAGGCCAGTCAAGAATTTGTGTATGGCAGAGCAGTGGTGGCTTTAATCCCTGCACTTTAATCCCTACATACCTTTAATCCCTGCACTTGGGAGACAAAGGCAGGGGGATCCATGTGAGTTTGAGGCCAGCCTGATCTACAGAGAGAGAACTACACAGAGAAATTCTGTCTCAAAAAAAAAAAAAAAAAAAGAATCTGTGTGTAGATGTTAACATGTACCAAACTGACCACATCCCATAACCCCCACACCAAAAGACTACTTACTTGTATGACTGGTTCTCCTAGGACTTTTCATGAGCTTGGAGGGAGCTACAAGGCAGTGAATCTTAAGTCTCACAAGTCCAGAAGTCATCTTACTCCTGTTTTGCTTTGGCAGGGAAAACCACATCACCTTGGAGTGTGAACAAGCGTTCCCAGAGCTGAGGCCAGAGATGATGCAGAACACTGATGCAATGGCTCTGGAAAATGAGGTGGGACATTAGGTCAAAATGAGTGCTTTCCTAGATCAGCATGAGCTGTAAATACAAGCTCCCTTTTTGTTAAAAATGGCTTTGTTATAGGTTTATAAATTTTAATCACATATTATGTGAACATGTAATTCTCAAAAATTAGAATGCACAGGTAAGATTAGAGGTTCTAAGGTGGATGTTAGCATGTTTCCTGTAGTTTCAGTTTTCTGGAAGGTTGAGAGAAGAGAATCTCCTGAGCTCAGAAGTATCTAGCTAGCCTGGGCTACATGATGAAACCTTGTCTAAACAAACAAAAAACAAAACAGCAACGAAACAAATAGAAATGAAGGTTGAACCTTACCTCACTCCCAGAGATGGCTACCATTACTAATTTATTTCAGACTCTCTGAACTTCACATGTATGTGTATGTACAGTTGGCTGATTCTGCATTGTTGGATTTATCCTGTTTATTCCTTGCATCATGCTTCTTTGACCATATGATCTATTTTAGGGGTTGTTTCTACAGCAAAGCATGTATTTCTTCCTCAACATTTTGTGTCCGTTTTAGAGTTCTAATTTTGAAATTTTGAAATAATTTCAACCTAAATAATAATGGGGCTGGAGAGGTGAGCCTACCAGTTATGAGCACTTGTTCTGGGAGACAAAGGCAGGCAGATCTCTGTGATTTCAAGGCCAGCCTAGTCTAGAAAATGAGGTTGTAGGACAGCTATGGCTGTAAGAGAGAAGCCCTGTCTCTAAAAATCACACACACACACACACACACACACACACACACACACACACACACACTTGTTCTTGAAGAAGTCCCTGGTTCAGTTTACACTACCTATATGATGGCTCACCACCATCCACAGTTCCAGTTCCAAGAGATCCAATATCTCTTCTGACCTCCTCAGGTGTCAGGGATGCACTTCGTGCATAGACATATATGTAGGCAAACACATAAAAAAATAATGTGAGTCTATGTGAGAATACATAGACTCCATTTATACCCTGAGGCTGGGAAGTCTAAAGTGAACAGGTTGGAAGACTCAATCTCTGTGCCTCTAAGATGGTCCCTTGAGTACCACATCCTTTGTAGGGGCAAGAATGCTTTGTTTGCATATTGCAGAAAATCAAGAGTCAGTTCTCACTATGTAGCCCAGGCTGGCCTTAAATTCACCATGCTCTTTCTCCAGCTTCCAGAATGCTAGCTTTATAGGAGTGAGCCTCAAGGCCTAGCTCTAGAAACAGTTAAACATTTTATTGTATTTTATGTCCATGTTTTGCCTGCATGTATGTGCACGGGGTGCCTGCTTGGTGCCTATGGAGGCCTCAAGAGGGCACCCTGGAACTGGAGTTATAGAGTTCTGAAGCATATGCTGGGAATCAAACCCAGGTCCTCTGGACCTCTTAACCACTGAGCCATCGATCCAGCCCCTGGGAATTATTTTTATAGCAGCATTAATTAGTTTGTGGTGTTGGAGCTCATGGCCCAAAAAACAAAACAAAAAAACCAACCCTCCCAGAAAAAACTCCTATTAAGCTCCACCTCCAACACTATTGTTTGAAAATTAAGTTACCAACATAAAATAGTTTAGAGAAGACAAAAAAAACATTCAAACTGTAGTCTTCCCTGCACCCAGATTCAGCCACCTGTCACAATTTTGTCATATTTGCTTTATGAGTCCATGAATAGATGGATATACTGTCTTTTTTAATCAGTTTGAGGCAATTTGCAGACATGCCTTTCTATCTCAAAATACTTAGTGTGTATTTCCTAAGAATAAAGTCATTCCCCTGCACTATCATAGTCAGAAATTTCACTTTGAGCCAGGTATGGTACACACCTTTAATCCCAGCACTTGAGAGGCAGAGACAGGCAGATCTCTGTGAATTCCTAGCATCTTGGTCTACAGAGAACTACATAGTGAGACCCTGACTCAAAAAACCAAACTAAAACAAAACAAAAACCAGAAAACCCCAACAAACCTGGGTATGTAGCTCAGTGGGATAATACATGCTACTTGCCTCCTGCCTTGGATATACAAGGCCTTACATTCAGTTCCTACTACAGAGCAGAGGGTGCAGGGGAAGGGAGATCTTAATGCCTCCTCCAGGGTGGTCTCAGCATCTCTGAATGCTATCATGCTGGGACCTGGGACATGAATCTCAGAGAGAATACACTTGAAACATGCCCAGCCAGAACACTATACAGATGAGCTATTTTACAGTGTTTCTCAAATTGGTTTTTTTTTTTTTTGTGATTAGATTCAGCCTATATGTTTTGGGTAGAAATCCTATAGCAGGTAATCCTCAGTAATATGATCTACTTAAAGCCTTGCCAGTAGTTCCTGATATTCTTCCCTTCCAACTGGCTTTATGACATTCCCATGTTTTGCCATTATCAGCCATGCATATGCCCACAAGGGATTTTTCAAGACCCCTTATATTCTGCCCATTGTGTCTTTCCTGACAGTGTCTGACAATACACTCCTATGTTAAAGGAGCCACTGGCTACATGTTGTTACTTCATAAACCACTCAGTTTCTAATCTGGGGTTAAAAACTATGACCCCAGCACTTACTCCTCCTGACCTCTTTCACTCTGGATGCCCAGGAGCCAGACAGTGATGACGAGTGGCAAAGGTTCCTAGAGACCAGTGAGCCTGTGCAGGTGCAGCTGAAGGCCCCTCTCACTCTACTGTGTAACCCTGACTTCTGCCAGCGCATCCAGAGTCAGCTGCGTGGGACTTCCGAGCAGGTAACAATTGCAAGGGGCTGTGGAAGAGGTTGTGACAGTCACCGCCATAAGGAGACAGAGAGGCTGTCCTGTTTCAGCTATTTCAAGGAGAGGCTTAGAAGAACACAGAACAGGCCTCAGATTTCTCTTTCTGAAGGGGGGAAAATACCTATCTAGAACAGGAGTCAGTGAGCTTCTTCATAGGAAACACTGGGGCAGCATGGGCCAAGAGGCAGAAATGGAGGCTCTTTTGTACTTATAAAGAGAAAGCAAACATAGTTCCACAAAATTTTTGTTGAAAAAAATTAAAACATAATTACACCAGTATACAGTGTTTCATACTGCAGGTATCTAATGAGATGATTGAGTTTTGTTTGGTTTTGGTTTTTCAGGGGCAACATTTTAATTAGCATTAAAAGTTAAGCTCCTTCCTCCTAAAGCCCTTCTTTGCACCTCCAGAACAGTGCTCTTCCCTCCTAGGAACTTAACAAACATATGGTTTATGCTTATTTACCCTTTTAATGCACATTTTATGTGTCAGTGTATGTACACACATGTGTGCCTGTGCATGTGGAGGCCAGAGGTCAATGTTAGGTGTCACCCTCTGTCACTCTCTACCTTATATTTGTTTTGAGTCAGGGTCTCTCACTGAAGCTAAGGCTCACCGGTTCCAGTAGACTGTCTTGTCAGCAAGCCCTAGGAATCCCCCTGTACCTCTCTCTCCCCAGCTGATTTGGTTGGCATATTGCTGTAGACAGCTTTTTCATGGGTGCTGGGATATGAACTCAGGCCCTCATGTTTGTACAGTAAGCACTTCACCAATGAGCCATCTCTCCAGTCTCTTCCTTCTGTTTAAGTTATTTATTTATTTATTTATTTATTTATTTATTTATTTTTTTCCAATCAGGGTCTCGCTATGTAGCTCTGGCTGTCCTTGAACTCACTCTGTAGATCAGGCTGGCTTTGTACTCACAGAGAACCTACTTGCCTCTGCCTCTCTAGTGCTGGGATTAAAGCTGTGCACTTTCATGACTGTCTTGTCTTTGAAGTCTACTCATGATATAGCATATAGCAGTATTCCATTCTTATTTATTTATTTATTTATTTATTTATCTATTTTGCAATGCTGAGATGAACTCAGTTGCATGTGCTAGGCAAGCACTCTTTAATTTCTTTAAAAATCTTTCTTTTCTTCTTCTTCTTCTTTTTTTAATGTGTAGCCCAGGCTGGTCTCAAACTCATGATCCTGCTGCCTCTGGCTTCTTTAGCAAATACTACCGGCGTGCATGTGCCACCACAACCAGCTCTTTTAAAAAAACTTTTATGGCATTTACTTGTGAATAGATAGGGGTACTGGTGCAGTTTCCTTGTGCCATTCAGTATTTGTGACTCTTCTTCCTCCTCTACCTATAATTATACCAATAGCTGTCTCTTTGTCTCATGTTCCTCAGATCCTGAAAGGCACCCTAGAGGGGGCTTCCAACCTGCTTCCTGTACTCCGTGTCCTGAGCAGTCTCCTGTCCAGCTGCAGTGATTCTGTGCTCTTGTATTCCTTCTGCCAGGAGGCAGGACTGCCCAGGCTGCCTCTCAGCCTCCTTAGACACAGCCAGGAGAGCAGCAGTATCCAGCAGGTACACAGCAGCCCAGCAGCCTCTGAAGACAAGAGGTGGTCCTTTTCCTTGCCTACTCCTACTCCCCTGGAGTGGCCATCTATTTGACCTGACTGCCTCTTCTTTTCTATCCTTCTTTTTCTAATTACCAGACCATCCCTTGCAAATTCTGATGCCTTCTGGGGCTAAACAAGTAGTATCAGTCAGTGAAGAAGGCGAGGTAGGTATACAGCTGTCTAAGTAGTAGGGAGTATGTTAGACATCCCCACCCTAAAGGGGGCCAGGGGCATTGTTGTTATGTGAAGTTTGAGCCAATATATCTAACCTGGTTTTCCAAGAGAAGATAAAAATCAAGAGTTTTTTTAAAAAAAAAAAATGGGTGATTTCCCAGTATTGAGAAGAGTTGCTTCTCAGGTTAGACTTCTGCTTTATTATCTGGTTTTCAAAGCAGGACACTGAAGTTTGGAGATTAGTCCCTGTAGTCACTGCAGATGGCTATATGATAGGTGGGAGGGCTAGGATCAAGACTGTGTCAGAGCTAAACCTTTATACTTCCCTGCATTGGGTCCTGACATGGCTGAGCTCAGAGTACAGCCCCACCCCCACCCCCAGATGATGAAGGTGTGGTAAAGCAGACTAAGGCAGCCCTCAGGATGCTGGTCTCCGCTGCCAAGTATCAAACTCAGGTGACTATAAGAAGCTGGAGAGGGTAGTTTTGTGGGAGTAGCCCCTCCTCTACTGCAACGTGCTGCTCAAGTCAAATGGCATCTCCAGATGGTCTGCAGCCGGATGACTGACACTCTTGACTTTCTCCTTCCCTGCCCCTTTCCACCTGGCCAGCTCATCTGCACTCTGCATGCCTGTATTGCTGCTCTTCGTGCCTTTGGTCTCCATTCTTCATGTGCCCTTTCTCTCCTTTCTTCATAGCAACCTTGGTATGGGGCCTTTTTACGGGACCTGGTGGCTGTGGTTCAGGCCTACTTTTCGTGCACCTTCAATCTGGAGAGGAACCAGACAGGTGACAGGTGGGGGAAGAGACACCTCTGCCTTGCTGGCCAGTGTGGTCCAGTTTCTACCCCCTTTCTTCCCCTCCTCGTTAGGAGGAGACCAAGTGAGAAGTGGTGATGTGTGCAGGGTTAGAGATACGCTGACTAGCCTTCAGAATTTAATCCATCCTCATAAGGACCCTGAGACACTAGTGGCTTTGCCCCAGGACAGTCAGGCTCTGAGAGTCAGTGATCGCCCAGCACAGATGGTCCTCAATGGAAGGATCAGAATGTAAAAACAGCTGCAAAGGAGCTTGAATGGTGTGTGTGAGATCCCCGACTCCCTCTGCCTGCCTCCCCTGCTCTGTCTGTGTCTGTTAGCAGAGCTGAGAGAAGGAACGTTCTGGTGTGTTCCTTGGAAAAGATCTCTCACTTTTACAGAACTGACACATTTGTCATACCCATGTCCAGGCTTTTAGTGGGAGGATGGGAAGATGCCATGAGTTCATTCTTCCACAGCCTGCAGGTGTTTCAGGAGGCTGCGAGCCTCTTTTTGGACTTGTTGGGGAAGCTGTTGACCCAATCAGATGACTCAGAGCAGACATTTCGGAGGGACAGCCTTATGGTAATTTCCCCCTGCTTCCAGATTTCTCTTCTCCTGTGTTTCTCCCAGGGCCTTTCTTATTGTGTTACTACAACAAATGCCAAATTCTCACCATGTGCTGTATGCCACACAAGTATCAAAGTCTCCACCTTGAAGAGAACATAGTCGAATAGGGCCGGTTGTGGTGGCACATGCCTTTATTTAGTCCCAGCACTCAGGAGGAAGAAGCAGGAAGAGCTCTGTGAGTCTACAGAGTGAGTTCCAGGATAGCCAGGACTATGTAGAGAAACCCTGTCTTGGAAAACAAACAAACAAACAAACAAACAAACAAACAAACAAACAAAAGAACAAAGTAGGGTAAGTGAGAAATCTATTAGAACTTTGTACATGGTGCAGAGGCACCATTAAAGATGCCATTAGCTCTGCCTGGAGAGTCCTCAAAGAAACTGTGATCACTGAAGTCAGGTGTGCTCACATTTCAAGAGTGCATAGCAGCAGCTGGGCAGTAATCCCAGCAGCTGGGCATGGCTTTAATCCCAGCAAAGGCAAAGGCAAAGGCAGGTGAGTTCAAGGCCAGCCTGGTCTACAGAGTGAGATCCAGGACAGCCAGGGCTACACAACACAGTGAAACCCTGTCTTAAAAAACCAGACAGACAGACAATGCATATCAGCTTGCCAGCTTGGGTGAGGTAGAGAAGAAGATAGGCCACTCTAGATAGAAAGAGCACCATATCTAAAATGCAGAGGCATTGAGTAGTTTGGCATTCATCAGGGGCCATAAGTATAGGCGTAATGAACAAACAAATAAATAAATAGGTTTTTAAAAAGACAGGAATAGTGGCACATGCCTTTAATTTCAGCAGTGGTTGAATCCCAGTGTACAGAGAGAGAGAGACTACACGTGTGTCAGTAGAGGGAAAAGGAGAAAGGGAAGGATTTACCACAAATCCCAACCAGGGGGACAGCGGGTGCATTTTCCCTGGAAAGAATTCTTAGGTTAGACTCCTGTCTCTTGGCCTCTTAACCCTGGTCCTCACTGAAGCGCAGCCAGGTCTCTGACGCCCTGCTGTCTCTGCTCTTCTCCCCTCAGTGCTTTGCTGTTCTGTGTGAAACTGTGGATGGTAACAGCCGGGCCATCTCCAATGCCTTTTACTCCAGCCTGTTGACCACACAGCGCGCTGTGTTGGACGGGCTCCTTCACGGCCTAACGGTCCCACAGCTTTCTTTCCACACACCGCCAGGTGAGCCGGCCTTCCTGTTCCATACATAGGTCTGCCTATGGCCTTCCTACTCCCATCATCTAGAATGGTGCCTGAAACTTAGCAGGTGCTCAAAAAGCGTAAATTGGGCTTGGAGATGTAGCTCACTTGGTAGAGTGCTTGACTAGCATGAAGCCCTGGGCTTGGTGGCACATGCATGTAATCCCAGCACTCTGGAGGCAGAGGCAGGAGGATCAAGTTCAAAGGTAGCTTCAGCCTCATAGTTTAAGGCTCGACTGGGACATAATGAGACTCTGACTCAAAAAGCCAAAAAAGGAAAGCAAGACAAAACAAAACAAATCCTAAAAGACTGACTGGGGGAACCTACAAAAAACAACCAGACCTACCAGGATGCTTTCCCTTTCTCTGCAGGAGCCCCACAAGTGAGCCAGCCACTGCGGGAGCAGTGTGAAGGTCTACCCGGAGCCATTTCTTCTGCCCTGGCAGCCATGTGTACTGCTCCTGTGGGGTTGCCGAGCTGTTGGGACGCCAAGGAGCAGGTCTGAGACCCAAATTCTTGCTCCATTCTTCCCTGCAACTTGGGAACTGGGGAACTTGTCAGCAGATGCTGCTGAGAGACAGAAAAATAAGCTTGGGCTTCTTGCTCAGGATTTCCAGAAACAGACACTCCCCCACGGGTCTGGGCCACTTGTTCACTATGGGATGGCTAAAATTCCATGGGTTGGGCTACCCGGCTCAGCAGTAACTGCCCAGGTGGTAGGGTAGCCAGTTGGAAACCGTTGTTTCTGGCCCGAGCTGGCACTCACATTGGGCTTTCCTACTTTGTCACTTAGTAACGTTTTCCTTTCTACCTGCCTAGTTAAGAGCAGACTAGGGCAGGATTCAGTTCTTCACTGGCCACAGAGACTGGAAACAGAACGGTGCCTGAGATTTCTAGTGAGCCTCAGAGGGGCCAGCAGGAGCCAGAGTTGTGGCCAATTGAAGGTGTGTGAGGAATGGAAGTGGGATAAGGGACATGGGATGGAGACGAGTGTGTCTCCATAGGTCTCTTGGCATTTGGCCAATCAGCTGACTGAGGACAGCAGCCAACTGAGGCCATCCCTTGTCTCTGGTCTGCGGCATCACATCCTATGCCTCCACCTTCTCAAGGTACTTCCTTCCCACAGCTCCCAGTACCTCAGATTTATTTAACTCCTAGGAAAGGAAGGGAGGGGAGGAAGGGAGGGCAGGAGGAGCCTGCCAGCCTGATACACGCAGTGAGTTCTGTAGCCAGAACTCACCAAGGAGGAAAGTTCCCTGGGGAGGCATGGCTGAGAACAGCAGGGCAGGACACATGGTGGCATGCAGGAAGCAGAGAGAAAGCAAATGTGTGGTGTCTGCTTTTTCTTTTCCCCTTTCATCCATCCAGGCCCCAGCCTATGGGATGGTGCCATGTACATCCAGGAAGGGTTTTCCCCCCGCTTTGAAAAGGCCCTCACAGAAACACCAGAGGTGTGCTTTACTTAGGCTCTTCCTACTCCAGTCATTGACGGTCACAATTGTCACAGCCCCCCCAAATGTGGGCACCCGCTCTACTGAGAGGCATGCCTGCTTTTCAACTGAGCCTTCCACTGTAGGACCCCAGGGCTGATCTGTCCACTGACAGGCTCCTTCCACCTTCCCTAGGTTCTCTACTCCTGCTGCTATATTAGTGAGCACCTGTGCCATATTCTGGGGCAAGAGCCCCTGGCCTTGGAATCATTGTTGATGTTGGTCCAGGGCAAGGTAAGCAGTGATACCAACATGGTTGGATATCTCATGGTGGTCCATCTCACCCAGAAGTTGTTCTGATAGCTCAGGTTTCCTTTGTAGGTAAAAGTCGCAGATTGGGAAGAGTCCACTGAGGTGGCACTCTACCTCCTGTCCCTTCTTGTCTTTCGGCTCCAAGATCTTCCTTCTGGGTGAGTCATAAACTCAGGTCTCTCTACTAAAGTCTCCTTCTTAGAGCTGTCCCTGACACACATGACACCCCTTAGCCTTTTCCCAGAAGGGGCTGAGACAGAGAGAGAGCCATATTTCTCTGCAGAGAACAGGCCTGGGTTCTCAGCCCCTTTGGGCCTTGGAGGTAGACATGCAGTGCAGTGCAGGGGGCAGGGAGGGACAGTCACCAGCCCATTGTAACCCTCCATTGCATGTCTGTGTTCCAGAATGGAGAGGCTAGGCAGTGAGGTGGCTATTCTTTTTACCCACTCACATGTCGTCTCCCTTGTGGTGAGTGTTCAGCTTTCTTACTTTCCCCTTCCACCCCTTGGTCTGACCCTCTTGGGAGCAGGCAGCCATTGTTCTGTTTGCAGCTGTTTCTGCAAGCCTCTTTGCCATGTCCCGAACACCGTTCAGATTCAAATGGTCCTTCTCTTCCTTTACCTTTCTCACAGAACGCGGCAGCCTGTCTGTTAGGACAGCTTGGGCAGCAAGGGGTGATATTTGACCTCCAGCCCCAGGAGTGGATCGCAGCAGCTGCGCATGCCTTGTCTGCCCCTGCAGAGGTGAGCTACTGGGAAGGCGTGTTTCCTCGGAGTCCAAGACCAGGACAGCCCTCCTAGGGCAAGACTAAATCCAGTAAGCCTGAAGGAGACTACAAATTGGATACGGTGTCAAGAAGCCCCTCTTCCTCTCCTTTTCCACCAGACAGTGGGCTGCTCTAAGGCGGGGCCGATCACGGCCACTCTTCTGATACAGAACTTCCAAAGATGGAGGCAGGGAGGGGAAGAAGGGAAGCTATCCAGTTATCTGAGGCGAGAGGTTCCCCTGCCTGCTTCAGGCCCTCCAGGAGCTCATGCTCTTGTGGCTGAAGTCTTTCCTGATGCTTTAGCTTCTTCTTTTCTGCAGTGTCCACCCTACCTTTCCAGCTTTTTCTCCTTAATGAACGTGGAGAAGTAGCTGACACCTTGTGTGTTCTTCAGGAACCCAGGCCATTATGTGATCCCCTGTTTTGCTTTTTTTCTTTTCCTTTTCAGGCCCTTTGGGATTCTCTCTCTCTCTCTCTCTCTCTCTCTCTCTCTCTCTCTCTCTCTCTCTCTCTCTCTCTCTCGGTTTTCAAGGAAGTGTTTCTCTATGTAGGCCCTTTGTAGACCAGGATGACCTTGAACTCACAGAGATCCACCTGCCTTTGCCTCCCGAGTTCTGGGATTAAAGGTGTGTGCCACCACTGCCCTGCCAGAGTGAGCTTTTAAAAGGGGAAATATGGCCATCTATTCATTTGGTGATTTTTGAACATACTTGTATGTTGAGTGTTTTGCATCTAAATTTTGAGAGTAAAGCAGTGAATGCATTAGTTTACAAAATATTGCTAATGTGGAGCATACATCAGGCGGTGTGAATCTTTAATGGCTTCCCACTGCTTATAGGAAACAGTTCAGACTGTTAACCAGCAGCTCTCAACCTGTGAGGCATAACCCGTTTGGGTGTTGTATACCATATATTTACTTCACAATTCATAACAGTAACAAAATTGCAGTTATGCAGTAGCAATGAAATAATTTATGGTGGGGGAGGGGTCACCACAACATGAGGAACTGTATTAAAGGGTCACAGCATTAGGAATGTTGAGAAACACTGCTGTAGACTGTCACAACCTACCTAATGCCAGAGGGCTCTAAAGAGCTGTCATTCATTTCCAGAATTCACTATGAACTTTCATGCCACCAGCTTTTCTGTATGCTGTGCTCTGCACTTCTTAGGATGCCCTGCCTTCCTCCTGCCACCTTCCCTTTTCTGTCTTTACATTTTTATTTGCTGACTTTGGAGTGCTAGAGATTGAACCCAGGGTCTGGCACAACCTTGGCAAATGTTCTGCTGTTCTACATTCCAGCCCTGCCTTTACAATATTGAATATGTCTCCTGACTCTGGGGTTGCTGTTAAACACATTCAACTGTGTAACCAACTTCTTGCTCAACAAACATCCTTCTAAACTGGAATTGTTTTTTGGACCCAAAAGCTTATCCTACTAGACTGTATGTTTTAGGAACATGATGAAAGAATAGGAGAGAACCAAAATTCCTAAATCCAAACTTGTCCCACTCTGCCAGGCCAAGGAAGATTTCTCTACCCACCTAGGCACTGGGAGCCTGGTCTAGGTAGCTACCTCATCCCTCTTAAATGTGTGTTCTTATGCTTCTCTCCGACAGGTCCGGCTGACTCCACCGTGTAGCTGCGGCTTCTACGATGGCCTCCTCATTCTTCTGCTTCAGCTCCTTACACAGGTACAGGTGTGCTGTGAGGAACAGCAGAGAGAGGAGCTGGGCGTATTTCAGAGCCACTCGATGATGGAGTGAAGTAGCAGCCCATGCTTGCCCATCCTCTCACACCGCTGTTAACCTTACTAGCCTGATCCCCAGCCCATTTCACCCTCAACAGGACTCCTGAAGTGGGCCCATAAACTGCACTCCCCCAGGGACCTAGGGAGAATAGCTTCTCTGCGGTCAAGCTTGGGGTTTAGGTTTATGGATTTTTATTGTTGTTTAGATGAAATTTTTCTTCACAAAGGTAGGAGACTCAAGGAGTTCCAGGCCAGCCTTGGCCACATAGTGAGTTTGAAACTAACCTGAGGTATATAGGTCCTATCTCAACAGACCAAAAACAGACATTTTTTTTTTTTTTAAATAAGCCTGTGTACAGCTTGGCCTGATATGAGCCTGAACAGGATAATTTCCTTGTTTTACATAGGTGCATTTATAGGTTGAGAGATTGGGTTCAATCATGATAGGAAAGGAACATAATCTGGGTGTGGTGGTGGAGTTACAATTCTAGGGTTTGAGAGGCTGAGGCAGGAGGATCATAAGTTTGAGGGTAGCCTGAATACATAATGAGACGCTATTTTCTAAAAAGAAGGAAGGGAGAAAAGGGGGAAGATAAGGAGAAATGGGAAAAGAAAGGAAGGAAAATACAGAAATATGAGGTGGAAAGACAGAAGGAGTGATTTCAGTGACTCTGTTGCCCGCCCTGTATGGTTAGGAGCAGAAATTACAAAAGGCATTTGGACCCCTGACTTGTGCATACCCTCCTCTCAAACAGGGGAAACCTGGCCTGATCAGGGATGTGGCTGCTTCCGAGGTGTGGACCATTCTGTGGCACCGCTTTTCCATGGCCCTGAGGCTACCTGAGGAGGTGACTGTACAGGAAGACGATCTGTCACTGTCAAGTCCACCCAGCCTAGAGCCAGACTGGACCCTGATTTCACCCCAAGGTGTCTTTCTCTTAGCACAGCTCTGTGGGTGGAGGTCCCTTTTCAAAAGGAGGCAGCTTAGAACTGAGTTAGCCCACACATAATCACTCCTGCTGTGTGCAAGAGGGTGTGAGAGACTGTACTGGACCTGCTTACCGATGGGGACGGGGGCAGAAAGGATAGGAGCCTTGGGTGATCGGGGCACCTGGGCACCTGGCTTGCTTCACTCGGCCTGCGTTCTCTGTTGTTTTCAGGCATGGCAGCCTTGCTGAGCCTGGCCATGGCCATCTTCACCCAGGAGCCCCAGTTATGCCTGAGCCATCTGTCCCAGCATGGAAGTATCCTCATGTTGACCCTGAAGCACTTGCTTTCCCCCAGCTTCTTGCATCACCTGAGCCAAGCGTGAGTCTCAACTAGAAGAACAGCAGACTCAGAGTCAGAGGCAACAAGGGGAGGTGCAGGAGGGGGCAGAAGACAAAGAGCTGGCAGTTTGAGTTGTAAGGCTAGACGTGGGGTAAGGGTTAGGCTGGAAACCTAAGGAGTTGCTGAGATTGGGAGAGTGGAGTTGGGGGAGGAAATGGGAGGCGAAGGAGGCAAGCATCATAAAGGGTATGCCTGTTTTGCTCACTTCCTAGGCCTCAGGGGCCTAAGTTTCTCCCTATGGTAGTACTCTCTGTGTGCCAGCTGCTCTGCTTCCCTTTCGCCCTGGATGTGGATGCTGACCTCCTTGTGAGCATCTTGGCTGACCTCAGGGACTCAGAAGTTACAGTCTACCTGCTGCAGGTACTTGGAGAAGTTATCCAGGCCTGGGGGTGGGAAAGGAAGATGGCCAGTGTTGTATCCTCTGACTCACATCCCGATAGCTCTGGGGCTCTCCTAGACCCTCAAAGAGTACTACATCTAGCTTGACCAAAGTGTTGGAGTGGAGGCACTACTCAGACCCAGTCCATCATGCAGCTGAAGCTGAGCTAGGGTCTCAACTCTCCACTGGTCTCTTGTCGGGTTCTCTTGGAACTCAGCAGTGGCCAGGCACTGTAGCTCAGCTCCTAGGTCAGGAATTACTGCCTTGGCACTCTGGCAATATTCTTTGGATCTTTGGAGGCAGGAACTGTGCCCTTGCAGACCCAGGAGTACGTGTAGAAAGGACCTGCTCTTGGCCTCCACATGGGTTTCCTGTTGTGCTATGGGGCTAGGCTCTGCTGCCTGGGACATTACTCTCCTTGGCTTGGCATTTTTCTTACCTAGCTTTGGGGCTCTCCCTTCCCCATTGCAGTGTATTTCTCCCTCTCTCGAACCCCTTGACCTGGACTCTGATTTCTCCCAGGTCTGCTGCCACCACCTTCCATTGTTACAAGCAGAGCTGCCCATTGGTCTCCTTACTCGCCTGGCCCTCATGGATCCCACCTCTCTCAAGCAGTTTGTGGACACAGTGGCTACCTCTTCTAAAACCATCATGTCATTCCTCTCTATGGCTCTACTGAGTGATCAGCCCCTCATGATCTCTGACCTTCTGTCTCTGTTGACCCACACAGCCCGGGTACTCTCCCCTATCCACTTGTCTTTTATCCAAGAGCTCCTGTCTGGCTCTGATGAATCCTATCGGCCATTGCGCAATCTCCTGGGCCACTCCGAGAACACTGTGCGGGTCCGTACTTATGGGCTTCTGGGACACTTGTTACAACACAGCATGGCCCTACGTGGGGCACTACAGAGCCAGGCTGGACTGCTCAGCCTTCTGCTGCTAGGGCTTGGAGACAAGGACCCTGCCGTGCGACGCAGTGCCAGCTTTGCTGTGGGTAATGCAGCCTACCAGGCTGGTCCCTTGGGACCTGCCCTGGCAGCTGCAGTGCCCAGTATGACCCAGCTTCTTGGAGATCCTCAGGATGGTATCCGGCGCAATGCTGCATCAGCTCTTGGCAATCTGGGACCTGAAGGATTGGGCAAGGAACTATTACAGTGCCAAGTACCCCAGCGACTCCTAGAAATGGCATGTGGAGATCCCCAACCATCTGTCAAGGAGGCTGCCCTCATTGCGCTCCGGAGTCTCCGACAAGAGCCCTGTATTCATCAGGTAAAGCCAGGGGACTTATGGGCCATGATGACTAAAGGCCCATAAATGCAATTCACGGCATTTCTCTAATATCATTTGTGAGGACCTAAGACACCTAGAAATGCAAAATATGTCCCTGTCTGGGTTAAGAAACTCAAAGAGAGTATGCTGGAGATAGGTGTCCCATTTACCCTCACCCACCCTAGTGAAGGGAAGGGATCTGGAAAGCTCCCCTGGGCTAGGACATGCCTGAGATCCCAAGAGCTCAGCTTATTTCTTCCAGATACAAAACAGAAGTTAGATGGGGAAAACCAGAAGGTACTGAGGCCATGAAGACACCAACTGTTTTTGCTTTTAGTACCGTTTTGAGCATTTTACCTTTACTATCTGGTTTAAGCTCTTATTATCCCCATTTTGTAGGTGAGCAAACTGAAGCATAAGTAATTTAATGCCTTGTCAAAGTTCCAATGCTACCAGGTGAGACTGGGTGTACAGCCTATACTCATCTTATTTTGCTTCTTTGGCTTAGTGTTGACTCTCTGAAGAACCCAGAGGGACCACAGTAGAGTAGGTCAGTATGGTAGCATTAGAACCACAGGCATTTGACAGGATGGCGCTGGCACTAAAAGAATTTTCTGCAATCCATAGGGGGAAACAATGAAAGAGATGCTTGGTCAGAAATGAGGGACCCACTGGGAAGCAAATGGTCAGGTTTTCTGTCAGCTTTTGCTGCTTTCCTTAACCTCTCGCTGGGAACAAGCAACCAGGTCACGGGTGCATTGATTTATGAGCAGTACCAAAGAGAGTATAAATAAATACCTGGATATTATTGATGTATAGCTATTTGAGATTTCTTGTCTTGATCATTCTATCCTGAATCCCCAAAAGGCCCCTTTCCCTTTTCTTGGTTAAAGGGGAATCCCTTGCATGTGCCAACATCACTGTTTCTCACCCTTACATCATATTCTGCCATTTGCTTCCTATCCCACAGGTGCTGGTGTCCCTGGGTGCCAGTGAGAAATTAGCCTTGTTGTCTTTGGGGAATCAGTTACTGCCGAATAGCAGCACCAGGCCTGCCTCTTCCAGACATTGCAGGAAACTCATCCACCTCCTGAGGCCAACCCACAGCCCATGACCCCCAGACTCCTGGGGTTCTTCTTCCAGCCTGCACTATCCCTCTGTTGCCAAGTCTTCCTTATTCTCCTACCCAAGCTACTAACTCAGCTGAGAGCTGAAGAGACTAAAAAAGAGTGATAAGCTGCCAACTCCCTGTGAGCAAGAAACAAGAAGAGATTTTCATATTAAAGCTCCTTCATTTCCCTAGATTCGTGATGATTTGAATCAGTAAACTTCATCACTGTTGGTGCCAGAGAAAATCCTTTCTGCATACTCCAGTAATGTGCCTTTAACCCCAGGACCATGCCAACCACCCAGGCCTTAGGAAAGCATGTCTGCCTTGCTGGATATCTTCCTTTCCCAATCTCCTGTGATATGCCCAGCTATTTTTGCCTTCCGTACACTATTCTCCAACTCAGTTCTAGCCTGTGGGGATAAATGTCATCCCCTATTATTGAGGGTTCCTCAGCCTGTATGCCTTCCATGGTTGTGGTGTATCTCTCTCTCTCTCTCTCTCTCTCTCTCTCTCTCTCTCTCTCTCTCACCCCTCTCTCTCTCTCTCTCTCTCTCTCTCTCTCTCTCTCTCTCTCTCTCTCTGTGTGTGTGTGTCTGTGTGTGTGTGTGTGTTCTATTTGTAAATACCTACTGGAAAACATGCCTTATCCTACTTGAAGCTTCCAGGGTAAGGGGTTGGCAGGCACAGTCCCTCTTCTAGCTTCTCTGTGACACTGGAAGCCCTGTGACCCTGTTCACTCAAGGTCCTGGTTTGGAGAATTGTTTATACCTTTCAAGGCAAGGCCAGTGGAGCTGATACAGAGAAGAGTGGGACTGAAGAGGTAAGTCAGGGTGCTTTGGAATGATAATACAGTCATTTTCATATTAAGTGCAGAGTCAATGTATATGGATTCCTAGCTGCTTTGGGAGAGCAGCTATTTGTGGAGACTGGAATTTGCCAGGAAAGAGTGTTTGACAGTATCATCAGTTAAAATTGAATGTAACTAGATGTTCCATTTTACCAGAAAGTGTGTTTGGCAGATACATTAGTTAGACTCTAACTGTATGTGTATTAGAAAGCTTAACTGAGACAAACTTCAGGGCCTTTGGATTTCTCCATCCAGTAAATGGGAAGCCTCTCTTGATGTGGGTTAGTGGGGAGCTCTTGCTACCTGTGTATGAGGGTCTGGGTTCAGACCCCTGATTAAAGTTTGTAAGAAATGAAAGATGAGTATGATTGTATGTATTTTCTAAGATGTTTTCCTGTTACCCATTGTATTTAGTTACACGTGAGCAAAAGATTTCTCTGAGACCCTCCTTAATTTCCTGCTCTCTGTATTATTGTAATTCAACACACACACACACACACACACACACACACACACACACACACACACACACACACACAGATGCATGCATACACACCCATTCCTGTGTACCAAATACTGTTTGAGCACTAGAGAGAGAACTGAGCCTGTCAGAGTTTCCCTACTGTTCAGAAAAACTAAATAAGTGAACTGAAGCTGTGTGGGACAGCAACTTCTAAGGAGGCTGAAGCAGGACGGTCACATTCTCAGGAACAGCCTGGACAATATAACAAGCCAATCTCACAAAATGAGTTTTTTAGATAAACTATGTAGAACGGTGATTTTAAAAATTACCTGGGGGTGAGGGGGTACAGAGAAAAGGACTTAAGAAGTATAAGCTGATTATTCATGTCCATCCCCACCTGCACTCAGTCCACTCACAAAGTCTGTTTTCCCTTCCCACAGAGATCTGGGTGTTCACCCATGAACCCTCCTTGTTACCTAGCCTCTCTGGGGCTGTGGATTGTTGCATGGTTAACCTTATTTTACAGCTAATGTCCCATTATGAGTGAGTACATACCATGTTTGTCTTTCTTGGTCTGGGTTTGCCCACCCAGGATAATCCTTTTTAGCCCCATCCATTTGCCTTTAAATTTCCTGGTGTCCTTTTTTTTTAACAGCTAAGTAATACTCCATTGTGTAAATACACCACATTTTCTATATCCATTCCTCAGTTGAGGGATATCTAGGTTGTTTCCAGGTTCTGGCTATTACAGATAAAACTGCTGTGAACATAGTTGAGCAAGTGTCCTTGTGATATGAATGAACATACTATGGATATATGCCCAAGAGTGGTATCACTGGGCCTTGTGGTAGATCGATTTCCAGTATTCTGAGAAACTGCAACACTGACTTCCAAAGTGGCTGTAAAAAAATTGAACAGGAACAATCGGGTTGGGGGGGGGGCGGTGGAATACTGAAAGAGACTTCTGAAAACTGGGGAGGGGGCATTTCAGGATCAGGTAAAAGTCTGGTGCAAGGGAATCTCCCAAGAAGACCCCAGCTTAGACTCCTAGAAATAGCAGATACGTGGCCTGAACTGGCTATCTCCTGTGACCAGATTAGTGCCTAGCCCAATTGTTACCAGAGTTTTATTTGTAATAGCCAGTACCTGGAAACCCTGCAGAAGAAGGAGAGAAGGGATTATAGGAGTCAAGGGGCCAAGGACACATCAAGAAAACTCACAGAATCAATTAACCTGGGCTCATAGGGGCTCACAGAGACTGAACCAGCAACCATGGAGTGTAGTGAGATACTCACTTTGTTTGCATCTGTGGTACTGACCACGCCCATTGGAGGTGGAGACAGGGGTGGGAGTTACCTGGGAACTAGGTCTGTGGTGGAGCTCTGGAGAGCTTCTCTCGCTTGCAGCTGGGCATAGGAGAGCATCTGGAGGCATCCTTGGGACCAGGAAGCTGCTGGTGCTCATCTGTCTATGTGTAAGTTATTTCTCCCTGAATAAACATCTATTTGCCCTATTACTGTCTCCTGATCCTTATTAAACTATGATAATGGAGCCTGCATGGGACTGACCAAGGCCCTACATATATGTGACAGTTGTGTATCTTGGTCCTCTTGTGGCACACCTAACAGTGGCAACAGGGGCTGTATCCAACTCTTTTACAGGCTTTTGGGACCTTATTCCTTATACTGGGCTACCTTGCCCAGCCTTAATACATGGGGAGGTGCTTAGTCTTACTGCAATTTGATATGCCATGTTTTGTTGATACTCATAGACCTGCCCTTTCCTAAACAGAAATGGAGGAGTGGATGGGGGTGGGGGTGGGGTAGAAACAGAGTGGGGATGAGGGGAGGGACAGGGAAGAGAGGAGGGAGGGGAAACAGTGGCTAGGATGTAAACTTTATTTTTAAAAAAGCACTAAGCTGAATGGTCAGGTGGGCTCTTGCCTGGAAGGTGCATCTGAGCTCACATTTGAAGGAAGTAGAGTGCAGAGTACGGTTATCGGAGGGAATGACCTAGACAGCGAGGATGGTCATTTCATAGGTCCTGGTAGCATCCCTGCCATTCTTGTGGAGTTGTTAGGAAGCCAGTTTACAAAAAAGCAAAGATGGCTGGGCAGTGGTGGTGCAGGCCTTTAATCCCAGCATGTGGGAAGCAGAGCCAGGCAGAGTTCAAAAGCTAATCCCACGACAGCCAGGACTGTTTAAACAGAGAAACTATCTTGAAAAACCAAACCAAGCCAAACCAAACAAAGAGAGAGAGAGAGAGAGAGAGAGAGATGGTTGAGGCAGCCAGCCAGGCATGGTGACTTTGACTTATGCCTGTAATTCCATCACTGGGTAGGCAGGAGCAGGATTGTGAATTTGAAGCTAACTTAGATTATATAGTGAGGCCCTGTCTCAGAAAGAAAAGAAAAGAGAGTAGGAAAAGTATCGGGGCAGGAAGGTTGTGATGGGGCCAGGTGCAGGCTTTGTAGACCTGGGGTTGAGAGTTTTTATAAATGCTGTCTGGACCAATGGCAAGGTTTAGCACAGAGGAGCAGTGTGTTTTACCTTATGCTCTGAAAAGGATTATTCCGAGGGCTGGGGAAACGGTACAATGTGTAAAGTGCTCCTGACACAAGACCTGATTCCAGGTCATCAGGATCCAAATAAAAGCTAGTCATAGTGGTGTGTAGCTGTAATCTGAGCACTGTGGGGACAGAGACAGGAAAATCCGCTGGCTGTGCTGGCCTGCCAATCTAGCCCCAAACAGCTCCAGGTTTAGTGAGACCCTGCCTAAAAAATAAGGTGGAGAGTCAGTCTCTCTCTGTCTCTCTGTCTCTGTCTCTGTCTCTCACTCACTCAGGTCACTTTGTTCTGGTGACATAAATGAAATGTGGAGAGCTGAGGAGGTTGGGAGGCAGGGTGACCAATTAGGATATAGCCCAGATGATAGACAATGGCATCTTTTTTATTTTATTTTTTGAGACAAAGTCTTGTTATGTAGTTTTGCCTGGCTTGGAACTCCCTTGACTCCCAACTGCTGGGATTAAATGCACTGGGAATGGCATCTTGAACTGGGTATAGCAATGGAGTGATAAAGTAGTCTGATTTTTCATAAAGTTTGAACATAAGGCAAACTGAATTTCTTGGCTGATAGCATGTGGGAAGGTGACCAAAGATTAAGCAGACAAGGATATCCTCAAGGTTTTGGCCTGAGTAATTAGGAAAATGAAATTTCTAGTGCTGAAAGGAGGAAGACATCTGTGACGTCTGTGGAATTGTGATGGGTAGGAAGACTCAGCTTTGGACACATTAAGTTTTTTGATTAGAAAATGTAGAGGTGAGGGGGGGAGGTGATACATTTCTATAATCCCATCTCTCAGGAAGAAAAGTCAGAACTGTAAGGTCAAAGCCAGACCAATTTTGGAGGGTGGTGCTCATGACATGGAGGACCGAGGTCATCATTAGATATCTATCGCTTTCCACTTTATTTTTAAGAAAGGGTCTTGTAGTAAGAAAGGGTCACCTGTTGCACTGGTCACACCCATTAGGGGTGGGGACAGGTGTGGAGGTGACCTGGGGGGAACTAGGTCTTGGGTAGGGGACCCTGGAGCACTCTCTGCTTCCTGGATGGAGACAGAGGGCATCGGGAGGCATCCTTGGGACTGGAACCTGCTAGTGTTCATCTGTTTCTGTTGTGTTATTTCTCCCTGAATAAACTTCTGTTCAGCCTATCTGTTTTCCCTGATTCTTATTTTTCCTTGATAGGGTCTCACTGAACCAAAGCTGTCTCAAACACACACACACACACACACACACACACACACACACACACACACACACACACACACACGCAGGCACTGATGCACATCATATATACACAGTAGGTTAATGAACATTACCACATGAACAGATACCATATTCTTTTCTTGTTTAGTCATTTTAAAACAAATCTCAACAATTTACTCCTAAGTATTTGGTCTGTGTATAACATTAGGACTGTTGGCTTTTAATAAAATTCCAGTACTGCACCAAATGACAAAATTAATAGTAATAGTATTAACTATTTCATCTTACATCAGTAGTCTTTACTCACAGTTTGTCCAAATTGAGATATAAACAGAACATTGGATGGACTGTCTTATGCCCTGACCCGCAGGGCAGTCAACGACGAACTGGGAAAACACCTAAGGGGAAATGAAGGACAAGGGATGTGAAGAGGTACAGCAAGACAATATTTTGATCAAGCTGACAAATTTTATTTTTTCAGGGGAGGCTTATATAGGGCCATAGGCAGGATGTGAGCAGGGTTTGCATGTAGGCAAGATGAAAGGGTCGGTAGAAGGAATGCCCTGAACTAATCTTTAACTGGCTGTAAAACTGTAGCAGGAAGAATATCCTGAGCTATTCTTTAACTGGTTGTAACGCTACAACAGGAAGAATATCCTGAGCTAGTCTTTAGCTGGTTGTAAAACCGCAAACCTGTATCTAGGAATGCTCTGCTAAACATTCTGCTTATTTCTTAAGAGGCAGTAATTTTCTGTCTCAGAGACCTGAGGCAGTGAGGATGGTGATGGTCCCCAACATCTCCCCTTCTCTGGTATAATAATAGAGAGGAGCAGCTGAGATGTTTCTCCAAGAGGACCTTAGGGCTGATGGCTGCCTGTCTTAGGATCATTCTGAGGGGCTCTTACCTGTACCCCATCTTTGGATTTCTTTGCCAGCCATCAAAGTTAACCAAGGGGAGGTCCTTGTCTGGTAACCGGACCTCCTGGTGTTCTTAATAATAGGTTACTGAAGGTGAGCAGGATATCTCCTAAGGGGAAATATAGGTGGAGATAAGCAGGTTGTTAGCAGGGGAAGAGGTCTCAGGAGTTGCTAAATAACTGTATAAGGAGGGGTTACTAAGTAACCTGACTGCAATCCTATAAGCCCTAAATTCCACTTCTCAGGAAGTTGGGGAGGGGGAGAAGTAGATCAGGACTGAAAGTAGCTATTTTTTAACTGGATGGGCTAGTCTTAAGAAAAAGCTGACAATCTCTAAGTCTTATGCCATGATCACTCCTGGCAATTCCTCCTCTTTTTTTTTTTTTTCAAGTAAGAAGGTGAGCTATTGACACTATCTCACCATGAGTGGGAACAGGGATCTTGGTCCCCCAGATGGTTATGTGATATATATATCTTGAAGCAAGTTAACCCAGCCTTTGGAGGCGAGATTGCTCAGGTCTGCCACGATGCCTTTTTGAAGAGAGAAGGGGTTTTTGACATTCACCTTTATGCAACCAGGTATACTCCCATGAAGCCCAGGGTGGTGCCTTTGGTGGCCTCTTTGTTGCACTCACTCAAGGTGCACCTCAGTGGAAGATGTTTCAGTTTTGTCAATAGCAGAAGGAGGCTTCCCTGGGAAGTGGCCCCCTTGGTCATGGGATGTCACCTTCTAAAGGCTCACCAAGACCACAATCCTTGAGGTCAAGCCTGTGATAGTGTATTTGGATAGGCTTTGCCATCAGGGAGTCGATCTGTTGGCAGATAAAGCCGGTTAACCTCTTAATGGCCCAAGGGCCAAAGGCAAGCAGAATTAAGAAGCCAGCAAGGGGTCCTAAAATGGAAGAGAGTAGGGTGGTAAGCCATGGTGAGGCTGAGAGCCAATTTTGTAACCAGCCTGGTTCCTGTTCTCGATGCTTCCTTCCTTTTTCTAGCCCTTTTTTGACCTTGGCCTTACCGCCTCTTGTCACTCCTGCGATCTGTGTTAAAAAACATTCCTCCTCGAGTGCCGCACAACTTTCTCCTTGATATAAAAACAATAGGTCTAAGCCTTGCCTGTTTTGGAGAATGACCTCAGAGAGAGAGAGAGAGAGAGAGAGAGAGAGAGAGAGAGAGAGAGAGAGAGAGAGAGAGAGAGAGAGAGGAGACCTGTGTCTCAGGTCCAGTTTTCTTCTGTTGCACACTTCTCACTAAATGGTCTGGCAGCTACTGGGCTTCATTTTCTTTCTGCAGGAAAACACAAACCTGCCCTGACCCCTCTTGACCCCATATTAGGACAGGGTTAGGCCCTTTCCATAGTCTAGTACATGGATATTTCCATTTGTCTTGAGTTCTATCATGCCAGAAACTGTTTGCCATTGATTGCTCATGGGCATCACATTTAAAAAAAATTAAATGAAGATTGTATGATTAATGCATCATGTGGAGACTGGGGGCATGACTCCCTTCTTTGTAAGCTGTATTTTTAAGGAGCTATGAGCATACTCCACAATTTCTTGCCCTTGCAGATTATAAGGAATGCCTGTTATGTTTAATTTTTTTTATTGGGCACAAAATTGCTGAAATGCTTTACTAGTATATGTAGATCAATGGCCTGTTTTTACAATATTTTGGAACTCCCATGTAAACAAAATTTAAACAGTGACTTATCACATGTTTAGTGGCTTCTTCATGGTCCCCAACAGTCTTACAACTCAGTATAGGTGCTGGAGAAATGGCTTGGTGTGAAAAGAACTTTCTGTGCAAATGTAAGATTCTGAGTTTGACTGCCAGAGCCATGTTGACACCAGGCACTGTGATGCATGAACATTGACACACATGTGTGTGCACACATGTACTCAGTATAAAATAGTTTCTGATAGACTTTATACATCTTAATTAAAGCATTTACTTGACCAGCAGAATTTCCCACAATTAGACTTGTTATGTATTAGAATGTCATTTATTCTCTTCCAGTAATTTACATATATACATATACATATACATGACACACACATTCATGCCCCCTTTTCTTTGGGAGACAGGGTCTCATATTTGCTCAAACTCAGTATATAGCCACAGCTGGGCTTGAACTCACATCTTCCTGGTTCTACCTCCCAAAAACTGGGATCACAGGCGATACTACACTTGTCCATATTTTCTTATTTGTGTGTGTTGTATGTATGTGTGTGCTTGTGTGTTGCTACACTCATCCAGATGAGTCTGTAAAGAGGCTAGATATAGGTTGACATTGGGATATCTCCCTCAATTGCTTCTTTACCTTATTTTTTGAGACAGGATCTCTCCGACTGAGCCTAGAGCTTTCCATTTCTGTTAGACTAGCTGGCCAGCAAGCTCCTGGATCTGCTGTCTCCATCTTGAGAGTGCTGGGATTACCAATGTTAACTATCACACCTAGCTTATATATGTGGGGTATGCAGATCCAAACGCAGGTCCTCATGCTTGCACAGCAAGCCCTTGGCCTGTTGAGCCATCTCCCCAACCCTACATTTTTTCTTTCTTTTTTCCATAGAGAGGAGTCTCTCTCTAGGACTGGGGTCACTAACTAGGCTAAGCTGGCTAGTCCAGAGACCTTCCTGTCTCAGCCTCTCTCCAGTGCCGCTATCACAAGCACAGGCACATGCCATTGCACACTGGCTTTTATGTAGGTGCTGGACATTGAACTCAGGTCCTTCTTCATGCTTGTGCAGTAAACACTTTACAAATTGAGCTATCTTTTCAGTCCCTCTTTTTAAAATATGAAAATATACTAGTTGTTGAATCTTAGATATTGTCTATTTAATCTAGATAGATGATGTCTTTAGAAATACTTATCTTCTGAAAGTTTCATTGCTCGGATTGAAGTGCCTATGTCCACATCAGGACCCAGGCTTTGTGTTTCTCTAAGACCTCTCTGAGTAAGCAAATTTATTATTATTATTATTGCTATTACTATTATTATTATTATTTTGCCTGTTTGTTTTTCAAGACAGGGTTTCTCAGTGTAGCCTTGGCTGTCTAGGAACTCACTCTGTAGACCAGGCTGGTCTCAAACCTGTAAAGATCCTCCTGCCTCTGCCTCCCAAGTACTGGGATTAAAGGTATGTACCATCACCACCCAGATGTGTAGTACTATTTTTTAAAAGATTTGTGTTACTTATTTTATGGTGTTTGTGTTTTCTTGGAAAAATTATATGAACCTCATGCATGCTGGAGTCTGCACAGGTTAGATCCCCAGAGTTAGAACTGGAGTTGCAGGCACTTGTGAGCCACCATGGGTGGTGTGAAACAAACTCAGGTTCTCTGTAAGTACAGTTAGTGTTGACCTCTGAGCCATCCTTCCAGCCCATACGTGTAAGCTGAAGATGACCTTGAACTTCTTGATCTTCTTGCTTCCAAAACATGAATTACCACATAATGTTTGATACCAGGGAGTCAATCCAGAGCTTCATACTAGGCAGGCAAGCACTCTGCCAAATGAGCCATATAGCCAGCTCATGAATAGTCACCATTATTATTATTATTTATTTAAAAGTTTTAAAATTTAAATATATTTTGACCATATTCTTCTTCCCCAAGTTTTTCCAGATCCTCTCCTTCTCCCTGCCCACTGACTTTAAGTTCTTAATACCCTCCAAAACCAATACATCAACAAAACACTCAAACCTAGAAAATAAGATACATCATCCAAAAAGAGAAACAAAAAACAAACAAAACAAAACAAACACCAAACTGTGATATGGAATGTCCTTCTGTATGCTGTGTATATGTATTGCTTTTATTGGTTAATGAATAAAACTTCTTTGACCAATGGCCAAACAAAATATAGCTAGGTGGGAAATCCAAACAAAGATGCAGAGAGAAGGAAGGCTAAGTCAGGGAGACATTATGTAGCTTCTCAGAGAGTTATTTCATAAGCATATACAGGGACCTGGCTGGTGGGAGAGAAACAGGTCCAGTGGGACCAGGCGGAGACAGAAACAAACAAAGCAAAACATCCAACTACAAAACTTTAAGCAAATAAAAGTTCATGCAAAAAAAACCCCTGTGAAATCAATTTTTTGTTGGTCAATCAACTACTCCTGAACATTAGACCTTCCCTAGAGTGATTGATATACCCAGTGTCATTCCATTGGAGAAAACTGATTTTCCTTCTCCCAGCAGGTATAAATGACTGCTCCATTGTTAACCTTTATGCTAGTGGCTAGGTTTACATCCATTCATTAAAAAATAAAATATAATAAGATAAAAATAAAAACGATCACATCAAAGTTAGAAAAGACAAATCCACAGAAGAGAGACCAAGAGAAGGTACAAGAATCAGAGACCCACTCTTTTGTACCCTCTGGAATCCCATGAAAGCACTAAACTGGATGCCATAAGTGCAGGGGACTTGTTGCAGACCTGTTCAGGCCCAGTGCATGCTACCTCAGTCTCTGTGAGTTCCTATGAGCTTTGCTCATGCTGACTTACCGGGCCTTGCTCTCTTGGTGTCCTCCATCCATCCATCCACTCTGGTTCTTACACTCTTTCTGCCTCCTCTTTTGCAGGGTTCCCTGAGCTCTTAGGGCAAGGATTTGATAGTGACATCCTATTTAGGGCTGTGTTCCGAGGTCTCTCACCTGCTGCATAATGTCTGGCTGTGGGTCTCTGTATTTGTTCCCATCTGCTACAAGAGGAAGCATCCTGTGATTGAACAAGACACTGATCTATGAGTACAGCAGAGTGTCATTATGAGTCATAATGTATTTTTCTTGCCTTTTTTTAGACCAATATTATTGTTATTTTTTACCCTAGGTCTCTGGGCTATGTAGTCTCAGGTTCTTGGCTCCCAAGAACTGTCGGGTAAGGGTTCTTCTCATGGAGTGGCCTCAAGTCAGGTCAGTTATTGGTTGGTTACTCCCACAAGCTTTGTGCCATCATTGCCCTGGCCTATCTCACAGGTTGTTCACCTTTGTGGATAAAGAGTTTGGGGCTGGCTTGGGGCTTACACTTCTCTTTTGATAGTGTACTTTCCTGCAACAAGGATGTTGGAACATAGGGATGAAGGTTCTATGTAGGCACCAGCTCCATATCTCCATGTTCAAAGAATTGTATAGGTGTTGTCTTCAGCCTTGCTATCAGTGTGTGGAGAGCAAGCTATAGTCTTGGCAACAGCCTGGGTTGTTTGGGGGAATCTCATGGGGCCTTTTTGGCCCAACAACTCAATTAGGTGACAGATACTGTATTTTGAAGCCTATTTTTCCCTAAAAGATAAACAAGAGGAACTTATGGAACATTCCCCTATTCATACAGTTCACTAAATACTAGCTTGATGTGTCTTACCGGCTATATAAAAATTTGATGGAAGCTATCACATAGAACAATAATTGACTATAAGGAAACAGTAAAATGGGCCCCTTGTCTTTGGGAGCACTCGTTGTAAAAGGTTAGCAATATATCAACAGCCTTTTATCCAGCAATTGTTGCATGAAGTGCCGACAAAGTGCTAAGAGTTTAGAGAAAATGGTCTGGGGATGTGGAATTTGGAGAATGTCTGAAAGGCTGAAGGACCTGGGCCAGTGTTGGTTTTGTGTGTATGAATGCTTTAACTTTGTTTAAGAGTCGAAGGAAGTTTAAAGTTTTCAACCACAAACTAGAGAGAACAGCATAGTAAACCCCTAAACTATGAGCATTTTGACAAGTTATGGGTGTTTGCATGAACCAATACCCATTGCAAAAAACAAAACAAAAATCTTAACTAATCAAGGCTGAAAGCATGACAAATCCTGGGTCAGCTCCAACTGCATGTTCTTTATCATTATTGATGAAGTTGCCTTTGATCACTGGGATAATACAGTCTAGGCAGGTTTCAATTGATATATTTTTCTAAAATGTATACTTTTTTTTAGAATAGATTTCAATTTATAGAAAAATTGGGTGGCTATGCCATTTATAGCCTGTCCCCATTTCTTCTATTATTTAAGATATTGCATGGTAGCTTTTTTTGTTTCTTTTTTAGGGACAGGGTTTCTCTGTATAACAGCCCTGGAACTCACTTTGTAGACTAGGCTGACGCAAACTCACAGAGATCCGCCTGCCTCTGCCTCATGAGCACTGGGATTAAAGGTGTAAGACATCACACCTGGCCCTTTTTTTTTTTTTTTTTTAATAAAGGTATCCTCTCTTTTAAGATTTATTTTTTAAAAGAAATTATAAATTTTTTCATTTATTTTTACATCCCCTCCACAGTTTCCCCTACTTCCTTTCCTCCCACTCTCCCCTTCCTTCCTTCCTTCCTTCCTTCCTTCCTTCCTTCCTTCCTTCCTTCCTTCCTTCCTTCCTTTCTTGAGTGCACTATCTGCATGTATGCCTTTGTGCCAGAAGAGGGCATCGGATCCCAGTAGAGACATTTGTGAGCCACCATGTAGTTATTGACAATTGAACTCAGGACCTCCGGAAGAGCAGCAGCCAGTGCTCTTAACTGCTGAGCTGTCTCTCTGACCCTTATTAGTTTATTTTGTCTGATGTATGTCTTTTCATGTCCTTTCATTTTTGTTCTAGGATCCAATGCATGTTACATTTAACTGTCACCTTAGGCTCCTCTTGGATGAAACAGTTTCTCAGACTTTCCTCATTTTTAATAGTTCTGGGGTATAGTGGTCATGTATTTTTCAGCATACCTCTCTATGTAGTTTATCTCACATTTTTTCAATGGATAGATTTTAGGGTTTTAGAATTTGGGGAGGAAGATTACCAGAGTTAAGAAAGGAGATGTAAACTAGGGAGATGGCTCAGTGGTTAAGAGCACTGACTGCTCTTTCAGAGGAGCCTGGTTCAATTCCAAGCACCCACATGGTAGCTCACAACTGTCTGTAATTTCAGTTCCAGGGTGACAACACCCTTGGCAAAACACCAATGCACTTAAAATGAAAATAGATAAATTTTAAAAAATTACTTAAAAAAAAAAAAGAACTAGCTGGGTATGGTGGTGCACACGCCTTTAGACCAAACACTTGGAAGCAGAAGCAGGTGGATCTCTGAGTTTATAGTAGAGGGAGTTCCAGGACAGCAGGGCCACACAGAGAAACCCTATCTCAAAACCACAACAACAAGAACAACAAAGAAAAATAAAGTGTGATGTCTTAAAAGAGGAAACAAAGGTGTTCTTTTTAAAAGATTTACAATTTTTAATTATGCACGTGTCTATGTGTGGGTGTGTGCATATATCTCTGTGTGGGTACGTTCATGTGCGTTCCTGAAGAGGCCAGAGGTGGGCATTTGGACTAAGCCTGGGCTGGAGTGACAGGCAGTGTGGGCTGTCTAATGTGAGTCCAGAGCAAGAGCAGTTTGTGACTAATGAGCCTTCTCTGCAGCCTGAGTGTTATTTTTTTTTTCTTTTAATATGGGGCTCAAACTCCTGGACTCAAGCATCTTGTGGTATCAGTCTCCTGAACAGGTGAAAAATTTTGCATGACTTAAATTTGCATATGTAATTATCATATAGAGCAGCAGGTTGCATTTTCATACCTTGTTCTGGTTTCTTTCTCTCTCCTGTCCTCTCTCCCATCCATCCCCAGTAGTTCCCTTCCTGCTTACATGTCATGTGTGTACTATTACCCTTCTCATCCTCCCCCTAAGACCTCTTTTTGCTCTTTTGTGGTTCCTGGAGCAGTCAGCGTTCTCTAAGGCAGTGGTTCTCAACCTGTGGGTCTTGACCCCTTTGTGGGCGATTAAATGACTTTTTCACAGGGGTCAAATATCAGATACCCTGTTGTCAGATATTTACATTATGATTCATAACAGTAGCAAAATTACAGCTATGAAGTAAGAACAAAAATAATTTTATGGTTGGGGTTACCACAACATGAGGAACTGGATTAAGGGTTGAGAATCCATGCTCTCAAGGAACAGAACCGACAGACAAACATAAGGGGATGTATTACATGGGCTTACACAATACAGCCTGGGTAGTTCAACAACTGCTGCCTCACACTAGAGAACCTGAAATCCTGTAGTTGTTCTGTCACCAGGCTGAATGTCTCAGCAGTCCCAATCCGGTGTTAAATGTCTAGGATATTCCTGGAGATCTGCTGGTCTTCAGTCTACATTGGAAGCCCAAAGAATCTGGTTTTAGTACCAGTTAAAGAGTGCAGTAATGACAGGATGCATGCACTTTCCAGTAAGAGTGAAAACCGGTAGGGGAGACAAACATTTCCTTCTTCTGTGTCTTCTCTGAGCTGCCCCCATTCAGGAGGGTTTTCATGATTCGAGTAGTCTAGCCAAGAAAGTCCCTCACTGGACTGCACAGAGGCTTTAGTGAGTTTCAGATTCCAGTTGGTTCCAGTTGATTCTAGTCAAGTTGACAACCAAGATCAATCACACCCCCTTTCTAATTTTGTCACCGATGCTTACTTTCATGACCACATAAATATGCACATATACAAACCAGAAGCCACTGTCCTATTCGTCAGTAAACCCACAATGTCCAATTTACAGTGTAATTTTTATCACACCATATCCAAAGTCCATTTAATGAACATGATTCATGTCTTGACACTGACCTTGACCAACTAGTGAAATGTTTGGTATGATTTTATTTTTAAGACATCGTCTCATATGTGGCTCTGGCCAGCATGGAACTCAGCATGCAGCCCAGGCTAGCCTCAGTCTCCCACATGCTGAGGTTACAGGCATATAGCACCCCATCTTATTCTGTTTGTACGATGTCTCCACTGTAAAATAACTCTTTTTTGCTCCACATACACATAACCCAGAATTAAGACAAGGGAGTACTCTCCCCCCTCCTTCAGGATAGTGTCCACATACTTAGATCTCTTCTCTTCAGATTTGTCCTTTCTGTTAAGGTACTAAATTATTCCAAGGACAGACACATAGCTATTTGGGTTAGGAAAAAGTATTTCTTTACTTTGTTCTTAATTTGTTTCACCCTTGTCTGTTGGGAGATCTTTTAATTAATTCCAGTGACACACTTCTTTCCTACCATTGTGGCTGTATACAGGGTTTCCTTTGCTGATGACAGGAGACTCCGGGCTCATTTATTTTCTGCTTAAGCCTAGATTCAATCTTTTTTCCAAAGATGCTAGGTTCCCTTTCATGGAAAAATATATTAGAAACTAAGACTTGGCTGGGCTGGGTGGTGGTGGCATGCAGTAGTGGCACACACCTTTAAACCCAGCACTTGGGAGGCAGAGGCAGGGCGATCTCTGAGTTCAAGGCCAGCCTGGTCTGCAAAGTGAGTTCCAGGATAGCTAGGGCTACCCAGAGAAACCCTGTCTCAAAAACCAAATCAAAATAGGAGAGAGACAGATAGAGAGACAGACAGAGAGAGAGAGAGAGAGAGAGAGAGAGAGAGAGAGAGAGAGAGAGAGAGAGACCTGGTTAGTAATTGTATTCCTTACTACTAAGGTGTGTTTTCTGTAGGTGTTGGGTTTTCTTACTGTTATTATTTCGGTTAATTATTTATTAACTTACTTATTGAGACAGAGTCTTACTATGTAGGTCTAGCTGGCCTGGAATTTTCTATTTCCACCAGGCTAGCCTTGAACTGGCAGAGACCACCTACCTCTGCCTCTGGAGTGCTAGGATTAAAAGTGTATTCTACCATGCCCAGCTGTTTGATTTTTGCGATGGGAACCGAATCCATAATCTTGTGCATACTCTCTAGATAAGCATCTACCACTGAGCCATATTCCTTGACCTCCTTAAAGCATTTTATTTGGTTATTACATTTTATGTATGTACATATTTATGTACAGAGGGAGTTTATGTGGAGTGGCTTCGTCAATCACTCTCAATCTTAAATTTTTTGAGGGGGTTTGAGGTAGGATTTATCTGTGTAAAAGTCCTGGCTATCTTGGAATTCACTTTGTAGACCAGGCTGGCCTCAAACTCACAGAGATCCACCTGCCTCTGCTTTCTGAGTGCTGAGTTTAAAGCTCTGTGCCATCAAGGCCCAGCACAATCTTTTTTTTTTTAAGGACAGAAGAGGGCACCGGATCTCATTACACATGGTTGTGAGCCACCATGTAGTTACTGGGAACTGAACTCAAGACCTCTAGAAGAGCATCCAGTGCTCTTAAAAAATGGCCCCTGGAAGAGCAGCCAGTGTTCTTAACCTCTGAGCCATCTCTCCAGTCCTACAATTTTAAGTTTTGAGATGTGGTCTGTTACTGAACTTGGAACCCACCAATAAGCTAGATGGACTAGCCAGCAAGTTGAAGGGATCCTCCTGTCTCTATCTTTCAAGCATTGGGATTACAGGCTTGCACAACTGAGCCCAGCTCTTTATGTGGCTGCTGGGGATATGAACTTTGTTTTCCTTTTGAAGGGGAGCAGTGAGACAGGATCTCTCTGTATTGCCTTGACAGTCCTGGAACTCACTCTGTAGACCAGGTTGGCCTAGTACTCATAGAGATCCACCTGCTTCTTCCTCCTGAGTGCTGGGATTAAAGTTGTTCACCACCACAGCCTGGCCTGAACTTAGTTTTTCATACTTGTTCAACAAACACTTTACTGGCTGACTCACCTTCCCTACCCTTCCTGTGGTATTTTAAAACAATAGCAAACCTCTAGCACTATGTCATTGATACCCTCAGAACGTCTATGCTTCCTAGAAAACAAGAATATCTCCTAAATCATCAAAATGTTAAAATACCTGGTTTAGTTTCCTGTGGCTTTCATAAGAAGTTACTACAAACGTGTCAGTTGTGAGGACAACTCTGTGAAGTTTGTTCCCTCTTTTCACCATGTCAGTCCTAAGTCCCAAACTTATATCTTCAGGGTTGGTGGGAATCACCTTTTTCTGCTGAGCCATCTAGCTGATCCGATCTCTTACATATTATGTAAAACACACACACACACACACACACACACACACAGTCTTGCAGTGGGGACACACACCTTTAATTCCAGGCCTTGGGAGGCAGAGACAGGGTAATATTTGTGAGTTCCAGGTCAGCCTGATCTACAAAGTGAGTTCCAGGACAAGTTTCAAAGCCACAGAGAATCATGTCTTGAAAAAACAAAAAAAATTTTTTTTTTTTAAAAAAAACATACCTCTGTGTGTGTGTGTGTGTGTGTGTGTGTGTGTGAGAGAGAGAGAGAGAGAGAGAGAGAGAGAGAGGTGGTTCTGTCCACGTGACTGCGTGGAGTTGGAGTCACAACAGTTGTGCATCATACAACATGGGTCCTGGGAATGGAACTCAGGTAGTCTGGAAAAGCAGTGTGCTCTTAACCACAAGGTTTGTTTCTCTAGCCCTAACTCTTCCATTTTGTTGAAGAAAGTTCATTCATACTGCATATTGGCTCAGATTCTGTATTTATCTGACATTATTCAATTGTTTTTCTTTAAATCCTGTATGCCGGAAGTTAGAGCCAATGCTTGATTAGATTCAGATTTAATTTTCAAAATTCTGTTAAAATTTAACATTTTATAAAATACACTGTACTTCATAAATACTGCTGTGTAATCAAAATCACATCAGGAGACAGAATGAACAAATGCCTTAGCTTTTCTGATCTAAAATTGGTAAGTAATGCTTTAATAGTATAACATCACCAATGATTGTTACCTACATATTTTGTTAAGCATCCTTGCTGTGGTCTGAATTGTTTCCATCGGGTTAGTCGTCTTGTTGATTATTCTCTAAATTTCTGTAGCTTGCTGTCTGAGAAAGATCCTTTTGCCCTCCAACTGTCTCTGTCGTTCTCAAAATTCAATAGGTCCAGCGACATCTGAAACAGGCGGCAGATCTATTCTGTGTGGGGAGATAATGAAGGGACTCACATTCTTAAAGTTCTTACTAGAATCCCATAGAACAGGTAGTTGTAGTTATGTACCGCTTAGTCCTGTCCCGCTACACGGTTGAATTTAGAATAAGGTGAGTTGGAGGGAGTCAAAGTGGCTTGTGCTATCTCTTCTTATCTGTCTTAAACTCATGAAATTTTAATGGAAATTGTTTAATAGAGTCTGGGCGCGGCATGGTCAAAGAGAGTCCATGTAATAGTTAGGTAGAATGAACGGAGCCTTTAAATGCAGGACTACAGTTCCCAGAATTCCGCTCTCAGCGTTCCAGAGTGCCACCAAGGCTGCGCGTGCGCAAATTCCTTGCACTTCTTTTTAAAAACCTCCCCCACCCACCCCGCCCCGCCCCCCATTCTCTAGGCAGCAAAAGCGCTCGGATTCCGCGCGTCTGCCTCGTGCCCGCTCCCGCCCACCCCTTCCCGTCCTTCGGTCTGTCCGCTAGGGGCGCGCGCAGTGCGTGGCAGACGGCCGTCGGCGGCGGAGCGCTGGTCGCGTGGCGGAGCGTGGTTGCTAGGGACACCTGAGGTCGCCCGCTCGCCCAGCAGGCGCAGTGAGAAAGCAGCGCGGAGCCGGTGCCTAGCCGAGGTGAAGCAGGGTACCCTAGGTGAGTGTGGCCGCGGAGCTGGACCCCCACCCAGGCCGACCGCTGCCGCTGGCCCCGGCCTTTGGCACGGGCCCCTAGCCCCGCTTCCGGTTCGCCACTTCGTCATTCTCCAGTGAGGCCGGGGCCGCGGCCTTCTCCCCGGCCCGCTCCCGAGCCCTCCTCGTCAGCCGCCACGCGGGGAGAACTTAGTTGGCTTCCCAGGCGACCCGAACCCCGCAACCTACTCAGTCCTGGCGTGTCCTCTTTCCTGCCGCCCTGCCGTTTAAATTCTGGCTTGGGTTGGAGCCCAGGCTCTTCTCAAGGCCTGCTTTTCCTCGACTCCGCTTTGAGTTACTTCCATAAACATTTCCCTAGAGTCCAAGCAGGAACTGTGATCCTATGTAATTTACTCATTTATTCAGCCATTTCTTCATTTAATCACTTACACATAGTTTTTTTATAAACATCGACAAGTAGGCAACGAGAGAAGCCTCTAGGAAAGGTTCCTAGGGAGGGTACATTGGCGAGCAAGACAAACATGCTTTCAGGAGTGTACGAAACGGGGAATTTTTGATCAGGTAAGTATTTGTCATACTGAGGTATGTGCTGTGATAAAAATGGAGCGTTTAACCATGACTTCTTTGGAAAAGTACTTCACCCTACCTCCAGCCTTTACATACCAGTTCTGAATCTTGACAATGTTTTAATCCTTATTTGAAACCTATTCTTTATGGAGTCATGTTGGATCTTCCAAATCTCTTCCTTAATTTCAGCGCCTGTTGATTTGGCCAATCTGCAGTAATCTAGAGTTACTTTGAGAGAAGATACCTTCTGAACCCATGCTTTTCATTTGTTGCAATAAGTACCAGTGTTACAAAACTCTCCCCTTTGTTTCTGGGAGCGTAGCTGGCTACTTACTGCTTGGACTTAGAAGTCTGTTGAATGTTCTGTGGCAATGAAGAGGTGGGAAGACATTCAAGTTACAAAGTAGCTTTAGAAAAGATACAGAACAGCCCTGAGTTGTGTTTATTGGGGGGCCATTCTGTGACAGAAGGCAAGAGGAACGATAGTAGGGATCATAAACGGTTTGGGGTGTTTTGCTAGATTAGAACTGTATCCTCCAGAGCTGTAGTTTTTGAGCAGGGGTTTTTAGAGCCTAAGACTTTACATATAAGTTTAAATGAATCCATTTGCTGACTTGCAGTTTCTAGGTAACTTTTCTAAGAGTGTCCTAAAATGAACGGGAGGAATGTATTTTTCACATACTGCAAATTTATATGAGAAAGAAAAAAAAATTCCTTAAATGCCAAACTAGGGATACTTTGGAGATGTTTGTTAAGCTGCCTTTTAAACCATAAGTTCCTTCCTGTCTTTACCTAATACACACTGATGGCAGGGCTGATTGTTCCTTTTGTGGGTATTGTGAATTCAGAAGAATACAACAGTTAAACATGACTAGACATTTTCTTTTTTATTTTATCTATTCATCCATCTATCCATCCATCCATCCATCCATCCATCCATCCATCCATCCATCCATCCATCCGATTTTTGGAGACAGGGTATCTCTGTGTAGCCCTGGCTGTCTTGGAACTTGCTCTGTAGGCCAGGCTAGCTTTAAACTCAGGAGAGAGAGCCACTTGCCTCTGCCTCCGAATGCTAGGATTAAAGGCATGTGCCACCATCCCCTGGCTATGATTTCTTTCTTTCTTTTTTTTTTTTTTCTTTTCTAAGTAACCCAGACTGGCCTTGAACTCACTGTATATATAGTTCAGGATGATCTTGAACTCTAGTGTTGTAATTATGGGTGTGAGTTACTGGGTTGGAATACACAATTTTAAAAATGTTGAGTAAAATCATAAGCATATTCCATGTCAAGATAAAAAAGAAGGAAAATAACAATTAGGTTTGTGTCTAAGAGTATAGAAGGGTTGGTGGGTAGATTGACTAAGGATTTCAGACTAGAGCCAAGTGATAGTCTAGCAATGATACAGTTTAGGGGTCTTGATTGGTTCATTTTCTCTCCCAGTTAAAGAATTAAAAGGCAGGAAAAATTTGAAGTGAAATAGGTAGCAGGAGAGGAATCTCAAGCGTCACAAAAAGATTTATCAGTTAAAGAACATTTATTAGGGTGAGGAAACATGCATAAGCAGACACACAGAGAAAAAAACCCTCTGCAAAGGTACTCTGGAAGCCTAAAATCCACTCTCTTCTCTATTTTAAAGCCCGCGAAGAGTCCTCCCCTATTTTAGGGTTGGTCATTTTGAAGTCAGGATGGTTGATTGGTCCACAACAGTTGTGTGACATGTCCGAATCAGGCCATTAACTTGTTGAGCCAGTCCATCAGCAGGGGGCATGGCAGCATTTTTTTTTCCTTCCTTTCTACCCCCCCCCCCCTCAATATTAGAGGTTGAGGAAGAAGCTGGCCAGCTTAGAAATTGGCCATCTTTTTGCCTATCAAGGAGTCTATCTAGATTCTGGTCTCTCATAAGGAGCCAGTGAGAAAATAGCAGTCTAGAGATAGTGAAGATTTTATGGTTGGTACTGTGGGAATGCAGAGTTTAGAAAGATACTAAATCTGGCAGAATGGATAATTTGGTGGCAGAATGATGCAGAAAGTTGGGCAAGGATGAGAGTGGAATGATGTAGGTTTCCTACTCTAGTGACCACATGGGTCAGAAAACTGTTAAGAGCTACTAAGAGCCACAGCAGTGAAGGGCAAGATTAGAGTTATACTTGGAGCAGATTCATTCACAACACAACCAAGAAGAGGGGCCCAGGAAGCCATTGTGTAGGTGTGGAGCTCTTCAGGAGTGTAGGGGGTGGCTGTAGTGGAGAGATTAAAGAGTTGCTTGGGAGAGTGGCAGGGAAGATTGCAGTGTTTACTGTGTGCCAAGCAAGGTGAGCATGGGAAGGAGGACAATGGTGCATAACCAAGGCAAGCAGCAGGCATCACTAGTGAGACAGTGGCTCCACTGTGATGGGAGATGTGATTCTGTATATATGTTTCTCATACTGTTAATAAAGCCCTGTGGCCAATAGAAAACTAGATGGGGCTAGGAGACTAGGAGGAGGAAGAGGAAGTAGTAGGTGGAGTCAAGATGTAGCCCAGGGAAGAAGAGGACGCCTGCCGCGCGGCTCCCCGATAAGACGACCACGTGGAAATACTTAGATAAGTAGAAATGGGTTAATGATTAAGACAGAGCTAGCCCATTAACAATAATGGTAACTGGCCAACAGGATTGTATCAAATATAGAGTCTCCTGCGTGTTATTGGGGGCCAGGACGCCAGACCAGCGGCGGGCGGGCTGGCGGAAACTTACATGCTACACCACTGCAGGGTGCAAAGTATTCCACATGTTAGATCTGGAGTTGGGTTTAATTTCCCCAACAGACTCTTAGACCAGATGCCCTTGATCTGCCAGTGAAGTACGGAGAAAGATGTTTTGTTTTTATCTCCAACACCCTGAACTTTTTACCTTTTCTGTGAGAGTTGGGAACTGACAATGCTAATTTCTCTTGGGCTCTGAAATACAGGAACCTTGTTGTCCTTTCCTTTAGAGGACATCCTGGACAGGCAGTACTGCTCTGTACCAGCTGCTCTCAGACTTTTCCCCCTTTGATTTTTTTATGCATTTCAGAAACCTCTTTGAATTTTCTGACCTTCAAGTATTATTGTGTGTGTGTGTGTGCTTGTGTTTGTTTGTATACTAGAGATTGTACCTAGGGAGTTATGCATGCTAGTCAGACGTTTTACCACTGATTGTATTCCTAGCTGTGGAACTTGATATGTAGACCAGGTTAGCCTTTACTGCACCTGCTTCTGCCTTTCAAGTGGTGGAATTACAAGCTTGTTCCACTATTCATAGTGTTGACTTTTTGTAATGTAGGAGGTATATCTCAAATTTACCATATTATAGAAACTGAAAATTACTTCATTTGGAAAAACTAAGAAGTCCATTATTGACATGTTATAGTTAGTATAAATGAATGTTTTTAAATGAAAATCATTTTTGAAATTTTTTTAGATTAAGAGAAGACAATTGGATTTTCATACTTATTTCCTCACATGGTTCTATTTTGATATGTTAGTTTTTGAGTTAAGAAAATTTAGAAGAGATGGCTTAATGGTTAAGAGCACTGGTTGTTTTGCCAGAGAATCAAGCTCACTGCTAATTATGGTTTTTCTGGCCTCTTTGGGCATTTCATCCTTGTTATATGCAGACATAGATGCAGACAAAATACTTATACATATAAAACAACAACAAAACCATTAAAAAGAAGAGAATTTGGCCTCAGATGGTTAGAAGAGCCTGAAACACAAGGAGTTTGTGGGTATTTTACTTTGGTATTGTATAAAAGAAGGATTAATTTTGGTTGGTAGGATTTTGTCATTTGGTTGTCCAAAGTTGAGGTTTTACTGGGTAGCTCAGATTTTTCTAGAACCTTAAGATTTTACTACCTCAGTTTCACAAGTGTGGGATAACCACAGGTGTGTACCACTACACCAGCTTGTATATATTCTTGACTCTATGACAACATGTGGTAGGCACTGATTGAGTTATACAGTTTTTCCATGTTTTCTTATACATATTTAAAAAATTATACTTGAAGCAGGCATGATGGCACCACTAGGCCTATTAATCCCAGAGAATTTGAGAGATTGGGACAAGAGGACTATAAATTTGCGATCAACCTAAACTACATAGCTAAGACCTTGTTGAAGACACCAAAAGTGGGCCATTGAGATGGCTCATCAGTTAAAGGCACTTGCTACCAAGCCTGATGACCTGGGTTCAATCCTTGGAAGGAGAGAAGAGTCATGAAAGTTGTCCTTTGGCCTCCACGTTATACTGTGACACATGCACACATATTCAAATAGATAAAAAAAAATGTTAAGAGTTTATATAAAGTCATTTGTATTAGCATCATAATTTCCAGAAAAGCAGTCATGCTTCAAGTGGCAGATACAGTTTTGCCAAAATTCTGATTTTTCTCTTGGAAGGTCAGATTTTCTCATTGGCAACAAGTACGGTCAGCTGTTTTACTTGAAGTGACAGCTTTACTCTGTTTCATTTTCCAGAAGTGTCTGCCAGATACCAAAGTCGAAAGGACTTTGTCACTTATGTCATTCATTCTTTCAAGTAAACATGGTGTCCTACAGAAGAATTTGGCAGTTCAGTCATACAATGGTTTTGCTTAGAGAGATGGTCATCTGTATGCAGCTGAAGTGGTGCTTTGTTGTGTTTTGGTTTGTTTTGTCTCATGTAGATCAGGCTGGCCTGGAACTAACTCACCATGTGATGAGAATAGTCTTAAACTTGTGCTAGGGTTACAGACTTGTCCCACCACGCCCACCAGTGTATCTTAAGTGCTCTTTCACCATGGCCCTCAGGGTCCTGCCTCCTGTTTTGTCACATAGACTATTTAAACCTTTTTAAAAATACATATTGCTATATTAGGAGGTAAACTTGGCATTCTTTCAGTGTGTTGTCCACTAATACACATTCTGTGGAAGAATCTAAGCAGCCCATGTCTTGAGTTGGGCTGGGGTGGTGGTGGCTTTACTCCTCACTGCTTTTCTTACACCATCAGTGGGAAGGTCAGCACAGTGGAGAAGGCAGATGCCTTCTTATTTCTGGTATACAAACAGTTCTGACCTGTAGAACCCCTGAAAGAGTCTCGGGGTTCCCTCAGGTTCTGTGATCCATCCTTTGAGGACTGCTGTTGACCTGAGGAAGGAGGTGTTTGTGGAAACTGATAAAAATCAAAACTTCACCTGGCTATATAAAGCTTCAACTGGCTTCATTTGTCAGTCAGTAATCTGTAGCCTTACCCTCTTGGGTCTAGCTGTTGTGATCTGTATCTTTTTCTTGGTTTACTCTTTCAGTTTGCAATCCTGCATTGTGCTTTGCTAAACTGCCTGAGACTTCACTTATCTTCACTTGTAGTAATATTGACCTTCCCTTCATAAAAGCTGGAGTTTGACCTTCTGTGTGACTTCTAGTGGCTGGGAGCTTATCACTGCAAGTGCAGAGGACATGCCTTCAGTTCCCACCACCCATATTGGGTTACTCACAACTGCCTGTAACTCCAGCTCCAGGGGCCTCTGGAGCTAACGTGCACTGATGTGCCCATAGTCATGAATACCAACACACACAACACACAATGAGAAGTAAACATAAATCTTAAACAATTTATTACATTTATTGCTTTTTTAACTTACTTTAGGGAGTTAGAGCTTGGGATTTATCATATCAGAGGAGGTGGGTTTGCCTCCTTCACTTAACCCTGTCTGTCCATTGCCAGGTGAGTTACTTACATCCCATCAAAGGATGATGTCAGGAACCTTGTGGATTGTATGTAGATGATGAACCATTTCCAGTGTCCCAAATTCCCCAGGTGACCTACAGAAACACCTAGATGGAGAAGGTAAAGGAAACTACAGATCTCAATGCCACATCTAAAATAATGATTTAATAAGTGCATAATGAATAATTGCTTTCTGTAGAAATAAGTGCTGGGTCTGGCCCCTAGAGGTTTGATGATTTTGAGATAGCATAGGTTCTTTGGCATAGGCTACTAATTGTTCTCACTTAAGAAAACAAGGCAAAAGTATCCTTGCAGATTGGACAGAACAGAATAGACTGACACACGTTTTCTCTGGTGTGTGTGTGTGTGTGTGTGTGTGTGTGTGTGTCTGAGAGTGAAAATATGATTTGGGATTGAGCCTAGGGCCTCAATGCATGCCAGGCAATTAACCGTTCTACGTCCCAACACTTACTACTTTTTTTTGTTTGGTTTGTTTTCTTTTTGGAACAGGTTTTCTCTGTGTAGCCCTGGCTGACCTGGAACTCACAGAGATCTTCCTGTCCCCGGTGCTAGGATTAAAAGTGTGCACTACCACCAGCCGGCCATTTTTTTTTTTTTTTTTTTTATTTTGAGTCTTTCACTAAGTTGGTCAAACTGGTCTTGAATTCATTCTGTACCCCTGGAAGCCTTGAACCCATGGTCATCATGACTATCCTCCCGTAATTGAATTACAGATCTGCACTATCAGGCCTGGCAGGCTCTGGAGCATCTGATGACTTTAAGCTGTATTTTAAAAAGAGCACTGTGAACCATTTGTGGTGATTCATACAGCGCTTGGGATGCCTACTTAGGATGGCTAATAGGATTGCTGTAAATTCAAAGTTATCCTGAGCTACAGAATGAAACGGGGTGGGGGTGGGTAGGGGTGGGTGGGGGGAGGCTGAGAAGATAGCTCAAATGCTAAGTGCATGAAGGAGGACTTGGGTTTGAATCCTCAGAACCCATGTAACAACACAATATCTGTGATCCCAATTCTGCTGTTCAGAGATGGGAGATACTCAGAAGCTGGCAGAAGTTCACAGGCCAGCTAGCCTGGTATACAGCATGGAAAAATAGAAACACTGCTTTAAACAAGGGAGAAGGTAAGAACCAACACTTGAGATTGTCCTACCTCCACATACTCTAACACCAAAAAGAAAGAGGAGATCCTAATGAGGGGTAAATATAGAAGTAGAGAATTCAGCTGGTGACAGATGATGGTGGCTTTATTAAGGTGGAGACTGGAGATAGGGAACCATTAATTAAAAAACTTAATTTGAGCTGTGTGCATGCCTTTAGTTCCAGCACTCAGGAGGCAGAGGTATGCTGATCTCTGAGTTTGAGGCCAGCCAGGACTGTTACACAGAGAAAGCCTGTCCTGGGGGAAAAAAATAAACAGATTCCAACAAAAAACCCACAAACTTTCTTTGAAGCTGGAAATAGTTTTGATGATAGATTGAGTAGAAGAGAAAGTCGGTATCAGTCAGGATTAAGTCCTCATTTCTGTTCTGGGGTTCACAACCCTCTCTTTCCCCTAGGTAGGTAGGTAGGTAGGTTTGTTTGTTTGTTTGTTTGTTTGTTTGTTTATTTACTTTTTAGAGTGGTTCATTCATCTTGTAGCCCAGACCTCAAACTTATGATGCTCCTGCCTCAGCCTCAAGAGTGCTGAAATTATGTGTCATTGTCACCATACCTGGTTTGGAATTTTAGTATATTAAAGTCATAATATGCACTATCATAATTTTGGAATATCAACTCCTTTCCTGCCCCTGATACTAATTAAAGTTTAATTGGGTAGGGGAGAAGGATTGATTCATTCTGGTGTTATTGGCACTCCTTACTTGTCTTCTAGTGTGACTTTCCTAAAATTGGACATTCCCATCTACTTTCAAAGAGATTAAAAAATAATTTGTTCTCTCTTGAATGACAGTGGCTATAGAAACCCTTGAATTTCCCACAGTGCCTCCTTTGTTTCATTCTTTCTAGTAACAGAGACCTTATTTCAGCCTCTCTGTTTCCTGCTTCTCAGCTGTGGATGGTACCTGGTATCTCTGCTGAGGACAAGACTTGGGTTTTGTGGGCAGTGAGGTTTGCATGGAGAATCAGGTTTTCATGGCATTCTTCAGGCACGGAAGGTCCCAATCCCATAGAATATTGACTAGCCCCAGAAAGTGCTTTGTTAAGCTTCATCTGCCAGTCCCTGGTGTTTGTCTCCTCCTCTGGGTTGCTTTTAACCAGAGTTTGCAAGTTTGCTGGCAGGTGAATTTAAAACAGCTATATTTAAAAGACTTTTCATATGGGCATGTGACCTTGCTCTCTACCTTAGAGCATGACAGGTGGATTCCTATTTATCTTGTTTAGGTAGTAGACTGTGTGTGAACATCCTGTTGTATCAATGTCACTTGTTAAAAAGATGATCCCTTTCTTATGAAATTGCAGAGGCAACTTTTAATTGACCAAAATTTATTTCTGGACTCTGTTGTGTCCTATTGGCCTACATGTCTATTCTTAACACTAGTGTCATAACCTTGTGCTAAATTGTGAAATTAGGCAGAGTAAGTCTCATAGCTATTATGTCTCCTATTCTAAACCTGTTATATTTGTGTTTTAGATTTTCATATCCACTTGTCAGTGTCTTCAGAAAAGCCTTCTGGAATTTTGAGAAGAATTACATTTATTCTGTGTATTAATCAGAAAGAATCGCCAACTTGATAGTCAGACTTCTGATTGATTCATGAGCATATTATCTCCTAGTATGTTTACATCTCTAATATCTTTTAGCAGTTTCTGTGTTTTTCACTGTGTAAGTCTATAGTTTTTATTGATAGACACCTGTAGTCTTTACTCAGGATACAGTAGCAGAAGACTAGCTTGAGCCCAGGAGTTTGAACCTAGCTTGAGCAACTCAGCAAGACCCTTTGTCAACCTAAAAGTACCCTATCAAACCCAAACAGGAATCTAGGTGATTTAGTTCTTTTTGATGAAACTGTAATGGAACTGTTGATTTGCTTGTGTGATGCTAGAGATTACACCCAGGGACTATGCATTACTGACTGCTCCACGGTGGACCGTCTTGGTTTGGTTTGGTTTTTGCAGACAGGATCTGGTGTACCCAGACTGGCCTCATACTGAGGCCAATTTAAAATAATTTTTTTAGATTTATAAATTTTGTTACTTTATGTGTATTGTATTGCCTGAATGTATGTATGTGTACCATATGCATGCCCGGTACCACATAGGTTAGAAGAGGGTGTGAGATATCCTGGGACTAAAGTTAAAGATAGTTGTGAGCTGCTCTGTGGGTTCTAGGAATGGAACCTAGGTCCCGCAAGAAGTGTTTTTAACTCTTGAGCTAATTCCCCAGCCCGGAGAATAATCATGAACTCCAGATCTCCTACCTCCATCTCTGATTACAGTTCTGGGCCACCCTACATTTTGTGGTACTACAGATTGAATATAGGGCTTCTTTAATGCTAGGCAAGCACTCTACCAACTGATCCTGCAGCAGACTATTTTCTTAGAATTTGAGAAGAAAACAACAGGACAGGCAAGTTATAAATCTCGGCATCTGCTAGGAGGAAGAATGATAGGCATGCCTTTTCAGTTAGAGTCTAAGAAAGCATGCAGGTTTAGCCATGGAGGTGGACAAGGAGCTTCATGGGATGGGGCTGAGGTTTTTATTTGATTATGTGGGGCTAGGGAGGTGGTTCAGTGGATAAAAGCACTTGCCATACAAGTGTGAGCCTCTGAGTTTGAATCCTCAGAATCCACACACAGGCCAGGAGCAGTAGCTCAAGTTTCTGTAATCACATATTCCTATGGGGAGATAGAAAGCAAAGACCAGAGACTTCCTGGGAGCTTGCAGGTAGCTAACCTGACATGCAGCAAAAAACCAAGAGCTATTCTTTTAAACAATGTTGAAACTGACCTACACACAATACTCAAAAAATAAATTAACAAAATTTAATTGTTTTTGTGTATCAGTCTTGTGCCCTCTAGACTTACTAAACTTGTGTCTTCATTCTAGTAGGTTTTCTTTTGTAGACTTCTTAGAATTTTATAGATTTTTTTTTATAGATTTCTTAGGACTTTATTGTCCTCCCTCACTTTTCTATTTGTTTCTCAAGATAGGGTTTCTTTTTGTAACTTCCTTGGCTGCCTTGGAACTCACTTTGTGTTGCATAGTATTTGTTTAACTATGCAAAGATATGTTGTATTTGTTTAATTATGTAAAGATGTGTTGCTGTTTTTTACCTTGCCTGCCTAAGGCACCTGATTGGTCTAGTAAAAAGCTGACTGGCCAATAGTGAGGGAAGAATGGAAAAGAGGTATAAGCTGTACTTCCCTGCAGGGAGAGTAAGTAGGAAGAGGAATTTAGGCTTGGGGAAGAAAGGAAAAAACACCAGGGGCCAGCCAGACATGGAGGAAGTAGGAAAGTAGGACGTACAGAATGAAAGGTTAAAAAGCCCCGAGGCAAAACATAGATGAATAGGAACAGGTTAAATTAAGAGAGCTAATGGGACAATCCTAAGCTAAAGCTGAACATTCATAATTAATAAGTAATAACTCTCTGTGTCTTTATTTGGGAGCTGGTTGATGGGTCAAAGAAAATTCCAACTACAGTTCTGTCGACCAGGCTGGCCTCAAACTCTGGGATCTGCCTGTCTCTGCCTCCTGATTGCTGGGGTTAAAGGTATATGTCACCACTGCCTGGTTCCTTTGATTTCTTTTTGCCTCCAAGTACAGAGTTGATTAACACTGATAAATAGCTATCCTTGCCTTCTTCCCAGTGCTATTGAGAAGGAACCCATTATTTCACTATTAATTTAATAGGTGTTTTGGGAACTTTTGATGTCTATCTCAGCTATAGAACAGTAACACTTTTTGGGTTACCTTTTTCTTTACTTTTTGGTGGCACCAAATGTTCTAGGCCTATCTCCTGTTTTTCCTATCCCAGCTCTGGAATCAACCACTTTTAGGTGACTCTGGCTCCTTTCATTAAGAGATGGTGTTGAGAAACCAGAGTCTAGGAAGTAGTTGAGTAAAAATTTCTTTTAAACTCTTTTATGCAGTGTTTCAGGAATCCCGAGTATCTAATTATAAAAGCTAGTTAAGACCCAGAAGCAAGAAAACAGAAAGGGGTGTAATTTACCACACACCTCCTGGCATAAATGTTTTTAATTTTAAAATTTACACTTTATTTATTGTTTGTATATGTGTATATGTATATGTATATGTCAAGGTGAATATGAGAAGGTCAGAGGACAACTTGAGATTGTTTCTTCATGTGGGTACTGGGGTTGGAACTCAGGTCATCAGGCTTGGTGGCAAACACCTTTTATTTCCTGAGGTATTTGGCCTTTCTGGTATGCTTTAATGGGAAAACATAATTATAGCTGAAGAATCTAAGTACTAGTAGTATAATAAATCTCAAAAAAGTTCTCAAATAGCTATTGTTTCTTTGAGACAGTGTCTCACTTTGTAGTCTAGACTGGCCTATCACTTGAGACAGTCCTCTTACCTCAGCCTCCCAAGTGCTAGAATTATGGGTCTGAGCTGCTACCCTGCCTAGCTCTATTGATGTCTTTATAAGAGAACATTGCCTTTCTTAGGTGAATTTTTTAAATTCCTAGTGGAACTATCATTGCCTTTTCCTTGCATTTTTCTCCTTTCATAGTAGCGTATAAAAAGCCTAATGGGAAAGACAGGTTCTTTGGGTACTGCCTTAATTGGCCTTTGATTGATGTGGTAAAACACCATGATCAAAAGAAATTTAGGGAGGAAAAGGTTTATCTCATCTTACAGTTGTAGTTCATTCTGAAGGGAGTCAGGACAACTCAAGTCACGAACCTGGAGGCAGGAGCTGAAGCAGAGACCATAGAGGAGTACTGCTTACTTTGCTGGCTTGTGTTCCATAGCTTGCTTAGCTACCTTTCCTAGGCAACCCAGGACCACCTGCTCACAAGGAGCTGGATCCTCCCACATCAATCATTAATCAGGAAAATGCCCCATAGACTTGCCTATAGGCCAGTCTCATGGAGGTATTTTCTCAATTTAGGGTTCCTCTTGACAGATGCCTTTAACTTGTGTCAAGCTGACAGAAAACAAACTCAAACAAAACCAAGACAGGTATCAATAACAAAGAATAGTAACTCCCATACTGCCAGTTTATTGTGGGTCAGGTACTATGTTGGTCTAAAACTGACAACCCTCTGCCTCTTATAGGGTTATGGGTGTGCCATCACACCCATTGATACACTATGCTTCTATGCTTTATGTGAATTTCAAACCCTATTTAATAGGGTTATGGTTATTTCCTCTCCTGTCTTTCTCAGAATACTGCAGCCGTGAGGCCCAGCGTTGAAAGTGACTAATTGTTGAGCACTGAATGTGATGAGCAGCTGATCAGGACTCTGCTTGGCAGGAACTCCTGTGAGGTGGTAGCTGCTAATGCAGTGTTGCTGGGAACAGGAAGAGGACCCTGGCGACTCCTGGAAAATTTCACACAAGTAATGCGTGTTTTTGTTTGAAACGTCAAGAAATGCAGGTGTCTTGAAGTAAATTACTAGATATCCTCCTCACCTTCCCCTGCCCAATCCTTCATCCCAGCCCTCTGCCTAAGATGACTCCATTAACAACAGAGTGTGTGTTCTTCCAACCCTTTGGTTTTATACACATAGACTCAGATGCCCTGAAAGTTTTGCAGGGGTACTTGCCAAGAATTCTCTACTCAAGTACTACTATGGTCTTAGTTAACGCTTACTTTCCTTTTGGGTGGGCAGTTTCCTGTTTGGGCCTATATGGAGGAACTTAGCCACAAAAACAGACTTGTGTTCTTTTAAACTTAAACTCCACAGGTGGTAACTCAGTGTCTGTACACCCTCTTCCTTTTAGATCTCCTTATTTGTTCCTCAGGGATAATATATAGGAACAAGAATCATGTAATTTCATTGACTCCATAAATGTTACATTATTCAAACTGCTCTTTGTCTTTAAGGTGGGGGGGGCTTAAAAGTTAAAATAATAAAGTATATGGAAAATTCTGTTTTTAAAATTTTATTTTATGTATATGGCTCTTTTGCCCACATGTATTTCCATATGTGCTGGTACTTGTGGAGATCAGAAGAAGGCAACATATCCCCTGGACCCAGGAACTGGAGTCACAGATGGTCATGAGCTGTCATTTGGGTATTGGGAATTGAACCCAGGTCTGAAGAGCATCTAGTGCTTTTTAACCACTGAACCATCTCTTTAGCCTCAGAAAATTCTTTTTAATTTGCTTATCAACTGTGTCTATAAAATGGACTTAAGTTGGCTACTTTTAAACATTTTTGTTTTATGTGTATCAGTTTGTCTACATGTATGTATGTATGTACACCATGTGCATGCTAAATTTGTCTCTTTTGGGGGGAGGGAGGTTTGTTTTCTTTTTTTTGAGACAGGGTCTCACTATGTAGCTTAGCCCTAGTTGGCTTGGAACTCACTATACAGGCTGACCTGGAATTTACAGAGCTGTACCTGGTTCTGCCTCCCAAGAGCTGGGATTAAAGACATGCGCCACCATGCCTGGCTTAGAACTCACTGTGTAGACCAGTCATTTTTTTTTTTTTTTTTTTATTTTATTTTTTACCTCATAGAGAGCCACCTGTTTCCTCAATGCAGGGTTTAAAGGTGTGCACTAACACACCAGGCTAAATTGGGTATATGTGAAGGAAGACTTCTACCAGTGGGCTGTGTATGACCTTTCCACATATATATCTTTTCTCCCTGTTGTCTTTCCCCAAGGGGCTTATCCTAGCGTTTTGCTTAGGAGTCCATTCTCTGGGTTCTAACAGCATACAGACAGATAAACAGTATGTCATCAAAGCACACTTACAAATTTAAAGGGGGGGGCACCAGGAAAAAACTTAAGAAATGACATTGTGTGTAAAGTCAAGAGAATACTTCAGGAGATGTGCTTGACTCAGCAGAAAGCTGCCTTGTGATTGTATTTGTCTGTGTGGACTTTGACTTGATGGTGGAGCTAGGCACTTTTTGTTTTGTTTTGTTGGGAGACAAGATTTCTCTGTGTAGTTCTGGCTGTCCTGGAACTCACTGTGTAGATCAGGCTGGCCTTGAGCTCAGAGAGCTGCTGCTTCTACCCCCCACCCCCCACTGCTGGGATTAAAGGCATGTGCCACTATATCCAGGTATATCTAGCTACTCTTAGTGTGTTAACTTCTTGAAACTATTTTCAAACTGATTTGAAATAGTTTTATTTCTTCAAATTATTAGAATTTGAACTCTTTCAAACCTTTTAAAGCTTGACACTCTCATTCCTGTAGGCACTGGGCAGTGGTGGGGGACACAGGTGCTTGAATATTGTCTCTAACTCTCTGCTTCCCATGACACTGAGTTTTGATTTCAATAGGAATTTCCACAAAGAGAAAGAAGTTGATTTCAGCAAATATCATTTCCTTGTCTGAGTCAAAACTACTTGTGAATGAAAATCATATTGAGGTACCTCTTTGTGATAATGTTGTGGAGTGGCACTGTTTTACTTAGTTCTTGGAGCCATTGTCTACAGAGTACATGACAGCAAATTTGTCTTTGCTTGGCACTTTCTGACACTGTCTTGTGAGCCAACCTTAGATGTCTGTTATGAGCTGTGGAACTCTGTCATAGTTAAAGAACCTCCCTGGATTTATGTGCAGACAGTTTTCTTAAAAACAGAGGCCTTCCTCTAGGTTGTTACCCGGCACACCATGGAACTTATAAGAGAACAGAGACTTGGGTATTTCATCAGTGAGAAAAGAATTCACCTACATTGGAGCTAATGCAGCTTGCCAGCTTGACTCCATATGGGAGCAAACTACCCTTAGCCTTTGACTCTTTCTTAGTTGTATTAAAAGGCAAGCCAGGTATAGTGGCACAAGCCTTTAGCCCCAGATCTTGGGAAACAGGCAAGCAACTGTCTGTAAGCTAGAGGTTATCCTGGTTTACATATTGAGTTTCAGGCTCACCAAAGCTGTATAGTGAGACCCTGTCAAAACAACAAAGAGCAAACTGTTGGTGTCTGTGTTCAGTGTTAATAACAGAGGATTACCTGATGAGCTGCAGAGAAGAAAAAGTGAGTAGTATGTTCAGAAGGTAGGTCTTTATCCAGCTGTCTAGCTCAGAGGTGCTATGCAGTAATTTGACTGACAGCTGTGGGGGAAAGTGGAACTGTCTGTGTTATTGGTGAGAAATGTATGGAATGCTCTTAGACACTTCACCCATGGAGGCTCGACCAGAACTTATAAAAGAATGGAGGTGAATGGGGGATCATTAGTGGAATTGCTTTTCAGGGGACGTCAGACTTAGGCTTTCTTTCCTTAGCTCTTATGTCTTATTGCTTTGGGTTATCTATTGTGTTGCATTGGTAGAACAAGATGTGGGTTCCTGGAAGAAGTTGAATTGTGAGTCTTTTGAGTGTACACAGTATTCATACATGTACACGTGTGCTGTCTTACAGTAGGGCTTGACTCTTTCAGTGTTAGCCTTCACTATTGTATGTGTACAGGGTAATTGTCCCCTAAACACTATTTCCATCAATTGGACTTGAATGGAGTTGCATTTTTTTCTCTGTCTCTTCTTTTTGAGGATACTGACCTCAATATTGATTGTAGCACTTGCACTCTTTTTTAGCTCACCACTGTTTTGTGATGTTGTATGTTTTTGTATTCTTGAAAAGGACTTCTTGTACGTCAGCATTTGTAAGAAAGGAGGGCAACCTCACATGACTTTTCCAGGCTCTTTGTTGGTATCTTCCCTCTACTAAATTGTAAATAGGAATCTTGGAACTTGGGCAATACTCTGACCAAAATATAAAACCTCTTCCTATTTTTATATTTTTCTATCATAAGTGCAACTAGAACAAAAATTTCCCTGCTGACTCCTTTTCTCTAGTCTTCTTGATAGGGACGTTAGGATTCCATCATCTGAGGTGAATAGATAGGCAGATCCACCTTTCCCCACATCTATGAAAACTAGAGAACATTCTGTGAGTTCTATCTGGACAGTGACCATGCTGAAGAAATTGTCAGACAAGGCTGGGCACATACTGCTTTAGGGAAGAATTTGAAAGAGAAGACATACAAGGGGAGTTGGCCACCCCAGAGAGCATCAAACTACAATCTGGGTCCTGGAGTGAACGCGCTGTTCTCTTCTTGCCTCTCTGCTGCTCCCTCAGTTCTCTGTCCCATTATGGATACTGAGGATAAAGCCACTGTAGTGTTGGTGTTTACTTTAGTCCTTCCTTGTTTTTGATCAGTATGTAGGTTGGAATTTTAGTCTGAATGGTTGACAAGATTCTTGAAGAGATGAAATTGCTGTCTATGCTCAAACAAATTTCAGGGTAGCTGGAAATTTTTCTGTTTCTCTCTAAAAAAAATTTTTTTTTAAGGACCATGGTAAAGACAGTGAGCTGGAGTACAAAAGAATAGAGCACATGCATTCTTGGATACCTTTGAGCTTTCTTTATGAGTTGAGAGGCGAGTACAGGCTGGTCTTTGCCACTTTCAGATCTGCCATATTCGGTACAGAAGGTAGCCATTCAGGTGTAGTCTGGGTTGGTGATAGACAATTGTTATTAAAAAAAAAAAAGCTTTAACTTTTGTTTTTAACAGGTTCATATTTATATGTTGTGTATCTTGATCATAACCACCCAACAACTACTTCTCTTTGGAGAGAGGCAAGCTTTCTGAGAGTGTGGACATATGAGCAGCCTCACACCAGTGGACCCTTACAGTCTTAGTCCTTGATAAAACCAGATTTAATCCTATGAAGGCCTCAGGAAGGCCACTGCAAGCTGCCTGGAAATGTGTTCTTCTCTTAGGACCCCAAATGATGACCAAGAATGGTCACTAAAGTAGAAGCAAGACCCTACTACTTATGTAGGTAGCATAGGACCCATCCTTCCAAGCCAGCAGCATTTCCAATCATTTCTTTCCCTGCAGGCTGACGGATTCAATGATGCAGCTGGTGCTAGAGGTGTGTGGCACCTTACCTGAGCCAGGCCATGAGGCCATGCTACCATGATGTGGGCCCCTCATGGCCTCAGCAGGAACAGAGCACTACAATATTGGCCTGCGCCGAGGAAACAGCTTCAAGCAGAGACGTCCCTCAGGCACAGTGTCTGCTTCACCACCTGAGAAACCCTCTGAAGTCAAAGTCTGGTCTCAGGCCCATCAGCAGGTGAAGCCAATCTGGAAACTGGAAAGGAAGCACGTAGGCACACTGTCAGCCGGGCTGGGCACCAGTCTCTTGGGAGTCCCACCCCAACCAGCCTATTTCTTTTGCCCTGGCACTTTATGTAGCTCTGGGACCACAGCTGTCATTGCAGGCCACAGCAATCCCTGTTACCTGCAATCTCTCCCTGACTTGTTCACCAATACTCTGCTGTACCGCCGCACCAACGTGAGGCAAAAACCATACCAGCAACTGGAATCTTTCTGCTTACGTTCCAGCCCATCAGAGAAAAGATCTTTTTCTTTCTCTCAGAAGGGTCTCCCTGTCAGTGTCACTGCCAGTAAAGCCACATCTTCTACAGTCTTCCCCATGGCCCAGCCCATGGCATCATCACCCACTGATCCATACCTCTCACTGGCAGCAGCTGGGGAAAATCCTTCAAGGAAGAGCCTATCCTCTGCCATCTCAGGGAAGATTGCATCTCCACTGTCTTCCTACAAGCCCATGCTGAACAACAACTCCTTCATGAGGCCAAATAGCACTAAAGTGCCCTTATCACAAGCCACAGATGGCCTGAAGCCAGTATCCTCACCCAAGATCCAGCCTGTCTCCTGGCATCATTCAGGGGGTACTGGAGACTGTGTACCCCAGCTTGGTGACCATAAGGTCCCCCAAAGCATTGGTACTGTCTTAGATGATGCCACTGCCCCTGACATCCCATCTACCCCTAGCACCCTCAACATATCCACAGCCAGTGTTACCTCTTGCCAGTGCAGTCAGAGTAACTTTAGGATGGAGGCACATCCCTGTGGCCTGGATGAAAACGTGGATTCTCAGAGTGCTAATAAAGAGGTACACTTCACTGAGGCCGTGAGGAAGTTGACTGCAAAAGGCTTTGAGAAGATGCCACGGCAAGGCTACCAGTTTGAACAGTCTTGTTTTGTGAACCCCAGCTTCCAGTGGGGTCTTCTCAACAGAAGCAGGCGGTGGAAACCTCTGATGGGCCAGCGGTTTCCTCAGGAGGATAATGGATTAGACAGTGAGACCCTTCCAGGTGCCTCAGACACCTTGGGGTTGGACAGTACAGTCTTTTGTACCAAAAGGATCAGCATTCACCTCCTTGCCTCACATGTCCATGGGCTCAACCCCAGCCCTACCGGTGGTTCTGTAGTTGACCCCCAGTTACTTGGAGAAGACAGAACTCCTGTTCCCCCTTCTTCCCTCCAGCCTCTTGGTATAGCTGATGTGGCCACTCGCCTTTCTTCTGTCCATCTTGGCCAGCCTGGGAAGGAGCCTGAGGAAGCCAAGGAGCTGAGCTCGTGTGCTAGGGGTAGTTGGTAAGTTGCACCCTGTCTTTGGTTCATTTAGAACAGTACAGTAATTACAGCATAATCTGGGTCACTGCCACCCATGATCTCTCTATAGTTGGCTTTTTTTTTTTTTTAATAGTTTTCCCTTTAACGTAGAGATTCATTTTAAGGTGGGGAAGGAAAACTAGCTCACAGACTGCTTTCTTGCAACAACAGTAGAGTTGGCAACTTGCGATTGAATGACCTACAAAACTGAAGAGGTTTACTGATAGTTCCTTTGGAGAGTTTGCCCATCCCTGTTTTTCAGGTTATTGTAGGGGAGAAGTAAGAATTTCAGACACCACATCTTAGGGTCTCTGACTTTTCTACTTACTCCAAACGAAATTGCATTCCCATGCGTTCCGGTATGATGACAGCAATTCAAAGTTGAAGATATAGACATAGTTGGTTCCTTCATTTGTTTCTTGTTACTGTTCCAGAACCATGATTCATCAAGGCTTTCTGAGTTCCCAGTGAGCATCCCAAGGACATATAAATTACAAGATACTCATTGATGACTTTTGTATATAGAATTTTAAACTTATATACTATTAAGAGATTTCAGAGAAAATGATATGCAGATAAGGGGTGTAAAGATGAGGATCTATGGTTAGACCTAAATTTGGAGGACCTGAGAAATAGTTTATGGGGTCCTGGCAGGAGAAAACAGATTAGTGATGAGGAGACAGTGAAGCAATGAGACTCCAGTGTGACATTTTTTATGGAGTTGGCTTGGGTGGAGGCATGATTCTTTTCTTTCAGTTCAGCTACTGACCTCCGGCCAAACCAGGTGGAGCCTGACGATACAGAAGATGAATTAGGAGATGGTTTGGAAGATAGCTGCAGCCATGATGAAAATGAAGAAGAGGATGGTAAGTAAGGAATCCTTTTGCCTCGACTATGGGGTTTGGTCATCATCCACTAGGAAAGAGGGATGACAGTGTGTGCCAGGCTTGCCTGACATTATTCTGCATTTGCTTTGGGGGCCTAACTTGGGAATTTGTGAGGAATTTTGGTCTCTAGCCTCTGTCCCACTGGTCTTGCCTTCTCTCATCTGTTAAATTCAAGGAATACAGTGCAGAGCCGGGGTGGTGTTCATCGCTTCCTCAAGAAGAGCTGACAGAGCCCAGGGTGTTAGAGAAATAGTTGCCTGGGCTTGATGAGATTGCACATACAGCAGCGTCTTCTAGTGAGGATTTCTCTGTTCTTCCTCTACAGGAGACTCAGAGTGCTCTTCCCTAAGTATTGTCTCCCCCAGTGAGTCGGTGGCAATAATATCTCGGTGAGTGCTATGCAGACCATTGGCAGATGCTCATTCCTTAAACTTAAAGTTTGTAATGACCTTACCCTAACTGGCCTCGAGAACCCTAATTCATTCTCATCAAGATTCTGGTCGGTTTGTTTTGTGTACACCTATAGTTTAAGAAGTGTTTGTTTTGATTTTTTTTTTTTTTTAATTTTGAGATGGTCTGGTCTCTACATAGCCCTGGCTGCCCTGGAACTTACTATCTAGATCAGGCTGTCCTTGAACTCTCCCTGAGTACTGTGATTAATGGTGTGTACCAATATGTCCTGCCACTTAAGTCCTTTGGTAGAGCAAATACTTTCCAATGCTATGTCAAGAGATAGTGAAAGCCTGTTTTCTGTAGAAGGCTTTTAGAATTTATTTAAGGGTCTTATTTCAAGCACATTTGGATTAAACAGTGGCTCTGAATGTAAAGGTGCTTGCTTCCAGGCCTGACAACTGGAGTTTGATCCCTGGAACCCACATGCTGTGAGAAGAAAATCTATGTCCTCCCCCAAAAGTTGTCTTCTTTCATCTACATGTACACTGTAGCATGTGTGCCCCTCCCAACACATACACACAAATAAATAAAAGTTACAAAAATTAAAAATAAGCAAAAAGACATGTGTTAGTTATGGTTTTTATTGCTATGATAAAACACCAAAAGCAACTTGGGAAAAAAAGGGTTTGTGTCATGTCAGCTACAGTTCTACATTACGGTCCAACGTGAAGGGAAGTCAGAGCAGGAACTGAAATGGAAGCCATGGAGGAGCACGTCTTCCCTGGCATGTTCCTCCAGGCTTTCTCAGCCTGCCTTCTTATACACGCCAGGCCCACCTGCCCAGGGACGGCACCACTCACGGTGAGTTAGTTGGGTCCTTTTCCATCAATCATTAAACCAGAATCCCACAGACTTGCCTACAGGCCAGTCTTACAGAGGCCTATTCCCAGTTAGGATTCCTTCTTCCTAGATGTGGCTACATTTTTGTCAGTTTGACAGAAACAAACAACAACATTGTAAGAAAGATTTATTTTTAATGGGATATGTGTAAGTTAGTGCGGATGCCTATAGAGTCCCAGTGTTCACTGGAGCTCAAGTTATAAGTAGTTACAAGTTGTCTGATACGGATGCTAGAAACTGAACTCAGATCTATTGCAAAGCTGAAACCATTTCTCTAGTCCCAAATAGGACACTTTTGGTGCTAGGTACCATGGCATTGATCTCAGTACTTGAGAACCCGATACTGAATATATACTGTGAATTTGAGGCCAACTATATAAGACACTTGCTCAAAAAGAAAAGGATAAACCACAACCTCCAGCATAATCTTTTTTGTTTCTTTTCCAACAATGCCTCAGAATTAGGCTGTATTCATTAATTAACTAAACTCTTACTATTTTTTAACATCTCCTAAATTATTGAATATTGAAGGTTTTTCTGGTCTAAAAATACAAAGGAATATAAAATAAGGGTGGCAAGGTGGCTCAGCTGGTAAAGGCACTTGCCTGCTGAACCTGATGATCTGAGTTCAAGTCCCAGGATTCACATGGTGGAAAAGAGAAACAACTCCCTCAAGTGTCCTCTGATTTGAATGAGACTGGCAGTCATGTACACACCACTCGTATGTATGTATGTATGTATATATATACACATACATAACTAGAAAAGTAAAATAAACCCAAAGAGTGAAAAATTGGCATTTTGTTTGTAGTGTGAAAATATCTTCTCTCATTTTTTAACTAAAATCTAGCTGTGCTTATCAGGGCTTGACCAGCATACTGTGATAATGGCTACTTTCCTTGTGTCCAGTCTGCTTTACTTATGGCAGAGAAGGTCCTCTGCATCTGGTTAGCCTAAACAAAGCTACCCATGTCTGTGTAAATATGATGGTGTAGCAGCAGCTTTATTGACTCTAGAGCATTGAACTAGCAAGGTGGAGGCAGAGGTATCTGGAAAAAGGAAAACATAAAATCAGGTCTTTCTATGAAGGGAACAGAAATCCTGGCATATGTGTCCTCAGTCTATTGCATAATTTGTCTTTTGTTGTTTTGTTTTTCAAGACAGGGTTTCTCCGTATTGTTTTGGAAGCTATCCTGGAACTAGCTCTGTAGACCAGGTTAGCCTCGAACTCACAAGAGATCCGCCTGCCTCTGCCTCCCCAGTGCTGGGACTAAAGGCATGCGCCAGCAACACCTGGCCATAATTTGTCTTTTTGGTTGCAGATACTGGATGTCAGTTAAGTACCTCTGCCATAACAGAATCTTAGTAGTTTGATTTTTCTAAAATTAATTTTTATTTAAATTAAAAACAATCTTATTTTACATACCAATCCCAGTTACCTCTCCCTCCTGGTCTTCCATTTCCCCCACTAACCTTCCCCCCCCCATCCACTCCTTAGGTAGGGTGAGGCCTCCCATGGGGGATTATCAAAGTCTGTCACATCATTTGGGGCAGGACCTAGGCCCTCCCCCATGGATCTAGGCTGAGAGAGTATCCTTCCATAGGGAATGGACTCCCAAAGCCCATTTGTGCACTAGGGATAAATACTAGTTCCACAGCCAGAGGCCCCATAGACTGAGGGGCCACGTTGAGGGGCCTAGTTCGGTCCTATGCTGGTTTCCCAGCTGTCAGTCTGGGTCTGTGGGCTCCCACTTGCACAGAATGGCAGCCCGTAGAATGGGAAAAGATCTTCACCAATCCTACATCTGACAGAGAGCTGATCTCCACAATGTACTAAGAACTCAAGAAGCTAGTCACCAAAACACCAAATAATCCAAATAAAAAATGGGATACAGATCTAAATAGAGAATTCTCAATAGAGGAATCTCAAATGACATCCTAGAAGCCCATTTCAAAAACTCTCCAAACTGAATGTCCCTTCCCTCTATTTCCTGTGTGTCTATCTGTCCTCCTGATTCACATTCTGGTTTTTTTTTTTTTTTTCCTTAATAATCCTATGTTCACTTCCTGTTCACTGGTTGCTTGCTCTACCTCTTGATCTATGGTTGACTTTATTTTAATCCTGTTTACAATATTCAAGCAGAAAGCTCTTGGATTAAAGGTGTGTGCTAGGGTTGAACCACATGACGACTGGAAACAGGTTTTTCTAGTAAATAACACAATCTCAGGGTTCACAGTGTGATCACATATCCTGCAACATATGAGTCTTTATTTCTCGGAGACATGAGCCCAGAAATGCATTTGCTAGTTGTGGGGTAGATGCTTGCTGTGCCACCTAATCTCCTGCCTTGTCTTTGTTGTGTATTGATGGGAGATGTTATTCTGTATATATGTTTCTCATACTGGTTAATAAAGCCCTGTGGCCAATAGGAAACAAGATAGGCGGGGCTAGGAGACCAGGAGGAAGAGAGAGGAAGTTGGTTGGAGTCAAGATGTAGCCGGGGAAGGAGCAGGAGTTTTCCTTGTTTGGCCAGGCATAGTGGTGCATGTTTAATGCCAGCACTTGAGAGGCTGAGGTGGGAAGATTGGGAATTTGAAACCATCCTTGCCTTTGTGTAGAAACTCCTGTCTTAAAATCAAATTTTTAAAAATATCTAAGTTATGGAACACTGGGTTGTTTTACATAAAGAGCCTGTTTCTGTTGTGCTGAAAATAACAAGAGTAACTTTAAAAAGTATTGTCACAGTTCTAGAAATCAGGCTCAGGGCCTTCTGGTAGGCAAGGGCTCTGCCACTAAGATATTCTTTACAATGTGAAAATTAATCTTACAGTAATATTTGTGGCTCATATCAGCTCAGTGTAAAGAGGAAAACCTTCCTTCACTTTTCAGTGTTATTTAAAGAAATTGTTTGGGTCAGTGCCTTGTACTTGAGTGATGGCTGATGCTTATCGGGAGCCAGCTCAGCAGTACAGCCTCCATAGCCCATGGCCCATGGTTCTCCTCCCTCCTGTGAGATCCAGACCTGCCTTGCCACCAGAGAAGAGAAGGACATGAGCCAGCTATGTTCTCACATGAACTAAAGCGTAGAACACAGTAGAAGTTTCACTGTTGCTTTTCTTTCTTTTCCTCTTTCCTCACTTAAAATATTTCTGGGCTGGGTGGTGGTGGCACATGCCTTTAATCCTAGCCCTTGGGAAACAGAGGCAGATGGATCTCTGTGAGTTCAAGGCCAGCCTGGTCTCTGGAGTGAGTTCCAGGACAGCCAAAGCTACACAGAAACCCTGTCCCAAAGAAACCAAAACACAAAAAAAATTTCTGTGTCTTCCTTTTAGTTATCAGTGTCATCCTTTTCCCCTCCCCAACTTGTTGTAGTGTTGAAGTCTTCTAGTATCCATTCAGACTCTTGCTTTCAGAATTTTCTGGGTCTTCCCTGACTTTTGGCTTATCATGGGATGTACTGGAGATGTGCTATCAAGACTGTTAGCCTCTTTGACTCTTGGTGGTGGCATTTAGTAGTATATATAACCATAGGTAGGCTAGTTCTAGTACTGTATGAGTTCATATTTGCAGAATGACTATCAGACACTTGTCTCTTGCAAATCCTGTTATCACCTCAAAGCTGTCACTTTCCCATTCTCTGTCTGTTTTTCATCACAGGAACTGTGTGGATTTAATGTCCAAATCCCTTCCCAATCATGAGAAAGTTGTACGACCAGCCCTCATCTACAGTCTCTTCCCCAATGTATCCCCTACCATCTATTTTGGAACTCGGGATGAAAGAGGTAAATGTAACCAAGGGACAAAGTCCAGGAGGATGCCAGCTAACCTGGGTGGAGGGACAAGGTGGGAGAATTCCTCCAGAATTGGCTGTTGAAATAGTTACTGCATGTGCTCAGTTCCCACCTGCATGTGGTAGGTTCAGTAGTGGACTTCTTTCTGTCCTTTGTTGGCCTTTTTCAGTCTGTATAGTCTCTAGATTAGCACTTGGCCTCTAATCGGTTTCTTTCTCCTTCCAGCCTTTCTTTGCTCCTCACTGCACAGCCCCCTCCTTCCATAAAGTGCACTTCTTTAAAACCTGATCTGTCTGCCCAGGAAAGGATGGGCACCACTGCCATCTTTTTATTTCCTCACTGTGGCCCTCTGCCCTTCACTTTCCCCAGTGGAGAAACTTCCATGGGAACAGAGGAAGCTGCTCCGGTGGAAGATGAGCACAGTGACCCCCAACATTGTCAAGCAGACCATTGGACGGTCACACTTCAAAATCAGCAAGAGTGAGTTACTTTCCCCACTCCCCTCCTTGCCCTGCCTGATGGGTTTTGGACAGGAAGAGAGCCTTAGAGATGCCCTGCTGTATGTGGTGATCCCTGTCTTGAAGCTTCCAACCTCATAAAAGAATACAGCTCTGAAATTCCTCTGGGCTGAGCCAGTTGCTCCGAATTGGGAGGCAGAAGACCAGTGTTTTGGGGCTGGTCCTGAGGCCTCATGTAAGGCAGCTCCATGGTAACTCTTAAATCGCCTCTGAATCCGGTGGTGAGGCCTTGTTCTCTCCCAGAGTCAGAGCTGAGCTATTAACTGAGACTGACTTCCTGAATTGCCTTTTGCAGGGAACGATGACTGGCTGGGCTGCTGGGGTCACCACATGAAGTCTCCTGGTTTTCGATCCATTAGAGAGCATCAGAAGGTGGGTCCTTTCCCATGGACGAGGCCAGTGAGAGGGAGTGGTAGAAGAGCAGTCATGGGAGGACAGTTACAGAGGAGTGTTCTAGAGAGAGCACAGTGGGGGTCTCAGCACAGTGTCTCCCACCCAGTCCTGCTGCCACTCAGGTGCTTCTCATTCCATGTCTTGAGAGGCCTTGTCTGTTTTCAGTTGGGTGAGTTTTCCGTTACCACTGCTAACTGCTTCCACTCCACAAGCTAGGCTTATATAAAGAGGGTTCTGTGGTTCTGTTGGAACACTGTCCTCTTGTTCCTAGACTCCCTAATGACCTGGTGCTTTCCTTTCCTTGTTTCATATACTGTCATAGTTAATAGCTCTTTCCTTTGTATTCAAAGTGACCATCATGACTGTCCTAGTTTGTTTCTCTGTTGCTGTGGTAAAGCACTGGCCGAAAGCAGTATGGAGAGGGAGTGTTTTACTTTGGCTTAAAGCTTACAGCCTAAGGGAAGCCTAGGCAGGAACTGAGCAGAGACTGTGGAGAGACACTGCTTACAGGCTCATTCTCCATGGTTTGCTCAGCTTGCTTTCTCACACAACCCAGAATCACCTACCTAGAGCTAGTCCTGCCCTAGGTGCGTCTGGGCCTTCTCACATCGATAGTTAATCAAGAAAATGCCCCCACAGACATACCCACAGGCTAGTCTAGTAGAGGCAGTGCCTTGATTGGTTCACTCTTTCCAGGTGACTAGTTTGTATCTAGATGGTAGCAGAAAGATAGAAAGGAACATGAACATTGCAAGGGATGTTGGAACGATGGGTGGGGCTTACCTTGTTCCTCTTGATCTCACCTTTGTCCTTTCCTTCTCGTTGCCTCTTGTCCCTTCTGTAGCTAAACCACTTTCCAGGCTCCTTCCAGATTGGGAGGAAGGACCGGCTGTGGCGGAACCTGTCTCGAATGCAGAGCCGTTTTGGCAAGAAAGAGTTCAGTTTCTTCCCCCAGTCCTTTATCCTGCCCCAGGATGCCAAGCTCCTACGAAAAGCCTGGGAGAGCAGCACCCGTCAGAAGTGGATTGTGAAGCCAGTGAGTGGGCAAAGGGAGAAGTAGATGATGGGATGAGAGTGGAAAGACAGTGCAGATCTCATCTCCTTCCCCTTTGACTTCTAGCCAGCATCTGCTCGAGGCATTGGCATTCAGGTCATTCACAAGTGGAGTCAGCTTCCCAAGCGCAGGCCCCTCCTGGTACAGAGGTGAGCCTATCTAGCTCACATTCCTCGCCATCTTCCTGCCTTCCTGGTCTCTGAATTACCTCCTTATAGTGTTCTACCGTGTGACTTCCCAGCCAAAGAACTTCCTTAGTTTTCACCTAGGGTTTTCACCATAGCTTGTGTACTTATCTGTCTGGCTGGATATAAAGTTAGCCTTTCCTCTCTGTAGGTATCTACACAAACCCTACCTCATTAGTGGCAGCAAATTTGATCTTCGGATCTACGTTTATGTTACTTCTTATGATCCTCTACGGATTTACCTCTTTTCGGATGGACTCGTTCGCTTTGCCAGTTGCAAGTATGTTCTGGTGGTGAGGCATCCCCTGACACTGGGAAATTCCCTTTCCGCAGGATGAGGACACTGAGCAGAAAAGGCATAGATATCTTGGTGGTTTTCGTCAGTAAGGAAGGTGGGAGGGTGGGAAATGAGGAAAGAGTTTCTGTGGGATCGAGGTTGCCAAGTAGATTAGCTGTGCTTTTCTAGAACTTGGGCCTTTCAGGAACAGAACAAATCTGTGCCCTTTTCCTTTATCTTCTTCCTGGGGAAATATTTGGCCTATTTTTCATCTGCCATTCTTCTCACTTCCAGGTATTCCCCTTCCATGAAGAGTCTTAGCAACAAGTTCATGCACCTGACCAACTACAGTGTCAATAAAAAGAATGCGGAGTACCAGGCCAATGCTGATGAGACAGCCTGCCAGGGCCACAAATGGTACTGAGGGCAGTGTGTCCCTATCAGAACTTTCTGGGTTTTGAACCCAGAAAGGTCTTTGTATTTGGGAGGTTTGGGGCAGTAATTAAGGAGTATTAGTGTACTTGTCACTTTAAAAATTGGTCTGTTTGCATCCAGATGCATCTCTTTCTTATTTCAAAATATCACTGGGGAGATAAAAAGAAGATATCTTTAGTCCCTTACTTTTTATTTTTTTTCTCTTGTTACTCACTTCTAGGACATAACCCTAAATACTTCCTTCTCCCCCCTTCAGGGCACTGAAGGCTTTGTGGAATTATCTGAGCCAGAAGGGTATTAATAGTGATGCTATCTGGGAGAAGATAAAGGATGTTGTTGTCAAAACCATCATTTCGTGAGTTTCGGTGCTACTTTGGCTGAACTGTCATATTCTTGCCTCTCTGCTGTATTCATTTTGTGTTTCAGTTTTGAGGACAGGGGTTAGGAAGTAGAGTTAAATTCTATTTTCTTACTCTTCTGTTGATGTGATAAAACACCATGACCAAGGCAACTTATAAAAGAAAGCATTTAATTTGGGGTTTAGGATTCCAGGTAATTAGCACAAAGCAGAGAGAGCTAACTGGGAGTGGCTTGGACTTTTGAAACCTCAAAACCTACCACTAGTGATACACCTTCTCCAACAAGGCCACACCTCTTAATCCTTCCCTAACAGTTACACCAACTGGGAATCAACTATTCAAATATATGAGCCTGTGGTTGCTGTTCTCATTTACCAAACTTAGTCAAGGTGACGGCCAAGATCAGTCACATCCCTTAAGAGCCATTATTTTGGGGTGGTGGTTGAGATGAACTCCTAATTTCCCTGCTTTGTACATGGGTACTGCATGTATGTATCCCTATGTTGACTCCGAGGAGGCAGTTTTGAAGAGAAAGTTACTCCTGCCCTCCTAATTCAAGATGTCCCACTGGCAGGTCAGAGCCCTATGTGACCAACCTACTGAAGTTGTATGTGCGGCGCCCCTACAGCTGTCATGAACTCTTTGGTTTTGATATCATGCTGGATGAGAACCTAAAGCCATGGGTCCTAGAAGTCAACATTTCTCCAAGGTTGGTGGCATTGTTAGTTACTTAAAGTAGAATCCATCTTTCATCCTCAGAATCCTTGTCATTATCATCTTATTGACATGGGAAGCTCTTTTCTTCACTAGGACATGTATCTTCCTGTCATGGTTTGCATTTACTGACTCACTGATTCCTTGTTGTTATCTTAAGGAATTTTGAGAGTAGAGAAGGGTTATCAAACTTTTGTTGATTCCCTACCGTTGTCTAGCAAACCAAGGGCATGGGCAGAATCACCTAGCTTCATGAGGTATTTGTTGTCTTTTGAGGGTATTTGTTTTGTTGTGGGTTCTGTTTTGGTTCTGGAACTCACTCTTTAGACCAGGCTGGCCTTGAGCTCAAGAGATTCACTTGCCTCTGCCTCCTGAGTGCTGGGATTAAAGGCATCACCACCACATGCAGCTGAGCATATTTGTTGAAGATGTTCACAAATGTGGGGATTGGAGTCTCTTTTCTTTGTAAAGAGGCCAGGGAATAAGAAGCCCTGATTTGGCTGTAGTACCCAAAATGGTTCTGGAATTCTGCATTGACCCTGTTTTGCATTCTTCCCCTGCAGCCTCCACTCCAATTCTCCTCTGGACATCAGCATCAAGGGCCAGATGATCCGAGATCTCCTGAACCTGGCAGGCTTTGTTTTGCCCAACATGGAGGATATCCTTTCCAGTTCCAGCAGCCCCAGCAGCACCAGCGGCTCAAGCACCAGGTCTGATTTCTCAGCTTCCCTAGGTTGGGATGGCATCACAAGCAACCCATTGTGATTTGGGGAGGGTATAGGTTCAGGAGCCTCTCTCCTGCTTGGTCTCCTTTATGGCTCAGCCTGCCCCTGTTGTCTGTCCACACACCACTGCCACACCAGTACCCTGAGAGTAAGTCTGATTACTTCTGTTCCGAAGTCTCTGCAAGGACCAGTGATCAAATTTAGCCTTCTTACCTGGGCATTGGTGGCCCCAGCCACTTTGCCTGGGTGTAAGTTTTTACTCTGCCTGTTTTGGGTACCCTGGCAGATCCTTAAGGACTAGGTAGTGTTATTTCCTCTGCTTATGTGGTTTCTTCATTCTATAGATGCCCCTCATCCAGTTTTCCTATATCCATCAAAGCCTAGTTCTGGACATCTTTATGAAATACCTCATGTGAAGGTTTTCTTCATACCTCCAAAGCTTTGAAACTACTCTTGAGGAGAGTAGTTTCCTGCCTGCCTCTGCCTCTCAAGTACTGGGACTAAAGTAAAGGCATGTGCCACCACTACCCGGCTTAGAAGTTTCTAATCATACAAAAATCCATACTAATCCAAAGTATTTTTGGAGACTTGCCATTGCTTCCTTAGTCTAAAAGGAGATACAGTGATAAACCAAGGGCTCAGTATGACTTACGATTTTATAGGTGTTATTTTATTGATTATCTTAAGATGGTGAAGTCATATGCCTTGTATCTTCTAACCTTAGTAAAGATGCCTGCTAACCATGTGGTAACTATTTAAAATATCTGTTTATTTTTTTAAGTCCATATTTTTACACAAAAGTTGAATCCAAGTTACATGTGTAGTAGTAAATTAAGATTACACACAAAAGCTATAAGCTGTTTCTTATGTTTTAAGCCAAATTTGGATAAAGATTTTTATAGATTTTTTTTTTTTAATCATACCCAATGAACTTAAAAATCTTGACTTTAGGACTGGTGAGATGGCTCAGAGGTAAGAGCAATGACTGTTCTTCCAGAGGTCCTGAGTTCAATTCCGAGCAACCACATGGTGGCTCACAGCCATCTGTAATGAGATGTGGTGCCCTCTTCTGTCATGCAGGCATATGTGCAGTCACAACTCTGTATACATAATAAATAAATAAATCTTTAAAAAAAAATCTTGAGTTTACAGCATAGTCTTAGGGAAATAATAGAAATAAAAGATTTTTAAGTGGGAAGTAGAAAAACCTTAAAAATAAGAGACATGGAGATGTATGGCAGAGCAAGTTAAGGTGTAAGCAGTTTTGGTATTATTTCTTTGTGCAGTGGCAGAAGTTGTTACCATATGAGAGAATTTGAAAATCGAGTGTACAATCTTTGGCCATTGATCTGTATTGAGGCCAAGTTGTTTGTAGTCCAGGAAGGAGAGATGGGAGGTTGTAAAATGAAATTCCACAGGAGGAAAGTGTAGCAAGCTTTCTTGTCAGACTATCTTTGGACTGCCAGACTGCATGAAAGCTTGACCTTTAGCTTAGACTTGTCTCAACTAGCTCTTATATTAAAATTAACCCATATTTTTTAACTTATGTTTTGCTGTGTGGCATTATCTCTCTTCCATCTTTCAATTCCTGTCTCATCTCTCTGACTGGCTAGTGATTACGTTTTTCTTCCCAGAATTCTTGCTGCCTAGCTATTGGAAGTCCTGCCTAGCTATTGGCCATTCAGCTCTTTCTTAAACCAATCAGAAGGCACCTTGGTAAAGACAAATCTTCAGTGTAAACAAATATTCCACATTTCTCCCTTTTCTTCTAAATAAAAAGCTTCTGTTTTAACTCTAACACAGTAAAACTATGTATAATAAGAACAATTATCAGGTATTGTCTACATAAAAAGGGAAGGTTTTAACTCTAACATGGTAAAATTATAAATAAAATAAGGATAATTATCACAATATCTTCATTTGTATTTGGCAAATTTGAGGAAAGCACTATATAATCTATCCTGTCTTAAGTCCAAAATTTTATACCTAAACCACTTTCTGCCATAACTTGTATTACCATCCTAAAAAAATCTTTTTAGACCTTAAAACCTTTTCTTAGATAAACAAGCTTTTATGTTTCTCAACCTTATGTACATTATACTTCTTTCATGAGTTTCTTTTCTGAATTTTGTAACAAGGAAAACTATATATCTATTTAGTCTTCAACTCCATCAGAGATCCAAGATGGATATATTATTACCTGAGTAAATAGAAAGTGCAGAGCAAGTAACTATAGAAATGACAGAAACAGCTGGCTGCCTGAACAGTCACCCAAGGTTCCTTTGCAATGTTGGCATCCATCTTTGACCTGCAGGCTTAGAATATCTGATAGACTCTTGTGAAACAAGAAATTTTTGAAGGACTGTCCCTCTCATCTTGTCTTGGCAAAGTTCAGCAGTCTTTTGTATTCTGCTTGTCCAATTTGGACAGCATACTGTCAACAGTTGAGGCAAGGGCAGTTTCTTGCCCAGCCTCCACTTTTGCCACAATAAACTATATATGGAGTTCCTTTGATGTCCATCATCCTTTTTGAAGTAAATTGGTATTGCTAGGAGCAAATGTGTCTCTGTCATGAAAGTCTTATATTGTTAAAACATCTTAAATATGCCATATTCTGTAGGTCTCTGAAGTGTTCAAAAGACCATCAGTCTGTCTAAAATATATCTGTTGGACCTTGAAAATGTACTAAACATGGACACAAATTTGGTTGTTTGATGGCTATTAACCTGTATTTGTTAATTATCCTAAATAGTTTGTAATAGTAACTTTCAAGGACTAGAAATTTACATTGTTAAATGAGTTGCATAGGAACACACACATACACATATATATTATAATAAAATAACTTTAAATTTGTACCAGCATACAAAAATCCACACTAATGTGAAATATTTGAGATTAATAATTGCTTTCTAGTTTAAAGTAGATTCAATAATCTACTTTTAATCCTAGCATTTCTATATCCCACCCCCCCCCATTTTCCAGAAAGAGATCCTTCAATCTAACCTCCCTTGCTTGATTTCCTCCCTTATAGTAACAATTTACAACCAACTCCCATAAATGATGACAGACATCCATAACCCACCAAACATCCAAAACCCACCCACCCACCCACCTCTTGGGAATGTGAGGGTCATATTTTCTAGAGTGCTTTCTCTTGTTTGGGGGCACAGGCATCTTTAGGGGACCCTGAGAAAATTGGGAATAATGGTCAAGTCCTAGGAGAGCTAGCTCTATTATTTTTTGTTTATTCTCTCTGTGATGGGAAAGTGTAGTACTTATCTTGACTGGATAGTTTGAAGCTGGGCCATTTCAGCTATCAGCTTTGAAGTTGTTCTAGATGCATAATATTGAGGAAACTGCAACAGAGGCATTCTAAGAGGCTGGATCATCTAGGTACTTGTCTTTATTGTGTCTGGTCCTTTTTTTTTATGAAAACACACAATCTTTTAAAGGTAACATCTATCTGCATTAAAACAAGGATGGAATGTGCAATGTACACAAATCAGCTGAAGGTGATTTGTGTGTGTGTCTGTGTGTTTGAGGAGGTAAAAGGCATTTGTCAACTTCATAAGTCCATTTGGACTGCATAACCAAGTTGTCATAAGGCCTCTGTAGCCAATAAGATTTATTATGTCTCATCCAGTCTCAGAGCTGTTCCCATAGTAGAGGGATAACATATATGTTGCCTATTCTGTAGTCTTTCTTGTTTTTTTAATCTTCATGTCTATAGCCAAGATTTTCAGGTCTTTCCCCAATCAATCTGATTATTAATTTTGAAGAAGACCTTAACTTTTTGTTTTCTGTGGAAACAAAGACATAACTTATTCCCCAATGCAACTCATTTCCTGACTTCCATTTTGAAGCTGACATTCTTAAAATATATAGGTTCATTTAGTTTAGCTGTTTCCACAATCCACTGTCTCTCAGCAACTTATTTTTGTACATTAGCATTTAAAAGATTCAAAGTCAGCAAAGCACCATAGAGAATCCAGATACCCTGTGTATTCCCATCTTTACATGGCTTTTTAAACTGTTTTTTATGACATTTTTTGACTGCATCTATTTAAAGGTTTTCTTGGTCTGGACCACTATGTGCCTATAGTCTTCTCTGACCATGGGAGACAAACCTTAAATGGCTAGGCTACCTGTGGTGCTAGTGGCTGGTTCCACCCCCCTCAGTTCTGTGACTGACACAGCCTTGTTCACTGCTCCAGCTCTGAGAATTTGCTGAGTCCCAGCAGTAGGTGTTTTTACAGGTGGGCTGGCTTTTTAAGTGCTCTGCTGCACAGCAGAGCCTTTTAAAAGAACCCTGCCTCTCTATGCTGAGCCTATCCAAGAGACTGTGGTCACCAGGAAGCCATATTTGACTCTGTGTTCTGAACTTTTGTTTAAAGTTTTCTCAGGCCTTATGTGGATGGATATACATGGCCCCATGTTGGGTGCTATATGCAGCAAGATTTCTTGTCAGACTATCTTTGGACCGCCAGCCCACAAATAATGATACACAAACTTATTATTAGTTATGAAAGCTTGATCTTTAGTTATGAAAGCTTGATCTTTACTTTAGGCTTGTCTCAGCTATCTCTTATAATTTAAAGTAACCCATGTTTTTTAATCTGTTTTGCCGTGAGGTGTTATCTCTTTTCTATCTTGCATTCCTGTCTGCTCTTTTTGTCTGTCTGGTGACTACCTTTCTTCTTCCCAGATTCTTCTCTGTCCTTGAAAGTCCCATCTAACCTCTTCCTGCCTAGCTATTGGCTATTCACCTTTTTCTTAAGGTGCCCTGGCAATGACAAATCTTCACAGTGTAAACAAATGTTCTGCAACAGGGGAGTTACTGTAAGCTCCAAGAGAGAGCATGTAGACAGGCTGTACTCAGTCCTGGAGAAGCTGTGGAAGGAGTGCTGCCTGAGGAAGGAGAGGTCTAGGTGGACTTAAGGAAGATATGGAGCAGAGTAGGCAACAAGTGGGAGCCAAGAGATAGCCGAGTGGGACTGCAGGCGGAATTGCAGTTCCTAGAGGAAGATGAGAGAAAGCTAGCTGAACTGAGGTGTTTAAAATGTCATTGTGACAAAAATTTCCATCTGGTATGTCCCCAAGCAGAGTGGGAGACTTGTCAATGAGAATTGTTTCAAATCAGAGGAAAGGTGTCCCTTGTTGTTGTGAGTGGAGCTTAAGGGGTGGTGATGGGAGCTTCCTGACACACTGGTGTTGTAGTAATAGTAAACAAAGCAGGCTGCTCTGTGGTAACACTTATCCCCTCGAGAGACATGGGCATGTGGGCATAGCAATCTCCAGGAGCCAAGGAGACCAGCAGAGGAGAGGTAGACTCTAGAATTTGAAATATGGTGAGTGGCAAAAGCCAGCAGAAATAATTAATTTGCACATACCTTAGAATTAGATCAGCAGCTAGGCTTCAGGTAGCCAAGTCCATTGGAAGGGAGCCCATTTATGCTGCTCCTGGGGTTTTGGCTCCAGAAGAAGGAAAAGTGGGTCCAGGAAAGAAAAACCACTCTGGATGAAAGGGGATGACCTTAGTGGAAATGGGAGAAAGAGAGCTTTTGAGCTGGAATGGGGCTTTTGAACAGAGACTCAGAGAACCTAGAGGCTAGCATTTGACTTTGACAAGTCAGTAGGCACCACAGTCATATATTAGTAGAAGAGCCACAGGTTCCTTTTGTCAGAGATAAGGAAAATGAAAATGACTACTTTTTTTTTCTTTCTTTTTTTTTTTTTAATCAAGTAGGAACTTCTTCAAGCTCCTTTGGGAAAAAATTTCTTGGGGTACCAGTACATGTAGATTCCAGGAGGTGAACTCCGGTCTTCAGGCTTGGTGGCAAACACCCTTACCATCCCACTATTCTGCTAGACATCTTTATGTCTCAACAGTGACAATAGCCATGTAGTGACCCATATTTATAATTCCATAAGTAAGAAGGCAGGAGATTGACATGAATTCAAGGCTAGCTTTGAACTACGTAATGAGTTCTAGGCCATCTTGAGTTTCAGACTTAGACTCTGTCTCAAAAAGTGAAAAAACAAAACAAAACAAAACAAATTAATGATAAAATGATCATGAAAACATGGATAATGAAACTGAAGTACCAGAAACTAAGTGTCTAGCCCAGGGTTCCCCAGCCAGTAGGGCAGAGCTTGATTTGTAGTGTGTGTTAACTGAAGCATCCAATAATCAGGCTTACTCCAGGCATCTTTTTTGTCAAATTGGTGTGCCTGCCTCTTTCAGTTATCCCATGGTACTTGGTTGTGGATGACAAGCTATTTGAATGGAGTATACTTTAGAGTGATCTGTTGAAGGGACAAGCTAAGCATCTCCATGTGTCTTCATCTGTGCTTGGGAAGGAGTCTCGCACTGGATCCTCTTTCTGTGTTTTCTCAGCACAAGAAGCTGCTGACCTGCCTGTTGCTTTTTATTCATCTCTCTCTTAGCCTGCCAAGCTCTCCCAGGGACAAGTGTCAAATGACTCCAGAGCATTATACTGCACAGAAGATGAAGAAAGCCTATTACCTGGCACAGAAAATTCCTGACCAGGTAGGAGATTTATTTTCCCTGCAGTTAGTAACAGCCCTCAGTCAAACATCAGAGGCTCCAGGAAGATGAGCTTTTCCTGTCTAGGTCAGAGTTTCCTACCAACAAATGTGATCTTGTGTTGGCACCTGCATCTTTCTGGGAAAGTAGATTGTTGTCACCATGTTCTTAGCATTGTGCTATCTTAGCTCACTCTTGTGAGAACCATCACATTTAACCCTATGGACTTCCTTTCCTGAGAGCCATTGGAAGACCCAGGAGGTTTGAGCTTCTCAAAGTAAATGTGTGGCCTGGATGTGAAAAAGGCAAGCATAGGCTGCCAAATCTGAGTTGCTGGGCACCAGCCTTGACTCAATAGCTCACTCCTCCACCTCAGCTCAGATGGTTCAGCAGTGTCTCAGCAGGAGCTCAGTCCATTGGATTCAGGAAGAGTCTCACCTCAGATTGGGGACATTGGGACTCCCACAGGAGTCCTGGAGACCTAGTGCCCCAGAGCTCTGCTCCCTACCCCAGCTGCTTGTCTCAATGTCTGGTTCACACTGTCACACACATTGCCTTTCTTCCTATTCCTTGGGCCACAGGACTTCTATGCATCTGTGCTGGATGTCTTGACACCAGATGATGTTCGGGTTCTGGTTGAGATGGAAGATGAGTTTTCTCGTCGTGGTCAATTTGAAAGAATTTTTCCTTCTCGAATCTCTTCTCGTTATCTTCGTTTTTTTGAGCAGCCACGATATTTCAACATTCTCACCACCCAGTGGGAACAGAAGTACCATGGAAACAAGCTCAAAGGTGATATGCCTTTCTGGCTCACAGGAGACCATATTCAGTAGGAGATTAAATCCCATTAGGCCAAGAGATAGGTTTCTTTGGAAAGGTGGTAAGCAGTTAACTTCTTCCTTGTTAAGTCCCAACTTTAAGTTCATCTTGTCCTAGGAGTAGATCTGCTCCGGAATTGGTGCTACAAAGGCTTCCACACGGGGATAGTCTCTGACTCAGCTCCACTGGTAAGTGTGCCAGTGTAAGGCGAATCGTCTTCTCACACTGAATACATTATGGTTGGCTTATGGGCATGTGGGAACCCACCTCTCCCTTCTCTCTTAGTCCCCACCTCTTTGTCCTCCTTTCAAGGATGTAGTTATTTACAGAATGCACTGGATGCCTACCTTTAGAGGATCAAAAAGTGATCTGTAGCCTTAACTTTGTGTCTCTTTTGGTAGAGAACCAAGAGTTATTTGGCTGAGTCCATGATGTAGTATAGGGCAGGTGAGGGCCCTGTATTCCCAGGGTGGCAGAGCTGAACAAGAACCCGAGACCCTTTTACCTCACTGCTTTCTTTTTCATAGTGGTCTCTGCCAACGTCGCTCGTGACTGCCTCAAAGGGTGATGGGACACCCAGTGCCATCAGCAAATCAGAACGCATCAAGTCAAGGTGAGGGCTACTTCAGTGAGAGAGGGCTATGGAGTTGGGGAGTTGGAATTTCTTTCCTCTTCCCAGACCATGACAGTAAAAGGAATTCTCCACTTAGGGGTTGGTAGGAGTGTCAGAATATACAGCCTCAATATCGTCTTCCTGGTGACTTGTGGGATGCTCAGCAAAGATCCAGCTGCAGAAACAGACACTTTTTAGCTGTAGCTTCTGTAGGAAATCCTGAGACCTCTTACCCTTTCCTCCAATTGGTCCTTGCACTTGAGTTCTCACTGCCACAGTAATAATGTATTTTATGGCTATTAGTATGTCCATATAGTAGTCTACAGAGCCATAATGTTGTGGGTGCTTGCCTTAGACTCTAGGGGCATAAATTACTTGTTAGTCTTAGCTTCAGCTGTGTTTTTCCCTTCAGAAAGCAAAGCTGTTCCGAGGGAAACATCCTGTCCTCTGAAGTTGGGACAGTACCCAAGCCCAAGAAGAGTCAAGTTGGCCTTTCCCCCATATCCAGGAAGACTTCATCCTCAAAGAACAATGAGGACATCAGCAAAGAGTCCAACCACTCTACCCAGGTGTTACCTCTGCTCAAGTACTCTGGGCAGAGTTCCAGGCTTTCTGCTTCCTCCATTTCCCAGACAGCCAGTGACTCTCTCCTGACGGCTGTGAGCCTATGATTGGTCTCCTGCACAGGAGCACTCAGCTACCTCAAGGGAACCGACCTGCTGATCAGCCTGAGCCTCTAACCCCTTCCACTTTGCCCCTCATCAGAGTATTTTTTTGAAGTGGTTCTATTGTAGATACGGGCATCTGAAGGGATGATGGGGAGAAGGTGAGGAAGGTTCCACCCTCTGTCACCTCACTGCCTGGCTGGCACCTCATGTCTTAGTAGAACAGCCAGTGACGGCCAAGCAGCCTTATAAAGCAGGGTTTGGTTTCTACTCTGAGAGCCATGTGTGATTTATTTGAGGCCCTGGTGCAAGGCTTGAGTTGTTGCTCAAGAGGAGAACATGCTAAACACACAGAAGTCTCTTGTAATTGAGAGGGATTCCTTGGCATCCTGATTTCCTGAAGTTTTTTGTCCCCTGCACATCCTTGTCTTAAAGAATCATTTTTAGAAATCTCCAGTCTTCTTCAAAGACAAGCAGGGGAAGCCATGACAGGCTGCACCCATTTCCTGGCATCCTGGTCTTGGGGTGACCTCCGTAACATATCTGCAGTTAAGGTTCCACCCAGTCAGTAGCCCTCCATCTTCTGTGACTCTCCCAGGGCTCCGGTAAAGGATCCCAGATATTTTAGTCACGGTTATGTAGAGGAGGGTGGAATGAGCTGTTTCCCTCAATACAGGAAGTCTTGTAGTCTATTTTGCTTTGAGCAGGATTTGGTGCCTTGGTAGGTGGGTTTGAACACAGTCATTCTTGTAGGACAGGTTTCTCGTCTCTGACAGTTAATACTCAGCTAAATCTACCTCCCTTCTGGACTCAGTGAACACTGAGCCCTGAATAAACAGAGTTAACTGCATACAGCTCTCCAAGCACACTGGCTCCTGAAGCAGAAGCACTGCCGTCCTCCCCAGTGTGGGGAAGTAGAGTCCAGGGAAGCCCAAGCAGGAGAGTTTCACTCGAACAGTGCTCTAGCCTTGCACTCCCCTCCTCCCTGGGACCTGCAGTTTCTCTAGTTTTTCTAGCAGTGCGGCATATTAAAAAACCAATTGGCTCTATGTCTGATAAACAAACTTTGCCCTTTGTACAAGAGGTTGGAAGCCCAGCAACTCAGTCTCACCCTGGTCTTGTCCTCATTCTTCTGAGCTTTGGAAAGAGGAAGACTCTTGTGGCTCTCAGAGTCCTGCAGCCAATTGGCACGAAGTCTGGAAAGATAAGAGACCTGGTTAGGTTCAAGGTCACAGACTAGGTAGACCTTACGGTCAGTCCTAAGGCTTTGTTGACAGTTGTGGAAAAAGCTGCATAGCAAAGTTCTAGGCAGTACTTCCTGTTCAACAATAGAAGGCTTCAAAGTCAGTCCACAGTGCGAGGGAGAGTCCATGGCCATCCTGGGAAATCTGATATCAACAGCCAACACCCTCTTGTCCTCTTGGTTACAGTATTCTGGTGCACACGTGACAAAGGGACATAGTCTGCCCAAGAGAACACAGGCCTCTACTCAACATTATGTCTAATGCATGTCTTTGGTGCAAAGGCCTGTTTAAGCCAATCTACTTCTTGAAAGTGGACTTAATTTCTCAGCCTGCCTCTGAGGATCCCCATCACAGTCAGTTTCCAACCCTGCAACTGCAGAGAAGGACCAGTACTGCAGCAGTCTGGGGTCTACCAGAGGGAGGGACTTAGGGACCCCTCAATGAGAGCAGTACCTGGCAGTTTCTGTTTTGTGTTCTGACGTGAGACCTCACTTTGTGACCCAGACCTGCCTCATAAATGCTATAGTCTATGAGTTGTTGGGCCCAGCCACACACTATATTTATTGAATCTTCATTACATTTGATGGCTGATGGATCTGTTTTGTTAGTGGGAGAAAAAATAAGGTTTCTGTATCGCCTTACCTCTCATTCTTAAGAGAGTAAAATTTTTATAAATTGTTTCACTGCATATTTTAGCACTGGTTAGTCAACAATTGATAGCATTCAGTTGAATGAGGGGTTTTTAAAAAAGTAATAGGTTTTGAAAGTTTTAAATTTGGAAGTATAGTTGAATACATATTTATCAGAATACATCTGTTGTTTTCCCAAGTTAAGAACTTAGCCAGCCTCTAGAAGAACAGAAGCAAAGGCTCCTGAGACAAGGAAGGAAATAGTCTTTTTCATTAAACATGAACATGAGACTTACCCTGGAGGGTTGTGAAAATGTAAGCAAAAGGACTAGGGACTGTTCTGTGCAAGAAATGTAAAAATCTTCTCTTGAAACAGCATGGTAGCTCATGTCCTTAATCCCAGCATTTAGGAAGTAGAGGCAAGCCAATAAAGCCTTTCCTTGAAGGACGGGGAACAGCTATAGAGATGTCCCAGAAAATGACAGAACAGTATCTAGACACCTCCCTGCCCTTCACTTAGTGTTCAACAAACACAATTTTCATTATTCCTTTGAATGTTAGCTTTCAGCAGGAATCTCTTGTCCAGTTTCATCTTTACACAATACAAGTGTCCCTCGGAGGGGAGCATTAAGCATTATGAATATGTGTGTGAACTGGTAATTTGGTTATCCCAAGAACCATGATTGACAAAGAATAACAAGGATGAGTGCATTCCCGGTGCCTAAGACAACAGCACAGAAGACAGATCCTGAGTCAAGTAGGAGCCCGAAGCCTGCTGTGTGGACCTAGCAACTATACCAGGGGATGGTATTGCTTCAGGTCTACTCTCAGGGTGGCAGCTGTTTTGCTGAAAGTGACTTCCTATCACCATAGCCAAAGAACATTCTTGGTGGCTTCTGTGGCAATTCTGCACTGTTGAGGGCCAGTGAAGAAGGGTTAATTCAACACAGTGATTTCCATGTTTTTTAGCTGAATTAGTTACCTGGAATAAGGTGATGGCCAGGGGCTATTAGAGAGCTTTCCCTGTTGGCTTCTTGTTAGTACTGAAGGCTCCCTCTAATTATTGCTCCACTGTGTAGTTTGCTTTGGGCCCGGGAGTGATGGTTTTTAGAGAGCTATATCTTGTCACTTGGGATTTTGATCTAACCTCTCCAGCAATGCTTAGCCTGAAACATTCCTCTGTCATACCAGAGGACCTGTGTGGATTCATTTGGCCTCCCTCTAACAGCATCAGATCTGTGGGAGCAGCAAGCGTTCTTAGGTTGGTCTTAGCGGATTTCTTATATGAGTGAGAGACCACAGAGGGATTAGACCACAGCATTCTAGACCCATTTGTGCCTTAACCATCAGAATGTTCTGAGATTTAGAATACCGGCAATTATTACCACAGGAGAAGTGAACATTTGAAATGCCTTTATATCTTCTAAATTACAATTTAGTTATCAGACATATCAGTCTCTTAGATGTAGTTATGGGGATTAAATTGGGTGTAAAGCATCTTTAAAAAATATGCCTCACAGTGCAGATTTCAAAAAAATTCTAAAATATTAAAATGATTATCAAACTACTTCTCTGTTGGAATAGCAACCAGTGTCAGTGCCAGGGGTTGCAGGGCAGAGCTGTGTCAGCTCAGCAGATGGTCTCAGGCCTGTGGTGGCGGTGGCTGTGTCTGGCAGGGCCCAACTTGTTTTTATTGATGTTCCTAATCAGTACAACTATTTGCATGACATTTCCACTGTATTGGGTATGATAGTTTAATCTAGACCCCATTTGAAGTCTACCAGAGGATGTGTACAGGTTAAATTTGACAAGTGTTACTCCATTTACCTAAGGGATTGAAACATCTGTGTGCTTTGATATTAGGGAGGTCTTAGAATCAACCCCTACACTGCCCATGGGAGATTAGAGCTGTGGTTTTGATCAAGATAATTAGCTTGAAAATTTACAACCCTATCACCTGCCAGAGGCCCAAGTAAAACATTTCAAACTAATAGGCCCAAAGTTCAAAATGCCTGTCTGGAAATGCTTGGTCATTGGTGCAATTCCTGTCATTGTTGGCAAGGATGCACAGGCCCATTGATTGACAGTTTGGTAGTTTAAAAAGTAGAGCAGCCTGTATGACCAGCAGTACTACAAGAACAAATTAGCACATCTGTTCAATATATGCTATTTAGACATAAGAAGAAAAGCTGGGATAGGTGAAGGAAGCCTTCTATGCTTTCTGATTCCATTCTAGAAAATGATCGTCATAGAAGTCAGGGATTGCTGAGGACTGCCTATAGATGATGGAGGGGAGTGGGGGGTTGGCTGTAAAGAGCCACATTGGAAATTGTCTTGATTGTGTGGTTACTATAACAACTACATATAGTTAGCAGACCTCAAAATGTACAGTTAAAATGAGTATATATATATATATAAATAAATCTGATTTTCTTTTTAAATTTTTTTTTTTTCCGTTTTTCAGTGCTGGCAAGTGCTCTGCTGCTGAGCCATACTCCTTGACCCAAAGCTGATCAAGAAACAAAACACACACACACACACACACACACACACACACACACACACACCTACCCATTTCATGAGATGTAGAAATTAAAGCTATGGTCACAATGAGATAACAGGAATACAGTTAAGACTGAAAGGTAGTTGTGACATTGGAATGGGTAAAGCCATTGCAGCTTGCATATGTGACTTAGGTAAGCATAAGATGTTGATCATGATTGAACCCTTCCAGTAATTTATAAAGACAGCATATCTACCTGTGACCCAAAGCATTGAGAGAAGCCAGACATAAGAAGACATATTATATAGTTAACTGAAATTTGGAGGGAAACTCAGCTATGGGTGCTGAAAGTGGCAGTGGTTGCCTTCATAACAATGGTAAAGGAGAAACCTCATGGGTTGATAGTAACGCCACAATCTTGGGTGTTGTTTTTGTGGATGACATGCTTGCTAAAACTTAACTGAATTGTGTAAAACTTGTGCATTTGTAGACAGCATTTTATAATTGATGTGTTAAGTTTTAGTATTTTAAGTGTACATTTCAGTGGTATTCATAATATTGGACAACTTTCACTTCCCCTGGTTCTAGAACATTTTTCTAAACTTGAAAGCAAATTCTGCCCATTAAGCAGTTGCTCCTCCTCCTTCACTCTCCTTTCTCCCTACCCATAGTAATCACCAGCCTTTCTGTTGTTTTACATAAATAGAACTGTGATCTTAAGTATCTGGTTTATCTGACTTAGCATGAGTTCAGCATTCACTTTGTAAAACAAGTCAGTACTTTATTCTTTTTTATTACTAGTTTTTATTGTAGGAAGTGATGGGTTTTGTCATGACATTTTCATCATATATATTTATCTCCCATTGCCCCGTCTCTTTCCTCTTCACTGAAAGTTGTATGTGTGTGTGTGCACTTTGAATAAAGGCTACACTGATGTGAGAAAACATTGTGGGAAGGGTTCTTTTAAAAATACAGTGCAGATGTCCTCAGAGGCCTGTGATGTCAGATCTGTTTGCATCTGGGTTACAGGCAGTTCTGAGGCACCTGCGGTGAGTGTTGGGAACCAGCTTGGGTTCTTTGCAACAGTGTTTAACCACTGAGCCATCTCCTCATCCCTTGAAGCTCTTGGTGGGTTTGGTTTGGTTTGCTTTGCTTTGCTTTGCTTTGTTTGCCCAGGTTGGCCTTGAATTTGTAGCAATCCTCCTGCCTTAGTATTGTAATTAAAAGTGTGTGCCACCACACCCAGTTTTGGTATTTGCCTTCCTGAGCTTGGCTTATTTTGCTTAACATGGTCTCCTGTTTGATCCATTTTCCTGCAGATGACGACACAGTTGTATTCTTTATAGATGAGTAAAGTGCCATTGTGTATATGTGATGGACTACTAGGCTAGTCCCAACTGGCTCTGCTATAATTCACATAGAAGTGTAGGTCTCTCTGAGGTATGTTTAGATTCCTCCAGGAGTCTTCCCAGGAAGAGTATAGTTGGACCATATGGTATAGTTCTAGTTTCACTAGAATTTATTTCCATAGTGTCTACATTAACTACATCCTACCAACAATGTGTAAGTGTTCCTCCTCCCCCACATGTTCAAAGGCATTTGTTTTCTTAATAGCCAGTCTGGCCAGGCAGTGGTGGCACACGCCTTTAATCTCAGCACTCGGAAGGCAGAGGCAGGTAGTTCTCTGTGAGTTAGAGACCATCCTGGTCTACAAGAGCTAGTTCCTCCAAAGCCACAGAGAAACTGTTCGAAAAACAACAACAAAAATAGCCAGTCTGAGTGGGTGAAATGCAATTTCTCTGATGGTTAAGGACATTGAACAGTTTTTATGTTCCTGAACTGCTTGCAGCGCTTGCAATTGTGCCTGTGGGATTGGAGTATTGGCATAAGCAGATATATCAGAATCAAAAAATGTAATGGCTGGAGGTGGTTCCCCCATATAGGATTTCAAATGGCTTGAGTCCATGGGGGCCGGGGGTATTCCTTGCTCTATAGAGAGCCATTGGTAGGAGTTGAACCCAGTCGCTAGTGCCAGTCTCCAGCACTAATTTTGTTAGGGGCTCTTTGATTGTTTTATTTTCTCTACTTGTCCTGAACTGCGGGGTCTATAGGCACAATGTAATTTTTAATCAAGCCCCAGTAATTTGGCCACCAGCTGACTTAACTGGGAGACAAAAGTGGGCCTATTGTTCGACCCCATTACCTTAGGCAGCCTAACTGGGGAAAAATTTCTTCCAGTATCTCTTCTTGACTACTATTCCATTTTTCTCTTGGTGGGGAAAGCTTTAACCCGTCCTTAAAATGTGTCTATAAAAACTAGCAAATATCTGTTACCATACATGCCAGGCTTGATCTCCGTAAAGTCAACTTTTCAATACATGCCAGGGCGGTGGCCTCTGGCTCTGACACCCTCCAGTAGTTTTAGTCTCCCTGTGTTGACCTTGGCGCAGGGGACACAGTTGCTGACAACTTGCTGTATGAGGGAGTCTATATGGGGTGTATGGAAAAAGAGTTTCTGGCTAACAAGGTGGCCAGTTTTTTCTAACCCAAATGAGTCAGTTTGTGCAAGTCAGTGACTGAAGGGGCACCAAAGTCTTAGCCTCCCTCTGAGGGAGGACTAGTTTCCCTTGAATCTCCATTCCTGGGTTTTTGAGTCATATTTTGCACCTATCTTGCTCAGGACGGCTAGGTCTCCAGCTGAGTACTGGAACTGAAGCTGTTTGGCGGTTCAGGTTTCTCAGTCTGCAAAGGCAGAATCTGAAGTCCCGAGTGCAGTTTTCTTAGCAGTCTCATCCGCTAGGCGGTTCCCCTTGGCAGTGGGATCATTCCCTCGTTGATGGCCCGGACAATGCATAGTACTCAGTCTCTTAGGCAGGAATAGGGCTTGTTAAATTTCCGCATGTACATGCATGGTAGTGAAAGCATACTGGCTATCAGTATAATGCCTGGGTGAGTACAATGAGTTCAGCTTGCTGTGTCGATGTGCTGGGCGGCAGCGCACTTCTCCCACTGCAGCCCCAGCTTTTTGCTCACCTTGGAGGAAACTGCTCCCGTCCATCACCAGGTCGCATCCAGCAGAAGTTGATCAGTCAGATCCGGGCGTGTTCCATGTGCTTCAGCCAGCACTTGCTGCTCTGGGAGCCGTGCGAGAGGATGTGGGAACGGTCAAGAGGGTGACAGAAGGGGTGGGAGATTTTGGTGTGGAAGGGCCGGACCCAGGGAGATGGATTTTGGGCTATATCCTCCCGGGTAACGATGTAGACGGAGTGCCCGTGAGGTCCGGTGTCAAAACTTCTGTCCTTGACCTGTAGAATTACAGAGATTAAAAGTACCATCCCGAGGCTACCCAACATTGAAGGTGGGCCATTCGGATCTGCAAAGTGTCTGCCACTCTTGCTTGACAGTGACAGGTTGGTGAGTGGCTTGCTCCCTGACATCCTTCCAGTGATCTAAAGTGAGGGTCAAAGGAGTCATTAGTTGTTAGTTGCTATGTCCTAGCGGACCGATGGTGTAAAACAAAGAACACAAAAGACTGACAATCAGGCCACAGGCCATGCAGCTAAGAAATGATGCCAAACCAAAAGTAAAATATCAGACGGACACAGGGATCGGGGTCCTCTGCTCCTGGGAACCAGGGCTACCTGCTTGCCCTTGGCCTCCCAAATTGCCCTTGGAGCGTGGTCCTGGGCCATACTCAGAGGTCTCCTGGCTTGTCAGCCTGCTCTTGAGTCTCTACAGAGCCTGTACAGGTACAGATAGACCAACATGAAACATGAATCTAATTGTGCCTGCCGGACTTAACTCCTCCTGGTATTGGTAATGGGTCAGGGGACTCCCCGAGCTCCTGGCTGGCCAGCCAAATGTAGGACCCTAATTCTGGGGTACTGATGGGCCAATGGGAGAGCCCCGAGACACAAACACCAAAACCAGGAGATGCAACAAGCAAGAGGTTTATTGAACGATTGCACTCAGGTGTTAGCAATCTCGGGGAAAGCTGCACACCCCTCAAAGGGTTCAGGCTCCTTTTTATAGAGACAAACTGCAAATCAGCATACATGCATGGGGTACAAGGTGATTGATTACAAATTATGATCTCATGTTTGAGAGATCACCCAGGTGTGACCTGTTGTTCTTTAAAGGAAAAAAAAAAACCACAGAATGCCTTGGAAAGACCCCAGACTGTCTGTTGGTCAGGTATGACCCAGACAGAGCTATCCATCTGGGACCATTTGTTCCAGTGTTGGGGCCTGTTTCCTTGTTGTGGGCCAAGACCTGTGAGAAACTTCTTTCATACTCTGGCTTTCTCTTGGCTGTACATTTAGAGCCTTCAGTTATTCCACAAAGGTTTAATGATTCAGTAACTAGCCCCATTTAACAAGATCAGCCTACCATATAACCACCAGCCCCATCACCATAGTAACCTTTCTTGTTCTCATAATTCCTGAGCTTTCCACCCATGTCAACGTCCATTCTTTGTGATTTTCTATATTCTGCTTGCAAGAACTATTCTGCCCCCTTCCTACATTCTTGCTCTGCAAACTAGAATCTTTTAGAATAAGCCTCATAAACCTTTGGGTAATTGACAGTCAGCTTTCCTTGCTCTAAAGCAGTGGTTGTCAACCTGTATGTCACAACCCCTTTAGGGGTCACATACCAGGCATCCATATCTCAGATATTTTACATTATGATTCATAACAGTAGCAAGATGACAGCTATGAACAACAAAAATAATTGTGAGGTTGGAGGTCTCTACAACATGAAGAACAGTATGAAAGATTCACAGCATTAGGAAGGCTGGAACCACTGACTAGAGAGTGGGAGACTTGTCCAGGTCGTAGAACTGGTCTGAAAAGAAAAGTGCACATGACCACAGTAACTGTCTTCTGTCTGCTTTGACTAAACAGTAACAAATAAACATGAAGATCATGAATTGAACAGAAGGCCCAGATAACCCATGCACCTACAGACACCCAATTTAAAAACAAACAACAGCCTCTTCAAAAGATCTGTACAATGAAAACTTTTAAGACATGGAAAAAAGCTGAAGACAATAGAAGATGGAAAGACCTCCCTGAAAGGAGTCTGGCCAGCTTGATCGTGGCAAGGATGGCTCTGGCAGGCCTCGCCCTTTTCCCCTATTCTCTCTTCCTAAAATCCATTAGATTCCCAAAGCTAGCCACCAAGATCTTACAGCCACTTCCTCCTGAGGCAGACAACCAAAGTCTGGTAACCAGAAGCCTCCTTTGGTTCACCTAATTAACATGTCCAATTAAAATTAAACACCTCATCCTAAAATGGGGTTTCCCCCCTTTACCTGTGTAAACTGCCATTTGCCTATGTGTCACATCTGTCTCCTTTCTATCCAGAGGCAGTCCTTTGTTCCCTTGGGACAAATATCCCTTCCCCCTTTCCCTTGCCTCCTTCCCCTTCTCCCTTATCCTCTATCTCCTTTACCACAGGCATCCTAACCCATTCTAACACAGACCTCCCATTTTTCTCCTTTTATAAATTACAGCTGTTGGGGCTGCAGAATGGCTCAGCAGTTAAGAGCATTGTCTGCTCTTCCCAGAAGATCCAGGTTCAATTCCCAGCATCCACATGGCATCTCACAACTTTAACTCCAGTTCCAGTGGATTCAACTCCCTCACACAGACATACAGGCCAAATACCAATGTAGAACATACACAAAATGAAGTTTTACTCAAGTATTCTAAAGATAGTTGTTAATTATGTCAGTAAATGGTTGGAATAGCGGTTGTTATTGTTAAGCCAAATGCATCAGATACAGAAAACTTTATATATTTTCTCTCATTTGTTGAATTTAGAGCTAATATTAGGGACCGGAGAGATGGCTCTGTCAACAAAATGCTTGTTGCATAGCCAGATGGTGGTGGTCCATGCCTTTAATCCAACACTCCATAGGCAGGTCTCTGAGTTCAAGGCCAGCCTGGTCTACAGATCAAGTTCCAGGGCAGCCAGGGCTACACAGAGAAATCTTGTCTCGAACAAAACAACAACAAAAACCTACTTGATTATGGTGTTTCATAGTAATAGAAAAGAACTAATACAGTTGCTCTCTGACTCCTTCATACCCATTCATGAATGTGTACACACATGAACACTCAACATATACAGAGTGTGTATATGCACGTGTGTGTCTAATACATAGAAGAAGGGACTATTTGAAAGGGGAGTGGGCAGGAAAGAGGGCGTGAGGGAAATGAGCTGGGCATGCTCAAGGATGTGCACACTTCAACCTCTAATGAGCCTTTCCTATGTAAAGATGCATAGTTCACTCTAATAAAAAGCCCTTTATTTCCCTGGGGAGAATACTGTCTTTAAGATTACCCCTGATGCTTTTATTTGCTTTTACAGCCTTGTCATTTCCTAAGGGGTTAACCGTCTGCATTTGGGTTAAAAAAAAAAAAAAAAAAAGACGAACAATAGGATAAATAAGAACTCCACTCCTAGCCACATTAGCTCTCGGTCCAATTGTTTGAAACCAATATGCCTGTTTCCTTCTAGGTGGCTTAAAAAAAAAAAAAAAAAAAAAAACCTTTCACATGCTGTTAGGACCTACTTTTCTGTCTTGCTGTCTTAAATCATCTTTGATCCTTCACTTATTTACTTTGGGACAGGGTCTCATGTAGTGTGTGCTGGCCTTGAACTAGCTATGTAGCTGAGAATGCCAGGGATAATAAAGCATAGGACTTCGTCATAATAGGCATGTGCTATTCCACTGAATTGTATTCCCAATCCCCATGGAGGCTGGGTCAGGAAGGAGGAGAATTGAGCCCATTCTGGGCTACACGATGAGACTGTGTCCTAAAAACAAAAACAACAAAACAGGAAAACGAAACAGAATCAAATTCCTAAATCTGTTCTCAACCTGAAGGTTGAAAAATCCTGCCTTAGTAGAGTTGGGTGAGAAGGTGTGGTGGTGGTGCTAGTAGGGGCACTGTGTTTTTAAAGCACCACTAATAACCGTGATTTCTGTTTTCCTCCTCTCCCGGATCATATGATCTTGGCTGCTGGACCGCTTTAGCTCTCCCAGCTCCACTAAGCCTCAGCCTACAGGGAATAGCGCGTATTAGAGCCATCTGGAAAAGTGAGGGACACCAGAGATGGCCCTCTTCCGGCCAATCAAAGAGGGCCTTGCTGGGTGGGATCTGAGGGTCTTGGAAGTTGACCTCTGCTCCAGCTCACAGCCAGCCAAGTTCTTGTGAATCCGTGGAGGAGGCTCCTGGCTTTCTCTCTGTCTCCCACTTCTGCCTCCTTGGGTAGCTTGCAAAGGGAGGAAGTGTGTTTTATTGATCCTGATTGGAAAGAAACTAGCTGGTCTTCTATGGGCCCGCCCCCAAGTCACCTCTGCCTTTAAACACGCCCGGTCCCAAGAGCCCTGGGTTCTGCCTCTGGTTGGGATATCCAGTGTCTGGATCAAATCTTGGCTTCCTAGGCACGATTCATGGCTGCGTTCAGCTGCACAAGAGTGAGGTGGGCCCTCCTGGGCACGCGTGTGGTGGGTCGTGGCCTCTGCCCACAGGGAGCCAGAACCAAGGCTGCGATCCCGGCCGCCCTCCGGGCGGATGAGAGTGTGACGGATCCTGGAAGAGGTCAGGACCAGCGGCGGCTGCGGAGTGTGAAGGATCTTCCGGGACCCGGACAGCTGCGCTTTTTATTCCAGCTATTCCTACGGGGCTATGTGCTGCGCTTGCACGAACTACAGGTAACCCGGCAGCTGCATACTGAGATAGCGAAGCTACAAGTGGGGGAGAAACGGGATGAATAGTAAACGATAGGGGAACTTAGCTCGCCAGTGTCTGAGTGAGGCTCCAGACATTGTGAAAGAGGCAGACAGAACCCTTTGAGCTAAAACAGACGATGAGTGTCACCAGCAGTGTGGCAGCACAAGCTGTGAGAGGAAGGGGGATTTGCTAGGATGTAACTCCAGATGACTTTACAAGGAGACTGAGGAAACAAAACTATGACTATATGGGTTTTGTTTGTTTTGTTTTGTTAGGACAGTGTTTCCTTATATAGCCTAGGTTGGCTGCCACTCTTTCTTCCTGCCTCTGTCTCCTGACAGCTGGATTTATGTTTGTGCATCACGATGCCTATCTTAGTTAAGGTTTCTATTGCTGTGAGGAAGCACCATGACCACCCCGGTGCTGGGACTAAAGGTGTGTGCCACCAAAGCCCGGTTTCAGTCTGCTTTCTTATAGAACCCATGATCCCCAGCCCAGGGATGGCACCCCCCCCCAGCATAGGCTCTCCCCCACTGATTACTAATTGAGAAAATGCCTCACAGCTGGATCTCATGGAGGCATTTCCTCAATTGACACACAGAACCAGCCAGGACAATGTCCCAGAGATAGATTTCTCTTTTAAGATTTATTTTTATTTTTGTGTATGCGTTTGAGTGTTCCTGTCTGTCATCAGAGGCCAGAAGAGGATTTCTTGGAGTTGGGGTTACAGGTAGTTCATGGTTACTGGGATCAAGACCCAGGTCCTGTAGAAGAGCATCAAAGGAACTGGCCTGCTATGCCGTCCCTCCAGTCTTAAAGAGTGCAAAGGGCTGAAATTTTAGGAGAACTCTGAGCACCTCAGTCACATGACTTTGAGTTGTCCCGTGAAAAATTCATCAATTTAATGTGCCGTGGCTGTGAGTTAACAGGAGGGTTGCACATGTACATCCATAGAAGCCAGGCTGTATAACTTGCTTTGTATCAGTTAGAATTAGTTTGACTTTCAAAGCAACTTTGTTTGCTAAAATGGAAAACTCCTACAGTTGAGTATCCTTTGGGTGTGATCTGCTCCCATGTCTTAGTCTGTTTCATTTGACTGCAACTCGATGCTGAAGAATGAGCAAGTTGTAAAGAAAAAGGTGCACTTGCGGCACAACTTTGAAAATTTAAAGTCCAAATAGGTGGCTCGGTTTAGCTAGCCTCTGATGAAGGTCTTGTTGCTGCATGTATCATGATGGGTAACATCACATGATAGGCGTTTGTAGTTTCAAGAGAAGAGAGGTCACGTGGTAAGAAAGGAAGTGAGAGTGTTAGTGGTGCACGCCTTTAATCTCAGCACGCAGAGGCAGCTGGATTTCTGTGAGTTCGAGGCCACCCTGGTCTACAGAGCGAGTCCCAGGACACCGAGAAACCCTGTATTGAACAACCACAAAAAAGGAGAAGAAGAAAGGAAGGAAGTAAGCATATGGGAAAAGACCAGACTTGCTTGCTTTGTTTTAATTTTATTTTTATTTTAATAACAGCCTGTTTGTGGGAATTAATTCACTCTTGGGAGTCTAGGGTAGTTATAACCCCAACACCTTCCTTTAAGCCCTACCTCTTAGAGGCCTCAGAACCTTCCAGTGATGCTACATCAACACACAGGTCTTTGAGGAAGACCACTTCCAACCACAGCATTCCACCTCACCACCAACTTCATGTCCTTCTCATAAGGCAAAATGCATTCATTTGTGCAACAGTCTCCAGAAATCTTGTTAGCACCAAGCCAGAAGTCTAGAGTGGGATCAAGAAAACCCCTTTCTGCTGTTAGCCAGTGAAGTGAAGAAGTTACTTGTATCCAAACCAATGTGAAGAGTGAGAGAAGGGGAAATGGGCCAGAGAGAGAGAGAGGCCACAGAGCCCTGTAAAACTGAAACTCATCAGTGTAGACCGGCATCCTCTGTACACTGGGCTGGGGATGCTCCCTTTGATCTCCAGCAGCCTTGCCTGTGTGGCTTCTCCATTAGATGTTACCCTATCTTTCTGGGTTCCTAGGTATGGCTCTCCTAGGTCTCTAAAGGAGATTGTGGTGGCTGTGCCTGGCTGGCAAGCTCCTGCCTGACTACCTAGGCTTGGTTTTTGTTTTCATTTTACTTGTTTATTTGTTTATTGTGTGTGCATGCGTACCTATGATTGTGACATGACACATGTCTGGAGGATAATTTATGACTTCCTCCTACCCTGTGAGTTCCAGGGATCCAACTCAGGCCAGCAGGCTTTGCATCAAGTGTTTCAACCTGCTGGGCCAGGTTGCCAGAAGGATACCTCCTCCTCCTCCTCTTCTCTCCCTCCTCCCCTTCCTCCTTCTTCCTCCTCTTGTCTCTAATCTCTCCGAACCACTGTGGTTGCATAGCTACTGTGTTCTGTGTGCATCGAACATATCACTCCTGGCACTCTGCTATGACTCTTGGTTCCCCCTCTGGCTCACCAGTGTGGTACCAGCTATACATAAGCCCATTTTAGCAGGGACTGGGTGGCTGCACTGGGAAAGGACAAGCTGTGATCTAGGTAGGTGGCTCTGAAAAGCAGGTTCCAGGTTTACTCTGCAACCATTTTACCCCTGAACCTCTGGATCTGAAGTGAGTGGGACAACCTGTGAAGGTGGGGGTTTAAATGAGTTCTCCAGACCCAAGATCCGTGATAATTAGGTGTTTATTATGGAAGAACTTACATGGATAACAGCAAATAACTGCCAAGGTCTTCCTGCTCCAGAAGATGCAGTCTGCTCGTGTGATGCACTGCAAGAGAGAGCATGCCCGCTCCTCCTCTACCTTAAGGGGTCACGTCTGCACCTGAAACCATGCCCAAAGGGTATGGCCACTACTACAAGTTCACTGTCAAGGCAAGATGCCACTCCAAACCTGGATAACTTGTGGGGTGCCTTGGGCCTTTCTCTCAGCGCCTTGGCACATGGCTCCTCTGTTCTTGAGTGCTAATCTCAGCAAGAGGCCCTTCAGTGGCCCCTTACCACATCTCCTCTCACTCTTCACATTTAGCTTCCATTTCCACATTTCCACTGTCCCCCATCCCAAGTACACACTTGGGAGGCAGAGGCAGGCAGATCTCTGTGAGTTGGAGACAAGCCTGGTCTACAAGAGCTAGTCCCAGGGCAGGCTCCAAAGCTACAGAGGGAAACCCTGTCTCGTAAAACAAAAACAAAAAAGAAGTGCTGGGTAGGGTTGGAGGGATGGCTCAGAGGTTAAGAACTCTGGCTGCTCTTCCAGAGGTCTGAGTTCAATTCCCAGCAACCACATGGTGGCTCACAACCATCTGTAATGAGATCTGGCGCCCTCTTCTGGCCTGCAGGCATAATGCAGGCAGAACACTGTATACAGAATAAATAAATCTTGAAGGAAAAAAAAAAAATGCCGGGGGAGTGAAACCTGGACTTTCTGCAGCTCAACAAGCACTGTCCTAATGATAAATTCAGTCATCACCACTGCCCCTGAACCTTACTGCATGTGGTTTTAAACTACCCAAATTGTGGACTGGGGGTGGCCTTGGGTGGGTGAGGAAAGGCCGGGAGGAAGTGTAGGAGGGAGAACTGTGGTTGGTATGTAAAATGAAATAAAAAAAAATTCTGTTTCTCACAGTTTCACTAACAGAACACAATCACTTAATACTTTTGCCTATATGTTACCAGAGATGAGGCTATAACTCAGTGTTCTTTTAATGTACATACATTTTAAATGTTAAAATTTGGCATTTAGAAATTTCTTTCAAATCATCCTTAAATGTGGCTTTCCACACACCCTGGGGCATGAATGCAATTCAGCTAGATTCTTTGTTGCTTTATAACAAGGTGCACCTTCCTCCCCCTTTGCACCCTTGTCAGCATAGCCTGTACTGTGCACATTCTTTTAAAAAAAAATTATGGTCATGACTGCTTAGCCAGTCTCTAAGACATAGGTCCTTCCTAGGCTCCTCATCTTCCAAGCTTTTCCCCAGGGCTGCCTCCAATGCTCTGTTTACAGCCATACAGACCTTGCCTAGCCTGATCCTCCAAACTCTTCCAGCCTCTGCCTGACCAGCTCTAAAGCCACTACCACACTCTTGGGCACCATCACAGCAACACTACTCAGCCTTGGGAGAAGTCTCTGTCTGCATCCACTTTTGTGCTAAAGCAAAGCTTCTGAGGCCAGGGTCTCTAACCAGCTTTTTCTAGGATCTCCTGTCTCCACTCTCCAAAGCTGGTGTTACAGGTGGGCCCCAACACCTGTTCAGCATTTATGTGAGATGTGGGGGACGTGGGTCGAGCTCTGGCCCTCACACTTACACAGAACATGCTTTAGCCACAGCCAACAGCCCAGCCCCTACCATAACTTTAACACATTGGGGCCCAGGCTTCCTGCTCATTAACCTTTGGGGGAATGAAACCTATCTACAGCAAGATTCATGAAGTCATAAAAGCTGCCATTTTGTTTGCCTTCAGGTATCTTGGCACTGCTATGTTTGAAGAAGATAGTTGAAAGCTCTGATGTAACTTAATTCCCTTTCCCTGGGCCTATGATACTCACAGAGATTGCTTTGCCCCATGATGCCTCACTCTCAAAGTCAGATTTGGGGTTCCCTCTTACCCAAACCAGGAGGCTGTCACATAAAGGGGAAGCTTAATAGGTAGTAGGAGCAGTCAGCCAAGCATAGTGCTGGTCACACCCTCAGATGTCAAAAAACCAGGGACCCCAGAGGGACAGAGCAAGCAATGCTGTGTAGCACTCATGTGAGAAACTGAGAATATCAGCATGCTGAAGGCCCTGGTATATGCAAACTAAAATAAAAATTGGAAGGCCCTTTGTCTTTTGTGCCACTGAGTTATACAGCCCTAGGCCTGCATTTTTTTTCTTTCTAATAAAAAATAGTATCAAGCATCCTGCGGGGGGGGGGGCGTTGGAAATGCAATGTGAACATATGTTAAAGTTACATATAAACTTCCTTTTTTAAATGTTTAATTGATTATTTTATGTGTATGCCTGTGTGAACTTATGTACAGTACAATGTGGGTGCTGGGACTTGAACCTGTTTTCTGCTTGTTTTGTAAGTGCTCTTAGCCCCTGATTTGTATCTCCAGCCTCAAATTTACATGTAAATTTCTATTAATTAAAATCTTTTGGGGTTTTGTTTTTATTGTATGTTATGAGTGTTTGTCTGAATGTATGTCTGGGCACCATGTGTCCAGGGAGCCACATGCTGGCATTGGATCTCCTGGTACTAGAGTTACGGATAGTTGTGAGGGCTGGGAATTGAACCCAGTTCCTCTAGAAGAGCAGCTAGAGCTCTTAACTGCTGAGCTTTTGTTGCAGCCCCTGTATTAAATTTTTACCTTTCAATACTATTGATCGTGGGCATGATGAGATGCCATCTAGTCCATATGTCTTGTTCAAAACTCCCTGCTTTGAGGTGCTCCCTGTGGCCCCCAGTACCCCAGCACATGAGTGTCATTTTGTGAATTGGGTTTCTCATCATTGTCGGAAAAGCCTGGGATGTAAAATGAAGGGCTGGACCTGTGTCTGTCCACCTCTGTCCCCCATGTTCCAGATGCCCGCAGGTCCAGCTTCTGAACATCCTCTCCTTGTCCTCACTTTTGCTCTAAGATGTTGGGGCTCATCAACAATGCTGTGTATGCTCTTCTACCGAGCTTTCTTTTTCTTTTTCTTTCTTTTCCTTCCTGCCTTCCTTCCTGCCTGCCTGCCTGCCTCCCTCCCTCCCTTCCTCCCTCCTCCTCTCTCTCTCTTTCTTTCTTTTTTTGTTTGGTTTTTCAAGACAGGGTTTCTCTGTGTAGATTTGGAGCCTGTCCTGGAACTCGTTTTGTAGATTGGTCTGGCTTCAAACTCACAGAGATCCACCTGCCTCTGCCTCCCGAGTGCAGGGACTAAAGGTGTGCACTATCACCACCCGGGTCTACCCAGCTATCTATCTGGCTGCTGTGCTGGGTTGCCATGGGAGTTGAGTACCAGGATAAACAGTACTCAGTCTCCTGAGTGTTACTGGAAAAGCCTCTCTTGAGTCTCAGATCCTCTTCTCTCATCTCATTGTATCATGGTTTCCCTGGGTTGCAAAGTCAGTGGGAAGTTCTTCCTGTCAGCATGTCCGGTATGAATCTGCAGTCTTTGTCAGTTCTTTCTTCTTTCATAAAAACGGACATTCTTCAGACACCGAATGAATCACTGCACACTTGCACAAAAATGTCTTTTTGTTGGATGTGTGCCACAGCTCTGTATAGATCTCCTGCCTAGCGTTCCTTAGGCCCTGGATACCATCTCCAGCCCTGAAAATTAGTGATGATAAAGAAATAAATATAATAGAAACATGTGAAATGCCTGTCCACTTGAATAATAAATCACGTGTATTCAAACAGTGGAATTCTGTGTAACAGTCTATGTAACAATTCTATGTTAGTTGTTGTTCTCTCTTTGTTTTGTTTTCCAGGTAGGGTGCTGGTAGCCCAGTTGGCCTGGCCTTAGATCTACTATGTAAACAAGGCCAGCTTTAAACTCAAAATCCTCCTGCCTTACTTATGGCTCAAGTACTGAGACTACCAAAGTGCACCACCATGCCCTGCTCCAGCGCTCTCTTTCCTAACTGGGTCTCATTGTATTGCTCAGGCTGACCCTTAACTCAAGTGAGCCCTGCCTCAGCCTCCATGCTGGGATTATAGTGCTGCTTAGTCTGTATGTGACTTGGTTCAGTTTCCAACATGAACATCTTCATAAATAAACTGTGCACAATGCCCCTTATCATGAGTCCAGCTAGTGCCACTGGCTTGGTTTGGTGTGGCCAGAGCTCATCCAAGCCCAGGATCAGACCAAGGGGAGGATGGAATGCTGTTAATTATTTAGGACCTCTGGTTGCTTGGAGATGTGGATTCTGCTTGTGAGGGGGGTAGGGGTTAAGTTCTGGTGACACTGGCAGCACTGAGACAGGCTGTCCCACCTACACTCCCATGCCTGTGACCCAGAATGAGCCATCTTTCTGACATTTGCCAACCAGATTAGGCAAAAGAGCAACCTGTGCCTGTTTACTCTTGTTTATCTAACTGGTGACTGTCAGCTCTCAAGGCCTGGCTAGTTGACATGGCAAAATAGACCTTGGCCTTTGTGAGTGTACTTTAGTTGTCAGAGCTGTTGGCTGGTTTGAGCAGGGTTTATGTTTTGCTGAACTTCTTAAGGGACCCATCACATCTCTAAACCAAACAGGGTCCTAGTTGGGAGATGTCAAGACGGAACTGTCCTTTTTTCTACTTTGCATTGAGTTGAGTGATCTTTTCCCATTTCCTTCCCTTCCTTTCTTTTCCCCTGCCTCCTTCCTTTGTGCAGTGCTGGGGATCAAACCCCAGAGCCTCACACATGCTGAGTCCTCACTCTCCCCCTGAGCTGCACCCTGAGCCCAGTAACAGATTCACTGCAATAATCGAAATACTATGTCGTTCAGTCATTTAACACTCATTTTTTTTTTTTTTAGTAGACTCATTGACTCATGTAGTTGTCACTCTTGAGAGAAACAGCATTCTATTTAGCAGGCATGCTCATTTCTTCATGGGGAACTAGATTAGTGCCTTTTAGGCACCATACTTATATTTTAGTCAACCATCTCCAGGATCTGCCTTAGACTTTCTACTCTAAATATATGAGCTTGCTTCTGTGCATTTCTGGGGTCCGTTAGTTCAACAATTCTCTCTAACTGACAAGAGGCATGTTAAGTTCATATGTGTAAGTCTCCAAGGCTTGACAAAAAGAGATATTTTTAGGTTTTAGATGGTTTGTTACTTACTGTAAAGGACGAATAACCCCAAAGTGCTGACCCCCAGACCCTTGCCCCACCTACACAACACCCAAACAGCAGGCGATCATAAGCTCATAAGCTCTGTGGGAGTTGCAGGATAACCTCCAGTCTGAGAAGCCCCTTCCAGGACATTCTATTCTATACCTGCTTTCTTTCTTTCTTTCTTTCTTTCTTTCTTTCTTTCTTTCTTCTTTCTTCTCCTTCTTCTTCTTCTTCTTCTTCTTCTTCTTCTTCTTCTTCTTCTTCTTCTTCTTCTCCTCCTCCTCCTCCTCCTCCTCCTCCTCCTCCTCCTCCTCCTCTTCCTCCTCCTCCTCCTTTTTTTTTTTTTTCTTGAGACAGTATAGTCCTAGCTGTCCTGGAACTCAATCTGTAGACCAGGTTGGTCTTGAACTTACAGAGATCCATCTGCCTCTGCCTCCCAAGTGCTGGAATTAATGGCGTGAATCACCATGCCTGGCTTTGCACCTGCTTTCTAAGATGAATAGGCAGGAAGTCTCAAGATACCTCAGAATCTAGTGAGATAAGGCCAATCAAAAAGTTGCCTTGAGGTAGCTCCAGCTAGGGTTCTGATTCTGATCTATTCCAGGAGGGTCACAGAGTTGCTTAAAATTTCATATTCTAAGGTTCAAAGTATTATTGGCATAGGTATATACAAAGCTGGCAGGGTTGGAGGTCATCTCTGATAATCCTCCCATAGCCTTTTAACTGGAATGGCTAAAATAAGTCCAGAAACAGTTCACAGTCCTCAGCTGGCTTCATTAACTTTACTAATAAGGACGTGTATCAGATCCTCTCTGTTTGTTTTAAGCAAATCTTACTATAGCATATACAACATGATCTTGTGAAGGTTGGTCAGATGTGCTTAGAGAACAGATTTGTTCCAGCACTTTTTTAAAGAATAACTAGAGCTGTTGCCAATTCCATGTAGGTACAGTTGGACCTAACTGGCTGCCAGCCTTCAAACAAGCTGTGACAAGGCCACAAGTTGTGACAAGGCCACATACGGTGATGCCTATCTTTCATTCCAGCACTAGGAAGTTAGAGGCAGGCAAATTTCTGTGTGTTTGACACCAGCCTGGTCTACACAGTGAGTTCCAGGACAGCCAGGACTACATAGAGAGACCCTGTTTCAAACAACAACAACAACAACAAGAAGCAAGTTGTGACAAGAAAACAAAGCAAAGGGAAACAATACCAGAGGCCAACAGGAGAGTGAGATCAAAGACACTAATTCAGAAAATCCATCTTATCCTATTGTCATTCATGGAGGCTAATCCATTCTGAAGTCTGACTGTTGGGAAGCTCCTATAAGTTCTAGAGTTCAGATTCTTCATTGGCCATTTGTCAAGTTAAAAATTGGTAGTATGTGGTAGTATGAATGTAATCGGCCTGCATAAGCTCATTTGGGAGTGTCACTATTAGGAGGTATGGCCTTGTTGGAGAAAGTGTGTCACTGTGTGAGTGAGCTTTGAGGTCTCATATATGCTCAAGATACCACCCACTGAGACAGTCTACTTCCTGTTGCCTTCTGAACAAAATGTGGCCAGCACCATAGCTGCCTGAAAGCTGCCATGTTCCCTGCCATGATGATAATGGGCTGAACCTCTGAACTATAAGCTGCCACCTCAATGAAATGTTTTCCTTTATAAGAGTTGACATGGTCATGGTGTCTCTTTACAGCAATAGAAACCCTAACTAAGACATGATGGTAACCCAGATGAGTTGCAATATAGACAGGAACTAAAAGAGAGATCTTAGTCCCTTCCATGAGCCCTAATCTACCAGGATTGGCTCCCAGCATCCTCTAAGTCAAAGGTATTGCTCTCCTTCCACTGTTTAGTGTTTGGTCTCCACAGCAGTTCCAAATCCTTTTTCTTCATTTCTCCACATGTCTACATGTGTCCAATGTTTGTCTCAAAGGGGCTCAATGGCTTCTTCCCTATATACCTTCTACCATCTTAAAACATTGCCCACTCTCTGATGTATGGATCACATAAAGATCATCTTAGGATCTGTTACTTCATGGATATCATATCACCTTCTGTGGTTGTTCATGATCACCAAGCAGAGTTAGCCATTCACTTCCTTATCTTTGCTACTTAGAAATTCTCATAGTTTTGGTTCCCTAAGTGTAGGCATGGCATGAAACGAAGTTGAGTGTTTAGAACAGATTGGTTCTGATCCTTCTTGCCTTGTGCACTACAATCTCTTGCCTTTGTGGCCCAGGATAGAACTAAGCATAGATTCCTGGGCCCTAAGTAATGGTGTGTCCAGAAGACTATAGTCCGATCAACTTTTTCATTCCACTTGCGTTAACCCCAAGCTGACTTTTGCCATAGGTATCTGTGTATATCCCAGAAGGGGCTGAGACTTGCTCATAATGTCATCCTGCTGGTAGACACCAGCCTACACTGCCAGGAATCAGATTTGATAAGATTCAATAAGGTGCATTGTTGTAGGTTTTCCCTAGGGCTGTTGCCATAGTGTACATTTTAGGGAGGAGGGAGGATTCAAGACAGGGTTTCTCTGTTAGCCTTACTGTCTTAGAACTCACTCTGTAGACCAGGGTGTCCTCAAACTCATAGATCTGCCTACCTCTGCCCCCCACCCCAGGTATACCACCGCCTGATATAGTGTACTTTTGCCCCCTTCTGCCTTCTCTCCATGGTTTGCTATGTAGCCCAAACTAGCTTCCAACTCCTGCTCTTCCTGCCTCAGCCTCCTGAGTGCTGGGATTACAGATGTGAGCCACAACATTTGGTGGGTAATTATCTCTCAATGGAGCATTCTAGGTGGTGTGTCATGAAAGTTTCCAGTCCACAACTAAAGAGAGCCATTGCCTGTCGACTATGTCTTTTTGGCAGTGACTCCTGTCTAGAGAGTCCCTGACTCTCTAGGCATCTGCAGCTGATGTTAGTCTCTCCTTAGTACAGTGTCCCCCACTAGCTCTTTAATAAAGATGTGGTCTTCCCTTCCTCTAATAGCCTTTTGTTTTGTATTGCTTTGCTTTGGCTTTTTGTTGTTGGTCTTTCAAGACAGAATTTCTCTGTAGCCTTGGAACTCACTATGTAGACCAGGCAAGCCTCAAATTCAGAGATCCACCTGCATCTGCCTCCAGAGTGCTTGGGTTAAAGACCAGCACCACCGTGCCCAGCTAGCCAGAGCTACTCAATAAGACCTTGTCTACAAACAAATAAACAGACGAAGAAAACATTGCAATGGGGTCAATGTTCTAGCATAGAGTAATTGAGGAGCTATTGACAGTTGATAGCATCTAGAGGAAAGTCAGTTTTCTTTAGGGCTGTGGCCCCTGGTAAGTCTATAGTATATACCAGTGGACAGCCCCACATCAGAAGTATATGGGCAACACAACTTGGGTTTGCTGAGATGTTTTTTAATGTATTTTTATTTTATGTGTATGGGTATTTTGCCTGTGTGCATGAATGCACATCACATTCATGCATTGTCGTCAGAGGCTAGAAGAGGCTGTCAGACCCATTGGAGTTGAGTTGCTTACTGGTGAGCCATCTGTGGATTCTGGGAATAGAACCTGAGTGCTCTGGAGGAGCAGCTGGTGCTTTTAATTGCTGCGCCATCTCCCCAGCCCCTTCAATGGAGGGTTTCAAAGAAAAGAAGACGTGAATTAGGTAGTGAGGTTATTCTGGGAAGAGTTATAGGGAAAAGTGGGGGGCAGATATGATCAAACTATGTTGTATATCATTCTTTTGTCAAAGATTTATTTCTTTTTAATTTGTGTGTTTGAGTATTTTGCCTGCATGTATGTTTGCACACCGTGTGTGTACCTGGTGTCTGCAGAGATCAGAAGAGGGTGTGATGTCCCCAGGACTGGAGTAATAGGCAGTTGTGAGCCATCATGTGGATCCTAGGAATTGAACTCAGCTCTGAAGGCAAGAATATGACTCAGTTGGGAGAGTGCTTGCCTGCCACTCATGACACCCTACTGGGTTCAGTCTCCACCACTGCATAAAACCAGGCATGGTGGCCTATGCCTTAATCCCAGAACTGGGAAGGTGGAATCTACATAGCATATTCCAGGCCAGCCAGGGCTGTCTAGTGAGATACTGTAAAAAAAAAAAAAAAAAAAAAAAAAAAAAAAGCAAGAATGAAGCCTGTAACCTGTGCCTGGCTTGTCAGGTACCTGTGTAGCCCAGGCTATGTGGCATCCTCACAAGCAAGCATTTTTCTGTTTTCTTTTTCTCTTTTCCTGTAGAGTCTGAAAAATCAACAGTCTTCTCCTCGTTCCTCTCCACCCCTCCCCTCTCTATCTCTCCTCTCTCTGTCCCTAACCATCCCTGATCCTTTCTTCTTCTCCTCCTTCTCCTTCTCCCTCTTCTTCTTTTTCTCCTCTCTCCCCTTACTGACTAAAAGCATACCTTCCTTCCTTTCTTCTTTTTTTCCTTTCTTCCTTTCTTTCTTTTAAGACAGGGTCTCACTCTGTAGCCCTGGCTAACTTAGAACTTGCCGTGTAGACTTCAAACTCACAGAGATTCACCTGCTTCTGCCTCGAGTGCTGGGAATATAGGCGAGTACCACCATGTCCAGCCTAAAGAGTATCTGAAGTAGAAAAAAGAAAAAAGTATCAGGGCTGTAAATGTAACCCAGTGGTCTGGGCACTGACCTAGACAGCATGCTTTAGGCTCAATCACCAATATATCCTGTCATCTCAAAATTTAGAAAAAATTGCTCTTCTTCTCAGTGAGAGAATTCTTTTCATACCTTACATTTTTTCATCAAAATATACCTCAGTTTTATTCTTTGCATATAAAATTATATTTGGTAATTGCCTTGGTGGGGACTAAGGAAGATACCAACCACCACTGGATTTTTCATTGTTACCAGTTCCTGGAAAAACATGGATCTAAACACATGGTCTTTTCTATAAAACTTAAGATGCCAAAAATGCTTGAATTTCTATGACTATTTTTTTTCAGTTTTTTATTTGTTTGTTTTGTTTTGAAACAGGGTTTCTTTGCATAGCCCTGGCTGTCCTGGACTCACTTTACAGACCAGGCTGGCCTCAGACTCACAGAGATCATCTGCCTCTGCGTCCCAAGTGCTGGGATTAAAGGTGTATGCCGCCACTAACCTACATTTTATTTTGCTTTGAGACCTTTTTTCTTAACCACTGAGCCGTCTCTCAGGCCCTGAGACCTTTTTTCTTAGTAATTACTTTTAACTTAGTAGTTACTCAGATGTTTTATACCTGTTACCAGCTTTATAGTAGTTTTAGGACCTTATGGTATGTGAAAAGCTATAAATGTTTACATATTGATGTAAACGTATGTCTAGATTCATTATGAAAACTGAGCTGTGAGATGGTTCCTTGCCAAAGAGCAGCCTTCTTGTGAACATGCTGCACAGGACGCAGGGGATAGAGTGTTAAGCTTTTATTTGCATATTTATTCTTAGGTCACACTTAGACTTCTGTAATCTAAAATAACCCACACAAGAAAGTTGTGTGTCTACCACGTATTTAGTACTGACAGCGTTGGCGACATGTTTTCAGCCAAGAGTGCTAGTCTTGTTTATCAAAGAGTTACAACAGAGATCATTTTGTTCTAGGCTGCAGTTGTAGTTTTATGACTTTGGGTCAAGCCCCAACACTGCTAAGACATCTAGCAGAGATAAACATAACCTTCCAGCTGGGACATGGACATATGCTAATGACTCTGAGGACATTTTCATTTTTAGTTTACCAACCGATTTAGGCCAATTTGTTTATTGAAAAATTATTTTTTATGTGAACACAAGGCATTTGGTTTAATTCAACAATTTTAGTTTATATAATCCCTTATCTATAAACTAATCTGAAAAAATTCATTAAGTTTTAGCATGTATGTGGATACCACATTTAATATGTACATGAAATTAACACATGTTAACACACACACATATACATAAGATCTTTTGCTTTTAGTGGTGAAATGGAGCAATACAGTAATATAAATTTTCATATGAAGACTTGTTTTCTTGAGACAGGCTCTGCGTAGCCTAGGTTGGTTTCAATTTTGTCATCCTCCTGCCTTTGCCCCTGGAATGCTGAGACAACGGGCATCCCTGACCATCATTTTTATGTGGACTCTGTTTCTGAGTCAAACAGTTTCCTCTCCTTTTACTTATCATATGTTTTTAAGAAAGTTATGACATGAGTCAGTACTTTGTTTCATGTCTGAACAATACCCCATTGTATGCATATAGCTTGGTTATCTGTTTATCTATCTATTGGTGGGTGTCTAGGCTGGCCTACCATTTGCTATTAACTTCACTGTAAAAAAGTCTGTGTAGACATGTTTTCATTTCTTGTGTACATAGGGCCAGAATTATTGAATCACAATTCCATGCCAAATTTTTCCACAGCAAGTACCCTATTTGTATTCTCCACTAGCAATATATGAGGGTTCCAATCTGTCCTTCATCAATGCTTATTTCTTGAAGTTTTCAAGCTATCCTACTGGGTATAAAGTGATATAACATTGTAACTTTGATTTGGTGTGTGTGTGAGAGAGAGAGGCCATGCGTGACACATGGTGCACACGTGGAGGTCAGAGGACAGACCTTTAAAAATAAAAAACAATAAAAAGACATCTGCAGAATACTTAGGGAGTCCTTTGAGAGCACATGTAACTCATTTCTCAGCTCTCAGTCTGATACACTGGGCTGTGGACTCTGAGCTAGGTGTTCTCTCGGTCTACTTCTGCATACCTGTGCCCAGGATGGGATGGGAGCTCCCCATCCCACAGCAGAATGCTGATGAATTAATTCCTCACTCTCCATCTCTGGAGTTCCACCAAGTGAGGACCGGCCCTCTCATTCATCCTAATGACTGACATGTTAGCTCAGCAAGTGACTCTGAGGCAGCACTCTGAGAACTGCCAGCCTGGCTCAAGTTACCTCCTAATGTTGGACACACGGGGCAGCACACGTCTCTCAGCAAGTATCCTGATGTCTTTCTAAAATAAGTCCTTACATAAGGAGGTCCTTGCTAAGTGCCACCCAGCAAAACTGACAGAAAGACGTCTAAAGGGAAAAGGGAGACGTTGAAACCTCTGCCCTGAGGGTCAGGAAATCCCGGGAGCTATGGGCTGAGGCACTTGTGTCCAACTCAGTGGCTCTCTACCTAGCCTTTTTTTCCCTTCAAAATATTTACCATTTTTGTGTGGGGGTGACTTGCCTTCATGCATGTCTGTGTACCATGTGCATGCCTGGTGTTGGTGGAAGATGAAAGAGCACCAGCTCCCCTGTAACTGGACTTACAGGAATCTCGAGCCATCGTGTAGGTGCCAAGAATCCACCCTGGGTCCTCTGAAGAGATGGCTCTTACAACTGAGCCAACATCTCTTCAGCCCCCTACCAGGTCTTTAAAAATGATTTTCCCCTAATTCCAAGATTGTGGCAGGAAATTTGGAAAGTAAATCACAGCATAAAGAACTAAGTAAATTTATCTACATAGCACTATTTGTCACTGCAGAAGGTCTCCACCATTCACGTATTAAAAATGTTACCTCAATGTTTTTTTTTTGTGTGTGTGTATGTGTATGTGTTTGTTTTTTTGTTTTTTGTTATGTGGCCCAGTCTGGTCTTGAACCTGTAATCTTCTTGCCTCTGCCTCCCTAATGCTAGGATTACAGGTATGTGCCACACATCTAACTCCAATTTTTGAGGTCCGTGTCCTTGTCCTTTCCCACTGAGTCCCAGTAAGCGAAAGCGAACTCTGGGCCTCATCCACATCTCCAGACCTTTATTTTTTTTTTTAATGGAAACTTTAAAAAAAGTAAACAAAACCCATTTACAGACAAATGGATATAAGTAGGGTTCACTTATAAATTTTAGGAGTACCTGCATGAATTCAGGGGTTCAGCAGGTTTCTGTGCCTTCTAGGATTATCTGATCAATAATTAGTGACGTGTTCCAGAAAACATTCCTATTTTCTTTCTTTCTTCCTTCTTTCTTTCTTTCTTTCTTTCTTTCTTTCTTTCTTTCTTTCTTTTTTCTTTCTTTCTCTCCTTCTCTTCTTCTTCTTCTGTGTGTGTGTGTGTGTGTGTGTGTGTGTGTGTGTGTGTGTGTATGTGTATGTGTATGGTTTTTTTTGAGGCAGGGTTTCTCTATCGCTTTGGAGCCTGTCCTGGAACTAGCTCTGTAGACCAGGCTGGCCTGCCTCTGCCTCCCAAGTGCTGGGACTAAAGGCATGTGCCACCAGTGCCTGGCTCTTATTTTTTCTTAAATTAAAAAAACATTAGACATTTCCATAGTTGGAAACTTAAGACAGCATACCATGCTATACACAGAGCAGTCTCACTCCCTGTGGTGCTTTGAATGAAAAATGTACCTCAAAGTGTCCAAGTAACGAATCCACTCATTCCTTTCCCTTGCTGCCCTGTATCTGAAATATCCATTTAGTATTTCTGAATGACAGTGAGCATTTATTTAGCCTCCTTCCCTGCTGCTTTCCTTCACGTGTATGTGCGTGTGGTATGCGTGCATGTGTGTATGTGTGCCCCCATGTGTGTGCAGATGCCTGTCCATGTGCACACAGATGCATAAGTGGGCCAAAAGTTGATGTCAGGAATCTTCCTTATTCATTCTTCCCACTTTTTCTTTGAGGCAGGGTCTCGGTCAAACCCAGATCTCACCAATATAGCTAGTCTCGATGGCTAGCTTGCTCCAGAAATCCCCTTTGTTCACCTTGCAAGGCCAGAACTACAGGTGAGATGCCGTGCCCACCGGGCATTTATGGGGCGTGTGGGGATCCAGTCTCTTGTCCTCTTGCAAGAGCTTTAACCACTGAGCTATCTCCCCAGCTCCAGCCCCGCATTCTTAGAGGGCAGCAGTTGTATATTCTTTTTTGACAGTCTACTTTGAGTATCTTTCTGTACTGGTGCGGTAGGGCCACTTTGTGCCCTTTTAGCTGCTAGCCTTTGCCATTCTGTGGCTATCCTGTACTCCATTTGTAAACTTGTAGCGATTTTTAGAAATATCAACAGTTGTCCTCCAGTATAGGGACTAGCCATTTGAGACTCCCACTGGTCAGGTTTGTGTACTCTGACGTTCCTGAGGGGAAATAGGAGTAGTCACTGTGGTTGAACAATTCAGGATCGTACCACACCCACGGTGACCGTATGCCTGGGAGGTGGAAGTGTGGGACAAATGATGTGGGGGTTTTGTCAAGGCTGGCCTCTGAGCAATGGGCAGCCTTGTCAACTTGGTGGATTCTGGACAACTGGATTGGGAGCAATTGTGTTGAAGTAGCCCGGAGAGAGCCAGGAGGACTGACATTTTTCTGGACTATATATAGACCAGGTGGTGTTTCCCTCTGGAACCTCAGGGATGAGCCTCTTCTCTGTAAATCTATTTGTATCACAGAAGCTCCACAGCCTAAGTTTCTGTAGCGGATGTTGACTAGAGTCTTGTCTCCAGCAACAATGGGGAAAGAGGAAATGGCTGGGAAACCACAGGGTTTTATTCTCTTTCACCACGTAGGTGTAGCTCAGCTAGTAAGTTCTGCTTCACATCTGTAGGTTCCTTTTAGGCCTCCCCTCCATCTTCTTTTCTCTCTCTCTTTTCAGCAACTGCCAATGCATCATAGCAGCTAGGGCTTTGCTCAAGGTAAGCAAGCTTTGTGTCACTGAATGATGCTCCTAGCCCTTGGCAATGCCAACTTCCCAGATGCTAAGAGTATTAGCAAGTGCCTTAGAAACGCTAAGATCTGTCTGTGTGCAGGATCCAACCAGGATCTTGTGCATTCGGGGCAGGATCTCTGTCTTTGAGCTACACCCCCAGTTCTTAGAAAAGACTTAGGAATTACATAACACACTCATTACGTTTGTTGTTGTTGCTTTAAAACAAACAAACAAAATACAGCCTACTTCATGTTTAACTCTGCATTTCTCACCTCAAATTATGCTTTTCTTAGAATTCCTAAATTGTATTTTTTTTCTTTCTCTTGGTAATTACATTTGTCTTCTACTCAATGAGGCTACAAGCTACAGTAGATTTATTTATTTATCTTTAACATTTTTCTATTTATCTAAAAATTGAAATTTTTATTTGTTGCATGTATGCATGTATGTGTGTGCATGATGTGGTGTGTATGTATGTGTGGTATGCACATGTTTCTGTGTGTGTGTGTGTGTAGGTCAGGGGACAACTTGAAGAAATTGGTTCTCTCCTACTATGTGGGTACTGGCTATCAAACTCAGATCACAGCTTGATGGCAAACATCTTACCCACTGAGCCATCTCACTGGCCCTATTTATCTCATTTGTCTAAACTGGTATGCAAAGTGATGAGTTTTATTATGCCATTTTCAGACACAAGTATATCGTTATACCTTTTTACTACTGTAGATTTAAATGCTAAGAAGGCACATTAGGCTTACTCAGACTCCCTAAAACAAGTATGTGCACCTAATCTGCAACAGCCTGCACTCCCAGTTTCCCATATATCCATACTCCTCCATAGGCCTCAGTCCCTTCCACCCCTTACGGGTAACATGGGTGTCAACAGTCTTACTCTTTGTAAGGCTGCTTTTTCTGTCTCGGTCTGCAGAAACAATGGCCACCACTGTGCCTTCCTCTTGCACAATGCACTTTTGTACTGCCCGTTGGTTCTGATGTGGCCATCAGACCCTCTCTCACTCCGTCTTTCCTTCCAGAAATGTCATCTCGGCTGGACCCCAATTATTCTACTTTGGTTAACACCCACAGGTGCTGAACAAGGCCAAGTATGGCCCAATGTGGACAACCCCCTTTGGGACTCAAACCAATGTGAATCTGGCCAGTGCCTCACTATTGGAACAAGTGATGCGACAGGAGGGCAAGTACCCCATAAGAGACCACATGGAACAGTGGAAGGATCATCGAGACCTCACCGGCCTCACCTATGGGATCTTTCTCACGTGAGCTGGGGCTTAAAGGAACAGGGGCATGGCCACAGAGGACCAGGTGGAAAGGGAGTAGGCACAAGCAGCCAGTCAGATGCAGGGCAGAAAGGGCCCTTTCTGCATCCCTGGAGCCCGCTGCTTGTCTGGAAAGCTGCCATTGGTGTGGGCTGAAACCCAGAGACCAGCCACTGTACACTGTGTCATTTTGAACAAGCAAATAGTTTCCATTTTCTTGTTTTTGTATTTCAGATCTGTAATATAGGGTGTTTGGACCAAAACACCAGCAAGGCCTTTTCAGATTTGTTTGTGGTAGGAGGGAGGCCCTGAGGCCCCATACCTGCCAGGCACTATACTTATTCAATCACTCAACCACTGAGTGGATCCCTAGCCCCTGTGCCATTTTTAAGTTTTGAAGCAGGGTCTCTATCACAAAATTTTCATGAATATCTTGAGGTTGCAGGCCGGAACCACTAAGGCCAGCTTCAGATCCCTTTTCTGCATTGTGGTTGAAAATACATCAATTTGTAGTTGAGAAAGTATCGTTATCATTTAGTTGGGAGGGATCCACTTAATTTCCTAAAATATGTCTTTGAATATATACACAAACCATGGTCTACAAGCTTCATGGATGCATTGCACATACATGTAGACAGGTAGAGGTTTCACTTGTGCCTAGAAAGGTTACAGTTACTCTGGCAGTGATATTTGAAGGATGGACTGTTATTTACTTATAAGCTCATTGAAGTAGGCAACGGAATTGTTAGTGAATACAGGTTGTAGTTGGATATGTTTAGCTGTCTCTTAGCTGTGTCAGTAGAACTACAAAGTTGCTTTTCCCATCATGCTTTAGTATAGCTGCCGCATTGATCATATCTATGTATCTTGACAATGCCAGATACCAGGCTCATCCCTGTACAGCCGCTGTCGAATTTTACCATTATAACAAGCCTTGGAGTGGACAGTATTATTATTATTATTATCCCCACTTTACAGATGAAGAAACAGAAGCCAAGGGAGGTTTTACATCACATGTCAGAGGTGACACCCCTAGCCAATGATGAAGTAGATCTGGAACTCAAGGAAAAGAGAATGGTTTGGTTCTAGGTTCACGGTTGCTGTCTCTGATTTCCATAGATTCAGTATCTGGGGTTTCCTTTCTTGTTTCTGTCTCCTTTGCAGGTGAACAGTTTCATCACTAAGATAATGATTCTTGTGATCTTTGTGCCAAATTCTGAAGCTAGAGAATGATGTTTAAGGTCTCTTTAAGCTCCCTGGCCCCTCGGGCTAGAGAGAGGCTGCCTGGGTCTGACTTGATAACGCAGCTGAAAATGATGTAGGATTTGGGGATCTAGTTATGCCTCTTACCTTAGAGCCAATTTTCTGTGTGTGTCACTGGTATTCATTTAAAGGCTACTTTGTGCTAAGTGTGTATCCCATGCCTCTAATCCCAGTACTCAGGAGGTAGAGGAAGGAGGACCATGAATTCAAGAGCAGCCTGGACTATGAGACCCTATCTGAAACACTCACCAAATAACCAGTAAATAAAAGCTATTTTTCAAAGCTATGCTACTTGTTTTTCCTGCCTTGTTTTGACAGATCTGTGTTTAGAATCTTATTTTACAAAGCATCCCTCCCCGCAACAAATTGCTTCTTCCTGGGCCATTGTTAAAGGTCTTCATATCTCGCTCCTTGAAAAAGCCTCAACAACCCAAATGGGTCTGTTCTGATTGTCATTTCTTTTTTGCCAATACTCTTAGTTTACTATTTTTGTGACAGCCTTCTTCAAACACAAATAAACCTCCTAGGAGGAAGGGTTGAGGCTTATTTCAAAATTTTAAATGTCTTTATTTTTTTAAGATTAAAACTTTTTTATGTGTATTTTGTGTTTTGCCTTGATGTATGACTGTGCACCGTGTTCCTGCAGAGCTTACAGATGCCAGGAGAGGCCCTGGAACTGGGGTTACAGATAGATAGTTGTGAGCCACCCTGTCAGTGTTGGGAATTAAACCTCAGGAAGAGCAGCCGGTGCTCTTAACCTCTCTGAGACATCTCTTCTTTTTAAAACTTAATTGTTTTTACATTTTTGATAGTAATACTGGGTTTTTTCTTCTCCTTTGTTTGAGACAGGATCTCATGTAGTTCAGGCTAGTTTTAAACTCATAATTCAGCCAAGACTGACTCTGACATCTTGATACTCCTGCCTTGTTATATAAATAAAATTTCCAATTTTCAGTAATGAAGTACTAAGTGTCTCCCTCCATCCCATTCTGTTCTCCAGGCCCTCAGTGCTGTTAAGTCTTCATTCTCACTTTACCAGCAGTGTACAAACACGCACAGCCTGGAGGGAGGGGAGAGGGTGGGAAAGGTCCTCTTTTCCGCATCGAGTTGTTGCTCTGCAGCTAGCTTTAAGGAGATGGATTTGATCTAGTTTGCATAGGAAAGGGTTTGGGAGTTAGTTGAGTGTGGGACTGTCATTAAATGTGTCTTTGGAGCATGTCTGCTACCCATTTGGGCCTCCTTGGAAGCCAGGGTAGATATCTAAGTACCTACTGTGTAGTTAGAACAAAGACTTGAAGCGTCAGTTTTGTGGGTCTCCTGCCTCCTTGACCTACTGAATCCAGGAGAGCATGGACGCTTAGAATGCTGGCAGCCGGGGAATCCCGATCTGCTCCTATTTTATTCCTCAGCCTCCTCACAGAAGGCCTGGGTGCAGCTCTTATCATTTCACATACAGAAGATTCCAGAGTTACATAATTCAAAGATACTTAGTCAATATTTACTAAACACCATGTGCCAAGCACTCATCTGGATACTTGAGCAACCCTGCTGTGACAAGCTTTGGATTATTTTTCATGTACAGAGGTAAAACCCAAGCACATGGGTGTTAATTCTCTTTTCTAAACCTATGATTTCTGTTTGTTTGTTTGTTTTTATTTGGAGACAGGATCTTATTCTGTAGCCCAGCTTGGTCTCCAACTTATGATGGCCAACCCAACATAGGGAATATGGGTATGTACCACCAGCCTTGGCTAGACCTATGATTTGATTCTAGGTAGTTCTAGGTTCTAGAAGACCCCTTACCCATTCAGAGTGGTGGGACTCTGAGGTTCATTCTGTCTTCCCTTTTTAAAAATCAGTTCACCATAGACAGGAGTCTGCAGAGACCAGCAGCGCTCAAAAACAATTGTTAGTAAATGGTTCTCTCAAATTCCTGATCCTCCTGCCTCCATCTTCCAAATGCTGGGATCACAGGTGTATGAAGCCATGCTTGGGAGTCTTATGGTTCTTATATCATCTCAACTATATTTAGTGGTTGCCTAATTCTAAATCCCTCCATCTCTGAGGATTCCCTCCATCTCTGAGGATTCCCTCCATCCTCTGGGGACCCATGCTTACCCGTGCTATTCTCCGCATTCCCCAGACAAGGACATGAGTGGTACCAGCTGCGCCAGGCTTTGAACAAGCGGCTGCTGAAGCCTGCGGAGGCTGCACTCTACACAGATGCTTTCAATGAGGTGATTGATGACTTTATAACCAGGCTGAACCAGGTGCAGGCTGCGAGTGCATCGGGGGATCAGGTGCCAGACATGGCTCACCTTCTCTACAACTTTGCCTTGGAAGGTACCCTTGCTGGGAGAGGCTGGGGACAGGAATGGGCTTTCATGAGGACCCTGGATTCTCAGTCCTCTGGCTCTGCCTGCTGTGACAGCCTCTATACTTCTCAGCCATCTGCTATATCCTGTTTGAGAAAAGGGTTGGCTGCCTGGAGCCTTCCATCCCTGAGGACACTGCCACCTTCATCAAATCTGTCGGGCTCATGTTCCAGAACTCAGTCTATGTCACTTTCCTTCCCAAGTGGACTCGTTCTCTGTTGCCCTATTGGAAGCGATACCTGAATGGCTGGGATAACATTTTTTCCTTTGGTGAGGAGTCCCAACCCGGGGCCAGGGAGGGAAGCTGGCCTTTCCCATGACTTCCTTTACGCTACCCGCTTTCGGGGGTGGGTTAAACTCACTCTCCTCTGTTCTCCATGATCCCTGCAGGGAAGAAACTGATTGATCAGAAAGTTAAGGAGGTAGAATCCCAGCTACAGGCAGCTGGGCCAGATGGTGTCCAGGTATCCGGCTACCTGCACTTCCTGCTGACCAATGAATTGCTCAGTCCTGAGGAGGCCATCGGCACCTTTCCGGAGCTGCTCTTGGCTGGCGTGGACACGGTACTTGCATTAGGAAGGCTGACGGGAACCAGGACTCCCTGATTTTATTCTGTACTCTTCCCACCCTGCCTCCCGACGCACACCTTCTTGTGCTAGCTTCTTCTGCATCACTGCAGTTCTTTTCCCAGTTGAGGCAAACAGGACTATCCCTTTTGTAAGGGGAATTCCATCAACATCTGGGCCCCTGGCTGTGTGTGTGTGTGTGTGTGTGTGTGTGTGTGTGTGTGTGTGTGTTTCCCCCCCCTCTGTGTCTGTCTGTCTCTGTGTGTGTCTGTCTCTCTGTGTCTGTCTGACTGTCCCCCCCTCTGTGTGTGTCTGTCTGTCTCTGTGTGTGTCTGTCTCTCTGTGTCTGTCTGACTGTCCCCCCCCTCTGTGTGTGTCTGTCTGTCTCTGTGTGTGTCTGTCTGTCTGTCCCCACCCCTACAGCTGGGAGATTCTATCCCACAGGATTCCAATTCTCTTGCTGTGATTTGGGTATAGAATTGGAAACTTATCCACAAGCACCCTCTCTGCTTAGGGGACTCATTTCTAGCATTTTTGTGGCATGTTCTTCCTTTGGTATAGTCCCCTCTGTGGTTGAAATATGACTTCCTTCACAATGGCCCTTATTCAGCTTGTGGGTCCATGTTTAGCATAGAGATCCCCAGGAACCATCATCCCTTTTTCTTGTCATCCTGGTGGCAAGTCAGCTTTCTTGTATCTACATCTACTCCCAGACCCTCTCACCACTTAGCTGTCCTCTTCCCTAGAAATTAGCCTCTTACTTCATCTTCCATTCTGCCTCCTAGACATCCAACACACTGACATGGGCCCTGTATCACCTTTCTAAGAATCCAGAGATCCAGGACGACTTGCACAAGGAAGTGGTGGGTGTGGTACCTTTCGGGAAGGTGCCCCAACAGAAGGACTTTGTCCACATGCCCCTGCTCAAAGCTGTGATTAAGGAGACCCTGCGGTAGGACATGATTCCATGTACACAGGGTTTCCATGGGGGCTATAATCAGACAGGAATGGAAAGTGGGAACTGCCCAAGGCTGGAAGCTAGGGGCAAGGGTGGTATGGGAAGAGAGCCTTAGCACCAGAAAGCCAGGGATGTGTAGGCTGCCCCTTCATCCAATCAGAGCCTAAACTTTCTCTTCCCTGTAGCCTCTACCCTGTGGTCCCCACAAACTCCCGGATCATCACGGAAAATGAAACTGAAATCAATGGCTTCCTCTTCCCCAAAAATGTGAGTTGGGCTAGAGCGCCAGGTGCCCAGGAATGCCTACAGCTCTTGCTGATACCATTCTTTCTCTGTAGACCCAGTTCGTGTTATGCCACTACGTGGTGTCCCGGGATCCCAGTGTCTTTTCTGAGCCTGAGAGCTTCCAGCCTCACCGATGGCTGAGGAAGAAAGAAACTGACAATTCCAGGGTCCAACACCCATTTGGCTCTGTGCCCTTTGGCTATGGGGTTCGGTCCTGCCTGGGCCGAAGGATTGCAGAACTGGAGATGCAACTACTGCTGTCAAGAGTGAGCAGGGATGTGGGGAGGGTTGTGTGGGTCAGGGAAGATGGAGGAATTCAGGGAGAGGAGGGGCAGGGAGGTCCGGGGTAGAAGGCTACAGAAGGAACAGGAATAGAACAAGATTCCAGCGGGCCCATTCTCTCACCCTGCCAGCTGATACAACAGTACAAGGTGGTCCTGGATCCTGAGATGGGGGAAGTGAAGTCTGTGGCCCGCATTGTCCTGGTTCCTAGCAGGAAGGTGAGCCTGCGCTTTCAGCAGAGACAATGCTGAGCTGGGATCCTGCCTCCGTGGGCCTTGTCCAGGAGCCCTGCTACAGTGGTCCTTGGCTAGTCTCATGTCACATGTCAGGATGCCTGTTGTGACAGGAGAGCATTATGCCTTTCCCATAGACCCCAAATGTCTGGCACAATCTCTACTGAGCAGTACCCATTCAAGACAGTGGAGCACCTCATATCACACGGCAATCCTTGGGTCCAATTTAAAATAAAATTTAAAGCTCAAACTTGGGGAGTGGCCTCTGTTGTTCTTTTTGATCACTTAGCATCTGACCCTCGTTTTGTGGGGAGTGCCTTACTGCACCTTAGAATCATGGTGGGTGGCCCTGCTAGACCTACTTCTTGAAGCACCAAGAGTATCACATGTTTCTGTAGACCTCAATGACAGACCCTTTATGGACACCCAAAAAGGGCACCGTGACAGTCCCGCTTGAGGTGTAGATAGTGAAAGCCACCCGCTGGGTACCACGATGAATGCCTATGGCTGCAGCTACCCTGGAGGCTGAAACAGGAGAGTTGGTTGAGCCAGGAGCTTCATACTCACTCAAGCAACAGAGTGGGGAGTCTATGTGATGTGACTGGGATTGGAGTTTGGGAGTCAGTGGTCATAGTCTGTACTTCAACTACTGAAGGCATGGCCATTACAGTGACAGTATGAAGACACCACCCCCCACCAAGAAAAATTAAAAATGGGACTAATCATCAGGGCACGGTGGCATATGACTTTAATCCCACTACTTGGGAGGCAGAGGCAGGTGGATCTCTGTAAGTTTGATGCCATGTTGGCTGACATGATAAGTTCTAGGCCAGCCAGGGATATGTAGTGAACCCCTTTTTCAGTGGGTAAAACACTTGGTGCATGTAAACGCATGTGAAGCTTAACAAGGCAGGAATAGTGGAGTCTGGAATCCTAGTACTCCAGTCCCAGGAGATGGGAGGTAGAGACAGGGTATCCCCAGAGACACAACAAAGAAACCGCTGTCTCAAACAAGGTAGAAGGGAGGCCCCATGCCTGAAGTTGTCCACTGATCTGCACTGTGGGACACTCACACCTCCATGCACACACACACAATCACACTCCACACATCCACGCCTGCATGACCACACATTAAAATAAATAAGTGAAAAGGAATTTTTAAAAGATTGTAGAAATAAGAACCCACTCTTTTTGTGTTGGATCTCTGGGTTTGAGGGCTCATGCCATCACAGGGGTGGATCACAGCAGACAAAGAGACCCAGACTTAAGTGAAATTGATTTCTTTCTATTTGATGAATTGAGTTCATTGTAGAAATTACATCCAGTATTACAGGATCAGTATTACAGGCTCCCATTTGTAGACTAGGTTTCACCTATAATGTGAGTAATTAATAACTGCTTTTCTTATCATTCTGTGACAAATCAAAGGTTAAAAAATATTGGCAGAATAACAGTCTTGCACAAAAGAAAGGCCACTTGAAGTTTTTGACAATTGCAGGCTTCCCCTCAAGTCTTTGAATTCAGGAGACACAAGGAACTTGCCACAAGTTCATCTCAATGACTGCAGTGTTTGAGTAAGCCCACAGCATCTAAGGTCATGGCTTGATCTTTTTTCTTGATTGCTCATTCTCAATGATCTAAATCTATCTGGGGGTAGGGGACACTGAGGAGAGCAGAACAGTGCTCACTGGTGAGATCTAAGGAGCCCACTGTACAACAACGTCAGGAGCCCTAAGAGTACCACATGCTTCTGTAGACCTCAATGGCAGACCCGTTATGAACTCCCAAAAAAGGGCACCGTGACAGTCTCATTTCAGCTGTAGATAATAAAAGCCACCTACTGGGTACCACGATGAATGCCTATAGCTCCAGAAGGCAGTGCTAGAATCAAGGGATGCTCCTTGTTGGCCACCAGCAGCTTGAAAGTGCCAGGAGAGTAAGATGGTGGTGGCACAATGGTGGCTTCCACAGGGAAAGAATAACCAGGGCTCCTAGGGGCTGGGGACATGCATCCAGAACCAGCTTTCCAGGCTCCCAGCTAAATCCATAGGCTGCATGCTCACTGCCACACTGAGCCCAGCCCTGACCCAGGTGGAGGCAAGGGCATAAGAAAGGACAGGGCACACACATTGTTCTATGCTGACTGCAGTGCCTCTGGTTCAGGACTTTCAGGCTTGACTCGATTGGTCTTAATACATTATCCTGGTGTACTGCACATGCCCAAAAGCTTCTGGAAGGATAGGTTTAGCAAGGACAATAAGTGAAGGCTGGAGAGTCTGTGAGAAAAAGAGGAGACAGTGGCCAAATCAGGGAGAGGAGGTGCCCTCCCAACAGGAATCTCACACCCTGCTGTCATCTGGGTGGAGTATCTGCCCCATCCTTTGGCAATGCCCCCTAACCAAGCATGGTACCAGGATAGTCCACAATCTGACAAATTAATTGAAATGAGCAGTAGGTGGAAACTCCCTCCCATATTAGTTCATGCTGATGATAGACATGCACTCAACAAAAAATTGCTAGCTTGCTTTATTCTCAGGAAATACCCAGTGAGAAGAGAATGGAGAGAAAGCAGCTATACTTTCCCAGAGCTCAGGATGCCCCACCTCCATCCATCCCTTCCAGCAGGCCCTCAGCTGGAAATGGGACAAAGTAGTGGTCTGTAAAGCCTTTGTTGACAATTTTTATGGGACTACTCAATTATGGCTGGCGCCACTGCCATCCCCAGGGTGCCCTAACTTGAGACCTAGGAGCTCAGAAAGACTGAGGAACTAGCCCTACAGCTCATGGCAGAGCCTACCTGTACCAGAGCAGAACCAGCAAACGGGGGGTGGGAGAAGATGAAGGCCAAGTTCCCCTAGATCCTTGCATTGGTTTTCAGGTGAGGAAGATAACTCGGGAGTGAGGACTCTGGAACTCTCAGGCACTGAGGGCGTCGATGCCAGCAGGGCTGAGTACCAGCGCTTGAAGTATGTCAGAGAGGGAGACCACGCCCAGAAGATGCTGGGTCTCATCCACCAACACCAGCCTGTGCACCTGTGGGGCCACAGTGTTCAGGGAGGGGCCGAGCCTTTGACTACAGCAGCTAACAAGGGGAAAGCTTAACACAGCTCAAGGAGCAAAGGACATCTCCTGGGAACAGCTGGCCGAGGCTTTGACCACTCAGCTGGCTGTGGATCTTGGCACGGGGGCACTATGAACAGGACCAGACACCTCCCAATGCAGATGCCAAAAGCTGGTCATGAAAGGGAAGGCAGGTCAAGTACCCAGGATACAGACTATGCAAAGAACTAGACCATCTACGCTGAGGGCATGGGGCATGCAGGCAGGGGTGCAAGGTACCTGTTCCCGTGCAATCCTGTCAATGACTTCACCCAGGCTCTCATGGGGCTGGCAGGAGAGAACCCCCTCCAGACACAGCGTCCTCTGCCTCAAAGCTTCTCCCACACTCATGTCTAGGTGGTTGTAGGTTTGCTGGGCAGCCAGGTGCTGGTGCAGGAGGGAGGGATCATGGATTACCTCATTACCTAGGCTGTAGCCTGGAGACATGCACTCTGACATGCTTGCAAAGGGTAGCAACAGATACTTCCCATTGGTCCTCATGCTGTAGCCTCCCTGTATCACCCCAGGCCCCACAGACACTTACAATGACGTCAAAGCGGGAGTAGAGGCCCACGACCTGACCTGCAGCAGGAAATGCAGAAAAAAAGGGCAGGGAAGAGCATAGCTCAGAACCAGGGTGTTCTCCAGGGTACATGGGGACAACTTTTGAAACTGGTTCCTTGATAGTCCCCCAGGCTGCTGGCTTAGTCATGGAGCATCATGCTGCCCCTCCCTACAGATAGGCTTAGCATCATCACTGAGATGCCTGACTTCAGGTCCTGTGAGCTGCAGGGAGAACATGGTGTCACCTGTGGAATAGGCCAGCCGCATAGATTACAGACACTCATCATTTGAGTTCAATTTCTGGTTCACAGGAACAGGAGAACCTGGCACAGCCACCTCTACGAGGCTAATGGACAAATCTGGACATGGGTTTTTTTTCTTAACTTTTTAAGCTACATTTGTTAGTGTGTGTGTGTGTGTGCGTGTGTGCGCGCGTGTGTGTATGTACATTGAAGTGCCACAGAACACATGTGTGGAGGTCAGGGGACAATTGTGTCAGTTCTTGCCTACTATGTGGGTCCCGGGGATTGAACTCAGGTTGCCAGGCTTGGCTGCAAGCGTCTTTATCTGCTGAACTATCTCTATATCTTTGAAGGTAGGATATAGGAAAATTAATCTCGACTTTTCTAGTGACCTGTGCCATGAAATTGGGAGGAAAGGGAACAGTCTTAGGCTTAAACAGACTTCAGGGACAAATGAAGGAATGAGGAGCATGAACTCCATTTGGTCTTGGTTTGAACAAGTTAGTTGTTTCGGTTTTTTTAATCATTCTTGGGAGAAGTGGGAAAATGAGAATAAGGATTGGAAAGTGGGTCATGATAAATTATTCATAGTTTTAAAAATAACTGCTCTCTTTTTGAAAAGGTACTTTAAGGGCCAGTGAGATAGCTCAGTGGGTAAAGGGACTTGTCAATTCCTGACAACCTGAATTTGACCCCTGATCTCCTGGTATGCACTGTGGCACATAGGCACCCACATGCATGCACGCGCGCGCGCGCGCGCGTGCGCACACACACATACACACACACACACACACACACACATACACACACACACACACACCCCTAAATGACTAAACATAATAAAACCCTTTACATTGTGCTTATTATTAGTGTGTGCATGTCATGCACCACAGCCTGAACTTGGAGGTCAGAGGAGGGCGGTTTTCAGGAGTTGGTTCTCTGCTCCCACTGTGGTGTGTGTTCCGGGGAGTGAACTCGGGTCATCAGGCTTGATTGGCAAGTGCCTTTGCTAGCTGAGGCATCTCAGCTGCCCAATTATTCAGTTGTGTTGCATAAGATGTGCTTAATGTAGGAGATTTAGACTGAAGTGCTAGGGACGATATGATCCAATGTCTGCAACTGACTTTCTTCAGAAAAACGATGAGCTGCCCAAGGCAAGATGCTACTCTTCCATTTCATGTCCTTTGAAATTTTTCATATTTAAGTATAAGTTAAAAGTTAATAATATTCAACTACATAATATTCAACTTCATTCTGGTGAATATAACTTTGAATGACTTCTTTTTAATGCAGCGTATGTATGTGTGTGTGTGTGTGTGTGTGTGTGTGTGTGTGTGTACTCACACGTGTGGGCATGTGTGTGTGTTGTCACACGTGCAAGCATGTGTATGTATACTCGTGTGTGTGTGCTTGTGTGTGTGTGTGTTCTCACATATGTGGACATGTATGTGTGCTTGTGTATGTGTAAGCTTGTGCATGTGTAAAGGCCAGGGGTTGATGCCAGGCATCTTCCTCTATTGCTTTCCACTTTGCTTATTCAGGCAAGCTCTCTCACTGAACCTGATACTCCAAAATTTAGCTAGTCTAGCTAGCCAAATCATTGTCTCAGGGGTCCCCTGCTGCCACCTCCTGCACCCTTGGTTTACAGGCAGGCTTCCATACCACACCCACTTTCATGAGTGCGAAGGGATCCAAACTCTGGTCTTTGGGCTCAGACATGAAGCACTTTACATACTGAACCGTTTCCCCAGCCCCAACTTTGAAGTACCTTATGGCCATAGCCTAATTAAAAAGATGCCCCTGCTGTCCCTTTGACCTTTCTAGTACAGGACGTCAAGGTCTGGCTGGGGCACAAGGTCCCATGATCAATTTTAGGGTGAACTAATACAAAAGGATCTGCAGTTTTCTCCTACCACAGTCATGTTACCTCTGCTTCTTCAAAGGCACAAAGAACAAAAGAGCCCTCCACACAGGAGGCGGCCACCATTTCCAAACCCCAGCATTAGGAGGCAGAGGAAGGGCCATGAATTTGAGGCCAGTATGGGCTACATAGTAAGTTTCTGAGCTACAGAGTGAGTCCCTATCTCAAAACAGCACCCTTGCCTCAGAAAAAAAAATACTCCCTTTCACAGTTGGGGAAACTAAGGCTCTGAAAGGCTAAATAGCTGCTCCAAAGTTCAAAGCAAGCAGAGACTTCTAATCCTTCACCATTTTGGGTCCTACAGCAGAGGACCTGAAGATTCTGCTGCCACATCCGGCCCACACGCTCCTTGCCCACCCTAGCTAGAGCCTTTCACCCTGGGTGTGTACCAGATTCATTGACCACGGGCAATGCAGACACACGCCGGTCCACAAAGATGTCCAGTGCGGTCAGGATAGGAGCTGTTTCCAGAACTACAGCCAAATCTCGGAATGTGCCGATGCCCAAATCTTGGATAGTGCGGCAGAGGAAGGAGGGCCGGGGCAACAGGGCACCCTGTTGGGGTGGGGCACAGTGGTAATCTCATCAGATCAAGCAGCTCCCAGGGCCTCCAGATCCTTCCTCCCTTTGCCTGGGCTCAGACACTTGATTATCAGTGTCCCCCGTGACTCCCCGCTTGCTCCCACCATCCCAGGCTCACAAATATGTGCAGGAATTTGAGCAGCCGCTTGTGCGTGAGGATGTAGAGCACAGTGCCAGAGACCGGGTCCAGGACAGGCAGGCGGTGGATTCGGTTCTTGATGAGGGCATAGACAGCTTCAAACAAACTTCAAAGAAAGGAATCTGTGAGACTAGGGTGGAGAGACGCTCCATCCGAGGCCCCCAAACAGGGCACCAGGGTCCCCTCATCCCTCGGCTTCCCAGATGAAGTGAGAGAATACAGGACTGAGTGGAGTAGCACAAGGGCACAATTCAAGAGCGGAGGCAAGATGGCAAGGTGGCCCAGCACATATAGCTCTTGTTGCCAAGCCTGATGACCTGACTTCAATCCCTGCATCCGAGATAGTGGAAGAAGAGAACCAGCTCCGGAAAAACATCCTCTGACCTCCACGTGAGCACTATGATTACACACACAGACACACAGACACATAGACACATGCACACACACACACACACACACACACACACACACACGCACAGACACACAGACACACAGACACACGCACACACACGCACAGACACACATGCACACGGCACACACACAGATACACACACACACATACAGACACACACTGACACACGCGCACACACGCACAGACACACACACGCACACACGCACAGATACACAGACACACACACAGACACACAGACACACGCGCGCGCGCACACACACACAGATACACAGACACACACACATACAGACACACACTGACACACACACGCACACATGCACGCACAGACACACACAGGCACACACACACACACATGCACGCACAGACACACGGACACACGCACACACGCACACACACACACACATACAGACACACACTGACACACACACACACACAAACAAACAAAAAGTGTCACAACAAAAACCTTTTGAGATGGGGATGGGGTTGGGTGGCGTAGGTGGGTAGTGCTCAGGTGAACAGAGAAGATACTTACCTGTCGTTAGGAGAGATGGAGACTAGAGGCTTGAAGCAACCTTGTAGGTAGATCTCTGAAGAAAAACCCATCAGGTCACAAGAGTCCCCAGTCACCTCACTCTGCCTCCTAACAGCATCCCTTCCTGCAGGCACTTGAGGCTTCCCCCATTGGCTTGTACCCTCCAGGAAATCCCACCGTCTGTCCCATGCCTTGGGTTCCAAGTTTAACCCACAGTCTTCTCCAACTTACCCCTCCAGGTCTCTATCTTATGCTCTTCAATCTCATAGATCTGGACCTAAAGGCATTGGTAGGGTTGGTAGGATGCTTCTGGAGCTTCAGGCTTCCAGAAGATGCCCCTGTTCCAGCCCACCTGACACCCCAGAACTCACCAGAGGGGATTTGTAGTAGCGGTGCAACACCATGATGAAGTCTGTGATGGTGAGCATGCCTGCAGGGTTGATAGGTGACAAGCTGGGGGAAGGGCGGGCCTAGGTGCAAGACTCATTGAGGACCCCATCCTGCTGGCATTCTTACACCATGTGAGGTCCCTCCCTCCATTCCTCAACCACCTCTCCTCACCCACAAAGCTCTGCTTCTTGCTGTCCCACAGAGGGGCTGCCCTCACTCCGTTGGCCACCAAGGCAAAGAAAGCCTTCTTAATCTGAGGGGCGGGAAAGAACAAAGGCGAGGTGAGGACTGACAGTCCCCCATCGTCCCCACTTGCAGTCCCCAGCTGGGTCCTCTCATGGGTCTTCTCTGCACGAATCTGCCTGTTTCCCATAACAAGACCACTGTCATCACGTTTACCACACAGATAAGGCTGTTTGTGCCCAGAGGCACTGAGGGACGGACCATCTTTAGACACAGCAGGGTTCCCACGTGGAGGTCATGTCATACAGACATGGTATAATTTTTGCTCATCTAAATACTAGAGGTATAATTATTCACATATCATATGCAAAGCTACAACGGGCTCCTCACTAAATTAGATGCTAGCTTGTTCTGATCCTTATCCTAAGCAAAGCTTTGCATGTGTGCTAAGAATACTTGGTTTTCACCTTTCCTGCCTCCCCATCTCTTCCCTTTCCTTAACTCTTTTCCTAATTCTCTCCTGTCCTTTCTTTCTGTGTTGCTGTTACATTGTTGTTTGGTTTCCAGGCTGGCCTGGAACTTGAGATCCCACTGCCTCAGCCCCCTCAGTGCTGGGATTACAGATGTAAGCACTGCACCCAACTCTTTAGCACACATCAAGATTAAGCAACGCTATTAAAATCAAATATGTTCTTCTGTGAGACACAGGAAGCAGATTGTGTTCTGTGGACGACACATACACCACGCCTCGAGCATGTGTGCATCGTTTGCTCTGTGGTAACGGTGATAACAATGGAGTCAGTCTAATGGCAGAGCAGCGGCCAAAGAATTTGCTTCCCCCCCCCCCGTTGCCAGAATACCCTCCTCTTGGTCCTGAGTGACTCTGTGATGTCTTACACATACTTCATAGTTAATAGCGTGTTCTTTCTTTGTCCTGGGTTGTCCTGAGACTATGAAACAGGAAGGAGCAAGCCTCTGCTCCGCATTTTTGAGATGATGGAGATAAAGTGACCGACCCCGGACTTGACAGATCCAAGGTGACAGAGCTGTGATGTGGCATTTAGGCAATCCTCACAGACCATGCTCACGCCCCATTCTCTCTGTGATGCTGAGGAGTCCTAGAAAGGGACTTGCAGGGACCATGGCCTGACAAGACGTCCAGAGTGTGTGAGTGGTGGCTACAGAGGCAGGAGGCTGAGTTCTGTGGTCAGCTACGGCCAAACCAGAGTCTTACCTCTAGCGTAGTGTCAAAGATGACCAGTTTGGAGCTGGTGGCCATGGCATCATAGCAGGTGTGTTCCTGCATGAAGTGCATGTAGACCTGGGCCCCCGGCTTCTGCAGCTCATCATCCCAACTCAAGCTGAGAAGTGGGGCCTGTGGGGATGGGCAAGGCTGAGGCCTGTCCTCCGCCAGGCCTTCAAGCTCACAGTCCCAGGCCTCTGGGTCTGGGAACTCCATGGCCAGTTCCAGGTCACTCGTGCTGGAGCCCACTGCTGAGGCTGCACAGTCATGCAAGAGGAGGCCCCACTCCGTGGGGGAGGTCTGTGCTCCAGCCAAGGGTGTGGCCTTGGGGAATGTGGCCTCCTGCCTGGTGGACTCAGCAGCTGGTCTGGACTGGGCACCTGTTAGGGAGGAAGACAGGGAGGGGGAACTGCATCTTCCAAAGCACGTCTTCTGGGCTTTCAGTGTTTGGCAGCACTGGGGCACCCGGGTGTTGTGGGGTCCCAGAGTCCTAGCAGACAGCAACTCTCTCCCATCTTTCCAAGGTGGCGGTACTAGGGCTCTGTGCACAGTTACTGTCTCTCACTTAGGAAGACCAAGGCCACAAGATGAGACTGGTCCAGCTCCATGTGATGGAGAGACCTCAGGTCAGGCCCCACTCTGGAATTTCTGCTGCCCCCTGTCACCATAACTGACCTTGGCCTCACCTTCTCCCAAACCTGGTGGGTCTGCTTCCTCCACAGCCTCCTGCCTTATCCATCTGGAAGCCTTGACACCCCGGGTTGCACAGGCTCTTTCTGAGCTGGCAGCCACAGCTGGTGACAGCCATGAGTTTTCCCCTTGTTCTAGGAAGTTCATCTCTGGAAAGAGGTAAGGACCAGTTTGATTAGTGCTACAACATAACCAAGCACAATGTCATTAATAATGATATCAGAAGCTTTCAAAGCCACCCCCAACCTGCCCCAGACATATTTTTCATTTTCTATTCATAGAAATCTTCCGAGGCAGTTACTGTAAATAGGAATAGCAGCAAGAGACCAGAAACTCAGAGAGGTTAAGCAATTTGCCATAAATCACACAGCTGGAGAGTAGTAAGGTTAGCCCTGGGGTTCAGATTTTCATCAAAGAGGAAAGGGTGGGGGACACACACTAGGGAAAGGAAGAGGAAAAAGGCAGAGAAGGGAAAGGTTCTCTCTTGGCAAAAGCCAAGGTAGGAGTTAGGGGTTGGGGTTCGGAGGGGTGGGATACAAGGGTGCTATAGAGAAAAGGCTAGGCCCGAGGGCAGCAGCTCTCCACCCACCTTCACTCTCCGGACCCCCACTGTGGCTCCAGGCCAGGGTCTATGGAAGAGAATGTCTGAATTGTTGTGAAAATGCTTTCTGTTCTAAAGTCCCAGGCTTGTCCCCTTTAAAAAGCACAAGCATATCCACTCACACACCATGTGTGTTCCGATATGCACAACATACACACTTGCACACTCCTGGCACACACAGAATTTCACACAGGCACATACACGCAAAATATATACATACACGGATCTGGCCCGCTCACACCCACAGAGTACAGTGCACAGCAGGCACGCGGGCCACACAAACACACACACACACACACACACACACACACACACACACACACACACACACACACACACACACACGGCCACGTGCTTGCTGTCTTCCTGCATCCCAGCGCAGGCCCCCTGGGACCCCGGTACCCCAGGCAGTGTGTGTTCCAGCTCAGGCTCCATGCGGCCAGCCCTAGACCGCTAGCGAGTGTGCGACAGGCGGCAGGGTGGCACTATTCTGGGCTGGCCTCTGGCAGCGGGCCCTCAGGGATCAGATTCTCTCTGATTGTCAGGTCTTGGGAAGGAGCGCTCAACCCGCAGCTGTTCCCTCACCGCGGCTTGGGGGCGCTGCGGAGGCGGAACTCTCATCTTTGAACTGAGAGTTCAAAGGAGGAAAGTTGGCTGGCTTCACGCTCTCCTCCATGAAAACTTCCCTAGCCGAGAGTGGGATGGGTTAGGAAGGACACACTTGAGACTGGAAGGATACACTTGTGGACGGTCCTGAGAGAACAAGTAGGGTATGTTGAGTCTCGCCAACCAGTTCCCTTCATAGAAGATGAAAGTGATGGAGAGGGCAAGTCAGGCAGGTGGCGCTCTGCTGGTCATCCCAAAGGTGCAGGACGGGATTGAGATTGGGCTCATATCTGTGCAGAGGAAGCAGCAACACCTGAGTCGACCCGGAGTTGGGAGGTGAGTGGGTGTGTAGGAGCCCAGCCCCTAATCCACTATGAATACTGGCTGTGCATCCTCCTGCGCCAGAGGGGAACCCAGCCTGTCTCCGGTGGTGGCTCACTCCCTTTCTTGGCATTCCTAGGGCCTGAGTCAGAGTCCAAATGGGGACTGCTGACCCAGCTGCTCTGGCTTGCCTCTCTCTGTCCCTCCCCTCCCCTTGTCATTCCAGACTCTTCCATCCGGACCCCCAGCCCTAGTGGACACTCAGAAATGGACTATTGGATTTCCTGCTGGATTTATTGAACATATTTCCTTTCCCCCCTCAAAGCACCTGCACCTGCCTCCGAGCCTTTGACTTTTCACGAGAGTTCCTGGAGCCTGGATCCGTTGCCAATAGTGGAATTTCTGAGGCACAGCAAATGGGAACGGGAGGCCTAGGCATTAAGATGACAGCCTTACTCTGTCACAAAATGTGACAGTGGTCCACAGATTGCCAGTGTGCAATATTTTCCTTGCTAGCTGCTAGTCAGTCTCTAAACTGGTATTGTTTTAGGTTTTTAAGTAGCATCACTTCCACACACAAAATTAGGATAGATATTTAGTTGCTGTAACAAAGACCTAATTTAAGAATGTCTCAGGAGAGCAGAGAAGGCAGAGGAAGGTGGATCTCTGTGAGTTCCAGAACATCGTGAGATCCTGTCTCCAAAACAAACAAACAAACAAACAAACAAACAAAGAATGCCTCAGGGGCTTGAGAGGTGCTTCAATGGGTTAGACCACTTTGCCTAGCAAGCAAGAGGACCTTAGTTCAAGTCCCCAAAACCCACATAAAAAGTTAGATGTGGTCACTTTCTGTGGAGGTGTAGAAACAGAAGGGTCACTGAGCCTTCCTGGCTTCCAGACTAGTTTCATATTTAGTGAGAGACCCTATCTCAGGAAGGAGTAAGGTGGTGAGTGGACATACATGCATACACCACACATATTACACATACAGAGAGGGAGAGAGAGAGCTTCAAACTGTAGTAGTCTATAGACAGTCTAGAGCTGACAGGGTGACTGTAAAAACATTCAGAGAATCTTCCATCTAGAAAACAAGATGGCCATTCTAGTTTCTACCTTACCCTTGCACCAGCATTGCAGCCAGAAAAAAGAAGTAAATTCACGCATCTTCTAAGCCTTGAAGTGGAAGTTACTCCCTCACTTCCACTCACATTGAATTAGCCAAATTTAGCCACAAGGCCGTGTTTGGCTTCAAGGGATAGGGAGTTGATTATGTCAGTCATTATTATGGGCATCCATTCTAGCTGAAATTCATTCAATTCTACCTCTAAATGAAAAGAAAACTAGACAGTAGGCCCATTTGGCAGTCTCTATTACAGAATGTTTTCATTCCATCATCCAGGCACGGAAACGAACTCAGAGAAAACAGGCCATGCTTTCCAAGGTCATTTGGCAAGCAAATAGCCAGCATGGACTTTAATTGGATCTGGCTGATCCCCAGAGGGACTTTTCATCACATTCAGCCAACATATTTTGGCCACCCAGGGGCCAGCAATCAGATGAGCTGAAAGATATTTGCACATGGAAGGGCAGCTCTGCACCAAAGAGAAAATACAGGATGAATGTCACGGTGCAGAATGCACCAGATCTGGGTGCCTCAGGCAGTTAGGGAAGACTTTCCAGAGAAAGAGGTCCTGTGGGGAACATGGAGACTGGAGCATTGCAGGAGAAGACAGTGGTGTGATTTGAGCCTGTTCTGAACCTGTGAAGGGGACATGAGATATGCTGTGGGTGTTGGGGGTGGCTTTTGCAGTTCCGCCGTATCACATACATTTGGGGATGGTCCACAGAGCTGGTATCTCGTGGAACCGGCATAAACACCCAAACTACTGCTATTACTATCAAAGCCCTACAAGAGAGATGTACTCAGGCTATGAGTGGGAGGGGGTTGGAAGAGGCAACAAGGGTAGGGTCTGGACTCTAGTCCTTGCCCTGGTGGTTCCAAAGAAGTGGGATTGGTCAGAGGGCACACATAGACTAGGGAATTTCTAAGCTAGAAATGGAGATCAATGATAGACTGCATCTAACTCAAATTACGGAAACCTGAATTCTATGCCTCACAGCATGCAAAGCAAGAAAAGGGAAAGAAAACGAATGGAATGGGAAGAGACACTGGAATGAAGAGAAAAAGGTGGCTGGGGATGTACCTCAGTTGGTAGAGTGCTTGTCCAACCTGCATGAGGCCGTGGTTTCATCCCCCAGCTCCTCATATAATCAGCTAGTGGTGTACACCTGTGATCTCATCACTCAGGAGGTGGAGGCAGGAGGATCAGAAGTTAAAGGTCATCCCTAGCTACACAGGGACTTCCAGACAGCTGGTGGTGCATGTCTAAACCCAGCACTCGGGAGGCGGAGGCAGGCAGATCTCTGAGTTCAAGGTCAGCCTAGTCTATAAAGCAAGTTCCAGAACAGTGAGGGCTACACAGAGAAGCAAAACAGAAAAGCCACCAAAAAATGTGCAAAGAAAATGTGAGTTCCTCCTATTTTTCCAGAAAACCATACCAGTTTGAGGGAGAACAGGCAAGAACTCCAAGTCCAGAGAATCCTGGTGTGTTAGCAATGCTTACATGGTACCATTGGCTGTGATTACTCAGATTTGGAGCCAAACAGCCTTCTAAGAGTTTTGAGGATGTCAAAATAGCAAAGAATTCATAAACCTGACCACCAAGGCCTTACGTGACCCTTCTCTCCAGTTATTATCCACCCTGCACGTTTCTAACAGCTGGAAAACATCTGGAAAAGCTGGAATGCCTGTGAAAAAAAGGCATGCCTCCCCCCATACAGCTGCAGTGGATACTGGGTAGGTAAAGATCAGCTTCTCATGGGCAAGGCATTTCATGTGGGAAGGCAAGGTCCCAGAGAACAGACTTAGCAGTAGTCGGATGTGTCACCTGGACTTAGGGGTTGTTCATCCAGTTGGTCATCCTTTCCTATTCTTGGATGTCTTAATTACATTTATCCTGTTTCTCTTTCACAGCCATTAATGGGTAGTATGAAGGACAGGCTCTCTGCCTGTTGAGCTATGGGGCATCAGAACAGGGCCACCTGGTAATGGGATACCCATGCCTCAGAGAATTGGTGTCCAGCTGGAACTGACTCACTGTTCTTCAGGAGATAGGAATGTTTTCTTCCTGTGGGGCAGGTAAACCCACGGTTTTCTTCTCTCTTCCTCTATCAGCAAGACCCCACAATTATATTTCCCAGCTTCCTTTACAGGTTGTATGACCATGTGACTAAATATGGCCAATGAGATTTCAGCAGTATTGTCACACGTATCTTCATAAGGGTGCCCTTAGGAGGGGGAAACATCCCCTAAGTTCCTGGTGGCGTTTATGATAAGATAGTCAGCACAGTAGCAACCATTAGAGCACCATGATGGAAGGCATAAGTTGAGAAATGCAGAACCTGTTCTACCTTCATCTAGAGTTACTGATCTGTCTTTATCTATTTTGTGTTGCCTGAACAGGATGTCCCAGACTGGGTAATTTGCAATAAAATTTATTTCTCATGGATCTGGATGTTGAAGAAATCCAAGATCAAGAACCTTCAGCCGTCAGGGACTTCGTGGCAGAAGACAGAAGGGCAAGGGAACATGTTTTAGTGAAGAGAAAGCTGAACTCAAATGGAAAACCCACTCTCAAGATAACCAGCCTACTCCCATAAACACAGCATTCATCTGTTCCCAAGGGAAGACTGACATCACCACCCCTCAAAGGGCCCATCTTAGTATTGTTGTATAAGGGAAACCTTTCCAACACACGAACTTTGGGGACACAGTCAGATCATATCATATCCCCAACCCTATCCTTATCTGGCTTTCTTAGCTCTGGACAATTATGTTAGAAACAAATTGCCTTGTTTAAGCCACTGAGAAGTTGCTTACACTATGGCTAGCATATGCATGCATGGGTGTGGGCTAGACTTAGCTGTTCCCATGTGAAGATATAATAAGGCTTATGCAGTGTTCAATATCTCCCAATATCTCCCAGACACTGCGCAAAATGCATCATAGGCAGCTAAGCACGTGGCCATGCCTCCTTGCAGCCCTGTGAGATGAATCGTTTTATTATTTCTGTTTTGCAGATGAGGAAACAGGGGCAAAAATAGATTAAGTAACTTGATAAAATTATCAAGTGATGGAGACAAGACTAGCATTTACTGTTTCTGGATTCCAGCAGCCACAACTGACATGTGAGATGACTTGTGTAAAGCTCAGGCCTGGCAGGTACTAGCTTTTCAGTAAGTGGTTGCCATTGTCATTTACCTCGCCACCTGCTCCCTTCGTTCCCAGACTTCCAGTTCCAAAATGACGGACCACGTGGGATAGCTCAGATTCTCACCTCACATGGCCATCGAAGTTGAGGTGGCCTCCAGCAGGGACAGAGCCGTACAATTCTGAAGCCACTGTGGTTTTCCATTTAACAGAGTGTTCTGCCCTGCCCTGCTATGCCCTGCCGTGCCCCCCTCCCCTGCACCTGCTTCTTGACCACTGTTCCCACATCTGCCCTTGCTGCCAACCCCACCCCCACCCCCTTGGGAAAGGCGAGTCAGCAGCAGGCACTGGCCTCAGAGAGTAATGTATACTTTGGTGATTGGTTTTCATCTCTGGCTGTGGAGTTATGTTTCATGTAACCCTACTTCTTGGCTCTCTTACACACTGATACACAATAAGGGCTGTGAACCTTGACCCTAGTGTAGATTTGGCTGCTATCACTGCAGAGCAGATTTGTCTGGTACATGAGGTTGGAGGCCCTGTTTAAGTGTTTTTGTTTTTGTTTTTATTTTTTTTTTAATAAATCATAGGTATGAAAGCACCTTGAAGAGGTTGAGTAGAGGGCCCTGGATGAAACCTACCACCCATAAGTTGCAAGTGAAGTAACCTGGGCCTGAGTGGTCCAGACACTGAGGAAGTGGCCTCTGTTTTGTCACCAGACACAGAGCACAGAAGCTCTGTCCACCCTGTGTATAGCTGGAGAAGAGCATGGCAGTAGAGTCCTGAGAACATGGGCAGAACCAGTGTTTTGTTAATTCAACCCTGGTGTCCTCAGGGACCCCTCTGGACCTTTCTCTGGAGGGACACCAGGGACAGTGTTATGCAGATGTTGTTGGTATCCAGAATGTCTTGGGCCAAACCTTCAGATCTCCATTCAGTGCTTTAAGGAATATTCTCTCTCTCTCTCTCTCTCTCTCTCTCTCTCTCTCTCTCTCTGTCTCTCTCTCTGTCTCTGTCTCTGTCTCTGTCTCTCTGATTCTCTCTCTGTCTCTGTCTCTCTTTCTCTGTCTCTCTCTGTCTCTCTTTCTCTGTCTCTGTCTCTGTCTCTCTTTCTCTCTCTCTCTCTCTCTCTCTCTCTGTCTCTCTCTCTCTGTCTCTCTCTCTGTCTCTCTCTCTCTCTCTGTCTCTCTCTCTGTCTCTCTCTCCTCTTTCTCTGTCTCTCTCTGTCTCTCTCTCTGTGTGTGTGTGTGTGTGTGTGTGTGTGTGTGTGTGTATGTGTGTGTGTCTGTGAGTGTGCGTATGTGCATGTGAAGGCAGAGGTTGATATCGACGCCTTTCTCAACTGTTCTCTATCCTTTATAAAACTTTTACCTCCTGAATTTCTAGCATTTTAAATGTTCATTTTTGTTTTAATTATGTGTACCTGAGTGGCTGACTGTATGTGAAAGTCAGTGCAGGTGCCTGTGGAGGTCAGAAGAGGACATCAGATCCCTAAATTGGAGTTACAAGGTGCCGGAAGCCGAACTCTGGGCCCCTGGAAGGGCACCAAGTGGTTGCTGACCACTGGGCCATCTCTCTAGCCTTCACCTCACTTCTGAAGGGACTGGGCGTCTCGATAGACATGCAGCTCGCCAATTTGGCTACACTGACTGTCCTGTGAGTGTCAGGGATCTATCTGTTCCCCACCCCTACCCCCAGCGCTGGTATGGTAGGCACCAGCTGGGGACCTGAACTCCAGCCCTCATGCTTGCACATTACTGACAACCATCTCCTGCCTCCGAGAGTGTACTTACATAACGCTGAGATCTGACATAAGAATTGGAGTTTTGTCTTCAGTCATCATCTGAGTGTGCAGGCATCCACGGGTCATCATCACTCATCCAGTCCTCGGCTGGTAAGCCACACAGGACCATTTCTGTCAGTCACTCTTTCTCTCTCCATAGCTGGCCTCCTCTTGAGCACAGAAGACATTCTTGTTGCCTCCTTGCTATGCTTAGTCACAGTAAAATTCTTGAGATTTTCAGGCTTGGTGACTTTCCTGCATTGCTGCTGGTACTAGAATCAATCTGCTGTTCACATAGCATGTTGAGCCTGGAACATTCTGGAAGGCTCCTAAAGATCTATGTTCCCAGATTCACCACGGAGCCCCTTCTGCTCAGTTATTTTATAGAAATGAGGTACAGACCATCCCTGCTCTCAGATTCTACAAAGAGCCTTGTGGGGAGCTCCCCTTTCAGAGACTCCCCAGTTTTCCTATCAGCTCTTGTTTTCTAGTCTTTTGCTGTGTGTGTGTGTGTGTGTGTGTGTGTGTGTGTGTGTGTGTGTGTGTGTGTGTGCATACATCTGGGCTCATCCGTTTTAATTTTTGAGGCAGGTCTCTCCTGACCAGAGGCTCACTGACTTAGCTAGGCTGGCCCACCAGATAGTCCCAGGGATCCTCCTGTCTCTACCTCCTTGGGGCTGGGATTATAGAAGAGCACTAACCACATCCAGACAGAGAACAAATGATGGTGAGAACGATGGTCCCTGAAGCAGTCACTGTATGTAAAAGAAACATGGGAGGGGTAAGGCTGCACTGTACAATAGAACTGAGTCTGGGCCTGGTTATTGGAGAATGTTATTGGTGAATCCGGGTTGGTCAGTGAGACTAAATTTAGCAATCTTTGTAAGTAGGTACTCCCCAACTCCACAACACACACCCTGAGACTTTGAGCTAAGGTATTAGGATTTTTCCAGGGACCAACAGCTGGGATGTGGGATGTTTCCTTGCAGAAAAAAGTGCAGACAAATGACAGTCTCTTCCTCTGTGGAGGTTGCAGGATGTGGGACATGGACCCCAGAACTAATATTGCCACCTCTGTATTTGGGAAAATGAGTGCTAAGATAAAAGGAAAACATACCAGAGTTCCTGGTTTAAATTAAATAAAAGCCAGCCCTCCACCCAGTGCCCAAGGGATCCAACCAATTTCCAAATTAGTCAAATTAAATTGAATTCACCATGGCATATGGCTGAAATTATTCTAATGCAGCCTGTCTTCTGAGAGCTAATTCAGGGTCTCCCCCACCTTCCCTGGGAGTACCCCCAAGGCTCAACCCTCAGTTCTGCAAAAGAGAAATAAAATAAAGTTATAAAATTAAACAAATGCCAAACTGTGTGGTGGTAGTGCAGGCCTTTAATCACAACACTTGGGAGGCAGAGGCAGGCAGATCTCTGTGAGTCCGAGGCCAGCCTGATCTACAAGAGCTAGTTCCAAGACAGGCTCCAAAGCTACACAGAGAAACCCTGTCTCAAAAAACCAGAAACAAACAAACAAACAAACAAACAAGTGTCACCTCTAGGCCAGGGTCAAACAGAGCTGCTGTTTGTCTGTCCTGAACAGTTCTAGTTCTCCCAGAACCAATAGCAAACTCTTGGGTAAGGCCAGAGTTACAGCCCCGTGGTTTGCCTATTGCGTACTAGGCTAGGTTCAGTTCCTAGCACAGAAACAATAAGCAAACAAACAAACAAACAGTAGACTTTGGGCAGAGTTTAGCCTCATTGTTTTAGGGTCTCAACAGAGTGTTTGCTCTGCCTGGCTGCAGACATACCTGCACTGGTCACATGACTCATCGCCGATCACAGCGAACATTCGCTGAGCCTTGATCCCCACATTCCTAAAATGGGAGTAGTAATATCTCTCTTGAAGGGTTGGCACTTCAAAAGGAACACATGCATATGACTAGAAAATCCCAAAGAATTTAAGACAGGCATAAAATTGAAAAGAGGCTAGGGATGTACGTTTGCCTAGCATGCAGAAGGCCCTGGCTAGGTGTGGTCACAAAGGACTGAATTCTCAGCCCTAATGAGATAGAGGCAGGAGGATCCGGAGTTCAAAGTTATCCTTAGCTATGCAATGAATAGAGGACAGCCTATCTTAAAATAAAAACAACAAAGTTTTTGAAAAGAGAACTCAAGCTGGGCATAGTGGCACACACCTTTAATCCAGCACTTGAGAGGCAGAGGCCAAACTGGTCAGCCAGGAAACCCTGTCTGGAGGGTCGGGAAAGGAGAAAAGAAGAAGGAGAAGGAGCTGTCACCACTGCCACCACCGCTGCCACAGCCACCATTTCTAGGATGATCCTAGATATGGTCCAGTTTATTTCACTCACAGACTGTCTTGGCTTTGTTGGTTCATGTAGCATCCATGTTTGATATCAGTTGCTGTAAGAGGAATGACAATCTTTCTATTTATGAGCATTTTTCATTTTTTTTTTTTTACCATCACTAGTAGTAGCTGTTGACTACCTTTGTTTGAACATCTTGAAACCACAAATTCACTTTGAACTTGGAGACAAAAATGGTGCCTTTGCGTCTTCTTGTTGGAACTCAGTAGCTTCTAAAGATGCTGTGATTCTTTTCCCTGATGAGCGTTTTACAAACCCTTTGAAGTGATAAGAAGGAGAAAGTCTCCTCTCCAGTATGGAGGTCCCCAAGGGAGGGTGGTGCTAGAATGGAATGTTACTCTTGAAGGCTGAGGGTAGACTCTAAGTTATTAACCTAGGGCAGTGTTTCTCAACTGGTGGGACTCAACCCCACGGAAAAACAAAAAATTTACATTATGATTCTTTTTTTTTTTACTATTTAATTATTTTATTTTTATGTGCATTGGTGTTTTGCCTGCACATTTGTCTGTACAAGGGTGTCCTACACCTGGAACTGGAGTTACAGACACTTGTGAGCTCTAGGTGGGTGCTGGGAATTGAACCTGGGTCCTCTGGAAGAGCAGACAGTGTTCTTAACCACTGAACCATCTCTCCAGCCCAACATTATGATTTTTAACAGTAGCAAAATTACAATTGTGAATTAGCAATGAAAGTAACTTTATGGTTGGAGGCCACCCCCACATGAGGGCTAAACGGTCGAACCCTTAGGAAGGTTGAAATTTATTGCTCTAGAGAGAGAAACAACTTTCCCCAGAGCAGCCGTGGACACCGCTTCACCCTGTCCCTTCTCCGGGCTTTGACCACAAGGGCTGTGGCCTAGTCAGCTCCTCCACTCACCCCAAGTGGCTTTCCTGACTCTGTGGCTCCGATGTGCTTGCCTGAGGGTGCTTCAAATTTGTTCTTTAGGATATAGTGCCCTCTGCTGGCTTCTAGGATTCACCACACAAGGATTATGGGATCTACACTCATCCAGGTCCACTCTTGTCATATGGGGAAAGGGCCAGACTTGGAATGCAAAATTAGCGCTCAGCATCCTGGACCACACCATTGTTGGGAAAAAGTGCCAAAAACAGACAAGTTGCCAGACCACATCGTCCAGGCTCTCAGGAGCACTAGTCGCACAGGGGACCCCTAGCTAAGGGTGCGCTGCAAGCCCAACTTCGGTTATCCTTTGTGGCGCCCGGGGACATTGGGTCCTACTGATCCTCTGCAGTGCCTCCCTTTCCCCCTCAAAGCATAAATAAGTCTAACACCTGGACATAAGTCCTGTTCCTCCAAATGCCATCACCACTTGATTCTTACTGTAGTTTGTGGTATCTGTGTTCCACTTAAACTATGATGACTTGGCACTTAACTCTTTTAAGTTGTCTTATTTTAACTATAGCTCCAAGGCAATGAAGCCATAGATACCTCTGGTCCTTTGGGAATTATCCTCATTTAGTGCAGGAATATTTGATCCGCATCCTAAATGCTTCACTTGAAAAACAAAACAAAACAAAACAAAACATGGGCCTGGAGGGATGCTGGGCAGTTAGAGGGCTTGCCTCTCTTCCAGAAGACCTAGGTTTGGTTCCCAGCACTGGATTCAGGCAGCTCACAATCACCTATAACTCCAGCTCCCAGGAATCCAAGGCCCTCTTTTGGCCTCTGCAGGCAACTGCACTCATGTGACAAATACTCAGACATATGCCCATGGCCATACATAGAAATAAATTTCGTCTGAGTGTGGGGTGCAAACCTGTAATCCTGGCATCCAGGAAGTGGAGGAAGGAGGATAGGGAATTTAAGACCAGCCTCAGCTACACAGCAACTTTGTACCTAGTTTTTGTTTGTTTGTTCTGTTTGTTTTTGTTTTGTTTTTGAGACAGAGTCTCTCTACATAGTTCTAGCTGTCCTGGGACTCATTGTGTAGATCAGGTTGGCCTCAAACTCACAGAGATCCACCTAGGTCTGTCTCCTGAGTGCTGGGGTTAAAGGTATACACCACCAAGTCTGGCCCTAGTATCTTTTGGTATTGGCATTTCTCTGTTTTCAGGATGCTATCTAATACTTACACATTCCTGGGGAGTTGGTCCTTGACATTAAGATCCCCATGAGAGGCACAGACCAGCTAGTTCTCTGGCAAAATTTTCAGAGCTGATAAGTGACTTTTCTGAATTTGATCAGTGTCATAGTGTCTTAGAGACACCATGACCATAACAACTTTTTTGTTTGCTTTTTGAGACAGGGTTTCTTTGTGTAACAGTCCTAGCTGTCTTGGAACTAGCGCTGTAGTTGAGGCTGGCCTCAAACTCAGAGATCCACTTGCCTCTGCCTCCTGAGTGCTGGGTAAAGGTGTGAGCCACCACTGCCCAGCTGACCACAGCAACTCTTATAAAGGAAAATATCTAATTGTGGTGGCTCACTTACTGTTCAGAGGTTCAGTTCATTATCATCATGGAGGGACATGGGGACATGCAGGCAGACATGGTACTAGAGAGGTGGCTGAGTACCCTACATCTTGGTTTGCATGCAGCAGGAAGTAGTCTGAGACACTGGGTGGTATCTTGAGCATATATGAGATCCCAAATCCCACCTCCTCAGTGACAAACTTCCTCTCCCACTCCAACAAAGCCACATCTCCCAATAATGCCACTCTCTTTGGGAGCCACTACATCTGGCTATCTGTAAATTTAACCGATAAGATCTTGCTTGCCTTCTGGGATTTAAAGTAAAATGACCCAGAGTTGTGGGTAAAGCTGTAGTAGGGGAGGCAGGGTCTGAGCAACAGAAATACTTGATTGCCAGGGAAGCAGACAGTGGGCATGTGAGTGCAGCAACTGGAACTTGTGACAAAGGCAGGGGCAAATGTGGGATATGGGTGCACAGGAAACTCCAGGTTTAGCGGAGGTAGGGTGGTATCACAAGCTGTAACAGTCATCTTACTCCGGATGGTGATCATGGCTCTGATTTCCTCTTTGCCCAATACCTGACCCATGTAGACACAGAGCTGAACCTCCCAGGCCCGTCTTCAAGGATAGTGTTTCTCACTAGCTACCAGGAGTGCAGTCAGCAGATGTGTATCCTCCAGAACCAAAGCCTCAGTGGCAGAAACATCTCTTACCCTTGCTGGGGCTGCCCATATAGCCAATGGCAAAGTCGGCAAAGCCATGACCATTTCAACTTAGCAAGGAACACCTACAGTACAAAACCCGTCTGGTACTCTGGGTCCTGGGTTGGGGACTGACTGAGGATTTGTGTACCCAACCTCTAAGAACCTCTCAATAGTTCTCAATGGGCTCTCAATAGTTAAGTCTACAGAACCCATCCTGTTACCCATCCATTTTACATACCTAAGATGCAAGAGCCTTGGACTTACTTTCTACTCAGTGATTCTCAGTATGAATCCAAAATGTGAGATTTACCTGGCTCACTGGGAACCACCTCTGGCCACGTGAGGTTCATTTGGAATAGAAGCACTGTCTGTTAGACAGAAGCATAGGATCGGTTCCTGGAGCTCAGTGACAGCCTTCCTGCATAGGCCGAGCCCTCATACAGTCAGAATGAATAAGTGTAGGCCGCTGGCTGAAGGGCAAGGAGGAAGGTGTATCGAGCCCTGTGTCTTCTATACAGACATTTATGAAGCACATGCTCTGGGCCAGGCCTGTGCTGGGGAGAGATGCTTAGAGAAAACCTCTTGCAAGTCTCTGACCATGACTGTTCCTGAAGGACACTTAGCCTTGTGAACTTGCAAATTTTTCCCAATTAATTCCCCACTTACTTGTTTTTCCCAATTAAATGGCTGATGTTTTGATAACAAAAAATTAGCAAGGTTGGGGATGTGGCTGAGTTTGTGGAGTCCTTGCCTAGCGTGTAGAGGGCCCTGTGTTCATTTTCCATCATTATTTATAAACCTGGAGTGGGGATGCACACCTGTAATCCCAGAACTCAGGAGGCAGAGGCAGGGTGGACTAGAAGCCCAAGGCCATCCTTGACTACTTACTCAGTCTGGGCCAAATGAGACTTGGGGTGGGGGGGGAAGCATTACATTTGGGGCTCTTTTCATCACTTGGCATTACTTTGTATCGAATGTTCCTGGTTCCAATACAATAAGCATACGTCACAGTTTAAAGACTAATTTTTTTTTTTTGAGAGACAGGATTTCTCTGTGGCTGGCGCCTGTGTAATATTCTATCAAGTGGTCAAGGCATGTTTGTATATAAACTTCCAACTATTCAAACACTCAAAATGTACTTATAGCTAAAAGGGAGTTTTTTTCTCCCTTTTGAATAACTTCTTCAGAGTACCAATTCAGAAGGCCTATGAAGTGTCTGATCACTATTGGCGGAACAATCTCCAGAAAGCAAGGCCAGATGTACAGCCCCACCCCAAATACACAAAGGCTTTCTCCACACCCTTTCAAGGCTTTTAGTTTTGTAGCCTCTAAGCTGTGCTGCTAACCTTACAAATTGGAGTTCATTCTAGGTTCACATTTTTCTGCCCTGTGGACAAGCTTTCTGTCTTTCCTAAGTGTGCCATTTGCCAGGAGATGGCGCTGTGGCCCTGTGCTAGGATTTCGTGAGGAGGGTGTGGAGTTAACGGGGATCTGGAGAGGGTCCAGCCTAGGAATCTGATAGACTCTCCAATTTCTTTTCTAAGCTCAGAAGACCGGGTTGGGTGAGGATACAGCACTCTCCACTAAACTGCCCTGGGTTGTTCCCCTGTAGGGTATAACCCCCTATCTAGTAATTAAGTCAACAGCAGGAAAGTTAGAAAGTGTCATCCTCAGGTCAGATACCTGGCTCCAACCTCTAACACATTCAGAAGCAAAGGGGAGAAACATACACAAACATACAGAAACCCAGTCTCAATGCTGTATTTCCCACAAAGCAGATTTAAAGTGCTGTGAGTTACTGGGAAGTGGAGAGGTTGCTGCAGGTATCAAAGATCTTGGGGGGAGTTGGGGCTGCCTGAGACTCAGAGACTCTCAGGTCAGAGAGTACAGGAGGTTGGGCCAGGGCTTAGGGCTTGACCGAGAGCTATTTGGACAGTCAGGACTTTTCCTGAAGACAACGTGCAAGATAAAGCTGAGAGATAGGCAGGAGTCAAACTGGATTGGGGCAGAGATGCCAAGCGCAGGTTGTATTTGGCAAGCTAACCAGTGCCAATGAGATTTTCATGTCAGCAAGTGGTGACATGGTGTTTGGACATCGGCAAAATTGGCCTGGGGTTTAGCCCACTCGGTGTTTCTCTCCCTGCTTTCTAGAAGGTATTTCTAGTATTGACCTCCCAGAGGGGCTGACAGGTATGTCCACTATCTGCCTCCTGACGTGGCCCTTACCTTGGCTTCAGTGAAACTGCCATGCTCTTTGCTTCTGTCTGCAGCCCCTCCTCTGTCTCCTCTGCATCCTTGCCCCTCATTTAGCCACTACTGACCATCCTTCCTCGAGGCTACTCTCAACCCCCTACTGTCCTCTGGGAAGTCCTGGGTAATTGCACCCTACATCACCATGACTCAGCCCATATATCTAACTAATTGTACCCTGCATCCCTCTGCTCCAGACCCATAAATCTAACTGCTTGCCTGACAAATCTTCATGAATGTTTGCTTTGGAAGCACCTCGAATTCACAACCCAAACTCCCTGACACAACCTTGCCCAATGTTGATTCCCCTTGAGCACTCTTTGCAGGATGAATGACACTAGCATCCATGCTGTTAGGAGTTAAAATCCTGAGGCATCCTGAGTTGTCCTTCGGTTTTCTCACCGAGTCTCCTGGCCCTCTCCAGGTCCTTGACGCTGGTCATCATGTCCTCTTCTCTTTTTCCCTCCACCACACATTCAGGTCAAAGCCACATTGTTTTGACAGCCAGCCACAGAGCCTTGTAACTGGTCTCCTTGCTCCCATTTGGGCTCTCCATAGTGAGTGTCATAACCCATCTTCTCAAACCGTAAGACTGACCATGCACTACTGCCCCAGTGAAATCTCCACAGCCCTTTCCTGTGTTGATTCCCTCCTCTTTTGCAGGGAACATCATTTTGTGTGACTAAGCAGTGCAGAATGGATGTTGGAAAAAGGGGGTTGCTCCTGGGTCTCTAGAAAAAAAACAGAAAGAAGACACCTATAATTCTCAACCTCCTAACTTCATTAGACGTTTCTCTAAAGAATATAGACAGGCCTCCTTAAGGTCAGCCCTGTTTGCTGCAGTCCCAGGAGGCTTTTATGTACTTGGTTCAAGGACCATGTAGAACTCAAAGATTGTCCATATTGAAGATTGAAGGGTATTTCTAGGCTGGGGGTGCGGTGAAGCATGAATCCCTGAGTTCAAATCTCAGGACTGCAAGGAAACTAAGAGAATGAGTTTCTACCTTTGTAGCTTTCCAGTCTGTAGAAATAAAATGTGGCCAGGTGTCAATTTAAACACATGCATACCTTTTTCCATTGAAAATAATGAATACAGAAAAGAGCATACAACAAATGTACAATTGATTGCACACCAATGAAATGAACTTCCATGAAAAGACAGTCTTTTGCTAGCAGCCCCTCTCCCTGGGCTCCTAGAGACACAACTGCTTCCTTATAGTGGTTGAGTAGCCACTTACAAACTGCTCTTGGCTCACTGCACTTACCAATGTTCGCCTTCTTGAGGGCATAAATGTTCTCTGCATCCACTAGACACCATTCTTTGGATCTCATTTCTTGGGCTAGTCACATGCAGTAGGATGCTCTCCTGAGTTCCAGGGCACCCCAACCAGAGGGAAACATGAAATGATCCTCCTTGAATGCTGCTTGTGTGTTTTGCAGAATTCTTTTTTAACCCTTCGTATACCCCATTCAACTTTTCCACTCTTCATTTTAGTACAATATACCTTATATGAAATAGTCAGTGCTTTACTACAGAACAAGTAACTAATGTAAGGGATCTGAACATGTTCACAAGGGGTCAGGATAAGCTACTGTGCTCAGGGGGTTAGATGTATTAAACGCATTCTCAGTACAGGATAAACTTAGTTGATGGAGGGTTTATCTACAGCCTCATGTTAAGTTGAGCATTTGTAATTTGCCTGCTATCTAAACACACACCCCTAAACACTGGGGCACAACTTTGCAACTTTTGTTCTTTATATGTGTTAGGTCTCTTGTACTATGGAGCTCTCCCTCCATCTCTCTTTCCTCCCGTTGGCAATGAATATGGCCTATAGCACTTCACTATTTATGAAACAATAATTTTTTAAAAGCCACTTCCATGACACTTCCATGACTAGAAAGCTTTTTTTCATCTGATCACCCCAAATCCCTGAAGCCTAGTCACCTCCCAGCCTTGTTTTGCCACGTGCTCACTGACACCACCTGTCCCCCCTCCATACTCCTGGCAGGACTTTTACAAAGGCTGCTCCCTCTGCTTAAGGTACCCTTCCCTCCTGGGTCCCCTGGTTATCTTCTTAGATCTTAGAGTGTTCCTCTTTAGAGAAACTGCTCCATTCTTTGAGAGGCTCAGTGACCCCAAGAACCTTCCTAGGTCCTTCCATCCTCCCAGGTGCTGTCAAGGCCACAATTTCCTTTTCTTGAGATACAGTGACTAGTCAGATCCATTAGACTGATCCACATGACTAGTCAGAACCATTGGCTTCCCACTACCTAGTTGGCTGTCCAGCACATAATAGGTGATTCCCTCGGCCAGGGTGAGAGCCAGCAGCCAGTAATACATCCAGGACAGAAGCTGCCTCTGAGGACCCGGACTCTGGAGCTATGACTAGGCTGCCACCACCACCCCAGTCAAAACCACAGGGCTGTGGGATGAAACTCAGAGATAATATGCTTTCCTGGAATGGTTGAGGCCCTGAGTTCGAGAATCAGATCCACTATCATAAAAACAAAGACAAAACAACAAGAGGGAAACCGTGCAGGAGACAGCCTGGTGCAAGGCGACTACAGGAACCTGGGGCTGACTCCTCCTGTTGATCTGCCCTGCCAGGGCTGAACTAAGTGGAAGCCAGTGTTCCCTGGTGTCCTCCCTACACAGCCTTGGTGGGAAGAAGCCGCTGTGTGTTCAGCCCCTGCCCCTTATTTCAAGATTTTTCCAGGCAGATTGGAAAATCTCTCTCTGATTGGATGGGACTTGAGAGAAAGGATAGTGTTAGGAAGAGGTAAGGCCTGTGGGCTCTAAGGTGGGAGTCCCTGTGGAGACAATGACTCAGGTGGAATCTCCTTGGGAGCTCGGCCCGTGGGGCAGGTCCAAGGCAAAGGGTGGACACACTCTTGGGATATATTACACAGGCTATGGAGCTGTTTGGGCTATCCAGAGGAGCGGAAATGATTCTCTCTCTTTCCTTTCTTTTTCCTTCCCTCCATCTCTCTAAGGGTTAGCCTTCCCTTTCTCTGTTCTTCTGGGTTCCAGAGACCCAGTACTTGTAGGAATTCTCAAGGTCCTTCCTGAAAAGGAGAGAAAGAGGGAGGGAAAGAGGAAAAAGTGGAGGTTATTGGGAGGAGAAGGTTCATAGGCCTAAATTCCTGGGCTCCTGCAGCTTCAGTCATCCTGAGGAAAGAAACGGGGAAACACACAGAATGATTTAGACCAAATTCTGTACACGAGGGAGACATGAAGTCACAAAAAGGCAGTGGAGAGAGAGGAGACAGAATCCAGCGGAGACAGAGAGCTCTGCTTTTGCCTGCAGCGGTTTGATGTTATCTGTCTCCAGCTGCCTTCCCCTCCCTCCACAGTCCCCACCTCTGCCCCTCCTTCCTCCCCAACCCCACAGCCAGACACCCAAGTCTCCCCTTCAGGGTCTTTGTACCAGAGCCTAGAAGTGGAATTTACAGGGTGAAGGGATGGAGAAAGAGCCGGAGGCTCCAGATGTCCAGACTGCTGTCTCCAAGCTCAAGCTGCCCATTGCTACTCTACTGCCTTTTCTGTCTTGGGCTCAGCAATGTGGGATTGTCCATTTGCCTGTGTCCATCTATGGCATATGGCATATATGTGAGTGTGCATGTGTGCAGTACATCTTTAGCTGTTTGTGTCTCAGTCCCCATCACTGCTTGTTGGAAAAACTTACTAAGTGATGACTTGAAGCCTCCAAAACCTCCAGTCTCAGCTCTCTGAAGGTTTGAGGGAAGCACCTGTAAGGCAGGGTGACCCCCTGAGCCCTGTTTTCTGGATGCCAAATACAAATACCATGGGACCAAAGCTCTTGAATAGGGACTCCAGAAGGTCTGTCTTGTCACAGACTCAGGTCCCAGTCTTCTCTGCTATGATGCTTCTGCAAGCAATACTTGCCAACTGATTCTGGAGTGAGGAGAGGGAGGATGGACGAAGGCTTGGAGAGTCCAGGGATGGCTAAAGATTCTGCAAGATCTGGCTGGAGCATATTGCAGGAGGGGTGGGGCCAACTGTGTGTGTTTAGAGGAAAGGTGGGGGGTGGGGGCAGAAAGGCCGCCTGCGGGGGAGCAGGCTTCTTGGCAAAAGCCCCAGTTTCCTGAGCTGCTCCCTGCTCCCTGCCACTGCTCCCAATTCTGTTGTTTCAATAACATCATTTTTATCCACCCCACAGAGACAGTGTCTTAGGAGGGGGAGACAAGGGGCAGGGCTAGGGCATGGGGGGAGGTGGGAGAACTGGGGAAGCCTAGGGTCTGGAATCAGCAAAGACTAGATTTGGGGCGCTCCCTCCTCAGGGCGATCCCAGGGCCCAGGTCCCCTGATGACAAAGACAAATACATTAAAATTCTTGCCTCGGAGAAGAATGCAGGACAGGGGGAGCATTTCATAATCTGCAATAACAGTAGCAGGGTGGGGAGAAGGGGCTTGAAAGGGAGGCACTGGCTCCCAGGGAGCCAGTCTTTGGCCACCTGCAGCCTCCAGGGGCCCCCAAAAACTCCTAGCTGCCAGCTTGGCACCAACTAGCTTCAGTATTCACCCAGCTGGGTTATCTTTGAATGTGTTATGTTCAGGCTTGGTGCTGCCTAAAACAAACGGCGTGTACAAAACGGCTGGAGCAGCGAGTGCACTAGAAAGGGAGGAACAGCACTTGCTCCATTATCTGGCCAAGCGCTGCCTCCTTCCCCGCTATTCCTTTCCTTTCCCAGAGTGCCACATTCTTCAAATCTCAGTATCCAGGACAAGGACTGCACCGGTGCACCTTTGACACCAGGGACCTGCCTTGGGGCTCCCCGAAAATCCAAGGCCTTATTTTTTGTGTCTAGGCTAAGATCTCTTTCCTCTTTCTCCTTTTCTCTCATCTCTCTGCCGTTCACCTTCCTTCCCCAGATCTGCTCCCCCTCCTAATGCTGCATCTGCGATCTTCTCGTGCCTCCTTTCTAGCCCCAAGTCTCATCTTCACCCCTTTGCCCCACTCCCTTGACGACGCAGGACCTTGCCTCCTCTTTGCTCGCCAGTGGTGTTTGTCTATCTTGGCAATGCTCTCAGTTTCCACTTCTAAATTCCTCCCCACCCCGAACGACAAGGAACTTTCCCCTCTGGTGTGAAATTTCTGCCACGTGGGCTTAAGGTTCCCTGTTTATGGGTGATGGGCCCTCTAGATAGTGATGGCAGAGAAATTGGCTCCTGCTTCGGAATGTCCGCACCACCTGTCCCTCGGCACTCCTGGAGCACGTCGGGGGGCCTCTGCCCCAGGCCAGAGGAGCAGAGGCTGCCGCCCCGCTGCCAGCCGCTAGGCTTGATGAATGGAGCTGTCCCTCCTCCCCACGAGGCCTTTGATCTCCCCCGCGTGGGGAGGGGGTCAGGGGCATCAAAGACATTTTTGTGGCATTAGAGAATCAGATAAACCATCTCACCTGCAGCTGGCTCTCCCACCCCTTCTGCCCCGGCCAAGTTGGGGGAGAAACTCGAGGCAGGGACCCGTGGACAAACGAGACCCCGCTATAGCAAGCGCTGATCCCTCTTCTCTTGGAAGTCTGCAAGCTCGGCCCTCCACCTCACTTATGGGCAGCGAATGCCTGAGCGCAGGCCCTGGAGAGGCTCCACTTGCTGTCTTATCTTCCCCACACACCGTCCGCCCCCGAATACCGGCTGGACACATTGGTTGGGGAGCTAGAACCCAGGCCTCGGGCTGGCTCCCTTGCTGGGGTAAGAGGCTGAAGAAGGGGCAAATGACGCGGAGCTGGCTACACGCAAGGAAGTAACGCCTCCAAAGTGCGTTGGGCCGGCTGTCGAGTTGGACAGCCCTCTACGAAGCATCCCTCGCCCCGGACCCACTTCCTCCCTGGCCCTCATCTGTATCTTCCTGCGTACTGTTCCCTCCCCCCAAACTCCCTCATTCCTGGGAAGTTTTCTCTCTTTACAGTCAACAAACCTGTCAAACTTCTCCCAGCCAGTCCCCCTTCCCCAGTTCCTATTCTTCCCTCCCCCACCTTACCCTTCTCTACTATCCTTCCCTCCACTCTGTGCCACGGGCCCCGGGATGGCAGGGGACAACCCCGCAGAGGCGAGGAGAGGGACAGGCGGGCGGGTCCCGCATCCAGGAGCGCGCGCGGGCCCCGCCCCAGTACCCGGCTCCCGCCCTTCGCTGCGCTCTGCGCCCGCCGCCCCGGGGCGCACGGCTCCCTCCCAGGAGTCCCGCCGCCTGACTGTCGCAACTGCCACCCCCGTGGCCCCCCTGTCCCCCTCCCCCGCCCACGCTCCGGCCCCGCTCCCCTCCCACCCCCGCCCCCGGCTCTGATTTCTTCTCTCCAGCGAGCTCCGCAGGAGACACAGGCGCTGGCTGCTCGGTCCGCTCTCCGCCTCCGCCGCGCCCTCCTCGCCCGGGATGGGCCCCCCCGCCGCCACCGCCGCCGCCGGCGGCGGAGTCCTAGTCTCTCGGCCGCCGCCTCGGTCGCCGCGCTTGCCCTGAAGCCCGGCGGCCGCGCACCCCGGCTCACCCCGCAGCCTCATCTCCTGGCCTGAGCTAAACTGCGGTAGAGCGCTCACTATGCTGCCGCCGGTGCCCTCCCGCCTCGGGCTGCTGCTGCTGCTGCTCCTGTGCCCTGCGCACGTCGGTGGACTGTGGTGGTGAGTGCTGAGTGGGACTGTCCCCCAACTCAATTCCAAACGCCAGAGGGTGGGGGCCCCGAGTTCAGTGCCGCGATTCTGCTGCCTTCAGGCTCTTCCCGCTCCGTGATCCCACCCAGCCCCAGGACGGTAGCACCAGGACCCTCGCAGGCAGCTCCTTTCTGGTCTCTGCCCGAGCACTTCTGAAGTGCCATTTTGACGCTACCTACCCCTGAATATTCCATTGTGTTTCCTCCCCCTCTGTGTCCCCCCCACACAAAGAAATGTGTCCAATTAATATCACAAGGAATTGTCAGGTAGGTAGGGAAAAGCTGCTGGATGCCATGAGATCCATAATGAGAGACTAGGTAGGAACGGGAGAAAGAGCGAGGAGGGCTCTGGAGCTCAATTTGGGGGAAAGACTGGAACAAGGTGGGAAGCTATAAGTTCAAATAGCTGCCTCTTTCCCGTCCCTCTTACCTACAGCCTCACCATTGCTGACTCTTTCTGCATGGGCGGTGAAGAGGAAAAGGGAATGTAAATGGGGAAACTGAGTCAGGACTCTTTCTTCTCTGCTTTCCCCACTAGCAAGTAAGAAAGACAGGAAGGAGATTCTGGAGGCCGGCCCTCCCAGACGTGGGAAGTAACGATTTTTTTAAATGTGTAGCGGAGATGTGGGAACCGGAGAGCGTCCTAGTGAAGCGAGTAAGAGCCAGGCCAGCCAAGGGATGGGAGAAATTCTCCGACTCTGGGATTGGATTTAGCCAGAGTAGACACCTAGACTTCGAAGGTTTCCAGAGCTTTGATCCTTGAGGGGTAGGATAGGGGAGGAGAAGCAGGGGCCCCGCCGGGACAGCTCAGATCCAAATCCTCACGACTTTTTTCCCTCTTAGTTTTTAGAGCCACAAACACCCGCCCGGAATAGCTCAGTGTTCAGAGAGGAGGGATTTGGGCAAGAGCGCAGATAGTTTAGCCAACCCTAAGAAAGCAAGGACTTTTACATTTGCATATCGCCACGTGATTGGCTGAACTCCTACCCTCTCAGCCCTCTCCCACCCGCCTCCCCTTTGGACCCAGGGGTGGGGCAGGCCCATTCCTCTCTTCGGCTGAGATTGAGTAGTATGCCCACACAGGAAGCTGCTGGCCGCTATCCTTCCGCGATGCGGGAGAGACATCCTCGCGGGTGTCAATGGGGGGGGGGGGGAGATACAAGGCCCAGGTTCGGGTTCGGGAACAGGCGTCTGTAGTTTAGCTGCAATGCGGTACTTAGCAGTTTTGACAGACTGACCTAATCCCAGCCATCTGTGGTCTTAAGCGAATCACTTTCCCACTCTACCCTACAAACTGTTTTTAAAGAATAACCTCTCAACCTGGCAGGCTTGCCGGGAGGACTGGGTGGGAAGATCCAAGGAATGACTTGACATTAGGAGTCCCCTTCCCAATCCAGCTTCTTGTCACCTAGCCACTCCCACGCAGGGTGGAGGATGAAAAGTGGGGTTCCGTTAAATTCAGAATAGTCAAAAGTATTACTTGGCAAAGAGCTCTCTCTTATACACCTTTCCTAATTTTCCTAATTTTACTCCTTCTCAAGATGTAGGACAATTGTAGACAATTGGTCTAAATTGTTCTAATAACCAAAATGCACTTCCTCCAAGAAGTGCATTCTGTCCAACGCCCCAGCCCCCCTGCTATCCTGCTCCCACCATGCTCTGAGCACTGGACAAGTATGCAGTTACTGTACTTTGCTGACAATTGTCTTTTCTGGGGTCATTTTTGCTGTGTTCCTTTGTCTGGAGTTCTACAAGTCCAGGATAGTGTAGGTGCTGGACCCAGGCTCATGGGGTTGCTTCCTGGTTTGTATCTGTGAAGATTCCTTTGTTCAGGAAGGACTGCTGGGTGGGAGCCAAGACCAGGAGAGAAGGGCCTGGGCCCTCTGGAGACTGGCCCTGAATCTGGGAAGCAGGGAGTGGGGGAGGAGGTGAGGAGGGCAGGTGTAGGAAAACACAGGGGCCTTCATGGCCACAGCTGCAGTGGGGAGCTAAGTGAAGAGTGAGGCCAGGGTGATAAGGTGGCCGGCGAATGCTTCTGTCAGATGTGTCTCAGAGAGGACCTGCTCCTCCCACCTGCCTTGGCCCCTTCCCTGTCTATTTTGGTTGACTTCCTTGGCTCCTGCTTATGCTCCTGTCCTGTCATAGCCTTCCCAGGCCAGGAGTGGGCCTGCGGGTAGGTCTTCCTGGGTTGTTAGCCTGAGGTTCTTGCACTTGGCACTCTAGGGTTCTTCAGGACTGCTGTCTAGGATCAGATTTGTTGCCCCTTCCTTCTCGGAGGATGACAGCCAGGCTAGAAACTCCATGGGTGGCCAGAAAAGCAGTGTGTGACCTACAAAGTAGCCATGGTCAGGATAGAGGCTGGGAGTATTCCAGGGTCTCTGAGTGACTTGACTGTCACTGAAAGAGGGTGGGCATAGATAGGCCTTGGATCAGTCAGCTCAGGGGCCAGGCCATCTGGTTCCAAAGACGTTTTTCGTCCACCTTTCTTTCCCCTCCGCCTCCTCCCAAGGCAATGTGAGATTTCTATTTTTAATTTTTTTTGTTTAGTTTTGAGACAGGGTCTTGCTATGTAGCAGTGCCTTCTAAGTGCATGCCTTCTAAGCACCGCCGCCAGCCTCTGTGTATCTCTCCAGTGTAACCATATCTTTGTGAATCGCTGAATCCCAGATTCCAGGACACTGGCCAGGCCCTCTTGAGGTCATCTTGTCTATCCCCTGCCTTCAGGCCAGTCAACCTATGCTCTGCCCTCTCTCCAAGAACTCAGTCCTGAGAGCAAGGGCAGCAAAGAGGCTCCCGGGTCACCTGGCCCCCTCCTCCCCTGCTCCCTGCTCCCCTCTCTATGCTGTCTGATCCATCTTTATACCTTCAATCAGTGAATGTAACAAATAGCACACTCCCATAGAAGAGCCAAATCAATCTCCCTTCTCCTCTCTTCCTCTCTCCTCTCACTGTTTTGTATTTTCTGTGAAAGGAACTAATTCTCTCCTGTTCCACCAGGAAGAAGCCACCCAATCCACCCCCAGCCATTCCACTTTACTCCCTCCTTATGGAAAAGGAACCAGAGCTAAAGGTCAAGGACAGCCTCACGGCTGACCCCGCAGGAAAGCTGGGGAAGGACCAGACCCTTCTTGGCACTCAGGTTTTCTAGCTGCCCTCTGCCAAACATTTCTGTGTCCATGATGGTCCTGGTCGTTAGGCCGTCCTGTCTTTATCTGGGGCCCCTGACCCTTCCTGGTCAATGCTGATGCTGGCTGGCTCTCATCAAGTTCCAGAGTAAGGATGGCTTGGGGGTGGGGTAGCCATCCAGTCCCTTTTCCAGGCCTCGGCCTTGGCAGCTTCTCTCCTGGGGAGACAATGAGGCTGTGAGCAGAAAAGGGCAGGGGCAAAAGGAGGCTGGCTTGATCCCGGCCAGAGCATGCCCTGGGCCCACCAGAGTCCTGGCACTGTGACATTTCCTGGGGGGGGGTTAGGCTCCCTCCTGCCCCATTCGAATCTGGAGCCAGGAGTTGGTGGCTGGAGGTCAGTGGGAGGCCCGTCACCAGGGCCCTACAAGGGGGATTCCAGAATGTGTACTTTGATGGGGAAGTGCAGCAGCCAGCCCTCGACGGCCAGCAGGAGGCCTCAGGGAGCCAGATGCTAGCGCCCTGAAGATTGATGAGAGCGCCCCCTAGATTTTTTTCCTGGTCAGCTGGGAGGGTGTGAAGGGAAATATGGCCAGGAGGAGGCTTCTTTGGCTGGTTCTACCGGCCGGAGCCCTCTGTATAATCTAGAATTTGATCTAGACAGGACTGAGAGGTAACCTAGTCTATTATGGTCAGTGGTGATGGTAGAGGGTCCAGGGACAGGTGCCCTCTCCTTTGTGTGTTGTGGGGGTGGGAATCAATCGGCATGAGGGACAAGGCCTTCCCAGGCCCCATTCTCCCCCATCCCACCCTCAGATGAGTGCTCCCATTCTACATGGGAGCAGAATGACAACTGTCCACCAGGCATCCAGTGCAGGGGATTGCCTCGGAGCTTTGGCAAACAGGATGCCCTTTTGCACAGTAAAGTCTGTCTGGGAAGGGAAAGCCCCTGCCTCTCCAAAAAAAAAAAAAAAAAAAAGAAGAAGAAGAAGAAGAAAAGAAATGGAGACATAAGAGTGAGGAGGACACAGGAAACCAAACTGTGTGTGTGTGGGGGGGGTGAGTGGGGGCCACAGGTGGGCAGTGGAGAGGCAGGGGTTAATGGAGCTGGGGTATCACTGGCTTTGATGTGGTGGTTGGGATGGGGGTAGGGGCTGGGGGGAGGGGAGCAGTAATTACCGAGTTAGGAGTTAGACAGAGCAGGACAGGACAGGCGGGCGGGCACAGGCCCGGCAGCCTCAGCAGCCGTCAGGCAACATTTTTCTGCCCCCTTCCCACCACCCACCTCCCCCACCTCCACACACCCCCACCCACAGCCCCAGGGCTCAGAGCTCCCTCTGCTGGCTCCTAGGAGGTGGGGTCAGATGAAGGATCTTGGGGGTAAGGAGAGGGGGAGGGGGAGGGGGAGGGAGACCGGCATGCTTGCTGTGAGGGGGAGGGGAGGGAGACCGGCATGCTTGCTGTGAGACTTTCTTAGTAGGTTAGGTACTCACAAGGTCTGTGTTGGCCTCAGTAATCCAGCCAGGCAAGGAGGCGGGTCCTAGAGGGTGATTTTGTCCCTAGGTCAGCTGAATGGAGAAGGAGACCTGGATCCACACGGGACAGGAAAGACAGAAGGTTACAGAAAGAACATTCTTGGGACTCCACACATACCGCCCACATCCATCCCTACCAAACGTTTTCCCTGCATTGAGCAGGCCTGAGAATACAAGCACTTGGGGGCCCACTCTCTGTATGGGCCATTACACGGGGGGAGGGATTATGGCTTCCATTTTCCAGCTGAGGAACTGGTGTTTGAGTTTTATCATCCATCCAACAAATGTTAAATGTATTCCTCATCATACAAGCAAATGGCAGCCCAAGCCAGGGTCCCCCAAGCCCTGATTGTGTTCCACTGATGACATCATGTCCACCTGTGAGATTCCTGTCTTTAATGAGACTTCTACCTCATTGAGTAGACAAAACAAGCGATCCTGCTGGCAGGACACACCCAAATGAGTGACAACCAGAAGGATACAGCACAGCCGGGGCCATACAACTACAGAGGAATTGGCCTTGAGACCAGAAATGTGACCTGGCTGGGATCGAGTCAGAGCCCTGACGATAGAGGTGTGGTACAGCTGTGAGAGGCCACAGGGTCTTCCCATGACTCAGGTAGCTATTTCCTTCTGGCCCTCCTTTGGGAGCTGTCATTTTATTTTAACAGTGCTGAAGGTTGAACCCACAGCCTCTGGCAAGGATTCTACCAATGAACTTTTGGGGGGGGAGTGAGCTTTTTAGTTTGAGGTAGGGTCTTACTAAGTTCCCCAGACAGTCCTTGGACTTGCAATCCTCCTACTTCAGCTTCCTGAGGACCTGGCAGGCTGGCTTTTGACTCACAGAGATCCTACAGCCTTGCTCATCCGAGTGACCATGATGTGGCTGAGGTGAATGAGCTAAATCGTCAACATTTTCTTCTAGTCTCTGAATCCAGAGGCAAAGAGTAAGCTGAACTAGAATACTGGGGTTTCTGGGGCCCAGGTCTACAGATACCGCTAGTAGGAACTGTCTGGCCTCTAATGTCATTATAATGGGGCACTGATCCATCAACTGTAGTCCTGGAGACAGAATTCTCAGTTCAGGCCAGGACAGTTAGCGTGGCCTGGTAGGCTTGTCCCTTCTTGTCTGTATACTGAGTTCTTTTAGGACAAGCCATGTTCTCTGTGCCCAGAAGTGGCAATAAGATTATATCTCAGAGCCTATGTAGTATATATCTATTCCTCACCACCATGCATTTCAGGACATAAAATATGCAAATTGCTCTGAAAGTGTGCATCTTCTCTGGGCCGACCCCAGGTCAGCACTGATCCAGACCCCCCCAAAGCACAGCTCATTATGTAAGGAAACAAAAGCACAGGAAGGAAAGTAAATGAGAGGGAATGAGAGAGGAGGGCGGGGAGGTGTTCTAGACGTGGAATCAAATATTACCACTGAGACTGGAGTACCTCTTGCATCAACTCATGAATTTTTTGAAGCCCACAGAGGAAACTGACTGGTCTGGAGTGGCTCAGCCCACCCAGAACTGACAAAAGCCAGCTTCAGAGGCAGAGCTGGGTACTTTGTTCAATCCCCTCTGTCATGCGTCTTTTCTGCACTTTCATTTCCTATGTCTTTAGGATGAGAGTGAGGACAGGACGGAGGGCAGGGAACAAGCTGGTCCCTTGGGATTCTAGTGTTATCTCTGCCCACCCCTCCTCCTGACCAGCTGGTAAACAAGACAAGTTCCCAGGAAGCCAGCCAGCCCCAGAACCCTGTAAAGGCCAACCCCACCTCCTGGGGGCCCTGCCCTTCATAGCCCCTTGATTCCTTCCCTATCTCTAGCCCCTGGGAAGCCTACAAGGCCAAGAGGGTTTTTTAGTTCTCCCTTGAACACCCCAAACTCTTTCCTGCTTTGCTAAGGCAGGAGGAGGGAGAGGGGAGGGATGGGACAGAGTGACCTTGGGAAGATAAGTCCATTCAACCTTGGAAAAATAGGGAGTGTGCAGAGGGCAGGGGTAGGGTGGGGCTGGGGAACTTAGCAGTGGGGGCCATGGAGGTGGGGAGGGCAAGTCTTCAGAGCCTTACAAAGTCAGGAGGAGTTAGAGGGTGCAGGTGGTAGAGGGGAACTGAACAGCTGCACAGAGGCCTGCTCACTCCTCTCATCTCAGGGGGAGAGAAATGTTCAAGGATATGACACTAGGAGTCATGACACAGTACTACATCAATGGGACCTGGCCTCATGGGGGCCTTATGGTTCATCCATTCAGGAACATATGTTAAGTGTCCCTTGTCATTATATACCTATATCTATTCATCTATAATGTACAATTCATGACATGCAAAGTTCAGAATAAACATCGCAGGGATATAAATCAGGTACCCAGAAAGTGTCCAGGGAAAATAAAGAAAAAGGAGGAAAGAAAAAGACTGGCCCAACAATGAGGGAGTTCAACTTATCCACCTACCCTGAACAGCCATGCTGGAAGCCACAACACTCCAAATCCTTTTTTAATGAGTTGGATGAGTGGACAGATTTGTTAATGAAGATGCACACAGAAAGATAAGACTGAATTCTTCACATAGTGCAATTTGGTAAAGAAGGGGACAGTGACACACAATAGACAAAGTGGGACAAGATCAGACCCAGTCTGGGGTAGGATCGTTGAGGGTGGGTGAGCAGATAGAGGCTGATCAATTCTCCAAGGTCACTGGGTCACTGGCAGCCAGCTTGGGCAATCCTAACTTGGCTCAATTCTCATTGCTCCTATTGGTTTCTTCTCTGGGGCTGAGAGAGAGTATAAGGGCTGGTGAGGACAGGACGGGCTGGCCCAAGCTCAATACAAGGGAACCTTTGCCACATTGTTTCTGCCAAGAAGAGGTGCTTGATCCCTATCCCTGAACTATTTGAGTAGGGATAACAGTATCTCTAATCACCCAGAGAGAGAGAGAGAGAGAGAGAGAGAGAGAGAGAGAGAGAGAGAGAGAGAGAGAGAGAGAGAGAGAAATCCTTAAAAGATTTTCACATCTTTGGGCAAACATCTCTCTGAGCACTCATCTTCAGTGTTGAGAGTTTTACCTTAAGACCTAAATTCCTTTTGCTGCTATTTAAGACCATTACATCTCAGGACATGCCTGGGCAGCCTGTACTTGTGGAGTAAACGGGGACAGTGGGGAGGATATGCAGGGAAGCAAAGCTGAAAAGTAGGCCACCCTGACCTTTCACACTCTTCTACCGACATTTCCCTCTACATTTCATACCCCACTGCCTCTGGTGTGCACCCCCCCCAAATCTTTCTTTCTCTGCCCTCTGCAGAAGGCTTTTGAATGGTCTCAAATTAACCTCCTTAGCTCTGCCCACATATCTCTTCAAGCCTGAGCTCTCAGCTGCGTTCAAGTAGGAGCCATCTGATTCCAGCGGTTTCCCCCCAGGTGTGAATTCCTGGATGACAACCCATGGAAAGCAAGTGGCAGCTCTCAGGTGGAATGAAGGTGGGCAGGGTAAAGAGGCTACAGACGATGTGCAGAACTCTCCATCAGCTCCACCAAACCAAGCATCATTCCCCCTCCCCCCCAACCCAGCTGGTTATTTCACTCTAGCACACAGGGCTTGGCTTGGTGCCATCTCTCTCTGGGAAAGCCAGCTACCCCGGAGCAAGAGAAGGGTCGGCATCACCCACTTGCCAACAATGCTGAGCAGCTAAGTTCCCAGCTCCTTCCTCCATCTGTCTAGCTTGGGGAAACCTGGGGCAGGGGATGGGGAGCAAAACAGGAGGGTGCACCTCAGCCATCTAAGCTAAATTTTCTCATTTCTCATTTTACAGAAAAGGTTGGACTAAGGGGCTGTGGCTTTTTTCAGAGGCTCTGTTCATGGACACTCTAATACCTCATGGCTGTTTTGTCCTTCAGGTGGCCCCTGCTTTGTACTGGGGCTGCCAAGGTTACAGTTCACTAAGTCTACATCCTTCTTTGATACTGTCTACTTTTCCTCCTTTCTTTTTTCCGAGACAGGGTTTCTCTGTGTAGCATTGGAGCCTGTCCTGGAACTCGCTCTGTAGACCAGGCTGGCCTCAAACTCACAGAGATCTGCCTGCCTCTGCCTCTCATGTGCTGGGACTAAAGACGTGCACCACCCCCACCCCCACCATCTACTTTTCTTTAGAATACTTTCTTTTATGAAGTATGTGTGTGTGTGTGTGTGTGTGTGTGAGAGAGAGAGAGAGAGAGAGAGAGAGAGAGAGAGAGAGAGAGAGAGAGAGAGAGAGAGAGAGCGCTTTCTTGGTCTTTTCTCTTTTTTCTGCTTCCTTGTTTCCCTTTTCGGCTAGGCCTATTGAATTTTAACCTTGGCCTCTGTGGTGGCAGTTGCCCTCACGTTGAGCGAAGTTCCTTTAGGGATTTATTAATGAAGATGCACACAGAAGGATAAGACTGAATTTTTGATGCGATGCAGTTTTCAGCCTAGACTTTAGTAGAGAGGGACACCGACATGGAATGGAAACAGAACCAGAGGGACAATGCCTGTCTCAGTTGGGGGTCGGATGGGGAGACCCTGCAGCCCCCGGCAGGCTGAGTGGGGCCTAGCTCCCTCTTCTCCACCCCTTCCCAGGTCTTTTGTGTTTTGGGAGGTACACTCCTGACCTGCTGTTCTGCTCCCCAGGGCTGTGGGTAGCCCCCTGGTCATGGATCCTACCAGCATCTGCAGGAAGGCCAGGCGGCTGGCAGGACGGCAGGCTGAGCTGTGCCAGGCAGAGCCGGAAGTGGTGGCAGAGCTCGCCCGGGGCGCAAGGCTGGGGGTCCGAGAATGTCAGTTCCAGTTCCGTTTCCGACGCTGGAACTGCTCCAGTCACAGCAAGGCCTTTGGGCGCGTCTTGCAGCAGGGTTAGTGTGGGAGAGGCCTGAAGGGAGGTGCGTTCTCCTTGCCAGAGGGAAGCAGGTTTGGGGAGGCTGCTTGAACTCTGCCCACTCCAGTTCAGGCTCGGGGAGGGGGACTCCCTATTCCCATCTTTGATACTGGGCACTCACTGGCCTGGGCTCTGTCCTCCCGCAGATATTCGAGAGACAGCCTTCGTGTTTGCAATTACCGCAGCTGGTGCCAGCCACGCGGTCACACAGGCCTGTTCCATGGGCGAGCTCCTGCAATGTGGTTGTCAGGCACCCCGCGGGCGAGCACCGCCAAGACCATCTGGCCTTCTGGGCACTCCTGGACCTCCAGGGCCGACAGGTTCCCCAGAGGCCAGCGCAGCCTGGGAGTGGGGAGGCTGTGGAGATGATGTGGACTTCGGAGATGAGAAGTCAAGACTCTTTATGGATGCACAGCACAAGCGAGGACGTGGAGACATCCGTGCACTGGTGCAACTACACAACAATGAGGCAGGCAGGCTGGTGCGTATGGGCAGGAGCTGTTGGTGTCATGCATGAATGTGGCAGTGTGGGTCTGCAAGAGCGTGCCAGTGGGTGTGGCAGAGTGTGGGTGCCAGCATATTTGTGGTAGTATGGGCATGAGAATGTGTAGGACGGTGTCGATGTGTATGGGAGTGAACAAAACTGGGGCAACTTGGGAAGACTGGAACTTGGGCCCTGGCACGGTTATGCATGGCAGGTGAGATACCCAGTATAGAGGGCTGGGGGGCAGGAGGGAGGGTGTGGAGCTGAGAGGAACAGTGAGCAGAGTAGGGAAAGAACACTTGTAGAGTAGTACTGAGGGCCAGTAGAGAGCCAAGGTGGGGTGGGCATCCCTCACAAGTGAGGTGACATCAGCAAGGTACTGAGGCAGAGGGTAGGGTCGGGATGAAATTAAGAATAGAATCCACAGAAAGGTCTGGGGTTTGCTGGTGGAGGTAGCAAAGAAAGTGAGGGTTAGAACAGAGCCTAGAAGAACTGTTTTGGAAAGGACTGAAGGATCAAGAGTCCCAAGAGTCCGGTGGTGTCAGGAGAGGCCAGGACAGCCCAGACCAGCAAGCAAGGGAGAAGAGTAGGATCCTGTTCTCCTTGGTGGATCCTCCTACATCCTATGCCTCAGTTCTAGACTAGTTAAGGAACATCCCTCCACACATTCCGTGTTCTTTAAGGTTCAGCCCAAGGCTGAGGGGGCCCAGGAGAGGAATGTCCGGGCAGGCCCACATACCTGTTGCGAGGATCGGGGAGGGGTGACAGAGACAGACGCCCAGGCGGCTGGCTGTGTCTGCTCAGCTCTGCCTGGGGCCGCGAGGGGCAGGAATGACGAAGCTGGGTTGGCAGGAGAGCTAGGCTGCAACAGCTGCCGCTTCTTCCCACTGCAGAGAGAATGGAGAATCTCACCACTGAGTCCATTCTATTCTCTCCCGCTCCCTGGCTTCGGACCCTGGAATCTCTGTTCTATCTACTGTTCCCACTTCCCACTCTCTACTACTAATCATCTCTGTCATTCTTCTCTCTGAGCGGTCTTTTTCTTGATTTTCTCCTTCTAATCTTGTGCCTACCTGCCTGCTTGCCTGTCTTCCTTCCTTGCTTGCTTCCCTTGCTTGCTTCCTTGCTTCCTTGCTTGCTTCCTTCCTTCCTTCCTTCCTTCCTTCCTTCCTTCCTTCCTTCCTCCCTCCCTCCCTCCCTCCCTTCCTTCCTTCCTTCCTCGTCCCCCATTCTCTCCTGCTTCCTTTGCTTTCTGTTGGTCCCCCCACCTCGCTTCTCTCCACGCCACCCATCACCCTGTCCTTCTGCTCCCCCCAGGCGGTGCGGAGTCACACGCGCACGGAATGTAAATGCCACGGGCTTTCGGGTTCGTGTGCGCTGCGCACCTGCTGGCAGAAGCTGCCTCCGTTCCGCGAGGTGGGCGCACGGCTGCTGGAACGCTTCCACGGCGCCTCGCGCGTCATGGGCACCAACGACGGCAAAGCCCTGCTGCCTGCTGTCCGCACGCTCAAGCCTCCCGGCCGAGCCGACCTCCTCTACGCTGCCGACTCGCCCGACTTCTGCGCCCCCAACCGGCGCACCGGCTCGCCCGGCACCCGCGGCCGCGCCTGCAACAGCAGTGCCCCGGACCTCAGCGGCTGCGACCTGTTGTGCTGCGGTCGCGGACACCGCCAGGAGAGCGTACAGCTCGAGGAGAACTGCCTGTGCCGCTTCCACTGGTGCTGCGTGGTGCAGTGCCACCGCTGCCGCGTGCGCAAGGAGCTCAGCCTGTGCCTCTGAACCGCCGCCTGCCTCGGAACTGCACGCCCGCCTCTTGGCAATCTGCAGGACCACTGGATTCCAGCAGGGGGCACTGTCTGGGCCCAGCTGCTCCCTAGGAAAAATACATATCTAGGTCTTGGAACACAACGGGGATTGGGAGCTTGAGGTTTACACTTGTCCACGAAGGTCTGAGGACTCTGTTTCCCCAGCATTCCCCAGAAGGGCCCTCTGCTAGTTTCTGCAGGAAACTATGCAGGCTCTCCCTCCCCTTGGCCTCCCAGATGAAAATAAAAAAAACAAAACCAAAAATCAAAAAGCCAGACTCTGGCCTCTGGAGATTGTACTCCTCAGAATTACTGGGATGAACAGGGGAGATTAGTATCAATAAAGACATTTAAACCAATAGGACAGGACCCGTAGTTTGAGGAGAGGTAGTCCTAGAGGGCTAGGTTATGGAAGGAAGATGATCCAGATAGAACTAGCATTTTAGCCTGAATCTGTAATTCCACCCATCACCAAGGCAGAAGAGGGTGAGGGATGACCCCTGGAAACCTTGTGTCTCTTCTTTGGCAGTTTTATCCACATCAGGCTTCTGGATCTTGAGAACAAGTGATTTCATTTTAAAGGGAGGTAAAGGGCCCAGAAACTTCTTGTGGTGTGCTCCGTTGTCAGATATGTGTGTTAAATTTGGGGCATTGTGTCTGTTTCTGTGACTCCTGAGGAAATCAAGGGTAGACTTTTAGGGTCATGAGATTAAAGCTCTTTATAAACTGTAAAAAAACAAAGTACTTTCCAGGAACACCTGCTTTTGTTACCATCAAAACTAGCCATCTTATCAGCTCTAAAAGACTGTTCCTGGCTGGGAGATCATTCAGTCAGGTAAAGTGCTTGCTTTACAAGCATAGGGCTGGCCCTGAGTCCCATCACATTAAAAAGCCATGGCCTGGCGATGGTGGCACACTCCTTTAATCCCAGCACTCAGGAGGCAGAGGCAAGAGGATCTCTGAGTTTGAGGCCAGCCTGGTCTGTAGAGTGAGTTCCAGGACAGCCACAGCTACACAGAGAAACCCTGTCTCAAAACAGCCAAAACAAAATGAAAATCTCAACGTGGTGGTGCACTTTTAATCCAGCACTGGGAAGAGGGAGAGAGGAAGATCACTGGGGCCAGCTACCTAGCCAGCCTGTCTTATTGATGGTTTCCCAAGTGAAAGATTATCTCACAAAGGGAGGGGCTTTCAGGTGACTCAATAGATAAAGGTGCATGCTCCCCTAATACCTGAATTTGATTCCCAGAACAACACAATAGAGGGAGAAAACAGTTCCCCCCTATTTTTATACACACACACACATATATATGTATATATACACACATATATATATATACATATGTGCATATATGTATATATGTGTGTATATGTGTGTGCATATACATATATACATATATATATTTATATATGGTATGTGTATATGCGTGTAAATATAGTAATAATTTAAAAAGACTACCCAAGTTTGTCTTCTGGCACCCATATATATGCACAAGTGTGACACACACACACACACACACACACACACACACACACTGTTCAGACTGTCTGTCCAGCATAGGGTTTCTAATCACACACAGAGGAAACAAGTTTGTCCCTGGGTCTTGTTTGGCACCAGCCACATGCTTTTTTTTTTAAGCTGGTACCCTCAGGAAGCTGATTGTGAGGGGTTAAAAGACACATGATGAGTTTGGGGCTTTTTAGAGTTGAGGATTGTGCCCTCATCTTCAATCCAAGAGAATAGGGTGCACAGCCTAACTGTGGGATACACCCCAGTGAGAATGCTGAAATTGAAAGATGACTCCTCCCCACTCCATCTAAGTAGGAAAAGGTATGAATTTCTGGTTTAGAAGGTTGGATTTGAGGCTGGTGTAGTACAGGCCAATGTGGCCTGTTTCTCTCTTGACCTGTGTAGCTTCACTCTACTTCAGTTATCCATCGATAAATAACAACAGCCTCAAAGTAACAACTACTCAGTATTCTGTTTGGACAGCTATGTGTCATAACTCAGTTCGGGGGTTTGGTTGAGAGGGCAGACTATTTGCAGAATGCCTAGGATCATTCTGCTGGAAAACGTGTGGGTCTAGGGAGCTCTCCGTGTTTTGTTTCCACACTTAAGGACTAAGTGGTTCTCCAGTGATGTCTTCTCTGTGTTGCTGGCTTGGGCTTTCTTCCAGAATGATGGCCTGAAGGTAGGGAAGACTTCAAGAAAAGACATCATGTCAAGCCTCCAGGCAGATTTGTCTCCTGAGAATCCAGCCATGGAAGTTACAAAGTATTACTGTGGCTCTCTCTTAGCTGGAACAGATCACAGAGTCAGCCCAAATTTACAGAGGGAAAACAGATTGCCTAGCACTGGGAGGAAAGACAAAGAATTTGCAGCCATCTTGACCCATCCCATGCCCTTAAAGAGATGTTGGGAGGATTTCTTTTTCTTGAGGTACGAAAAACACTTAGCACAGCATTTGGCAAATTATGTCAAGTTTATATGTTTCATGGAGGGCAGTTATTGTGAGAGCAAGCATAAAGCGCTATTGCTTTGCAGGTATTAGGCTCTCTGACTGCAAGTGAAGATATCTAACTTTCATATTAGGCCAAAGGGAACTGCAGCATTTAGTCTGAATTCAGCCACAGATGAGTTGAATGCAAAGACTTAAGTGATACCGTTATAGGTCTCTCTGTCTCTCCTCCACCCCCTACGTCCCCTTATTCTTCGGTCCCTTCCACTATGTCTATTGTTTCAGCTCACCATGTCTGTCCACCATCCTCATTCTCTCCCCTTGTACATTTCCTCTATACGACAGCTTTGGGCCTACATGCTTCGGAGTAATGATTTTTTCCTTTAAAGGAGGGGGAGATCCTGGGGCTGCTCAGTGTTTAAGAGGACCCAGGTTCAGTTACCAGCATCTACAAGGTAGCTCACAACCATCCTTAACTCCAGCTCCAAAGGACCAGACACCATCTTTGGCTCTGCAGACACCAGACATCCACATGGTGCTCACACATACAGCAAAGCATGAATACACACACACACACACACACACACACACACACACACACACACACACACACAATCTATTTTTAAAAAGTCTCCTCAATTATAGTCCCAAGGAAGACGTTGACTAGCTCAGCCTGAACCAGTACCACTCCCCAGGGAAACACACTGCTATGACAGATTGGCAGAGTCCTGAGACCACAGGGAAAGGGGGAACAGTTCTTCAACTGAAGCAGAGGAGGGAAGGGAACTTTGGGACAGACACTGATGGCGGCGGTGGAAGAAGGAAGGGGCATGTGATTTCCTTCCTGTCTTTCTTCCACCAAAAGCCTGGGCTTCAGGGCAATCTCACAGAGAATTTGAACTCAGAACCTCCTGACCGAAGCAGATTCTAAATTTTCGAGGAGAGTAGAAATGGCCTTAGGGGACACACAAAGGAAAGGAAAGTTCGGAGGGATGGAATTTATCATCACCGATCTGCCTTCCCCACAGCTGTGGGAGGGTGCTGCTGCTGTGCCTCTCCTGTTCTCCCCTCCCTTCTCCTGTTTTCCTTCCGCTTTTCTTTCCTTTCCCCTCCTCTCGCCCTTTCCCTTCTCCAATGTAGACCCAAAGCCAAAGCCGGCTGCCGGCTGGGCAAGTCACCCAGGCGCTAACCCAGCGGTTTTCTCAATCTCTTGTACTTCTAAAAAACACCAGCAGAGGGCCTCAGAGTCCAACTTCTCTATTGAGCCAGAGCAGCAGGAGAAGCAGGGCCCGGGAATTCAAGTGCAGGAAGTCCCAGTGGTAGGACTAAAAAGAAGCCCAGAGACCCACGCACAGCTTGGGCCAAGCCGCTAGGGTTTCAGGCTGTCTGGGATCTCTAGGTCGATTAGACCTAGAACTGGGACTCCAGTCTATTGTCTTTATGACTGTCTAGCTCTGGTAGGGTGTTCGTTCTGAGATGGGTGGTGTGGTTGTTGAGTATTTTCCTCTATGATGCCAGAAAAGCAGACTGAGGCAAATGATAGGAACCAACACCACCCCAAGTAGGTAGAAAGGAAGGTAAGACATAGTAAAACAAACAAACAAACAAACAAATAAATAAATAAAAGGCCCGATCCAGTCAGATAAGCGGCTACCCTGCCTGTGCCCAGGTAACCCCATCACAAAATCGGGCTGTCTGAGAGCTTCTTGGAACATGGTGGGAGAACAGAGCGGACTGCAGTCTTTTGCAGGGCGTGTTTCGAGACAAGGTTTCTCCCTGTAGCCTTGGCTGTCCAGAAACTAGCTCTGTAGACCAGGCTGGTCTCAAACCCAGACCTCTGCCAGTCTCTGCCTCCCAAGTGTTGGGACTAAAGGCGTGCGCACCACCACAGGCTCTACTGCGGTCTTTAAGTTGCTAGTCCCATAGCAGCGATCCACCTTCTAAGACCAAGTCCCACAAGGGTCTGGGAACTTCCTACCTTAAGGGTGCTGAACAGGAGGCATGCATGGCTGGAGGTCCCGAGCTGCCCAGTCCTCTGTAAGCACAGAGCTCAGAAGTGCCCCCTGACGTCCTCGCCCCTAGCTGACCCAGCTGCTCTGCCCCAGGCACAGGCAAGGTCCCCTGCTGGTTGAGGGGTGGGGGTCATGTGTAACTTGGGCAAAGGGGAAGAGCACAGAGGGACCCAGATGTGTGTGGGACCGCATCAGGAAAAGGCAGACATAGGCAGATGGGTTAGAAGGTTGAGGGGAAGACTTAGAATGAGTCTGAGGCCAAGGGCTCCCAGCTCATCTCCCTTTGAGAGCCACACATCAGGAATATGGAGGCATGGAAGCTGTGAGCCACTTCCTCTTACCTTGCTGAGGCAGGGACAACAGGATGGAGTGTCCCTTATCCACCTAGAGATCTTCCCTCTCTTCTTCACCAAAACCAACTTCTTCAGCTAAGCATCAAGACAGCAGGACTAGACTGGGCTGGGCTGTGCTGTGAGGGTCCCACCTGTTCTCACCCTTTGCCTTCCCCAGCCCTCCCTCCATGAGACCTCCCCCGGAGCTGCCACAGCTGGAAACGTTCTCCTGCTGCCTTTCAGCCTCCTAGCTCCCCACCCCCACCCCCAGTGGCCCCTGTAATTGTGGTCTCTGGCAGGCGGCTGCTGGGGCCTGGGCTGGGCTGAAGGCCAGGTCGCAGGGCAGGTCTGGGGTGGAGACTGGGGGCTGCTGGTGTTGGTAGAGGCTTGGCCACAGCATGGGTCATCCACGTTAGGGCCCCAGATGCACACTCTCTGTGGGCTTCATCTACACATAGGCCGAAGTCTGTCGCTTACACATGTGGGCATTGCTGGGCCTCATGATCTTGGGACCAGACCCAGGGTGGGGGTATAGGCTACAGTCATCAGTGTTTGCCTTCTGGAATTTTCAAGGGAGGGGGGTCCTTCCTTTTCCCCTTGCATTTCTGTGTTTCATGGGTCCTGTAGGAGAGGCCCTTCTCCTCCCTCTTCGGATGGAGGCCGATAGGAGAAACAGCCAGCTGTCCTGTCAGGCCAACAGCATTTCCAAAGGTAATCTCCCCTAAGCACTAAGGCGGCTATGAATGTCGATCCCCAGGCCTTGTGGCTGGGAAAGACTGATTCAGTACCTGGGGCCCAGAATCAATATTCCCACAATAGCCCGCTTCAAGTGTGGGAAGCATTAAGGTGAGCACTGGATGGGAGCAAGGAGGTCTGCATCTTGAATATGACCTCATGGCCTGGGTGGGGTGGGGTCTGTTCCAAATCTATTCTGGGCCTCAGTTTCCCCAGCAGCCAATTAGAACTTGATTTTCCAGCCTGCAGATGCCCACCCTGGGGTTGTGCCTCTTTCCTGTGCTGACTCAGACCCAGGGCAGTTTCAGGTGATGGGGTTTGTTCCTATAGCACCAGGGTAGGGGAGAGTTGCGAGGGTAGGGGGTGGCTAGGGTCAAACAAGGCTCTGGTGACACAGGCTGCTTCCTGCCCCCCCCCCGGCTGTTTTCCTGCTATTCAGCCAGACTGCTCCTTCATTGTCCCACCCCAACCCCCAGCAGCCCCAAGCTCTTAATTCCTGACAGCTGCGATGGCTGCTGGCAGAGATGGGGGGGTGGTGGTGGAGTGTGTCATCAGCCTGCTGCTGTTCAGGCCACCCCCACCACCTGACAGTCTGGGGACAAGACAGGCAGTCCCCTCCAATTCTCCAAGGACGGTCAGTCCCTGGAATGGGCCCCTTTGTCTGAGCCCAGGGGCAAGGGCAGTTCTCTCTTCTTAAGCCAGGAGGGCCTCTTTTCGGAGAGAGGGGGCGTGGATTTTGAGGGATGTGGGTGTGCAGAATAGGAGACTGGTGCCCATTTTACAGAGGACCATGGTGAAGGCACAGCAGGGGTTACATGCACTGTCCTGACCCAGGTTTGAACCAGAACAAGAGGCCAGGGCCAATGGTTCCCGGGTACTTACCTGGTCACAGACACATGCTCCATACTGAGCAGAGGACCAGTGTTCAAGCGGAGGTGTTAGAGAAGGAAGGGACCCCAGAGGACTATTCAGACAGGCCCTGTAGGACCAGTGCCAGGACCAGGGCACGTCTCAACTCATCCCTCCGCAACAGCAAGCTGCTCTCAGGGTAGAGGACACACCATTGTGGCGGGAGTCAGAAGAACTAAATCCACTTTGACTCTTTGGCTAATTTGCTGTTTGACCTTACATAAGTTGTGACCCTCTCTGGGCCTCTGTATTTTCTTGTGAAATTAAAAAAAAAAAGTTGGGGGGGGTGAATCCAATGTTCTGACTACCCACTTCTGAATTAGAAGGTTCCCTAATCCCTGCTCCCAGATAGAATCAGCCCAAGTCACCTAGGTCCCAACAAGCATTTACTAGAGTCCCGACCCTGTTGCCTTCGGTAGCTCACTGACTATATTAAGTGGGCCCCATTACTCACTTCATAAAGAGACAGGGGTGACTCCAGGAGTGCCTTTGGAAGGTAACAGGGCAAAGCAGGGGAAACGCCAGAGGTGGCCAAACCCCTCAACACACACACCTGACTCTAGGCAAGCTGGGGGAAGTCCCTCTAGAGGCAGAGAAGGCAAAACGGAGGGGCTGGCCTCTCCCCTCCAGCCCCGCAGGTGTGTACTGGGGTTGGGTGGGACATTCCCCTGCAGCTGTGTTTCAACTTCAGTGAGGCACATACACTTGGGGTTCTCACACAGAGCGGCACCCGACATCTCCGGGTGCAGGGTGCCAAGAGCCAAGACGCCAGTACCTCTCCTTCCTTCACTTTCTGCACGCCGCCCCCCCCCCAACACAACACCGCGTGCCAGTGCTAAGCAGACTCAGTGGCCCCGGGGAGCACGACACCCCTGTCGTGACGTCACTTGGGGTAGACCCCTTAGACACTACATGGTGTGTGTGCGTGTGTGTGCGTGCGTGTGTGTGTGTGTGTGTGTGTGTGTGTGTGTGTGTGTGTGTGTTGGGGGGAGCTGAGCTCCCCGAGCCAGGACAGTCACTCACTCTCCCGGCGGTGGGGCTGGGCCAGACAGTACCGCCCCCACCGCGCCCGCCTTGCACACCCTCGGAAGCGCAGGCTCGCAGCGCGGAGCTGGGGGGGGGCTCCCCAGCACCTCAGCCTCGAGTCCCCAGCCCGCTGCACCTCCGGGCCCCCCCTCACCCTCTAGAGGCACCAGGAGTTGTCGCAAAGGGGCCTCGGGAAATTCCCTGGACCCCAGTGCCAGGAGGTGCCCGGTTCGCCCGCTCCCCATCCACCCCCCCGAGGGCGGTGCCCGGGGGCGCTGCCCCATGGAGCGGGGAGGCGGGCGCCGTCTGCTGCGGGAGCCGTGACCTGAGTAGGAGCTGTGTGTCGCAGCCGCCCCACCCCTGCCGATCATGCGCCGGCGACCCTGGTTCGCCAGTCCCACCGGGCTGTGAGCCCCCCACTCCCGGCCTGTCAAGGCCCGCGCGCCATGGGCAGCGCCCACCCTCGCCCCTGGCTGCGGCTCCCACCCCGGCCCCAGCCGCGGCCTGAGCTCTGGGCGCTCCCGTTCTTCCTACTGCTGCTGGCTGCCGCTGTGCCCAGGTGAGCCCTCACCTCACGCTCCGCCCTCTTGGAGAACTAGGACCCCCGGGGCCCTCTTCCAGTGCTCTGGCTGGGGAAAGGACCTTGGAGTGAGCCGGGAGACAGGGTCACGGAAAAGTGCTGGTGTCCAATCAAAGATAGTGAGCTACGTCTAAAGAAGAGGTTGGACTGGTGACAGGATATGAGCAGTCCAGGGAGACAGATAGGGCAGTGCCCAGGAGGGTGTTGGTAGCGAGATTGGAAGGTGGGTATTTGGGAATAAGTGCCTGTTAGGAGTTCTTTCCACCCTGGGGGCAATGCACCCCCACTCCAAGAATAAGTTCAAATTGCCTCCTTCCACTTTTCGGATGGGATCACCCCAGACAGGAGCAGGAAAGAGAGGTTAAAGGGGGTTTCCCCACTCAGGTGGGGGTCAAGTGAGAGACTGCTGCTGAAAGGCTCTCTCTCTCTCTCTCTCTCTCTCTCTCTCTCTCTCTCTCTCTGTGTGTGTGTGTGTGTGTGTGTGTGTGTGTGTGTGTGTGTGTGTTCCAGTAAGCTGGGTTGGGCAACCAGCAGTTCGTATAAATACATGTGTGACTACGAGGGTTTATGGGCCAATGTACATTAGGACGAGCATATGTGTGACTGTGCCCCCCACCTCTGTCCTCTCTCTCTCTCTCTCTCTCTCTCTCTCTCTCTCTCTCTCTCTGTGTGTGTGTGTGTGTGTGTGTGTGTGTGTGTGTCAACTGATGAAGTGTGTAAGTGGTAAGTACTCTGGGTTTCTGCTTCCACCATTATGGGTATGGAAGCATGTGGGGGAAATACCAGTTGCTGAAGCATGGCTTTGGGGTAGGCTCCTTTGAAGCGTTTGTGCCTGGGGACGAACTTCTAAAACACTGAGTGCATGCACCTTCGTGGGTGTGCATCTGGGTGGATTGTGCTGGAGTGGATGGGGAGAGGCATGTATTCCTGGGCCCAACCGTAAGAACCAGGAGTCGGGGTAGAGTGATTATGGCCTGTGGGACCGAATGTGTGTTATTAAACAGGCCCTCACAGTCTCCCACAAAATGCTTATCCACCCCACCCCATATGCCTGCAGGTCAGCACCCAACGACATCCTGGGCCTCCGCCTACCCCCAGAGCCTGTACTGAACGCCAACACAGTGTGCCTGACATTGCCCGGCCTGAGCCGGCGGCAGATGGAGGTGTGTGTGCGTCACCCTGACGTGGCCGCCTCTGCTATCCAGGGCATCCAGATCGCCATCCACGAGTGCCAGCATCAGTTCCGGGACCAGCGCTGGAACTGCTCCAGCCTGGAGACTCGGAACAAAGTCCCCTACGAGAGTCCCATCTTCAGTAGAGGTAGCTGCTCCTCATTCCAAACCTCTGACCTTCCCACTCAGGACCTGTACCCCAGAAACTGTTAGCGATCCCTAATGAGTCCCAAAGGTGGCATCTCATCAGACCCTGTGTTTGCAAGCCAGGTTGCTTTCTGATTTCAGAAAAGTATACAGAGTGGGGGCAGAAACATGGGCCAGACATGCCTCTGACTGCGGCTGGCAGGAGCCATGTCTGACCACTAGACTGTTGCTTGTATCATGCTCAGGAAATATCCCTAGCACCTTCCTCAATTTACCCTTTACCGAGTAAGCTGCGGTAGGGTTGGAGAGCCAGTGAGGGGTAAAGGGGAGGGAAAGAGAGAGTGAGAACTTCCTGTCACACAGGTAAGTAAGGAAGCCTGTCCAAGTGAATGGCCTGAGCTCCTCAGAAGCTCTGCCTGCTGTGGCAGGGTCCACTGTAGCTGGTCTGTGTGTCATTCCCAATGCCCTCCCCTCAACTTTCTCTCAGTCAGGCTTTGGGTGTGTGCCTGCTTGTGCAGTGTGTCCCCTGTCCAGCCAGCCTAACAGCCTTGTCAACCCGTTTCCCCCAGTGTTCCTGGGGCCACAGCACTACCTGTTTTCTATCCCAGACTTCTGGGTAACCCAGGCCCACCTAGACACTCCCTAGAATGGTTAAGCTGTGGGTGGCAGGTAGTTTTGTCACTCGCTTAAACTCCCACTGACCTCCTAGCTTAGGCCTTGAATCTGGTCTCTGAGGTAAGACTGCAGCTTGAGTTTGTCATACTGGATAAAGCTCTTTTCTCAGCTGCTTGTCAGGACAATGAAGGGACCTGGTATCCCTGGCTCCTTAAGGTTTGAGAGGCTCTAGTTGGTAGTGGAGGAGGAGGGGCATACCTTCAGTGCCTCCAGCTCTTGCCAGGACCCAGGCTTCAATGTGCCCCAAATGCAGAAAGAACATAATCAGGTTTTTTTTTTTCCCCCCGCCCCCGGCAGGCAGGACCTGTACTTGCACCCCTTGGGCCCCCAAGTTAGGGGCCACCTCTGCCTCCCCCTGCTCAGCCCCAGGCCGCTGCCCCGCCCCTGCGCGCTCCCTCCTGCCTCCCCCGCGCGCCCGGGGCGCTGTTTCTACCCGGCCGAGCCCAGCCCGACGCGTGTGGCGGCATGCAGCCGCGAACTAATCCCCGCGGGCCGCAGCAGACTGCTCCAGCGCTGCTGAGAGCAACCCCCCTTCCTCCTCAACACACACAAACACACCTTACCCCGCGCTCTCTCCCCTCTATTCCCGCACAGTCAGATCGTTCCTTCCTGCCAGCTGGGGGATGCCACAAGTGATCCCCTGCCCTCAGGCCTGCTCCACTCCCTCAGCACGACGTCACCCATCCTACCACCCACTCCTCACTGCCCGCGCTCGCTGACACCTAGTGGCAGACAGGCCTCAGCATCTTCCAGGCTCCGGCTGGGCCAGGCCGGTGCTCACCGCCTAGGAGCCACCCTCTGCCATCCTGGGGTTGCTAAGTCATCTAGGCTCCCCACAGCTGCATTTCTTCCTGGGCTCCTGCTTCAACTTCTGCATAGTGGTGGCTCAGGCAGGCTTTGAGAGTCCCCTGCCACCACCAAAGAGGCAGGCCAGTACTCTCCTCAGCCTCAGTACCCCCACTAGTCCTGTTGATCTCTCTGGCTTGAATCTAGGCGTCCCGACGGGGTCCCAATCAGGCCGCCCCCACCTGTGAAGGACCTAGGGTCTTTGAAGGTTAGGGGCGAGTTTAGAGTTGGCGCGGGGCCAGGTGCTCTTGGGTTCATCTGCAGTTTAATAAGCGGGAGTTGAGCTGGGGGGACGTGGGGAGAGAAGTTAGGGGTGGAGGGGGAGACTTGCCAGGGCTAGCCAGGGTGGGGCGGCACCTAATGCTGAGAGGGGGCGGGACTGCGGTTCTAGGACTCGCCAGCCAGCCAGTGGGGCTGGGTTCCTTCCCTAGGCCTAGGAACCCCGCCCTACCTCAGTGGCTTCTGCCCCCCATCCCTTGCAACACCTCGTTTTTACCTCCCTTTCCTTTGGGATCATTTCCTTGTCCCTTTCTAGGTCTCCTTCTCCAGGACTCACTAAATTTGAGTTCCACCAGGTAACTCTTGGTGGAGGCCAGCCCCAGGCTACCTGGTTCCTTCCTCTATGCCACTGTGATCATTGTGGAGCTTGTCAACCTGGCTCTACACACACACACACACACACACACACACACACACACACACACACTCACACACAGAGTGCACTATCAGGGGCTGACCCTTTTGATCCCGGATGCTAAGGAGGTTCTTTTAAAATATATTTGGCCATGCTTATTTTCAAGGACTGTTGAAGGTGAGTGGGGCTCCTTGGGGTTTTCTACAACAATGCTGCTACCACCACACTCTCCTCCTGAAACCTTCTCAAAGAGAGGCTGAGCCAGACAGCCGGGTCAGAGGAAGGGAAGAGGGTAAAGGTATGAAGGGGAACAGCAATATAATCAATATAATCAGAAATATAACCAGGCTTTGCCTAGCCAAAGACAGCTGTTGCAGTTCAGAGAGGAATTAGGGACAGGCACAGGAGTCTTCAAGGGGCTTGGCAGTCAGGGGGACAAAAAGCTGTGAGAGGCCCTATCTATAATCATGCTAGCTTCTTTGCCCAGCCCTAAGGGCAACAATGACCTAAGTGACAAAGGCACTGACTGGTACCCTCAGCATCTTGTACTGTGTATGATCCCAGACTGGTTGGTGACTGCCTGGGTGCTGGGCATCACATCTGCTAGGGGGTGGACAGAGAACTCTCAGGCAGGCAGTCCTGCAGTCCAGCAGGCAGTCTCTCAGTGGGTAAGGATGAAGAGGTGATTTGAGGGGGCCTGGGCTTAAGTCCTGGTATGTCAGAAGTGAGAGATCAGAGAGAGACTAGAGGAGGAGGATGTGGTAGGTTCACCAAGGAGCTGACACTGGTAGGTACTGCTGGTCCAGACACATTTGGAATGGATGGAAAGAAGGGGCCTAACATCCTGCTGCAAGCCAGGATCCCAGCCCAGGAAAAAACAGGTTAAGTAGCCAGAGCCTGTACCACAATGCCCTGTTCTTTCTTTCTCCATTGTTTTAATATGGCTTTAAGAGCAGGCATTCATGGTTTGGGGAATGTAGTGGCACTCAGGGAAACAGGCACAGATAATCACATTTCAGGATCATCTAAAGCCCTAGTACTTTGACGACATCCCAATAAATGAGCAAACATGTCTTAAACACTTAGTATGTGTTGGGACTCATAGTAAAACACCATATCCATGTTTTAGGGTCCTCAAATGGTCCCCACTTGGTAGGTCCTATTATTATCTTTACAAGTGAAGGTAAGAGAGATTAGGTAATGTGTTGTTAGTCATACAGTGTGTAGATGAGCAGGAGAGCCAGGACTGTATGCAGTCCTCCTGACTTTAGAAGTCCTGCCCAACCCTCTCCTATACTGCATCCCAAACTACAAAGCCAGTGCCCACCATACCCAGACACGAGCTGGAGCAATGAGTGTGTACTCCAAGTACTTCAAGAAATGAAGCACACACACCTATGTTTGTATAAACAAACCCCTCTGCTTAAGTGTTCCCTATACACACGACTCTCTCTCTCTCTCTCTCTCTCTCTCTCTCTCTCTCTCTCTCTCTCTCCCTCTCTCTCTCTCTCTCCCTCCCTCTCTCTCTCTCTCTCTCTCCCTTCCTCCTCTCCCTCTCTCCCTCTCCCTCCTCCCTCCCTCCTCCCCCAGGCTTAGGAATATGCAAGGAGTGAATGGGGACCAGGCTGCTGTTCTTTCTTCCTCTCTCTTTGACTTGAATGGGCAAAGCTTAAGCTTCTCTGGCCCCTCCTTATTCCCACTGGCCTCTAAATCATCTTCCCTTCTCACTCCCCTGTCCTCCAAGCCTACTCCCCTGGCCCCCTTCCTGGCCGTTGGCTGCAGCCTATAGTAGCAGCTGACTCCACTTAGATGCTGGCAGTCTCTGTCCCAGATCAAAGGCAGGGCGGCTAATTGTGCATCTTAACAAGCCCCCCCACCCTGCTCCGGGCAGCCCAGCTGGCCATGGCCCCACCCTCTTCTCCCTCCAGCTGGCCAGATGGCACAGTGCCTGCATCTGCCCAGACAGTTGGGGCCAAGACCGAAACTGGGGCCCTGCATGGGAGCTGGGGCAGACCCAGTGGGCAGGATTTCTCTGAGTATGGATGCTTAGAGCAAAGAGTGACCATACATACCTTGGTCACCTCCACATATGGCTGTGACAGCTGTCAGAAATATGTAGTGGGAAAGCATCTTGAGTTGCATGGGAGGGGGTATAGGGTGCTCTAAGGTTGTGAGTTACATTTTCCTAGATTCTTCCATGCCAGTCTTCACCGTGTTAACCTTGAAGATGTAGTTGCCTCTGAATACCCCTCTGGACTTGATGCCAAGTCTGTACAGAGTCATAGGAACTGGAAATCAATCGGGATATCTGGGTTTCTTTCTTAGTAGGAAGACTCAGTTGGTTGGAGCCCATATCCCTCAGCAGAAAATTACTGGGCATGGAAGATGAAGAGAGTTAAGGGGGGGGGGCTTGCTCAGCTCCATAACCTCTGTGGCCTTGGGATTTCCCAGTTTGCATAGTGTGTGTGTGTGTGTGTGTGTGTGTGTGTGTGTGTGTGTGTGTTGTTATGTGTTTTGGAGGGGGCCAGTCCAGTGTCCAGGTTTAGGCTGCCTTTGGAGGTCTGAGTATTGCCATGTGTCCTAAAGCAGACAGGCTGATGACTCTCAGCAATAAGAGACACGCTTAGAGCGCTTAGAGCGCCAAAGATAAAAGGCAGGGGATAAATGTAGGGTGCATGTCCCAGAGTTTTGGGTCTACCCATTACCCTTAGGCTCCACCAGCTCACTTCAGTTTCTGCTCCCCCGAAGCGAAGCCTTTGCCAAGTTCCAGGATCCCCTTTGAAGGCTGCAGATCAATCTTCATCCCCTCCTGTCTGGTTCTTGCTATGCTCCTTATAAAAAAGAAAAAATGTTGCCAGGATGTCATGAGCTAGAAAGAGAAGATGAAGAGGGAGCATCTGCTTTGTAGGCTTCCACTAATCCAAATGATTTGTTCTAGACGTGGGTCATGAGCTGCTAGGCTCTGTCTTTGATCAGGGTGAAACAAAAAAACAAAGACATAAAAAAATGTAGCAGAATTGAATGAGATCAAACAGCAAGAAGAACTTCTCAATAACAGCAATGTTTATGTAGTACTTGCTATGAGTATGACACCATTCCAAGTACTTTAAATTTAATAACTTGTTCGTGTTCTTGGCACAGCAACCAGCTAGATAATAACATGTGTTTGCAGAGAAGGAAACTGAGGCACAAAGAGGTTAAGTCTCTTGGCCAAAGTCATATAGTTATTAGCAACTAGTCAGCAGAAGAACCAAGATGTGAAACCTTAGCAATATGACTGCAGACATCAGCTCTTACCTGCTTAAAAAAAAAACCCATGGAATCATCATTATCATTAGCTGGGCAAGAAGAGAATACAGTTCAATTCGTGTTGCAGGGTGAGGCTTAGGGCAAGAATGGGCTAGGGGCTCTGTCTAGTCCCAGATAGCCCTCTAGAGCCTGTATGGCCTGTCTGAGGACATGTCCTCCCAACCCTTGATTCTGGCGTGGGAGGATCCTGTCTGTTTCTTGTAAACCTCTGGGATCCTCCAAGGCCATCACCCTCCTGCCTCATTCTGAATTTCTTCCACAGGGGTCTAGGGCACAGATGAATTCTTCACTTTATTGAGGCTGTTCTGGCTTCTCTCATTGCCTTCTTCTTACTAGCACTTTCTCAATGGAGAATAAGCAGAAAGCATCCTGCAGGTCTGAGAGCTGGACCCACATCTCTGAGTAGGCCTCTCCTGGTACAGGTCCAGGGTAGGGTGCCTAAAAGGAAAACAGTACACACAGGCACTGGGCCAGGTTAGCACATCCCAGGACCCTGTGAGTGTCTCAATCAGAGAGAGTTTCTTTTGCCTCCTCAGCCTCTAATGAGAAGCAGACTCTGTCTTCCCACTCAGTTTGTAGCCCTGCCTGCTATATGCCAGATGCCACTGGGTTCACCTGCACCTCCTCTCAGAAGTTATCAGCAGACCCTAGACAGAACTTGAGAGTGTACTCACTGTTTCCAGCCATGTCCTGTGGACCTGGATAAAAAACCATCAGAGAGCATCAGAGAGGGAGGGAGGGTTCCAGACTGGGGTGGAGCTGATGATCTTAGCCTGCTGCCCATTGGCATCTCCTGGGGTCTGGAATTCCATCACTTGTAATTTACTCTTTGGGTTAAACTTCACCCTCTTTCTCCAGGCTATTTTAAAATTGCAAATATCACCGTGAAAGGTAATAGATTAAGTGCTTGATCTGAAAAAGAATGTGTTTGCCAGGCACTTTCTGCCCTGGAGGAAAGATCTAGACATACAAATTCCGAGCTTGCTAAGGAGGTGTTAATGAGAAAGAGAAGGGAGTATGAATTCCTGCCCCCACCCAATCTCCTTACATCCCCTTTGAATCTCACAGCGTGTAAGAAGCCATCTGCATCTAACTAAATCCCTAGCCATTTCTACTATGTTTTCCTGGTCTCTAGCCACAGTTTTCTTTTCCTTAATGCTTTATTATCTTATGTGCATTGGTGTGAAGATATCAGATCGCTGAGGAACTGGAGTTCACACAGTTGTGAACTGCATGTGGGTGCTGGGAATTGAACCCAGGTCCTTTAGAAGAGCAGCCAGGGCTCTAAACCGCTGAGCCATCTCTCTAATCCCTTGCCACAGGTTTTCGAGAGAGTGCTTTCGCCTACGCCATAGCAGCTGCTGGGGTGGTGCACGCAGTGTCCAACGCGTGCGCCCTGGGTAAACTACAGGCTTGCGGTTGCGACGCCTCCAGGCGTGGGGACGAAGAAGCCTTCCGTCGGAAGCTGCACCGCCTGCAGCTGGACGCGCTGCAGCGCGGTAAGGGCCTGAGCCACGGGGTCCCAGAACACCCTGCTTTGCCCCCTGCCAGCCCAGGCCTGCAGGACTCCTGGGAGTGGGGTGGCTGCAGCCCGGATGTGGGCTTCGGGGAACGCTTCTCCAAGGACTTTCTGGACTCCCGGGAGCCTCACAGAGACATCCACGCGCGCATGAGACTCCACAACAATCGTGTTGGCAGGCAGGTGAGATTGACGGTCCCACTCCCACTGCTAAGCCGGCTCCGCATTCACTCCCGATAGCTTCCTCTTCTAGGAATCACACTTTCCCCAGTTCAGTAACCTCACAATCCTCTCTTGATTCAGCCAGCAAGAGTGCCCCATGGGGACTCAGTACTGTGCGCTGGAGCTTTGCAGTGGGCCTGGGAAACAGAGGGTTGAAAGAGCCCCATGTGGAACAACTTGCTCCCATTTTCTCTGATGACCAACAGAGAAAGGAGTAGGCTGGCTTTCAGGACTGCCACAGTCTTCGCTGCCGAGCCAGGACATTGAATGAGATCACCCATCGTGTAGCCCAGCTCTAAATGTTTTATGGCACTAGGAGCCTGAGGTCACCAGTCTGGGGCTTTAAGTTCAGTCTCCCAGCAGCGGATTCCTCTGTGATAGCTCTTCCTAACTTCTTTCTCCTCTTCCTGGGATGCTCATACTACCTTAAAGTTCCTTCCTGCGAAAGTAACAACCATCAATAATAATAGTACACAGACACATAAACACAGAAGGGGGGACAAGAATAATAGATTGAATTTGTCATACCTTACTATGTGTTAGGCATTTGTTCTGAGCTATCAGAACACTCTTAATAACAATGTGCTCAGATATGAAAACCGAGGCCCAGGATGACTAAGAAACTTTGCCTGAGGCGGGAAAGTGGTAGAGAGGCGGGCTCCATCCCCCAGTCAATGGAGCTCACATCTGAGCACTTTCCTTCCCTGGCATTTCCTTCCTAGGTCCCCTTCTTGACCATTCCAGTCTGCTCAACCCAGTCCCCGGCTGGCAGAGTGGCCGCTTCCTCTCACTAGACCTTCTTCTCGCCTTGGCCTCTTAGCCCACTCCAGTTCATCTCCCCTCTCTAGGGCTGATTCAGCAATTTCATCTTGTCTTAGGGTGAGAGTGAACTCAGGCACGCTTACCCTCGAGTCCAATTCAGCGCCCACCCAGCCATACCCTGTGCCTGGGGCTCCTTTCCCAAGCTCCTGATACCACCCCAGTCCAGACCAGCAGGGCCTCCTCCTTGTCCTTGTTAAAGTGGTTAATTAATGGCTGCAGCCTGTGGGAAGCAGATGTTCTGGAGCTGTTGGCCTAGGGAAGCTTTGGGGAGGGGTGGAGTGTGTGTGTGTGTGTGTGTGTGTGTGTGTGTGTGTGTGTGTGTGTGTGTTTCTCATGTGGTGCTGATACCACAGGCTACACATGCAGGCTGTGCAGCAATTCAACAGTAGGCTCCCTGGCTTATGGCCTTCTTGAGCAGTTTTGAACACCCCAGATCCTTGTTTTCTTGAAGAGTATTTGAAGTGGGGGTGCCTATGAGGGTAACACTGAGGGGTTCTTTGGGAGGACATTGTAGAACAAGCCCTGGGAGTTCATCTGCTCCTACATGGCTGACAATTTAGCCCTCTAGATTTCATTCTGCATCTGGGGAACGCTTTGGCACCTGTTGTCACTCTGTGTGAACAGAGTGAGCTCGAGTTGGTATAGTGGGAAGGAGGATGTCTCCTCAGCTCAGGGCACAGCTGGGAGCTGCAGGGCTGTGGAAGGGGGCCTTTCTCACTCACCACCTGGAGGGAGGCCAAAGGCTTTGGGGTTGGGATGTAGGTGATCCGGCGCCTCCTTGCTCCAGGGAAAGGAGAGGGAATTTCCCTGGAGATTAAGATCCCCCAGGGCTCAGGAAGCAAGAGCCCCCAGGCCCAAGGGCCCCCTTGCAATCGCTGGAAAGGCTGGCAAGGAAGGAAGGAACTCGAAGGAGGGAATTTCCCTCGGGTCTAGCCGTATGGGAGGTAGGTGGGAAGGCTGCAGAAGTTCTGAGCCCCAGATTTAGGCCTCAGTATTTGCTTCTGTACAATGGGTGCCGGTTTCCAGCCTCAGGCTGGAGGAAGGCTAAGATGCTGGATACCAGCCTCACCCTCTTGGTGCCTCCCTCTGCAGGCAGTGATGGAGAACATGCGGCGAAAGTGCAAGTGCCATGGCACCTCGGGCAGCTGCCAGCTCAAGACGTGCTGGCAGGTGACGCCTGAGTTTCGTGCAGTGGGGGCGCTGCTGCGCAATCGCTTCCACCGCGCCACTCTCATCCGGCCGCACAACCGCAACGGTGGCCAGCTGGAGCCCGGCCCCGCCGCTGGGGCACCCTCGCCAGCTCCCGGCACTTCAGGGCTGCGCCGAAGGGCCAGCCACTCCGACCTGATCTACTTTGAGAAATCTCCCGACTTCTGTGAGCGCGAGCCGCGCCTGGACTCTGCGGGCACCGTGGGCCGCCTGTGCAATAAGAGCAGCTCGGGCCCTGACGGCTGCGGCAGCATGTGCTGTGGCCGCGGCCACAACATCTTGCGCCAGACGCGCAGTGAGCGTTGCCACTGCCGTTTCCACTGGTGCTGCTTCGTGGTCTGCGAAGAATGCCGAATCACTGAGTGGGTCAGCGTCTGCAAGTGAGCGGGCCCAGGCTCCTCTGGGTCTCAGGAAAGGATCTCCATCTGGTGCCTGGCTTCTGCCGCTAGCGATCTGGGCCAGGCATCAAGCATCCTTGGCTCCTGAGGGAGGTAGTTGGCTCTTCCTGCATTCAAGATCTGCAATCACCAGACAATCTAGATCTGACTGACACCCACTCTGTGGGTTCCCCTCTTCCGGCTCCTAGCTCAGACAGCTGGAGGTGATGTTGGAGACTGCCCCACAGCCTAGGACATGTCACCAAAGCAGCCCAGCCTGGCAGGCCTATTTCTCGTCATCTTTCTCCCCTTCCCAATGAGTGGCAGGCATTGCACTGAAGCTGATGGGCTCAGGGGAAGAAAACTAAAATGAAGAAATAGGCATAATCAGGCTGAAGTGGTTCTATAAGGCCCCAGATACCCTCTTGCAGAGGATTCTGCCCCTATTGTTCATTTAACAGATATTTATTTTGCACTCTCTTTGTGGCACTCTCTGGGAAAAGAGAGGCCTTCTGGAGTTTACAGGCTTACTAAGGGAGGTGGGCAATAAACCAGTAAACACACAAACAAGGTTATTTCAGGCAGTGTTATGGGCTGTGGGGAAACTAAGCAGGGTGCTGGGTATACACTGATTTGTGGGAATGGAGCCCTTTTTGCTAAAGTGATCTGTCAGGGAGACTTCTGAGTTGTGCTTTATAAGCTGAGAATTGCAAGGTGAGAAAGAGCCTTATGGGTGGAGAAGGGCTTTCCAGACAGGCTACTGGAACCCAGATCTCTGAGGGAGGAGTAGCAGAGCAGCCTCTGTTTGGAGAGTAGAAGTCAAAAGCTGACAGGAGAGATCGGAGGTTGGGGCAGTTGGGATAGGAACTGGGTTTTATTTAAGAATTTGCAGAGAAGAAGCAAGCAGTCTTAAGCAGTTGTACTCTGATTCCCACATGTTCAGGGATCTGACTGAAATGGAGACAAGATGACAGACAGAACGCAGGTTATGGGGACTACAACTAATACAGCAGTAGAGGTGTCTAGAAGGAATGGGACCCTGGAACCCAGAGTCCTCAATGCCAGAACGCTAACCGCCCACTTTGTACTTGAGCCCTTCGCCACAAGCCAGGACGAGTGGCTGTGCCCAGCAGCAACCGACAGCAGAGACAGGAGGCACTCTGAGAAGAGTAATCCTGGGCAAGACTCAGCTCAACCCAGCCTAGCGCCCCAGGGAGCAGGTGGGGCCAGGAGGTGCGGCTGGGAATAGGGAGGTGGGGGAGGGTGGCAGACTCCGCCGTCTGGGGCTGGGCTCTGGAGTCCAGGCAGGAAAGCTGGGGTGGGTAAGCAGCCTTCCTGAGCCCCCCATCCCCCCAGAGCCAGAATTTAAGGTGTCACGTAGCAGGTTAAAACTCCTCCCTGATTTTATGCTGCCACCTGGACTCTGCTGAGGTGGAATTTGGGTTTATGCTTGTATTCACTTTGGCTCAAGTCTGATGACTTTCTAGAACAGATCCTAAAGATCTCAGCAGAGCAGTTTATCTACCATATCCAGGCCCATTGTTCAGTTAGTAACCTTGTTGGATGCCTCCATTAATCATCTAATGGCATCCATGTTGACAAACCAAGCAGTCAAAGTCTTGTCCCAAAGGCCAGTTTGCACAGATCCCTCCCCCCCAATATTTCCTTGCCCTTATCCTCATCCCTTGAGGGGATGACTCTGGAACATGCCCCTCTGTTGGCCCTCCAGATGGAAGACTGGGTCCACTTGATAGCTCTCAGCTCCCTATCCCTTAACTGTTGCATTTCAGCACCCCCTAGGCATGCCTAAGGCATCAGGACCATTCAAGTGCCAAGTTCTGCTGCCTTGGTGGAGAGCAGGGTTTCTCAACTCACTGCCCACCCCCAAACTGCCCCACAGGCAGGTGGGTGAATGTCTCTGGGGGAGGAGGGGTAGGCAGGAGCAGACAGACACACCTGCTTCATTCCTTTCCTCTTGTTCATCTGGGAGAGAACCAACCCTAGGGGCTGGGTTCCCCTTCTTCCCTCCCAGCCTAGGGAGGAAGAGAGATGTCCTGGGAAAATTGGAGGATAGAGGGATAGTCCCAAGCCCAGCAGCATCCACTGTAACACCAGCCTTGAGCTCGCCCTCTGCCTTTCAGAGCTTGGGGAGGGCAGACTGGAAGTGAGCATTATGGGATGGAGTTTGGGAATAAGGCGGAAGCAGCACACTGCAGAACATATTGCCTGGAATGAGAACAGGGCAGAATGGGGCAGCAGGCTGGAGGCTGAGCTATATAGGAGTTCCAGTGGGCAGAGTGAGTGGTCTGATATATGCTAGTGTGACCTGTAAAGTTGGGAAAAGGGACAAAGTTATATTCCCCTAAGTTACCACCCAGCCTCACTGGTCTGGACCAGACGCTGAGTCCTAGGTCCGAGGCCGGGCGGGGGGGGGGTGCCCTAATAGCCGAGTGTCCGAAGGGACTCCATAAGGGCCCTTTAGGGGAGGTCTGAAGGTGATGTAGGTGGGAAAATGATTGCTGGGCTTACGCGCACTGGCTGAAGGGTGCAGTGGGAATGATATGCTGACCAGAAGTAAGTGGAAATGGGCTGAAATGAATGCACTTCATTTATTTAGGGGGAGGTGGGCTGGAGAAGTTGGGAATCACCAGAGGTGAAATTTGTAATGTGAATGGAAAGTGACCAGGGGTCATTCCAAGGAAGAAAAGACATCCCTTGTCCCCGTACACTTTTGACCTGAGGAACATTAGATTGTTTTTCGAGGGCAGAACTGAGTGGGGTCAACTGTCGTCAAAAGAGGGAGGTAGAAAACCAACAGCAAATGAGACTGATAGACTGATGGACCCAGCGCTAGGTTAAAGGTCAGGGAGAAACTGCACGTCGGAGGAGTGTGATGAGAACCCAAGCATCTGGCTTTTCACTCGCCCAAGGGGATCTAAAAGGGAGGGACATTCAAAGATCACTTGCCAGCTGCAGAGTACCTGGGTGAGATGCAAGGTCAAGGCGATCTGTCATTCAGGAGCTCCCTCCCTACCCATTCTCTGAAATAATGCACCCCCAGCTAGCCTCTGGCAGGGGGCCTTCCACTCTGGAGAGTGGCCAGCCCCAGGCTCAGCCCCCCTCCTCCCTCCTTACCCCCCCCCATGTGGTTGCCAGCAGCTGCCTGCGGTCGCCCCATCCCTTGCGCTCAAGGCACGGGGACTTTCCAACAGGGGAAAAAATGACTTAATGAGAGTGGGAGCCGGAGGCGGGAGGGACAGGTCCCTGTAATCACAGCTCCACTGTGGGGCCTGCGTACCTCCCGGTCCTTCACCAGCTTCCTGCTGCCAGCGCCCGCCTTGGGTTCTGCTGAGGGAGGGGGACAGGTTGGTGACAGGGAGATCCCTTTTCAGGTGCCAGGCTCTCTGGGACCCTTGGGCTGTCTTTTCTTTCTGAGCATCTGAGGACAGAATCTGGGACACTCTAGGATCCTTCTTTGGATCCAGTCCAGTGAGTCCTTTGCTGGTGAATTGTAAGAGTAAGGGGTACCGAAGAGAACCCTTTGCTGTTTCGAGACTGCAGACTGTGCATTCGCAACGCCCCCGGTTGCTGTGGCAACCAGGGCAGCCGAGGTGTGTCCGCGGGCCTGGGAGGTACCCCCCCTCGCCCCCCCCCCGTGCGCTTCTAGCCGCCCGCGGGGCCAGGCCCTGCTGCTGTGGTGCGCGGGGGTGGGGGTGTGCCGTTACCATGGCAAGGGTGAGCTAGGAGGGCACATTCTTCCCCAGGGTGGGAGCACCCTGGGGACACGAGAAGGGGGGTGACGGGGGCGGCATAAAGGGGAGCAGGGGATGGTCAGAACAAGGGAGGCGTCTCGGACAAGATGAACCAGGGTTTCTGAGGTTGGGGCGGGGGAGTTTGGAATCTGTCCTTTCCCCTACTCCAGCTCTTCTGAGGTGTCCCTCTCCTTCTGCACTCTTCTTGGGGTTCAAGGCCTCTGTTTCCAGGGAATGGACTTCCAATAACAGACCAAAAACCCTTTTTGGCTATTCCATGTCGAGCCTGTGGAGCTTACCCCATTCCACTCCATTCCCAGTAGCGTTGAAGCCCATACTGCTAGCCACTGCCCTGAAATTAAGCCCGTGTGTGTGTGTGTGTGTGTGTGTGTGTGTGTGTGTGTGTGTGTGTGTGTGTGTTTGCAAAGTCTGAGATCCAAGGCTGTGTGTACTCAAAAAGTTCAAGGCCCTTAAGGCCTATTCTTTTTTCCACCGCAGGCTGCCTCGTGGGTCTCTCCTGGCCCGACGCCCTAACCGATGGACCCAGCTTGGTCTTGCTGAGCCACCACAGGGCAGCCTCCAGCAAGTAACTGATGTTTTGTGGAAGTCACAAAACGGCGCCCCCTTTGGGCAAAAAGGTTTCCCTTTTATGTCCGGCGAAGAAAAGCAATCTGGGAGTCTGTAGAGGATCGGCATTGGAGCTTTCTGCCACCACCCTGTCCCCTGCCGTTCCTTCCTGCTCTTCCCTGCGGGTTAGTCTGCAGGGGCTCGAATGAAGCTTCGAGCCTCCCGCAGGCGGGCTACTCACATCTGGCCGGCAGCTGGGAACCGCCCACCACAAACTATTGGGTACAGGGCGCCCTCTGTTGGTGCTGAGTGGCGACGCACCAGGGCCTATGTCGTGCGCCTCTCTGAGGTCCAGGGTTTTTGCTCCTGATCGGGGGGGGGGGGGGGTGTCTCGGGTTCCACTAATTCCGTGTCCTTTGCCTGTGGAAAACCCCCACCCTCTGACTCGCGTAGCTCCAAAATCGTACTCTGAGGGCCCATAGTTTTCTACCTCTCACGATCGATCATGCTAATCATCTATTTTGCATGTACGTGTGCCTAAAACCCAGTCTACTGACCTAGCTTCTCTGGACCTCACAAGGTCACAAGCTCTGACTTCAGTCAGGTTCTGAAGTCATTCCATGACCCATGATCACTCCGTGCTTAACGTAAAAGCCCTAAATTAGAAACATGGTTACATAAATAACTACACATTTGCTCAATGGAATTCTTTTCTGTGTCCTTTAAAATGAGGCGGTTGAAGGATATTTAGTATTTTCTCTATACTGGGGAAGGATACATTAACAAAACATAGCATGGGGGCAGGGTCGCTCTTTCATGTAAGAAAATCCGAAAGGCATCCAAGAGCTGAACTATTTTGGATGAGGGATTATAGGTGGTTTAAAATTTGTTCACTGCTTTATGCATCTTTCATTTGTGATAAATGAGCCTATTTTACTTGATCACAGTAATAATTCCATATACTGAAGGTTTTGGTTCAAAACTTAGAATCACATTACATTTTCAAAAAGGTGTAAAACACTCTAAAGGCAGAGGCAGGTAGACATCTGTGAGTTTGAGGCTGGCTGTTCTAAATAGTATGTAGCCTAGGTCAGACAAGGCTACACAGCAAGACCTTGTTTAAAAAAATAAAGGGGGGATTAAAATAAAGAAAAAATTATTTGTATGTGCATTGGCCCATGGAGACAGAAAAAGACATCTATTTCCAGAAGTTGGAGTTAGAGGCAGTTGTGAACCTCCCAAAGGAGTGCTGGGACTCAAAACCAGGTCCTCCGGAAGAGTGGTGCTTGCTCATAACCTCTGAGCCATCTCTCTAGTCCCGCACTGTACTATTAAAATATACCAAATTTTGGAAAGAGTCCTTGTAAAACTAGAAATTGGGAGACCTGACCTTCTAATATGAACTAGTATGATTGGCCAGGCTACAGTGGTGCCACACACCTTTAATCCAAGTGCTTAGGAGGCAGAGATAGGCAAAAGTTTAAGGCCAGCCTGGTCTACAAATCGAGTTCCAGGACAGCCACTCTTGTTAAATAGAGAAACCCTATCTTGAAAAACAAAACAAAACAAAAACAAAAACAAACAGAAAACAGGGCTGAAGAGATGGCTCAGTGCCTAAAAATACTAGTTGATCTTCCAGAGGTCTTGAGTTCAATTCACAGCAACCACATTATGGCTCACAACTATCTGCAATGAGATCTGGTGCCCTCTTCTGGCCTGCAGAGATACATGCAGACAGAATACTGTATACATAAATAGAAGTACATCTTTTAAAAAAAATTAAAAGAAACAAACAAAAAACCCAAGAAATTATTATGATTATGTTATTGGGATTTTCTTATTAAAATCCAGAGGTTTGTGGGACTGGAAAGATGGATCAGCAGTTTAAAAAACACTGGCTGTTCTTGCAGAAATAGGATCCGGGTTCAGTTCCCAGAATAGTGGTTCACATCCATCTGTAACTCCCATTCCAGGGGAGCTGACACTGTGTTTTGGCCTCTGTGGGCCCCAGAAATGCACATGGTGAGCATACACACATGCAATCAAAATACTTACACACATAAATACATCTAATTGTGTGTGTGTGTGTGTGTGTGTGTGTGTGTGTGTGTGTGTTTTAGACAGGGTTTCTCTGTGTATCCTTGGCTGTTCTGGAACTCACTCTGTAACAGGCTGACTCTGAACTCAAATATCCACCAGCCTCTGCCTCCCTACTGCTGGGATTAAAGGTATGCTTTATTATGCCCAGCAAAAGTTGAAAGAGAAAAAAAAAACAATCCTAATAGTTTGTAATGGGAAGAGGTGTCCGATCTCATAGAAACTGAAACCAGTAAGTTGTTAGAAGGGTCCTTGTGGTGGTTTGCATGAAATGTCCCTACCACTCAGGGAGGGACATTATTGGAGGTGTGGCCTTATTAGAGGAAGTGTGGCACTGGGGGTGGGCTTTGAGGTCTCAGAAGCTCAAGCCAGTTCCAGTGTCTCTCTTTTCTTGCTGCATGGGGATCTGGAGAGAGGACTCTCAGCTCCTCCCCCGCACCACATCTGCCTGTTCACTGTCATGCTTCTGGCCCTGATGGTAATGCACTAAACCTTTGAACTATAAGCCAGCCTCAATTAAATCGTTTCCTTTAAGAGTTGCCATGGTCATGGTGCCTCTTCACACAAGAAAGTCTAACTAAGGTAGTCCTCGAGTCTGTATGTGCCCAGTGTTATCTGTGGGTGGAATGACGGAATTATTTCCCATTGCAAGACATGTTACGAAGATGCTGCCACAATGAACAACACAGAAAACTAGGCAAAAGCCTAATGCTTTCTTCTTGTTCTTCACCTTCCTTGGTCTCTGCACCAATGAGCATCAACTGCCCTCCTTGTGACCAAGAAATGACATTTTTGAACATTCTTCTGCTTGGTTTTCCCCCTCTTCTCTGCCTCAGTGACTACTTCTTTTTGCCTGCCTGTATTCGCCAGACACTGGAGATCGAATGCAGAGCTTCACAGATGCTAGGCAAGTGGTCTCCTACTGAGCTACATGGAAACCATCTGAAAGGCACAGAAACATTAGAATGGTTGTGGAGAAGGCTCTCCTTTAATGAACCATATGGGTAAATTACCCACACATAACCCTATTATCCCTAGTGCTTTAGATACCTATGTGTTCTACAAATAGACATTCTCCTTCTAACCCAATAAGATCCTCCCAACCAGGAGATTAGCATTGCTGCACCAATGCTGCCCAACTCCCATCCGTTATTAGTCATTTGGGCCAATGCTATCCTTTGTTACAAAGGATCTAATTCAGAATTATTCATCATGCTGAATTTTGTCTTTCCAGTGACCTTTCATCTGACACAATTACAAGCTTTACTTTCATGACTGGGACAATTTAGAAGATGACAGAACCATCTCATTATAGAACTTTCCTCCTCGTCTGTTGTTTCTTCATGATTAGATGTGGGTTATGCGTCTTTGGCAACGATACTGCAGATGTTAAATCTTTCCCCCATTGCCCCATTATTTATTCCGACGCTTAAAATTCTCTAGATTTGATCCAGCTGCTAAGTTAGCTTCTGTCTCAGTAAATTCATTGAGCACTTCCTATTTTACGGCCTGCTGTCTTCTCTGCCCCCATCCTGACACCAGTCACATTGACAGGCATCTTCCACTTGTCCTGATGGAAGCTGAAACTGATTACTTACATTCTAGATAACTCACTATTCTCGGGGTATCACTGCCTTCAGATCTCTCCATGGACAGTGTTAGGAAATACATTCTATTATACAAACAAACATCTGTGTCATCTACCCAGCCTATCCATCATCATTGACTGACACATCAGTGTAGAAAACCATGGCTTCACCTTTAAGCCACTCACAAAGCATGGCTTGTCTTCATTTTCTCCCTTTTCCCTTTTTCTTCCTCTTTTCTTGTCATCTCCACTTCATCGCTCCCCTTGCAGACATTATCTTCCTCCATGTTGGGCTTCAAGAGCCTCTGCCATTCCACGGCTCCCTTTGCTCACCAACATGGATACTGCACATCGTTTGGCCCCACCTATTTCATGCCTTTTAAATGAAATTATTCAAAGAGAAAGGGGGCAAAGGCTGAATACAATTCCACTCCCTTTTGGAGCTTTAGGAAAAATTCCATAATCCCTTTCCTTTGTAAGTGACATCCACTTTTTCAGATCTTTGTATTGAAAAGAAATCCCTGGATTCATAGAGGCCTTCATTTTGCTGACATTTCACCTCTCTCTCTCTCTCTCTCTCTCTCTCTCTCTCTCTCTCTCTGAGTGTGAGTGTGTGTGTGTGTGTGTAGGTTTTGTGTTTCTAATTTGAGGAATGGAATTGAGTACACAATAGATGCTCAATAAATATGGTCGAATAAGCAAATGAATAAGTGAGTATCTATGGAAATGACAGCTAATTTTGTCTTTGGCCCAGTGGTTCCTCCCAAGATCTGTTTTGAAACTCTACCTGCCAGCCAGATGTCTTGTGTGTGGGGGGTGTATAGCACTCCAAAGCAAACTTTATTAATGCAAATTCATTGTTTAGGTGTGTATCTGTTCATCAAAGAACCAAGACCTTTTTTTCCACTGATGTAGCATGAATGCTAAGTGGCATTAATAATAAAACCCCAGACACAGATATTGGGGTTAAAGCTGAAGATCAGAGAAGCAAAGCAGCCAGCCACTAGAGAGTTCTCACCAATGCTCAGACGGAAAGGGCGATCCTGACCTCAGACTGCATCTCTAGACTGCACTGCTCTCCACCAAACCTCAGACTGCACTGCTCCTTCCTCCTTCCTCCTTATATTCCTCCCTGGTGCTGGGATTAAAGGCGTGGGGTCCCAAGTGCTGAGATAACCTTTGTGTGAGCTCTGTTTCTCTTTTCAACTGGATCAATTTTATGTAGCTCAGGGCGACCTTTACAGAGATCTATCTGCCTCTGTCTCCCTAGTGCTAGGATTAAAGGTGTGTGCCACCACTGTCTGGCCTCTGGCTAGCTAGTGTGGCTAGCTTTGCGCTCTGATCTTCAGGCAAGCTTTATTTGTTAGATCAAAAAATATCACCACACATTGTTTTCTTTTTCTTTTCTTCTTTCTTCCTTTTTTCTTCCTCTCTCTCTCTCTCTCTCTTTATTTCTTCCTTTCTTTCTTCCTTTTTTGATGCCTCTCAGTCCCTAGTATACAACAAACACTTGATATTTGCTGAATAAATGAAAGTCAGTTCTCTGTAAATAGCTTCTTTTTCTTTGTAACATCTTCCTACCTATTCGGTCTCAAAATAGCTGTCAACTTGGACTCTCCTACTGTTTCCCTCCCCATATTTATATCAATGGTTACCCTACTCTCAAGGTCAATGATCTCCATACCTCTCACACAATGATCTCCATCCCTCTCTTTTATCCCTCTTCAGACTATCTCCATTAGAATTTTCTATTTTCCTCTTCCATAAAGTGCATGCCATTTCCTCTCACTGATGCTTCCGACAGATCTTTGTACTAATTAAGGCTCTTCATTGTAGACAACAGAAACAGACTCTGATCACTTACAAGGAAGAGGAATTTCCTGAGTGATATTGAGCAACTCCCAGAATTGACGGGAAGCCCTGAATCAGGCTTGTGGGCTGGAGCTGTAATTCAGGTGGTAGAGTACTTGCCTGGCACACCGGAAGCCCCAGGCTTGCTCCTTAGCATCGCCTAAAACTGTGTGCCATGGTGCACTTCTCTAATACCAGGCAGGGCTTGGGAGGCAGAGGAAGGAGGGTCAGAAGTTCAAGGTAATCCTGGGCTAGCCTGGGATAGATGAGACTCTGTCTTCAAAACAAAAACAAACAAGAAAATCAATGCAGGATCTGAAAAATATCAGGCACCCTGAAACTTCAACCAAGTCCTGTCCCAGGAAGAAACTGAGTAGGGGGTCACAGCCACTGTGCTCTGAGGCCTGCCCCTCATCAGCTACCAAGCCCTGACACAGGTCAGGATGCTTCTGAGGTGAATTATAAAGTCTGAAGACTCTGTGAGTCACTTTGTAAAGATCCAAGGTCTTGAGAGCAAGCATTGGTTTGACTGTGACATTCCTGCCAAGGATCAGGGGATCAAGGATCTGGTTTTTCCTAAGGGTCACACTAAGAATCTAGCACAGAATGGGGGCTCAGACGTGGAGTCCCCTCTGCCCATCCAAGGGCTCTTGAGTATGCCATCGGGCTCCTCCACCCATCTCCCAGTATCACTCCCTTTCTCCTTTGCACACCATGATCCCCTGAAGCACAACTGTGTGTCTGTCATTCCCTGAGCTGTCCCTTCCCATCTCAGCTCCTTCAGCAGCTCTTCTCCAATGCTGCTTCCTCTGAACCACAGTGCACACTGATGTATTGTCTCCTCTGTTTGGATCTGGGCTTTGTGGTCTGTCCATGAGATGGTGGGGTTGGAGTCATCTTATTTCTCACTACCCTCATGACCTGGAACAAAATAATTTTCTGGACCTCTCTATATGTGCACCTGCTATATGGAACAAAATCACCTATCTCCCAGAATTTTTAATGATAATTTTTATCACCTTACTCTCTCCCCCCACCTCTCTCTAGGTCAGAAAACTTTGTGGAGTTGATTCTTTCAACCTTCAGGTAGGTTCTGGGCATCAAACTCAGGTCATCAGAGTTGTTGCACTGGCAGCAAACATTTCTACCCACTAAGTCATTTCTCCAGTCTCTCTCCTAGAGTTTTTCAAATTAAAAGTACTTTATGCATACAGGTATTTTGCCCGTATACATGTCTATGCGCCACTTAAGTGTCTGGTGGCAGTGTAGGCCAGAAGAGGGCACAAGACACCCTGGAACTAGAGTTACAGACATTGGAAGCCATTGTGGGTGTACTGGGAATTGAACCTGGGTCCTCTGCAGGAGCAGCCAGTGCTCTTAACCTATAAGCCACTTCTTTATCCTTCCCACCTCTCCCAGAATTCTTTTTAAAAGCAAGGTCACTATGCAGTCCAGGATGACCACAAACTCTTCATTCAGCCTCGGTTTTTTGAGAACAGGAATTACAGGCATATGCCACAGTACTCAGATTAAAATCCCCTTCAGGTTGGGTGGTGGTGGCAGTGGTGGCACTCACCTTTAATCCCAGCACTCCGGAAGCAGAGACAGGTGGATCTCTGTGAGTTCAAGGCCAGCCTGCTCTACAGAGCGAGTCCCAGGACACTCCAAAGTTACACAGAGAAACCCTGTCTCAAAAAACAAAACAAACAAGAAGAAAACACAAAATACAAAACAAAACAATTTCTTTGAGGATCAGTTATATGGAAAGGCCTGTGTTAGTCTCCTGATTGGTTACATGAGGACATTCAGGTCTGTATGAAATGAGCCTCCTAACGTCTCAACATTTATGAAGATCATGACTTGGATAAATATTACATTTCTAGGAGTGATGTTTTCATCAGTATCACATGGGTTTAATGACATCTGTGTAATGGGATGTCTTTTCTTTTTAAAGCTTTTATTTTTTTGAATCAGGCAACACTGCCTCTTTCTGGTGGAAATCTTGAGCCAAGTCCTTTAAGCTGCATGGTACCAGGAATCTTTTGGATGTCCATATTTAGGGTGTTGGATTGAGTAGTCATATACAGTGCACTGGGAGACTGTGGTGAACATCGGACTGTAGGCAGGAACAGCAACCCCCACACCCACCCCAGACAGCTCATCAACAGGAGAATGAGGCTTTGCTGGGGCGGGGGTGGGGGGTGCACTGGACATTATTAATGCATATGGAAGAACCTTTCTTGGGATCTCATGAGGCTGGGCATGGCCATGCTATCATTAGTACATCTCCAATAAATGAATTATGAATAAGACGTTTGAAGGCTTTCTCATCTCCAATGGAGACAAGGGCTCTGGGGCAGGAGAAGGGGAGCATAGAACACAGGCCAGTCTCAGAGAGGCAGAAGGTGGTATTAAAATGGGTAGGACTTAGCAGCAGTCCTGGCCACATGAAAGGGCTATTTCCTACTGAAGTTAGGACACACACACACACACACACACACACACACACACACACACACACACACAGGGAGACCTTGGAAGTTACAGGAGAGAGCACACTAAAGGATTCCAGTTAAATCCTACAAAAGCAGGCAGAACAAATTTGTTCGAAGGCAAGACAGTGGTGACCCTTGCAGGGGGAGGCATGACTAGAAGAGAGCTTGATGAGTCTCTGGGAATTGGTATTGCTGTACACAAAGTGTTCATTTTTGTGAAAACATAGACACCCTGAAGATTTGTATACTTTCCCTGTATGTAATTTTAGTGGCACTAATCCATAACTGTTTGGGGAAAAGAAGACAGACAGTCTTGATCCTATTCAAGCTCTTTGAAGTGACGCCACATCTGAGAACTAAGAGCTGAGTAGGTTGGAGGTGACGACCAGCTGGTGTCTGGCCAGATTTCCATTTTCTTCCTCCATTCATTCACTATGGTTTTAGCACTTCCCACACCAAATACAACACTTAAGGGGGGGGGGGAGAAAGAATTAATAGCTGTAGCTGCCATTAATTGGGAGCTTACTATGCAATGAACATGGAGTGTTCATCTAACCCAATAATTCTATGATAAATTATTATTCCACGTATCGGCAGAAAGAACGACTCTGAGAAAGGTAGAGCAAAAAGAGTCCGGTTTTCATGTGTGCCTGAGGCTGTCACCTGCAGTCCCTAGAAATCTAAGAGGTGGAGAGACCCGTTGACAATCGCTGTGCTACAGAAACGAGGTCTTAGGTGAGGTGGGACAAAGTTTAACTTCCCAGCAACAGTCTGCGGGCCTTGGCAGGTTCCTTCGCTCTTGGGAGACTTAATTTGCCCAGTTCCGTAACAAGAGTAGAAGAAAAGTATACATATTCTGCATTTCTCTAGGGGCTATTGTGGGGGCTAAATTACAAGGATAGAGACCCAAAGCACCACACGGGGCCACCTTGCTCCTTGCCTCCTGGTGCGAATCTTTAGGGCCCAGTTGTGCTTTGAAATGGACCAATGGCTTTAGGAACCTTGTTCGTGCTCACACAAAACAGCCAGGGAGAAGCTGCGACCCCAGGACCGAGCGCAGGCAGCGCGGCGGTGAGGGCGATGACCTGGGTCGACCCCGGTGGGCGGGGCGATCGATTCGCTCTCGCGAGATTTAGTGAGAGCCCGGACTCCTAATGCGGAAGTGAGGAGGCGGGCCGGGCGGAACACGCTTCTCTTGAAAGCTGGCGGGATCCTGGCGGTGGCCGGAGTCTGGGTTCGTCGCTTGCTGGAGTGGAGGTGGGCCTGCGGAGACCCGGGCGTGGGGTTGGGGTCTGCAGCTCCCGTGGGCCTCCCACCCGCGCCCTTTGCCCTGTGGAGGGCCTTCTGTACCCTCCTTCACCCAGGCCGCTGCAGCCGCCGTGCAGGGAGCCTTAGCTACAGTCACGCCGTCATGTTTGCAGGCAGTTAACTTAGTGGGATGTATTCATGCAGCTCGCGTCATATGCATTATTACCAGCGTTCCGAGGTAGACGTAGCCAGGAGGGGCGGCCTCTAATCCGTCCACACTGCACAGAATTATAAATCTGAATTGAATTTGCCGGAGGTCCTTTATAGACCTCGGACGCCAGCACCAGAAGAATTGGGAAATATAAAAGAGCAGTTATTACACAAAATAATTGGAATTTCTTGATGTCTTAGAGAAAAGAAACTTGAAAAAGATTTTTTTCTAAATCAACAACCGTCCTGAAATAACAATCCAAGCTGGCAATTTTCGTAAATCCCCCACCTCTTCTTTAGTGTTTTGGTTATCATGGGACACTGTGGTCCAAAACTTAGGAAATTACAGAAATAATTTGTCGTTTAAATTTTTTTTTTTTAAAAAAAATTTTTTTGACAACCTTATACATGTACTGGCTGGTTTTTAATGCTAACTTGACACAAGCTAGAGTCATTTCGGAGGAGGGAACCTCAATTGAGAAAATTGGCCCTACCGGATTGGCCTCAGGTGCATGCTTTTTCTTGATTGTTGATTGATGTGGGAGGGCCCAGCTCTCTGGGGCTTGGTGGTTCTAGGTGCGTAAGAAAGCAGGCTGAGCAAGCCACAAGAACAAATCTAAATGGTACCCCTTCATGTCCTCTGCTTCTAGGTTCCTGCCTCGGCTTTCCCTGATGGTGGACTACACCGGTGGTTCTCAACCTTCCTAATGCTGTGACCCTTTAATACAGTTCCTCAGGTTGTGGTGACCCCCAACTATAAAATATTTTCGTTGCTATTCTGTAACTAATTTTGCTACCATTATGAATCATTACTGTAAATACCTGATGTTCAGGACATCAGGTATGCAGCCTCTGTTGAAAGAGTTGTTTGACCCAAGAGGGTCACCACCTGCAGGTTGAGAACCACTGGGATGCAGGCTATAAAATGAAGTAAACCCTTTCTTCCCCAGGACGTTTTGTCTTTTTTGTTTTTTCCAAAACAATACAAATACTAAGACTCACGTATATAATGTATTTTTATCACACACACCCTATTCCCTCCCTTATCTTCCTGAAACTTTCACAAATCTCTCTCATTACCATATATTAAAAAAATAATAAGCTTAATTAGGGTTGCCTTTGAGTACATGATATGGGCTATGTACTAGTTTATGGTCAGTTTACCAGTGGCTATCATTAATCCCAAAGATACAAGTATAAAGACCACCATCCCAAATCATCATGGGCAAATTAATTAAAGCAAGCTTTTTTTATTTGTGTACATGGACTGCCTCCCCCTAAGGTGGGGTTCAAGAGGTGAGCATTGGATGTGGGAAAGATAAGGGTTTTTTGGTTTTGTTTTTTAAATTTTTGTTTATTTTTATTTTATGTGCATTGGTGCTTTGCGTGCATGTTTGCCTTTACAAGGGTGTTGGACTTCCTGGAACTGGAGGTACGGACAGTTGCGAGCTGCCATGGGTGCTGGGAATTGAGCCTGGGTCCTCCGGAAGAGCAGCCAGTGTTCTTAACTACTGCGCCATCTCTTGTAGCCCCAAAGATAAGGTTTTTATAGCTCAGGGGTAGGGGATTTCCAAATGGGGATTTGGCAAGCAAATAGGCAGGGTTTCAGAATCAGAACATAATGAGGTAAACATAACAGCCTTTTGAAACAAAGGCACAGTTGCAAGTTGGTCATAACAACTTTTTGAAACAAAGGCATGGTTGCCATTTCCTGAAACAGGCAGTACAGAACCATTTGTAGTTAAGACTACAGGTGGGATGGGGCATAGCCCAATCCTTGAGAAACAGAGGTTTAATCATAAACAGGAATGAACATAGTTTGCCTTTCCTATAAGATGGCTTTCAAGCCTAAGACAGAGGCACACTGGTTCATCACTAAATACTCCAACCCCAAGAAAAGTAATCCCTCTCTAGGAGCCATCAATTGCTAGCAGCTCCTTGGGAGTGTGCGCCTCTCTGTGTGCTGGAATGTCGATGGGCCCCATTTTGTGGAGGGAGCCATGGCCGCAGTGAGTTCATAAGTAAGACAGCCGTGTCACATCTAAAAGATAGCATTGTTCCCATGGCTTGCGTGTAACATTCTTCCAGCCCCTCGAAGCCTTTGTGGGTGGGTGGGGGGCAGTGTATGTAGAGGTCTCCTTCAGGACTGAGCACTCATCGGCCTCTTATTGTCAACACTGTGACCAGTTCTGAATCTCAGCATTAACTGCACACCATAGAAAGAAGCTTTGTGACCAAGGCTGTAAGCAGTACTAACCTGTGGTGTGCTCCATACCAGACCCAAGCTGGAGCCATCAGAGAGGAGGGAGCCTTGATTGAGAAACTGCTTCTAGAAGACTGCACTTTCTTAGCAAGTGATTGGTGGGGGAGGGCACAGCCCATTGTGGGTGGGGTTACCTCCTTGGCTGGTGGTCCTGGGTTCTATAAGAAAACAGGCTGAGCAAGCCTTGGGGAACAAGCCAGTAAACAGCACCCTCTTCATGACCCCTGCATCAGCTCCTGCCTCCAGGATCCTGTCTTGTCCTGAATTCCTTCAGTGATGAACAATGACATGGAAGTGTAAGCCAGGTTAACTCTTTCCTTCCCCTGCTTTGGTCATGGTGTTCATCACAGTAATGATAACCCTAAGGTGTCTGGATATAAACAAATACTTAGAAGGCAGTTTGACAACAGACCCATTTCACAGAGTAACAACAGTACATTCTCTCCTTGAGTATACGGCTCCCTAGGCATAGGCTTAACAAGGTTTATGGTACTAACCATAAATTTCCCTCCTGTGGAAGGAGCCTCAAATCCAATTGGACAGTAGTTGATTATCCCATAATGTTTATGCCACTGTTTTACCAGAGAGAAATCTGTAGTCTTAAATAACTTATTAGTTTAAGTTGTTAGTATCTTTTTGATGTTACTCATCTGTTGGTCTTTTTACTCTTCTGAGATAGAGATTGTAGTTAGAAATGTCTGGTACTTGGAGGCAGTACTTGGAGGTAGAGGCAGGAGGTTTAAGGCTAGCCATGGTGAATTTGAGGCTAGCCTGGGCTACATGAAACCTGTCTTAGAAGAAGAGGAGGAGGAAGAGAAAAGAAATACATGAATAAATTGTGGGCCAGTGAGTAAACATTATTCCCAGCACTGGCAATCCCTGGCCTTTAAGCACTCAAGGGCTAGGGGCTGGACTCCAAAAAGCTCTAAGCCCTGAGAGCTAGGGGCCTATGCTTCAGAATTTGAATCCAGAAATTTATGGCTCTGGACACAGCTTAGTGTTCTGGCTTTTAAGCCCTGACATTTGGCAGCCATTGCAAACTGTTGACTTCAGCAGCAATGAGAGTCAGTAATGGGCAACAGGGGGCAGTGGAAGGCAGTGGCTGCTGCTCTTGAACAGGCCTCAGGTGATACCACCCTCAAGCTCTACAGTAACAGTGTTACATCTGTGGAACTAGGGTGTTTCAGATCCTACCCTTGAAACTTGGCGCTCCCTAGTGAGGAGGACCTGCGACTTTCTGTCCATAAGCTCTTTTCAGCCCTTAACACCTCTCCAACACCTGTTTCCCATAGTTCTGGCCTGGCCATTATCTACAGCTCTTTAGCCACCTTCTCACAGCTACTGCTGCTGTTGCTGCTGCAACTGCTTTGACCACTAACACCTCTCTGTTGATACTTGTGTCATCCTCTCCATGGAGCTCAGCGTATTCTGTCAATTATAGAGATCAAAGGTAGGCAAGGAAAGGACACTGGAGAGAAGCCTTTAGTGGGCCTAGTGTTACAGCATGGTGCAGAGAGGCAGCACAGGGAGTTGTCTACCTAGTGACTCACCAAGTTAGTCTAAGGGCCTGCTTATGTAGCTATAAAGAGGTCTGGTAGTTACTTTCCTCCTCATTGTGACTAAATACCTAGTAGAAACAGGGGAGTGATTTAGTTTGGTTCATGATTTCCAAAGAGTTTGTCTGTCACAGCCAGGAAGGAGTGACAGAGTGGCTTGTGACATAGGCTTGATCATGTGGCTACAGACCAGAAAGCCGGGAGTGATATTGGAAGTTGTCTGGTCTGTAACTCCCAAAGACACAACCATCTGTGACCCACTTCCACCAGCCAGCCCTGGCTCCCAAAGAGTCTGCAACCTTACACCACAGTGCCAGCAGCTGGGACCAGATGCTCAAACACGAGTCTTTGGGGGACATTTCAGACTCAAACCACAAGGGAGCATGGCAAGGCTATCTGCTCCAACTGTAGCAGTCCATCATCCAAATTCAGGACCACATTTGCATCAGTGACAGCAGGCCCTCCTACAAATAGAGGACTGTATGTGTTTGTACCAGCCATCACCCTTTGGCTACACCGCCAGGGCAGATGCTCTCTTCTGGCCGGAGTGGAAATGGCTGTAGGGTCATTTAGAGTTTAACAAGGTGGATGATCGTAAGAAGCCTGGTGCAAGCTGTTTTGAAGCAGTCACAGACAGATCATGTCTTCTAGAGCTGGAGATGTCCATCAGTAGCAAGCAGCACTGGTTGCCATGCGGCTTCCTTAAGGTACCTGTGGAGTGTTCAAAGCTGCTTGTGGGCATGAAGACAGTCTGCCAGGCAGCTTGGAAGATAGTCCTTTGTCCAAGACAACTGGAATACCAGGAAAGGGTGTTAAAACTATCACCTAGAGACATATATTGCCCCAACCTCCATCTTAGCTTTTTAAAAGGAAAGAGAGAATGCTTATAATACAGTTTATTGTCAACATTTTTAACAGCAATTTATCACCTCACAGGGCTCTAATTTAGCTGCTACCCTGGTACCCCAGCGAGAAGTGGTCCTCTCATCCGTCTCATGTGACTGATTTAAAAAATAAAATTTATACCTGGGCAGTGGTGGCACACACCTTTACTCCCAGCACTAAGGAGGCAGAGACAGGCGGATCTATGTGAATTCGAGGTCAGCCTGATCTACAGCCAGGGCAGCTTCCAAAAGCTACACATAGAAACTGTCTCTAAAAACCAAAATAAAATTCATAGAGGTCTGTATATATAGGAAAAGCAGCATACATAGGGATTGGTACTACGTGTAGATCAGGACCCAGGGGGTTGTGGGGTCCTGAGGATAAGGGCCTATTGCACTGCTGTAATAACACATTCTGGTCAGTCATGCGCAAGACGAAAGATTGAATGAGCTTTCTATTTTCTCCATAGACAATAATGTGAAATTGTATTTGTTAAAGAGTTATTAAAAGTGGGGCCTAGAAAGACGGCTCAGATGATAAGAGCATTTCCTGCTCTTCTAAAGGACCTGAGTTTGGTTCCCAATGTCCACACTGGGCAGCTCGCATCTGACTGTAACTTCCAGCTCCAGGGAATCCCATGTCCTCTTCTGGCTTCCAGGGGTGTCTGCACATATAACATACACTCACACTGACATAGATACACACACACACACACACACACACACACACACACACACACACACACACAAATAAAAATAGATATTACAAAAGACTCCATTAAATAATGTGCAGCTAAGCTGTGGGAACACCTTTAATCCCAGCACTTGGCAGACAGAGGCAGGCCAATCTCTGTGAGTTCGACACCAGCCTGGCCTACAGAGCGAGTTCCAGAACAGGCACCAAAGCTACATAGAGAAACACTGTCTCGCATGCCCCCCCCCCCACACACTTCACCCCCTCACACAAAATGTGCAGCTTAGGTAGTACAGTGAGATGCAATTGTCCCAGGTGATTGAAAGGCTAAGTAAGTAGGATCACTTGAGCCCAGGATTTGGGGGCTAACCTGAATGACATTGCCAGATCCTGCTTTTTATTTTGTTTTGTTCTGGTTTTTGAGACAGGGTTTCTCTGTCCTGGAACTCGCTCTGTAGATCAGGCTGGCCTCGAACTTGGAGATCCTCCTGCCTCTGCCTCTGCCTCCCAAGGTCTGGGATTGAAAGACTTAAACTAACAAATAAATGAAATGGAGCCCAAATAAGGAAACTCTTCAAATGGAATGTAGGGAAGTCTGACCCAGAAAGCTGACCAAAGCCACTATGACTTCGTTCCTGGAATTTGCTAACCACCCGCAACCTCTCCCTTACAAGGTCCTAAGATAGCCAGATACCAAGAATTTCCAGATGGTCACCCTCCTCCAGGGAACTCAAGGGGGAACAAACTGCCCCACCAGTCAATGTGTCAGCAGATGACAAATAGGGTCCTTGAGAAACAAAGAGATAGCTGCAACTCCCGTTTGCTTAGGTAAGATTGATTAGCACATCCTGAGGTCTGCTGACCTAAACAGTGACACCATCTGGTCTCAAAAAGATAAGGACCATGTAAGAGCCCATGACTCTGGTCACGTACTCAATGACCAGAGGGTCAGGTCCCCTCCCTAAGCTTGTGGTTTTTGCCTTTAAAAATGCCTGTGCCCAGAGATTGATGCTTCTCTCTAGCCTGCATGCTGAGAGGGCCTGTTTGTGCAAATGCTTTCCGTTCATTAAAGCCTCTTGCTTGTTGCATCAACTGGACTGGACATTGAGTTCTTGGGGGAACCGACTGGAATGGGGAGACCCCTCATTCTGACGGTCTTACATTACATTTAGAGGACCCACCGAGATCTGGTCGACCCCAGACTCAATTCCATCGCCAGTTGGAGGTAAGATCGAGCTTGTGACCTATATGCTATATGTTATGTGTTTTTGACTTGAGTTTGATTTGAATTTTGAATCTGTACCTGAGCAGGACTTGTATCTGGTAGAGGACCACAGTGGGGAGACAGACGTGTTCTGAGACCCTTGGTCCCACCCTGGATGAAAGTCTGAGGGTTGTTTGGAGGAAGGGAAGAGACGAGGTCTCACTTCTCCCGGGGGCGGCTGCCCTCCCAGACTTTGCTTCCCTCCCTGCTTTGTAACTTTGGTTTGGTGCCATTTGCCTACCGCGTGGATTGTCCTGTTTGTCGTGTCTGTCCTTCTGTTCCTACTGTTTGTGTCTGTTTCTATTCTCCCCATGGGCCAACAACTAACTACCATGGCCCCATCCTGATGGAAGTGAATGTGGGCTCCTACCTTGGAAAGGAGGTGTCTCCCCAGCAAGGGGTAGGGGCATTCTGGCACAAGCAGGAAGGAGTGGGTCATGTGTCCAGTACTCAAATGGACCTTTTGTTCTGTCGTCCATCGGTGTAGCTTTCCTCCGGTGGCACCCTGGACCCAAGCAGTCCGGGAGCTCAGTGGTCCATGGGTCTTGGTTAGGACTGCGTGTTGAGCTCCCGTATCTACTAAAAAGGTTACAGGATGCCCCCCTACATTAAGGGTTACCCTGGGCTGGCCGAGGAGGGGCTCCTGGCCCTGACTGGCCTAATCCTCTCCTTCGAAAGCCAGAACAGGGACGGGCTTCCGTCTGGGGTTCTTGGGGCAATCCTTGACCCAATGTCCCTTTTCCTTGCAATAAGCACACTGGTCTCTCTCCACCCTCGTTCTCCTTTTGTCTCCCAGGTTCACTGTCTGGCCTGGTCTAGGTTGATTTCTGCACTACCGTGACCGAAATCTTTGAAAGGGCAGGAATGGCAAAAGGGGTCTTAACACAGCAGCTCGGGCCATGGAAAAAAACCGTAGCATACTTATCAAGGAAATTGGACAATGTGGCCACAGGATGGCCCCTGTGCCTTCGGATGGTGGCTGCAATAGCAGTCCTGATCAAGGACACCGATAAACTGACTCTGGGTCAGCCCCTCACAGTAACGGCCCCTCATGCAATTGAGGCTGTGATCCAACAGCCCCCTGATGGATGGCTTTCAAATGCACAGATGACCCATCTATTCCTTAATCCAGACAGGCTGCGATTCAGGACAACCACATCCCTAAACCTGGCCACTCCCATGACTGCTACCAGATCCTGGTTGAGACCTGCGGAACCAGAGAAGACCTGACGGACCAACTTCTGCCTGGAGCCGAATACACTTGGTTCACGGACGGAAGCAGTTTCTTGCAAGATGGCATATGGAGAGCAGGGGCAGCGGCGGTAGACGGACAAACCACAATGTGGGCCAGTGCTTTGCCACTGGGAATGTCAGCCCAAAGAGTGGAGCTCATCACTCTAACCCAAGCCCTCAAGATGGCAGAGAGCCACAGAATTAACATCTACACGGACAGGACAGCCGCTACGCCTTCGCCACAGCTCACGTACACAGGGAGAAATTTACCGGGAACGAGGCCTATTGACTTCTGCAGGAAAGGACATCAAGAATAAGACTGAAATCCTGAACCTCTTGTAGTCTCTCTTCCTGCCATGAAAACTGAGCATCATGCACTGCCCAGGACACCAGAAAGGAAATGACCTGATAGCCAAAGGGAACCGGATGGCTGACAAGGAGGCCAGAAAAGCAGCTTTGGGTCTCCCCTTAAAGATACAGCCTCACGTACACCACAGGGATTTGACCAGGACTTAGAAACAGTCCAGAGCTTGGAGGCTGATTATGATCCAGAAGCAAAGGCGTGGCACTACCAAGGTAAGATCCTGCTACCCCAGATAGCGGCTAAAGAACTTTTGTCCCAGCTACATCGATGGACCCATCTTGGAAGCAAGAAGCTCAAATCCTCTTATAGCAAGAAGAACACACCTATTACATTCATAACCTCAATGCCCTCCTCCAGCAGATTACTAGTGCCTGTGTCCCTTGTGCAAAGTTGAATGCTGGGCGACTCAAGTTGCCAGAGGGAATCAGGGACAGAGGGGCACGGCCAGGGACCAACTGGGAGGTTGATTTCACAGAGATCAAACCAGGTAGTTTTGGGAACAGGTACCTTCTAGTTTTCATAGACACCTTTTCAGGATGAAGTGAGGCCTTTCCTACGAAGCGTGAGACTGCCCAAGTGGTGCTAGAAGAAATCTTCCTGCCGTTTGGACTGCCTAAGGTAATAAGGTCTGACAACAGACCCGCCTTTGTCTCCCAGGTAAGTCATTTGGTGGCCAAAACATTGGGGATTAATTGGAAGCTATATTGTGCATATAGACCCCAAAGCTCAGGACAGGTTAAAGAGACCCTAACTAAATTGACCATAGAGACTGGTACTAGAGACTGGGTGCAGCTCCTCTTCTGAGTCTGGAACACCCCCCTCAATACATGGGCTTACACCCTCTGAGATCTTATTCGGAGGACCCCCACCCATAATGAAATGCTCCCCGCAGATCCTAGCCATCCCACTGACTCCCCACCCCTCCAGGCCCAGCTACGTGCTCTGCTCTTCAGATTATTCAGAACCAGATCTGGAAGCCGCTGGCTGCAGCATATCAGGCCGGAAGCCCTGTCGCCCCTCACCCATTCCAGATTGGGGACTCGTATATGTCAGGCGCCACCAGTCCAAGACTCTCGAGTCTTGCTGGAGGGGCACTTACACCGTGCTCCTGACCACTCTCACAGCATTCAAGGTGGATGGAATCGCGGCATGGGTCTACGCCTCACAGTTAAGAAGGCTGGCACCATCGGAGATCCAATGAAGGACGAGACACTGGGATGGTGACTGCAATGCACCCAAAACCCGCTCAAGCTAAGACTTTCCCTCAATGCCTAATTGTTTTGCTTTGCTTGCTGATCCCCCATTTCCTGGCCCCTATTAAGGGCAACCCACATGCCTCTCAGCAATTGATTTGGCAAGTGATTTCCCAGACGGGTGAGGTTGTCTTGTCCACCTCTGGCCATTATCCACCTGGCACCTGGTGGCTTAGCCTCACCCCTGATCTTTGTCAACTGGCCGCTGGACTGGAAACTTGGGACATTCCTACTTACAGCGCAGACTCCCTTAAGGAGGAAATGCCTAGGTCAGACCTAGGGGATGGATGGTTTTGGGGCTGTAGCAACCCCAGGGCCCGATGCTACTTGGCTCAATCAGACTTCTACATCTGCCCTCAGCAGGGTCAACCCAGGGGGTCGGGATGCGGGGGATATCAAGAATATTTTTGTAAATAATGGGGATGTGAAACCACTGGGAGTGCCTATTGGAACCCAAGCTCATCTTGGGATCTAATAACTGTGCACCGAAATTGCACTTGCCCCCACTTGGGCAGATCTGACTTTGCCCCTCCGGCTGACTGGGGGACTTGGACCTGTGAGTCGGGCCTTTGCCTCCCCTTGAGAATTGGCTTCACCACCCAAGGGAGGAAAGACTATGTTGCCTGGTTAAAAGGCAAGACTTGGGGACTAAGATGGTACTTACAGGGGCTGGATAAAGGGGTTGTCTTTAAGATTCACCTGGAGATTCAGGACCCTACTCAACGACCAGAGGGTCATGGCCCCTTCGGTCATGGCCCCTCCCTAAGCGTGTGGTTTTTGCCTTTTAAAATGCCTGTGTCCGGAGATTATTGCTTCTCTCTAGCCTGCGTGCTGAGAGGGCCTGTTTGCGCAAATGCTTTCCGTTCATTAAAGCCTCTTGCTTGTTGCATCAACTGGACTGGACATTGAGTTTCTGGGGGAACCGACTGGAATGGGGAGACTCCTTATTCTGAGGGTCTTACAGGATTATAGGTGTTTTGCCACCACTGCCCAGCTATATTTCTTTTTTTTTTTCAGGAGTTCATTAAAATTCTGTGAGTTCTGGCCTCAGGACATCTAGATCTCTCCTTGCATGGTCGTCCCCTGCTGATATCTCTCACTAAGACAGGTCCATCTTCTAGAGATGATGGACACCCAGAGATGTTACATTGCTTACTCATGGTTTTGCCTGTAGCTGGGAAAAACAAACAAAGAAACAAACAAACAGAAAGCCCTGAGCTAGTAGCCAATGTTTTCAGTTCTCAGTACAGACATTTCATCACACCAGTGGCAAGCACATTCCAGAACCTGCACTGCCCTACTTGTCACACATTGGGTTCTAGGTTGTATGGTTGGAATGAGAGGCACGGTAAGGCTACAGTGGAACAAGTTGTGTTCCCGACAGGCACAGCCTCTCTTTGTCCTCCTCCTGCCTCTGGCATCTGGTGGGAGCTGAGATTGACAGCCATGAACCCTCCCTCCTTCAGTTTTCGTAGAGACTGAATGGACCGGCGAGCCTGGAGCCGGCTGTGTGTGAATATGCATAGGAACATGTCTTTGTTACTTTTAAAGCCAAGTGTATTTTGGGGCTGTTTCCCTGGAGACACAGGGCGGAAGAGAGGCCTTGCTTTGAGAAGTGCAGTTTTGGGGTGACACTTGCTTCCCTCCCCACAGGCTCCAATCAGTCTCATGCTCCACCTGGACTGATTTGTCCAAGGTCACTGACTTTTCTTTGTTGCAGAGTCCAGTCTTTACCAGCTTTCTCCTGCTGTCACCGTTCCTTTCAAGTGTCAATCTGATCCACCTTCATGGAAATCCTCTGTGGCTCCTCGCTGCTTTTACATTGAGAGGAAGACAATTGGAGGCAGACTCCCAGTGTCTTCCCAGTCCACGCACCGGGTTTTCTTTTCTCTGATGAACAGATGAATCAGGCTCCTTCCCGACTCGGGGCTTTTGCATGCATCCCTTCAATCACTGTTTTGTTCACACTCACCGCCATTTGCCAGACCTTATTTTGGTATTGGAGTTACAACCAGAGATAGAACAGTCAAGGGTGGGTAAGACTTGGGGAGGGGATGCTTGCCACCAAGCCCGGTAATTGTTGATAGGTCTCTATGACCCACATGGTGGAAGGAGGAAATCGAAGGAAACGGTCTCTTTGTCTCTCTTTGTCTCTGTCTCTTTCTCTGAGTGTGTTTGTGTCTGTGAGCATTGGTACGGGCTTTCTTTCATGTGTAGCTTAGTGGAAATCTTGGGAGACTGTTCTTGGGAGATGTGGGATCTGAACATCATCAAGCTTGTCAACAAGGGCTTTTACCTGCAGAACCATCTTGAGGACCCAGATCCTTAGATTTGGGGGCTTTTGTTGTTTGTTTTTGAGACAGGGTTATTCTGTGTAGCCCTGGCTGTCCTGGATCATGCTTTGTAAACCAGGCTGGCCTCGAAGTTTAAATAACAACTTTATTGACATATAATTCCCATACTATAAAACTTACATATTTAAAATATACAGTTTGATTTAGAACATTCAATTTTGCAGCCATGGCCACAATTTGAGAATGTTGCTACCCCTGGAAACTTGGTACTCATTAATAGTGTCCTATTGCTGCTAAGAGACACCATGACCATGGCAACTCTTATAACAGAGAGCATTTACTGGGGCTAGCTTACAGTTCCAGGTTGCTCCATTGTCCTCACTAGTTAAGATTAGTGGGTTGCTACTGCAGAGAACCCCGCTTTGGTTCCCAGCACCCACCGGGAAACTCACAAGTGTTTATAATTCCAGTTCCAGGGGACCTAGCACCCTCTCTGGTCTCCACAGTCACATATGTACTGATGTACATACAGGCAAGCACTTACACACATAAAATAAAAACATTTTTTATTTTTTGACATACGGTTTCTCTGTAGCTTTGGAGCCTATCCTGAAACTCACTCTGTAGACCAGGCTGGCCTTGAACTGACAGAGATCTGCCCACCTCTGACTCCCAAGTGCTGATTTAAGGTGTGTACCTCCACCATCTGGCAAAAACAAATCATAAAAAGAAAAGAAACCCTACTTGGGTCATGAACATTTGGTGTGACCAGTGACCAATTGTCCAGAAGAATTTGAGGAACTGGTCCTATTCCTTGAAATGTTGGGAGAGATGACTAGTGAGGCCATATGAGAATGAATTTCCTTTATGGGGAGGTTTTAGCTATACATTCAGTTTCTTTAACAGTGTTAACTATTCTGGTTTCTGTTGCTGAGAGACTATTGTGGTTATTAGAACGTGCTGGGGCAATGCAGCTTGTATTTCCAGTATCAGTAATCTGGTCTCCTGTCCATTTCTCCTGACTGGTTTGGTGGGCAGTTAGTTTTTGTCAACTTGACACAAGCCAGGAAAGGGAGGACCTCAACTCTTCATGCCATTGGCCAGGTGTTTTCTTGATTAATAATTGATATGGGAAGGCCCAACCCGTTGTGGATGGTGCCACCTTTGGGCAGGTGGGTTTGAGCGATATAAGAAAGCAAACTGAGCAAGTCATGGGGAGTAATTCAGTAAGCAGCTCCCCTCCCTGATCTCTGCTTTGGTACCTGCCTCCAGGAACTTCCTGTCATGATGCACTGTGATCCAGACTTGTAAACCAAATAAACCCTTTCCTCCCCAAGTTGCTTCTGGTCATGGCACTTTATCAAAGCAATGGAAAGCAAACCAGGATATTTTGCTGGAAGTTTGTCAGGTTATTGATATTTCTCAAAAGAAAAAAGAAAACAATTTTCAGTTCATTGATTTTAACTATTATTTTAAATTTCTTCTTATTGAATTTGTTTGAATCTGTTTTAAGTCTGTTACATCTACATTGAGGTCTTATCTTTCCTACATTTATTAACTTCACATTATTATATTATAGTATTTATTTTCAAGACAGGGTCTCACAATGTAGCTCTGGCAGTTCTGAAACTCATTCTGTAGACCAGGCTGGCCTCAAACTCACAGAAATCCACCTGCCTCAACCTCCTGAGTGCTGGGATTAAAGCCAATGTCAATGGGCACTTTTCTATTTTTACAGTTTATTGATTTTTTTCCTTTCTGTTCTTCATTTCTTTTTTGTTCATTTCAAATTTTACATGTTCTTTATCTTATGCTGGAAGCTAGCATTGATTTGACACATTGATATGTGTTGGAGCTGAGGTGTAGCTGGCTTGGTAGCGTGCTTGCCTCACATGCATGAAGTTCTGGAATCAATTCCCGACACCATAAAAAAACCAACTGTGGTGGCACAGACCTATACCAGCACTCCAGAAGTAGAAGTAATAGGACAGGAAGTTCAAAGTTATCTTTGGCTACATAGTGGGTTAAAGGATTAGCCTGGGCTACATGAAACCCCATGTCAAAAAACAAACACAAACAAACAAAAAATGGTTCTAAGTACTATGCATCTAGCAATGACTAACACATTTTAATGACTCATACTTTCTTTTATATTTTATTTATTGCCTTGCTTGCTTGCTTGTTTCAAGACAGAGTCTCACTTCATAGCCCTGGCTGGCCTTGAGCTCACAATCTTCCTGCTTCATAAGCTTATGAGGGCTATGGTTATACCATGTGCCAAATGCCTAGCTCATGATTCCATTTTTATCCAACTCAAAATACTTTCTAATTTCCCTTTCAAGTTCTTATTTCACTCACAAGCTATTTATAAACACACCATTGCTAATTAACTTCCAAATATTTGGGAGTTTTCTAGAAGGCTTTTTGTTAATGGTGTCTAATGTGATTCCAATGTGACTAGAGACTATGCATGGCATGTCTTGAATAATTTTAATAATGTTTTACATTGCTTTATGCTCAAACTATGGTCTGCTTTGGTAATGAGTCCATGTGCTCTTAGAAAGAATGTGTGTGCTGCAGTTTTTGAGTGTTCTATAAATGTCAATCAGGTCAAGTTAGTTGGTAATATTCTCCTGTAGTTCTTCTACCCTCTGCCTGCTTGTGTAATCCATGGTTGAGAAATGGATACTGAAGTGTCTGAATATAGATGTCTCTACTTTTGCTTGCAGTCCTGTCACTTTTGGGATCGTAGATTTTAAAACCTGGTTAGATGCATAGACAGTTGTGCCATTTGATGAGCTGGACCTTCGCACTCCTCTAATATGATCTCCTTTGTTCTTGCTCACTGCCCCTCCTCCCCCAGCGAGCCTATTTTGTCTGATGTTAATATAGTCACACTGGTTTTCCTTTCATTTTCATCCTGTTTCTTTTGTATTTTCTAATCCTTAAAGTGTGTGTGTGTGCGTGTGTGTGTGTGTGGCGTGTGTGTGTGTGTGTGTGTGTGTGTGTGTGTGTGTGTGTGTGTGTGTGTGTGTGTGTGTGTGTGTGTGTGTGTGTGTGTGCTCTAGTCAGAGAACAACTTTTGGGGATCTGTTCTCTTCTTTTACCATGTGGGTCCTGGGGATCAAACTCAGGTCACCAGGCTTGATGGCAAGTGTCTTTAACCACTGAGTGATCCTACTGGCTGCCTTTCTTTACATTTAAAACATGTTTCTTTTAGATAACATAGAGCTGAGTCTTGGATGCAAAGTGATAATCTCTCTCAATTTAATGAGTTAATTACATTTAATGTGATTTTATAAATATGGTTAGTTTGATCATTACTGTGCTGTATTTCTATCTGTCCTGTCTGGTCTCTGTTCCCCTTTTCTCTTTTTTTCCTCCTTCTTTGGCTTATTATTATAAAAGTTTTTTGGGGGGAGGGTTGTTGTTTTTTGCTTTTGATAAACATCTCCTTATGAATCACTGGTTTGTCTTGCTTCAAACTCACCACACTTCCTCTGCCTCTGCCTCCTGAGTGCTGGGATTATTGATGCCTCACCATGCCTTCTGCATTACTAACTCTTCTCCCTGATGTGAAATATATTTGACGAAAGGAACTTAAGGGAAGAAGGGGTTGCCTTGCTCACAGTTTGAGGGTACAGTCCATCGTGCTGGTGTAGTCATGGTGACAGCATGCTGCATCACATTCGTGGTCGGGAAGCAGAGAGCAACGAACACCGCTGCTCAACGTGCTATCTTTATTCTGCCTGGACGCTAGCCCATGGCTGGTAGGTTTTCCTTCCTCGATTAACCTAATCTAGATAATACTTCATGGATATGCCCAGACCCCCACCCTCACCCCGAAGTTTGGGGCTATTAGAAAGACATATCACCCTCTGGCCACATCTGGCAGGCAGGAGTAATTTGCAATTATGCTGTAGAAGACCTTTTGGCCAGATACCCCCTTTTTTGGAGTGTGTTTAGGGACCACCTGCTGTCCCCAGGCACTGAGGACATCACTTTTACCAGAGAAGATTCTGGGAGAAGAAATCCCACAAACACTGAAAGGAATCCACATCCAAAAGTGTCATATTTTTGGCCCATTGGGAAAGAAGAAGGGAACCAGCTTTACCAGCAAGCACCACACGACTGTGTACTTCCCACACTCTTTAGCAAGCTTCCTATGGAAGAGATGTGCCAGGCACACTGTGCAGAGGCACTGGACCAAAGAGGAAGAGGAGGAGGTGTCTACCCTTAAGTTCACTGTGGGAGAATAAGTGTGTGGGTGGATGAGGCAGAGTTCTCCAGAGGAACAGAACAGACAGAATGTACACATGTTATAAAAGTGCATTTGCTTAGAATGGCTCCCACTATAGGGACTGAGTAGTCCAAAGGTATATATAGCCTTCTACACCCTGGAGAGCCTTGAATGGCTTCTGCCTAGTCCATGAGCCAGAAGATACCGTAGTCCCAGGTTAGTGCTGAAGGCCTGGAAGCTTCCTGAGGGTTGCTGGGCTTCCGTGTACATAAGAAGGCCGAGGAAGCTAGGCCTCCACTTCAGTGGAGTATGGTGGCAGTGGCAGCAGACACACCAGGAAGAAGCAAAGGCCTACAGGTGACACTGCCTTTTCTTCAGGCCTCGTTATATCCAAGGATTATTCCTTGGAAGGTGCCACCCACTGTGAGGGAGGGTCTTTCCCCACTAAGTTAATTCTTTTTGGAAACACCTTCATGGACTGGCCCATGGTGTGTCTTTTAGTTAATTCCATAGCCCATCAAGCTGACTTGGAAGGCTAACCATCACAGAGAATGGTCATGTTCCTAGCAGCTGGTGCTATGATTGAGAATTCTCTCTGGGAGTATCATGGTTCTACCAATGGGGAGGGGCATTTCATTTGCATTGAGGGGAGACTAGGAGACTGCAGGTGGGGATGGGGAAGAAAAGACGCACAGAAGGGAATAGTTTATGGCAGGACAGGCATTTGTAAGTTCTGAAACTGAGACTGTACAGATAGCAGCCTCAGACAATAGTAAGGGATTGGTAGAGGTCTACAGAATTCAGAGTTTGTTATAAAAGAGGTTCATGTTGGAACCAGTTCTCATGATTGGGTTAATAGACTACTGATCTGTTTGCCTTTATCTTTTAAGGCAACAAAACTGCTCGATGGCACACACCTTTAATCCCTGCACTTAGGAGACAGAGGCAGGCAGATCCCTGTGACTTCAAGGCCAGTCTGGTCTACATAGTGAGTTCTAGGGTAGTCAGAGCTACACAAGACCTTTTCTCAAAAAAAGAAATATATGTGTGTTTATATATGTCTATATATGTCTATTCTAATTTAGGTTTTATGTAAGTTTTTATTTTCGTGCGTTTGTGAGTGTGTGAGGGGATTTATACATTTGAGTGTGGTGCTATTAGAGGCTGGAAGAGGACATCAGATCCGTTGGAGCTGGAGTTACTGGCTCTTGTCAGCTGCCTGACATGGGCCCTCTGCAACACTGCTATGCACTCTTAACCACTGCCATCTCTCCAGACCTTCATCTTTGCTTCCTGATACAGACACCACCCACACACACACCACACTTTCTCCAGTCTGCTTAAAGTATCAAAGAAGACTGAAGCACATTTGGGGGATGGGGGTACAAATTGGTATGATCTCTATAGAAGACATAGTGCGTATAACTGTGAACCAGCCACTCCACTTCAAACCAAAACAAAACAAGATTAATGTAACTCTGCTGGGATTGGTTTTCAGAGGCTGGGATGGAGCTCAGTGGCAGAGGGCTTGCTTAGCATCAAATCCCTGGGATTCAGTCCCAGTACCACATAAACTGGGCATGGTGGCACAAGCTTTCAATCCCAGCATTCTGGGGGTCGAGGCAGGAGGATGGAAAATTCAGCTTTATCCTGGGTTACGAAGGAGTTACATAGGGAGTCTGCAGTCAGCCTGGGCTGGATGTTCTGCCTTAGTTGTTTTTGCAGACTAAATTACCGATGAAGAAAGTAAGGGGTGAAGACTATTTTTTTTTCATGTACCTTGGTGATTTTACCTGCATGTATGGCTGCTTGAGGGAGTTGAATCCTTTGGAGTTGGAGTTTCAGACAGTTGTGAGCTACCATGTTGGCACTGGGAATTGAACCTGGGTCCTCTGGAAAAGCATATGGTGCTCTTAGCCACAGAGTCATCTCCCCAGCCTATTTTTTTTTTTTTAATGAGCTGCTATGGAGGGAGGTGGGAGGCAGAGACAGGGGAATTGACCCAAAGCTTTTGTATGGAGCACAGTAGCCTCAAAAATAAGATGTAAAGAACCAATTCTTCAGAACTTGTCCTCTGATCACTACCTGAGCATCCTCCCAAATATATAAAAATAATACAACAGATTAAATAAGGAAGAAAGGAAGAGAGGGAGGGGCAGATGGAGGGAGGGAGAGAAGAAGGGAGGGAAGGAAGGAAGGAGAATTAAGGATAGGAAAAACTTGGTCCTGTGTAGAGAGTAGAAATATTTCCTTTTAGAACCCTGTGCTGCCTGGCCTCCAAGACTCCTGTGATAAGTAATAAGAGTCCCATGGAGTCCCATGGATCTATGGTCTGGCTATCCTGGAACATACTATGTAGACCAGGCTGGACTCAAAATCACAGAGATCTACCTGCTTCTGTCTCCCAAGTTCTGAGATTAAAGGCATGAACCACTACCTCCCGACCCTTCCTGATTTATTTATTCTTTCTTTTCCTTTTCTTTCTTTTTTAAAGATTTATTTATTATCTATACAGTGTTCTGCCTGCATGCACACTGGCAGGCCAGAGGAGGGCACAAGATCTCATTACAGATGGTTGTGAGCCACCATGTGGTTGCTGGGACCTGAACTCAGGACCTTTGGAAGAGCAGACAGTGCTCTTAATCTCTGTGCCATCTCTCCAGCCCCTCTTTCCTTCTTTACTTGGGTGTTGTGGACCCAAACTCATGTTCATGCTTGTGTGGCAAGTGCTTTACTGAGTGAACTGTCTCTCCAGCCTCTACACATTTCTTAATTTCTTTCTTTCTTTCTTTCTTTCTTTCTTTCTTTCTTTCTTTCTTTCTTTCTTTCTTCCTATAATCCTAAAAGAGGACTCCTGGACTGAGTCCTTTGGTCAATATAAAGTATTTATTTTTTTCCTGTCTCAATCGTGATTATTCCCATCCTCACCCAGCCCTCAGATGTGACTTGTGATAAATGGAATTTGTTACAGTGTGTGTAGTCCAACTTGCGAATCACATATAGTTAGTGATTTTGTATTCTGTTAAGGAGGTCTTTGTCTCTTTCATAAGAATATCCGTCTCCCTTTGTTCTCTTAAAGAAGTTTCACTCCAGACTGAGAGTGCTCAATGATGGGACACATACTTAGCAAGCATGAGGCCCTGGATTCAATCTTGGAAGCTTTACTCTATGACCCAACTATAACATTTTGCCTAGGCTATGAGGTAGACATTAAATTTATAATTGCTCCAGTAACACTCATTGCAAACCAATTAAACTAAACTAAACAACAATCCTCAGAGTGCTGGAATAGCATATTTGTTAGTGTTCTTGTTTATTTACTTATCTGGGGGAGATGCTATGGCATGTGTGTCTGCAAATCAGAGGTAGCCTTGTAGGAGTCAGTTCTCTTTATCTACTGTGTGGGTTCTGGTAACAAAACTCAGGCCATCAGGTGTGGCAGCAAGTGTCTTTACCAGTTGATCCATCTCCCTGGCTCCTTGTGTTGTCTGACTATGCAGACTAAGTTGACTTTGAACTTACAACCCTTCTGCCTCAGCCTCCCAAGTGCTACAGATATTTGCCACATACCAGGTAGTAAACCAAATATCCACAAATTTTGGAATCTATTTCTGGACTCTCCCTTCTTGATTGCACTGCTATCCCTCGGACCAATATTACATTATCAGTGTTTCATTGATTTACAAGTCTTGATAATTGGTAGGTAAACCGGCCCTCTCTCTTCTTCTCTTCTTTTCTCTCTCCTTCCTTCCTTCCTTCCTTCTTTCCTTCCTTCCTCCCTCCTTCCCTCCCTCCCTTCTTTTTATTTTTAGTGGGGCACAGGGTCGTGCTGAATAACTTGGGCATGCTTCCTTAGAGCGGACCTTGCAATTGTGCATTGCTGTATCCAGTTTCCTATTCTTCAATATCATCTTTGCAATTTGGTTCTGGTTTCCAGGAAAATTTTAGAATTAGCTTATTTCCCTTGAAACAACCCCTGAGATTTGATTTGGCATAGCATTTAATCTACTGATAAATTTAGGGGAAAATTGTCACTCGAGTCTTATTGTCTATTTATGTGCCCCCCTCCTTCTACTTAGGCTTCTTTAATTTTTTTTGGGGGGGGGACAGTGTTTCTATACATTTTACTAGATTTATCCCTAGGTCTGTCTTTTTGTGAGGAAGAGAAAATTGACCTAGAACCTCATACTTGCTAGGAAAGCATTCTAAATTGTGTCCCCGGTCTACACATCTCCTTTCTTTGTATATAAACTTTGGAACAGGATCTCACTAAGTCACTGGGGTTCGTCTTGAACTTTTGACTCTCTTGCCTTCTGCCCCAGCTTCCTCAATATCAGACCTAGCTGGTATTGGATATTTTGATGCTATGTAAATGAAATCATTAACATGTTATAGTATTTTATTGTAGTGTATTTTTAAAATAGTTTTTTAAAATGTTGACCTTGTTTCTAGGGATCTTGCTGTATTTATTATTGATTTTTCCCAGACTATTTTTTACTTTCCTTAAACAAAATCATGTAGTCTCTGACTAATGAACAATTTTATTTCCTCTATTCTATATTAATGTCCTTTATTTTTAGCTCTGATCTCAGTGATAGCAATGACAATGATAGCAAAATTCTTGCTTTGGGACTAATTATCACAGGGAAGTCTAAGAAAGTTTTATTATGGATATAATACTTAATATGTGGACAGCTGTACATGGTGTTGGAGCCTGAGTGTGGACGAGGAGAGCATCTGCATAGCAAGGTAACCCGGCCTGTGTGTAGGAGCCTACAGAGAGTATCATCTGGACATGACCCAGTTCAGGCTGCCAAGGCCCAGGAACATGGTTACCAGCATGTCCAGATGAGGTGGCCTTCTATGGCACAAAGTACCCGAGAGCACAGGAGAACTTTCCATTGTGCATGTCCCAGCACAGGGTGTCAGTGAGACAGGAGAGAGTTTCATTTTGGCAGTAAGTGCAGGGGCCATGGCTGGTCATGGTGGAACATGACAGCCACATAGCACACATGACTGCTCCCTTGAGTGGATGAATGATTGTGTTGGACCTACAGAGCATGCATAGGACATGTGGACTCTGCTGGCTCACCCTCAGTGTATCACGAAATGATCAGTTATGCTGGGTGGTGCTGGCATATCCTTTAATCCAGTACTAGGGAGGCAGAGACAGGCAATCTCTGAGTTCAAGGTCAACCTGGTCTAGACAGGACAGCCAGAGCTACACAGAAAACCCTGTCTCAAAAAAAAAACAAACAAACAAACAAACAAACAAACAAAACAAAAAACAAAACAAAAAAAAAAACAAAACAAAAAATACAACCAACAGATATTACTCAGTCTCCATTCACTTCCCATCATAAGATCCATAAAAGAGAACTAGACAAAGCAACATGGCAATATTCCTTCCTTATAGCGCCTCCCACCCTTGAGAGTTCTTTCTCACCTTTTTTCCCCTCACCTTTCTTTAATAAGTCTACACTCACTCTTCTTGTCCAAGTTTCCTTAATTTTTTTGAGGCAGCAAGCTGAGAAGCACTTATTCCAGGTGGCTTTGATGACTACCGATTGGCACCTGAGCCCCTCAGAGTTAACCCTACCAGGAGCTGAGAAAGGCTTTGTCACTTTCAGAGAATCCACAACTTCAGAACCCAAGTGGAAAGGTTGAGGAAGAAGGACAGTGGGGACAACACAAGACAAGGGACATAGAAAGGGATTGATGTAGTGAGCAAATAGACTGAGGAAAGTGGGGGCCAGGTTCTCACTGCTGGAGAAAGAAGTCATAGTATAACAAAAGTCAAGAGTGATGCTGCAGTTGAGAGTTCAAGGTGCTGAGTTGAAGAGTAATTTACCAATGTGCAGACTGATACAGAGGGTCGTGTGTGTGTGTGTGTGTGTGTGTGTGTGTGTGTGTGTCTGTGTGTCTGTGTGTGTGTGTGTCTGTGTGTGTGTGTGTGTGTGTCTGTGTGTGTGTGTCTGTCTGTGTATGTATGTATGTGTGTGTGTGTGTGTGTGTGTGTCTGTGTGTCTGTGTGTGTGTGTGTGTGTGTGTGTGTGTCTGTGTGTGTGTCTGTCTGTGTATGTATGTGTGTGTGTGTCTGTGTGTGTGTCTGTCTGTGTATGTATGTGTGTGTGTGTCTGTGTGTGTGTGTCTGTGTGTGTGTCTGTGTGTGTGTGTGTGTGTGTGTGTGTGTGTGTGTCTGTGTGTGTGTGTGTGTGTGTGTCTGTGTGTCTGTGTGTCTGTGTGTCTGTGTCTGTGTGTCTGTGTGTCTGTGTGTGTGTGTGTCTGTGTGTGTGTGTGTGTGTGTGTGTCTGTGTGTCTGTGTGTGTGTGTGTGTCTGTGTGTGTGTGTGTCTGTGTGTGTGTGTGTATGTGTGTGTGTGTGTGTGTGTGTGTGTGTCTGTGTGTCTGTGTGTCTGTGTGTCTGTGTGTGTGTGTGTCTGTGTGTCTGTGTGTCTGTGTGTGTGTGTGTCTGTGTGTCTGTGTGTCTGTGTGTCTGTGTCTGTGTGTCTGTGTGTCTGTGTGTGTGTGTGTCTGTGTGTCTGTGTGTCTGTGTGTGTGTGTGTGTGTGTGTCTGTGTGTCTGTGTGTGTCTGTGTGTCTGTCTGTGTATGTATGTATGTGTGTGTGTGTCTGTGTGTGTGTCTGTCTGTGTATGTATGTGTGTGTGTGTCTGTGTGTGTGTGTCTGTCTGTGTATGTATGTATGTGTGTGTGTGTCTGTGTGTGTGTCTGTCTGTGTATGTATGTATGTGTGTGTGTCTGTGTGTGTGTCTGTCTGTGTATGTATGTGTGTGTGTGTCTGTGTGTGTGTGTCTGTGTGTGTGTCTGTGTGTGTGTGTGCTGTGTGTGTGTGTCTGTGTGTGTCTGTGTGTGTCTGTGTGTGGTAGAGGGAGAAAGAGAAAGACAAAGAAACAGAAAGACAGACAGAGACAGATAGATACAGAGAGACAGAGTAACAGAATGACAAAGGCAGAGAGACAGAGATAGACAGTCAGACAGAGACAAAGAGAGATATATAGGTATTTCTTAGCTTTGTCACTTAGAGGGGCTAAAAGTGACAGCATTGATATGGCCATGAGCACATATAAACACCCAAATATTTGTTTCTAAATCTCTTCTTTTTTTTCTCCCTAGCTGAAACCAGGCTTCTTCTGAGAACTGGTTGGTTCTGGATCTGAGACAGGGAAATTATAAGATAAGCCTAGAATATCTTGCGGTGTCAGGAAAAGGTATTCAAAGAATTATATCTATTCTATCAAAGGAGCATAGAAACTAGCTCAAGGAGCTCCCATTGGATAAATCTGGGACAATTGGAACATGGAAATAAAGATAGTAACAGATTATAACACACTTTTATAAAACAGGAATTCACAAATTCAATGACAAATAAATTAATTCAGACATCTTATGAGGAGTGGAATGCAGTCTCAAAGCAGGGGAAGGGAGTAACTTTGTAACTGAGGAACTAGCACAGATCAGCTTCATCAACTAATAAGTTTAAAATCATCATGGGAGAGACACACAAGGGCAATGTAGATTTCATATGGAAAGCTGCATTAACGGGCAATTGGTGAAGCTGCAAAAATTTAAAGGTATTTTGTAAGTTACTGAGAAGTAATGTGTCGACATTAATTTCCTGATTTTTAGTGGTTGCCCTGTGGTTAGCATGAGAAAGTCATTGAAATGTATTCAGTGTTTATGTCCCTCCCTGCCATCTATACATTAAAATACTGATCACCAGACAGTTGAATCAGGAGGCAGTGTCTCTGAAAAATCATTAGGTCATGAGGGTAGGACCTTCAAGAATAAGATTAGTACCCTTATGAAAGACGTCTTAGAAACCCTCTTCATGTGAAGATAAGTGGAAAGATGATTGCCCACAAGGGAGACATGGAGTCTATCAGAACCATGGAGTCTCAGCTTCTAGAACCATGAGTGGTAAACCCCCGTTGTGCATAAGCCATCTAGTTACTTGTATCCTGTTACAGCACCTGAAAGGGACTAAGACGGTAAGGAAGTTGAGAGTGTTTGCGGGCCATAGAGTGTCATGTTGACTGCCAACAGTTCTTGTCCTTAAGTTCTTTGTATTCCCCTAAAGGACTCTGTGTCTGTCCTCATATAATAGAGACACTTGCACATCCATCAGTGTCCTCTGCAGCACTAGGGACAATAGCTAAGTTATGGAACCGACCTAACAAAGGAGTGGATAAGGAAATCCTGATGTGCATACACAATGGACTTTTCTCAGCCCTAAAGAAGATCAAAGTTAGCTGAGGCGGTGGTGGCGCACACCTTTAATCCCAGCACTCAGAGACAGAGGCAGGCAGATCTCTGTGAGTTCAAGGCCAGCCTGGTCTACGGAGTGAGTCCCAGGACAGCTAGGACTATTTCTCAGAAGAACCCTGTCTGAAAAAAAAAAAGTTTTAGTTTTATGTCGTCACTTGGAGGAAAACAGATGCAACTGGAGAGAATAACATTAAACAAAGTCAGTCAGTCTCTTTTGTCATTTTGTTTGTCTTTGGTTTTTGTTTTGTCTTTTTGATGGGTTGTTATTTATCTATATTTATTTTGGGTTTTAGAGGCAGGGATTCTCTGTGTAGCTTTGGAACCTGTCCTGGAACTCACTCTGTAAACCAGGCTGGCCTTGAACTCACAGAAATCCACCTGCTTCTGCCTCCTGAGTGCTAGTTTTAATGGTGCTTGCCACCATTGCCTGCCTAAGCCAGTCTCTTTAAGAAGAAACATCATATATTACATCATATATTTTCCCTCATTTCCTAGATTTTATTCCTACAGATACATAAAATCATGTATGTATGTATGTACAACATGAAGGTAAAATATAACTGTCTTGGAGAACAAAGGAAACCAACAGGAGGTGGAGGGGAGAGAGTGGGACAGAGTGGACGCTAGGGGATACACTCAACATACAATGCATACTTGATGAATATGTCTTTATGCAACAAAGTGTCATGCACAATGCATGCATGCAAAGAAAAATCTAAAAGGAAAACAACAGCCATAACAAGAGAGAGAGAGAACAAAAAGATACTAAAGATGAAATAAAAGAGAAAAATTGATTTGAGTAAGTTCAGAGAAATCCACATTCCAACACAATATCAACTAACGTGCAGTTTGGTATGCAAGTCCATAACAAGAGAGAGAGAGAACAAAAAGATACTAAAGATGAAATAAAAGAGAGAAAAAATGATTTGAGTAAGTTCAGAGAAATCCACATTCCAACACAATATCAACTAACGTGCAGTTTGGTATGCAAGTCCTTAAAAACCACTGGGGACAAATGTCAACAGCCTAGAGTGTTCAGACCCTTTTATTTGATGACTTTTAATACTCCAGATTCAGCTAAAACACACAGTCAATTAGATACAGGGGTCATTTTTTATTAGTTCTCTGAGAACCTTATATAGAATAATTTTTGATCATAGTCTCTCCTCAACTTCTCCCAGAGTTACCCTCCCTTCCCTATCCACCCAATTCATGGTCTTTGCCCCACCCAATTAAGTTCAATTTGTGCTGCCTACATATTCTTGGATGTATAGCCATCCACTGTAGTGTGGTCAGTTGATGGGATCTACATTCCTAAAGGACTCTCGGTCTGCCAGCAGCAGACTCTGCTAAGGATGACACTGTGTTTGCTTCCCTTCTCCGGGCTGAGATTTGATTGTGGACTGAGCTTTCATGGGCCTTGTGCATGCTGTCACGTCAATGTGAGTTCATCTGTGTTGCTGCCCTGATGTGCTTGGAGAACACTATTTGTGGTCCCCTTCCACCTCTGGCTCTTATACTCTTTCTAGCTCTCCTCTTCTGCAATGATCCATGAGTCTTGGTAGGCAGGGATGTGATGTGGATGTCCCGTAAAAAGGCTGAGAACACCACTGTCTTTATTCTCCAGACATTGGCCAGTTGTGGACCCCTGTGTTCAGCACCATCTGCTGCAAGTAGAAGCTTCACTCGGGTCTGTCTGCATGAGCAGTAAGTGCTCTAAACCACTGAGCCATTTCTCCAGCTCTTATTAGGAGAAGGATTACTTTTAAGGGACTTGAATGTTGTGCAATCTTATGGACCTCTTTAAACAGAGATTAGCAGGGAGTTGGGGATAACATAACTAAATTAAGTATGTATAAAAACGCTTTATGGAAACCCATATATTTTTTTTTCAGACAGGGTTTCTCTGTGTAGCTCTGTAGACCAGACTGGCTTCAAACTCAGGGATTCGCCTGCCTCTGCCTCCTGAGTGCTGGGATTAAAGGCATGTGCCACCACTGCCTGGCTGGAAACGCATTATTTTGTAAGTTAAACTATGTAATGTTAAAAAAAAAAGAGTTGAATTACCTGAATGCTTCTCCTAGAAGACAAAGGTGACTGAGTGAAAATGCCAATGCTAGGTATGAGATATTGGTCAGGGGCCAACAGAGCCTATTGATGTTGCTTTTGGTTGTTCACTGTCACTAGATGGTAAGACCCCATTGCTGAAGATACAACACAGTTTGGTTGCAGGACAGAGAAATCACGCAGGAACTGGTCTGGAAACTTTTCACTGTTGGTTAGCTGTCATAGTGCTGAAAAGTGTTTTGCAGGCTGCTGGGAGAAAAACCATCAAAGCTGGAACTTGTCCAGCCATGGACCCTCCATGCTACAGTACTGACATTCCAAAAAAGATGTGTCCATAGAGCAGTAGTGGCATGGCTTGTCTGGAGATAGCAACTGTTTTCTGATTGGATTTGAGGCTGGCTCCACAGCAAGGAATTCATGCCTTGTACTGCCAACCTACTACCATTGTTTTGCTAAACTGACGTATTTGTCAAACTGCCTTTAAATATTAAAATAGATTGGTACTCCTCAACTTTAGTCAGAGAGATTTCTTTTTGCTCTGGGCAACAGTCAAATGATAGACTCATAACTGGACAAAGTGCTGAGAATAAGTAACTATTGAGTAACAGCCATAAATGGAACACCTATTTCAACTCCCACCCCTTATCGCCACATGGCTTAGGGAACATCATGATAAAAGATGGCAAAAAAAAAAAAAAAAGTAAGTGTAAGAGCCAGAGGACAGGAAGGTGTGCCCTAAAACGTCACCCTCTAGACATGACGTGGCCATGTCACTCATGACCTCACAGAAGCTGCAGATATCTGTACAAGAGAAAGCCAGTCATTCATTCTGGCATGGATGAGAGAGTGTCTCCTAAGGTCCCACCCCTAACTGAGGAACTTGAAGCTGGTGAAGGAAGATGAGCCACTTTTCTTCAGGGGTTCGGCCACTGGTGGGTTGCTCACGCCTTTGCACGAAGTACTAATTGGACTCTGAGTTATAAAAAGAAAAAGAAAGAGGCCATGAGTGTGGGAGGGGCACGTGCTAGGGGAGGGCTGGGGAGAGTGGGAGGGAAGAGTTGGGGAGGGGGAGGGCTGGGGAGAGTGGGAGGGAAGAGTTGGGGAGGGGTGGATATAAATAAGACACATTAAATACGTGTACAAAATTGTCAAATTATAAGTAAAAGTATCTTTGAAAGAAAGATCATATAAAATTAGGCAGAAAAGTGAATATTTGGGATGAGAAAATGAACAGTAATAAATAGTAAATTCTAAAAAGTGGATAAACACCACAAACATCATAAAACCAGGAGAAAAAAACTTTCAAAATTTTTATTTTTTGACAATTGCACATATATACGCATACACACACACACACACACACACACACACACACACACACACACACACACAAAATGTATTTTTGTCTTTACCCCAATTTCGATCCCAATCTTTCAGCATGACCTCACCCATGGGTGGCATATTTATTGGAATACAGGCAACTTGCCAGAGGCCACACCACTGATGAAAATGTCCCTTCTTCCCCCAATAGCTTCCAATTGCTCCTGAGAGAAGAGTGGGGCCTCAAACCTTCCACTCTTCACCTCCCAGATGTTCCAGGTGTTAGCTCTAGGCTGCCTCTTGGCCTGCCTTGTGTGGAAATATAACTTCATGGGGGAGGAGTGTCAAGGACAAGCTGCAGAGGCTTTGAGGACAGGCTGGGGCTCTGACCAGTGGTGATGGTAGTGGCTGGTGTCACTAGAAAGAGATAGATAGATGTCCAGTTCCTAATGAGGCACTCAGAGAGTGGCCCAGCCCTGGAAAGAAGACAGTGCAAAAAGTGCCTAAGCCAGAGCCTTAGCCACTTAGCGACTCACTGGAGTTCCCAGTCCTAGCAAAGATTTTTATACTGATTAAATAGAGCAGTGTAAAGAGTTCACAAACATGTTCATGGCAATGCCAGGTGCCATCGTCCCGCCAATCAGTGAGTTTCAGGTTCTGTGAGAGATCCTGTCCCAAAAAATCAAGGTAGAGGGCTTGCAAGATGGCTCAGTGGTCTATGTGCCTGTGCACCCACACCCACACATGTACACACACACACACACACACACATGTACACCATGGCTTCTGACCAAAACTTGAAAAAGACAGAAAAGTAGACCCACCCCCTAACTCAGAGAGATAAAAGGGAGGGACCAGTGTGGAGGTGGAGTCAGGATAAAGAATCAGGGCAGAGGGAAGATTACTCGATAGTTCCAGAAAATGGGGAAGGTACAGAAGCCTTATAGGAAATAATATGGGAGGCTGGGGAAATGGGTTACTGGTAAAGTGCTTGCCACACAAGTTCAGTGACCTGAGCTCAGATCCCCAGCTCCTGTATAAAAAAGCTGAGTGTGGCAGATCCTCAGATCCTCAGAGCTCTATGACCAGAAATCTAACAGCTGACATTGACTTCTGGCCTCCACAGGGGTGAACACACATGCACACACACACACACACACACACACACACACACAGAGACACACACACACACACACACTCACACACACACACAGACACACACACACTCACACACACACACACTCACACACACACACACTCACACACACAGACACACACACACATACACACACACACACAGACACACACACACTCACACACACACACACACAGAAACAGAGAGAGGGGGAAGGGAGAGAGGGAGGGAGAGAGAGAGAAGGAGGGAAGGAGGAAGAAAGAGTGCCTCCATACCAATAGGATCAATTTGTAAATAAATTTTAATTTACTAGATGGACATTTCTTAAGCACTTAAATTGTATTGACTGAGTAGAAAACAGAAAAAAATAATGAATGGATGCTTGTGTTAACCAAATTACTGTTAATGCAACAAAGACTTGAGATAATCAACTGACAGGATATAAAATATTCGTTTGGATCAGAGTTTTAAGGCTTTCATACATGATAGGTTTGGGGTTGTTTGTTTTGCTTTGTTTTATGTGTGGTGACACATCATGGCTACAGCAAAGCCATTTACCTCACCTTATGGTGGGAAACTAACAGAAATGGAAAGACTGGAGTCCAATACTGTCATATGGAGAATGTGTCTCCATATTCTCTAAGTTAAGATAACCCACTGGTTCCCACTAGTCAATGTAACACCACTGTCTAACAGCACTGTGCTGCTGCGGATCAAGCTTTTAGCACATCGGACTTAAAATGCAAATTAAGCTGGATGGTGGTGGCTCAAGCCTTTAATCCCAGCACTTGGGAAGCAGAGGCAGGCGGATATCTGTGAGTTCAAGGTCAGCCTGGCCTACAGAGTGAGTTCTAGAATAGCCAGAGCTACACAGAGAAACCATGTCTCAAAACAAAACAAAACAAAACGAACCAACAAAACAAACACACACACACAACAACAACAACAACAACAACAAACAAACAAAAATAAAACCAAGATTCTAACTCCAGAGATTGGATAGGAAATTATTGGCCTCTTGTGGGCTAGCCCACAGGTTAAAGACTCTGAGGTAGCTTCAAGCCCAAATCCACCCCCCAAATCCTGCCCCCAGAGGCCCTGTGCTAATAACCCTGAAGACAACAATGGCCCTCTGACCACAGCAGGCTGGCTCTTATGCTGGCTGTCAGGTACATGGGATTCAGAAGCATGGGGCTAGGGGAAAGCATCAAATTACCTACTAGGAACTGACACCTCTGGCATGCAACTTGGCAACAGCCCAGAAGGAAGAGATGACACCTGTGCATAGCTTTTCTGTGCCAAAGCCTTTAGTGTGAAGAAGGGTCCCAGGGACCCAATGAAGATTCCAAACAGCAGATATGATGCTGGACAGGACCCTCAGTTGAGAAAAATGCCTTCACACGATCAGGCTGTAGGCAAGCCTGTAGAACATTTTCTTAGTTAGTTTTTAATGGGGGAGGGCCAGCCCATTGTGGGTGGTGCCATCCCTGGCCTGGCAGTCCTGAGTTCTGAGCAAGCCTTTCACAGTGCAGGTTGCCTCCAGGTTCCTGTCCTGAGTTCCTTTGGTAATGAACTGCTATGTGGAAGTGTAAGCCAAGCAAACTGCTTCCTCCCAAGTTGCTTTGGTCATGGTGTCTCAACTCATCAACAGTAGTCCTAAGAGAGGTGACATGCCTGTGATTTGGGGCTACATGATAAGACCTTATCTTTCTGTTTTGGAACATGGGAGAGGAAAGTGTAAATTAACAAGCCTGTTCCAAAGCCCACCCCCCACTTGCCTCTAGTACCCGAATAAATTAAGAGGTAAGTACAAAAGACTGTTATCCAGATAAGGTATTGAAGGGCCCTTCATATGAGTTACTCACTATCATTTTCAGGGAGTAGGTACATCCTTTGTTACTATGGGCAGGCGGTTGCTGAGCTCTGACTTGACCTTAGAAGTTTCTATGATGCTTGGGACTGGGCAAGAAAGGCTACGGCCTGGGGGAGCCCAGTATCAAGAGCAGGAACTAGATATTACTTAAAGGTTTATTTGAACTCCTGTATAAGAGAATGTAGGGCAAGTGGGAGTTAGATTAGCTGCAACATTGAAGGAGGGGGGCGGATGGGCAGGATTAGCTGGCCATTAAATCCTGGCCCCTGCAAGTGATCCCAGGGTGCTGGTCACTGATTGTACTGCTATTTATTGCCATTATTGGAAATCTCCATTGCCTATGTTGTACCTCCGTTGTAGTAGCCTGAACCCTACTTTGTATCTTTGTTTCTGTTCATATTGCATTTCCAATACTTCATAGACTCAAGTGTCTTAAGGATTCTTTTATTCACATGAACTTTTTAAGTTTGCAGAACATTTTGCTCCAAGCCCTTGAAAAGCAGGACAGGTTCTCCATGGAGTATGTAAATGTTTGGAGAGGTGGTGGGATGTGGGATTTGGAGCTGGAGAAGACCTTCTAAATAAAAGACAGGGTGAGTGTGGTGCCTGGCAAAGAACAAGTTCACAAAGTTATAAACTGTCAGCTGTCAATGACCCCATGAGTCAGATCAAACAACCTCCCAAGAAAAGCCTGAGCTGTAGTGCCTGTCAGCGCACTAGCTAAGGAGAAATAACAGCCGTACATTTTGGCTTCAGAAACAATAAAAAAATAAAAACAATATTGCATCCATCCCCACCATTTTAACAAAGAATTATTTCATAAGAGAAAAATGACAGCAAAGAAACATATGTGTTCATGGTGTAAGTCAGGCAAACCTTCCCTGGTCTATAAAATAGAGATCATATAACCTGTGATATCATATAACACTTTTGAACACCAGATGAATTCAATATACATACACACCATTGAACTTTGTAATAACATATCTGGGCATGTGGGCATACTTCTAATCTTAGCGCTCAGGAGTCAGAGACAGGTGGCTCTCTGTGAATTTGAGGCCCAACTGGTCTGTATACTATATAGTCCAGGTTGGCCAGGGGTACAAAGTGAGACCTGTTGGTATTCAGGCATCTGTACTGACCTGCCTTTGGAGTTCTGACAGGATACACCCTCAGCTGCTGCCACTAAGAGCACCACCTGTGCACATTCACTATGTTCCCTTTTAAAAGACCCCTGCTCACCTCCCATCTCTCCCCCCTGTTTCCTCTCTCCTGCTGCTCTTGTCCCCAGAGGCCAGTCTCCCCCTCCCTTCCCTTTTCCCTTTTTATAATCTTTTCCCTTAATAAAAAAACCCCTCCACTTGAACTCTGTTGCATGGTTCTTTCTCTATATAGCTGCTTTTTTTTTTTAATTACAAAGACCCTGCCTTAAAAAAAGAAAAGAAAAGAAATTGCAGTAAGTCCTGATGATGTTTTACAGACCTTACAGGAATTAAGACAATTTGTATAGGCTGCAGCTCCTGTATGGAGGGCCAGATTAGGACCCAGACCCAAGCGACTCTGGAGCTCTCCTCTCAGGGGACGGAGATTTTCTGAGCTGTTTGTGAAGGAATTGGTTAGATTTCTTCCTGGTTGCTCACTTTGTTAAAGGAGAAGTCTGGGCCAGTGAGCCTCTTACTCAGTACCATAGGCAGACTGGACTCCAGAGGTCAGCCCCTATCCGGAGTGATTGCTGAGGGATCCCTGTAAACCAAGGTAAGAAAGAGACCAAACACCCACCAGGGACTGTTGTGGAGCAGAAATAAATGGTCCTGAGAGCATCAAGCAGTCTATGCAGCGCTGGGATGCAACTGAGTTGGAATTCTCAAGAATTCCCCTAAGAGTCCTTAGAAGTGGGGTTTATACATCTTGCTGGAAACCTCCTGGCTGAGGACACGGGGACAGGAAGGTAGGCGTCCCTGAGGGGCTGTTCTCAGTGAGTGGAATAGGGACAAGGTAAGGGACGTGGCACTAGATGAAGATCCAGTCGCAGAGGCAGCTTCTAGCAGCCACCTGCCTGGTTGAGATGGAAACGCCGATTCTAGCTCCAGCCCCCAGACAGGCTAAGAATATCTCAGCAGAGCAACAGCCACCACCCCCGCCCTTCTTGATCTGTGCATTCTGTGCATGCATCTGTAGTGCTATCCTGGGAGCAGTGGGGAGATTGAGTGGGGGGCATGCTTGGGGTGCAAGGCAAAGGAGAGGAGGCTAAGAAGGGGCTCGATTGGAGGCAGGAAGTGATCTAATAAAGAACTGCCGAGAAAGGCATTGAGAACTAGGAAGCCAAAGGAAGACAGGAACCAGGCAGCTGGGTTAACAACGGGGATGAGGATGAGACAGGCAGGCCATCATAGGTGACAAGGCTCCCTCTTCCATCATAAAAAGACCAGAGTTCATGGCAGGGCAGAGGAGCTTCCAACTTACCTCTACCCTTTTCTGTTCCTTCTTCTGCAGACTTCACTAGCTCAACATTGGTCCCTTCTCTTCCTCAGAGCATCACATTCCTTCTTCGTGTTCCCAATTCTAATTCCTGTTCTAAAGTATCAGTGTGTGGGCTCTTTTAACCAAGTCTTTCTAGCACAGAGCCTTCTATTAAAGACAGAGGTGGGAATGGGGAGCTCCTAGCAGCTAGCACACCTCCCTGTCTGTTTCCTTTCCTCATGCATGTCTCCTTTCATTCTGCTTTGTCGTTTTAGGAGGGGTTCACCTCCACAAGGCGACTCAGGTTTCCTGAGGTAAGTCCTTAAGAAAGGAAGGAAGAGAGGGAGGGAGGGAAAAAGGGAGGAAGGGAGGGATAAATGGATGGATGGATGGATGGATGGATGGATGGATGAGGGCTGGCTCACCTTCTCTCTGTACATCTCAGGGCCAGAGAGCCTGGGTGGAGCTGTTGAATCTTCATGGGAGCTGGGACCAGGCAGCATCTCCAAGCACTCAGATGCCCAGGCTGCATCTCCACCCTGGCTGTCACCCTGGCTGTCTTAAGAACCTGTGCTGCCATTGGCCTCTTTGTAGGGGACCTCTAGGGACCTATGGATGTAACCTGGAGGGAGGGTCTGGGATCTCCAGGTTTGACATTTACTGGGGAGACCCTGAACCTCAACCTGCTTGGGCCTCCTCTCTTGTATTGTCCTCCCTTCCAGGGTCTCTTGTAGAGCTCCTAAGGACAGAGGAATAATTTGCATTGCTAATAGCTCCAGCTTCATTCCCGTTGTCTCCTAGACTGAACTGCAGACACACAGGCCTCACATGGACACTGTGCACACAAAGACTGAGCCCAGCAGACAGAAACAGATTAGGAGAAAGCAGACAGGGCTAGAGCTAGAGAGGGAAATAGATTCATAGGCTGAATTTGATTCGGAATCAGAGTTGTAGGATTGAAAAGCTTAGGAGCTCTTTCTGTGCAATTCCTAAAATACTGTCTCATTCTTCTAATAGCCATTTTTTAAATCTGACAATAAAAGTAAAACGCGTCAAATCCCTAAATTTTATCATGAAGAAACAGGCTCAGAAAGATAAAATTACTTCCCCAAGGTCATGTGACTGGCAAGCTCTGGGCTGTACCTCCTTGTGCCTATCTTTTAAACTAAATCCAGAGAGAGGGGGGGTAAATGGGTAAAGAGTTTGCATTGCATAGCTTGGAGACATTCCTAACCCACCTGCTCAGGAAGGTGAGTGAGATGCACTTCTAAAGTGAATGGGTGGGGGACCTTCATCAGTAAGTCCTGCCCTGGGCCCTGTAGCTCTTGATCTGGACCTGCTACCATAGCCTGGAAGACAGTGGGTTGTTCTGGATAATCTGAAGAGTCATAGAGACAGTTCTCAGCATGGTTCCAAAGGCCAACACAGGAAATGGTCAGATGAGAAACAACATAATTAATGAATCATACACAGGCTCTAAACATAACCCAACCAGAAAAGCAGTTACAGATGTGGCAAAAAAAAAAAAAAAAAGTCATCAACCTCCTATGATATAAAGCCTCCCTCCTCCGTGAAGTCTTCCTGGTTCCACTGGCTTTAGCCCCCTGGACCTCTACCCTGCACTCCTCCTCCTCTTTCACCATTTAGCTTATTCTTTCAACCATTCAGAAAAGCTTCCTGGAGGAGGTGGAAATTCAAGAGCTTGATAGATGGCAATACGGTATTGTGAGAGAGGGTTGTGGACCATAGTACATGCTCAGAGACTGAGGAGGCTAATCAGAGCAGGAGAGAGGAGTGCCTGCAAGTCGGAAAGAGTTTCAGATGGGGGGGGTAAGCGGAAGAGTAAAGGGGGACATGGGACCCTCAGAGGCACCTCATCTGGGGACCCTGGAACAGGAAAAAGTTCTCAATTAGGACAAACAGGCTATCAGAAGGGTCACAACTGAGCCTGGAGTAGCAGCACCTACACGGTGGTATTTGTGGTGCAGAGATCGTGTCCTAAACGGTACCAGCAATAATCCTTGCGTCAATGAGAGACTCCTGGGAGCTAGGAGGACCCACGTGCCATTCAGATCCACGTGCCATGTTTCTGCTGGCACAGCTCAGTCTCTGCGGGGCCTGTCCTTAACTACCAGTGAGCCAACTGTTCCTTGGGTGTCAAATAAAGGCTGACTCAGAAGGCCTTGTAGGAGTGAGTGGGGCCAGTTACAGGAGCTGCAAAAAGGGAACATTTCCCCATAGTTGTGGAGGGAATGAGAGGTTTGGCAGAACAATAAGGCTACAAGAGAATAAAGATCAGATTCAAGGACACAGAGAGACCCTGCCTGCTGAGAGCGAGTGCATTGGGACTGGTGAGATGGCTCAGCTGGTAAAAACCACTTGCAGGCAAGCCTAAGGGTCTGTGTTTCATCCCCAGAATCCAGAGGTGGGAGGCAAAAATTGACTCCCCAAAGTTGTGTTGACTCCAACCATGCCAAGCATATGCACCTCCCCCAGAATAAATATTGAATATTAATAATTTAAAAAACCCAAGTCTGTCTGTGACTACAGTTGCAGAGAAGGGAGATTTGAGGAAGCCAACCTCAGCTTCCGGGAGGGGCTGGGTGAGATTGCAGGAGTCTAAGGGGATTCTGGGACAGCCCATTTATAACGGAATAATGGGACACATACAAGAGAGGACTCAGTCCTGACAGTAGTGGTTCTTTGTTCCTGTGCTGGGTCTGGTGATAATAGAGGCAAGCTCGACTGTGCCTATAATCCCAGAATCTGGGAAGCTGAGGTTGGAGGATGGTGAGTTCAAAGCTAGCTTGAATGTAATCCTGCAGAGAGAGAGAGAGAGAGAGAGAGAGAGAGAGAGAGAGAGAGAGAGAGGGAGGGAGGGAGGGAGGGAGGGAGGGAGGGAGGGAGGGAGGGAGGGAGGGAGGGAGGGAGGGAGGGAGGGAGAGGGAGAGAGAGAGAGAGAGAGAGAGAGAGATTTGGGAACAATTCTGAGAATAGTTACTGAAGGGGCTGGCAGGGACTTCTCTGTCCACCAAACCCATCCCCATGCCAGTGCCCAAGGTCCACTAGAAACTAGACGACTCCGGGCATGGAAGCCAAAGCATGGTCCTATCAGGCACACTGAACAGGCCCAGGACAAGTGCTCCTAACCTGCAGGCAGGGCTCAGAGAGTTCAAAGTCTAGGACAATGGCCTTGGGCACTGCAGAGAGACGGGAAGGATTCAGAGAAATAGGCAGCACCCAGTCCAGCAGCTACCATCTGGGAGTGGGACCAGCAGTGACCTGAGCAGTAGGAAGCTGTTTAATGATCAAAATCCACCTCAATTTGGACCCAGGTCTTGACTGGAAGATGGGCCAACCCTTGTGGGCCCATTTCTACACAGAAGGCCCCATTTGCTGTCCCAGCCAGTGGGCCATCAACTGATCTAATTTCCAGAGTTCCCTAGAGTCCTGCCACCATCCATTACCCACCCGAGGGCGAGATCAATGTGTTGGAGGATAACCAATCAAAGAGGAGCTGTCCAGGGTCAGAGCCAGATGCAGAAAATCCCATTAGGTCTCATCTTGAGACTTACTGCTCCCTCCCCAGGAACCAAAGATTCGCCTTGCCAAAGGAGGAAGGGTGTGATTGCTCAGGCTCATCCACTAGCATTCTCTCAGAGAGCAGGAATGTGCTGGGGGGTCGGGGGGCGGGTCGGGGAGGCGACCATGAGGAAAGCAACCGGATTTCCAGATTGGAGAAGCTAGCAGGTGTCTTGATGAGGACGCTCACTGCCATATTGCCTAAACAAACTCAAAGGTGAGCAAATGGAAGGTTATTTCCCATGGCTTCTATACTGCGGCTTGGATCCGGTCTATCAAAACATCCAGACCCCACGGTCTTAGGACCTGGAGGAAAAGATGGAAACAGCCATTTCCACCTCACTCCAAACCCCGCTCAGTCCAAGAAAGAGACCCCAAATCACACCTCCTCCCCTCCTCCTTTTCCTCCTTTCCCCCTTTCCCCTTTCGGGTAAAGGTAAGGGACTGAAGACTCCGGGCGGTGGGTAAGGCGGGACTTTAGATGAAAATACAACATTCTATTGGTCAGAACAATTGCCGATCAAAAGCATCTTGAGTCAGAATTGGCTGCGTGAGGCGGGGCGCGGCGTGGCGAAAGAAGGGGCCGAAGGGGTGGGGCTGACGCTGCAGCTGGCGCAGCTTCGGCTCAGAGCAGCCGCCGCGGCGCAGCAGAGCGGCTCCTTCCCCCGCCCGTCCGCGCGCCGGGGCCGGGGCTAGGCCCCCCACCGCCGGGTCCCCCGGGGCTGCAGCAGCAGCGGCGCCGCCCGCGGTTCCCGCCGGGACCCGGGCGCCGGCCCCGCTCTGCAGGATGGGCACGGTGCTGTCGCTTTCCCCTGCTTCCTCGGCCAAGGGCCGGAGGCCGGGAGGGCTGCCGGAGGAGAAAAAGAAGGCGCCGCCCGCGGGGGACGAGGCGCTGGGGGGCTACGGAGCGCCACCGGCGGGCAAGGGCGGCAAAGGCGAGAGCAGGCTCAAACGGCCGTCCGTGCTCATCTCGGCGCTCACCTGGAAGCGCCTGGTGGCAGCCTCGGCCAAGAAGAAGAAAGGCAGCAAAAAGGTGACGCCCAAGCCAGCGTCCACTGGTCCCGACCCTTTGGTCCAGCAGCGCAACCGCGAGAACCTTCTCCGCAAGGGCCGCGACGCCCCCGACGGTGGCGGAGCAGCCAAGCCCCTGGCCGTGCCCGTGCCCACGGTGCCCGCGACCGCTGCTACCTGCGAGCCCCCGTCGGGGGACAGTGCGGCCGCCCCGCCACCAGGCTCAGGCGGGGGAAAGCCGCCGCCGCCGCCCCCAGCCCCGCAGGCTGCACCGCCGGCACCCGGAGGCTCGCCGCGGCGGGTCATCGTGCAGGCGTCCACCGGCGAGCTGCTGCGCTGCCTCGGCGATTTCGTGTGCCGACGCTGCTACCGCCTCAAGGAGCTGAGCCCCGGCGAGCTGGTGGGCTGGTTCCGCGGCGTGGACCGCTCGCTGCTACTGCAGGGCTGGCAAGACCAGGCCTTCATTACGCCCGCCAACCTGGTGTTCGTGTACCTGCTGTGTCGCGAGTCGCTGCGCGGGGACGAGCTGGCGTCGGCCGCCGAACTGCAGGCCGCCTTCCTCACCTGCCTCTACCTCGCCTACTCCTACATGGGCAACGAGATCTCTTACCCGCTCAAGCCCTTCCTCGTGGAGCCCGACAAGGAGCGTTTCTGGCAGCGCTGCCTGCGCCTCATCCAGCGGCTCAGCCCGCAGATGCTGCGGCTCAATGCCGACCCCCACTTCTTCACGCAAGTCTTTCAAGACCTCAAGAACGAGGGCGAGGCCGCGGCAAGCACCGGGGGTCCACCGAGCGGAGGCGCGTCCACCACCTCCTCCTCGACCGCCAGGGACAGCTGCGCGGCCGGAGCCAAGCATTGGACTATGAACTTGGACCGCTAGGGATTCCCATGGGTCGCGCCCGACCCCCCGCCCCAGCCCCTCACACACACCCGGAACCCCCCCGGGGCCATCGAGCCTCCGCCGCTATTACCGCTGCTCTATGCCCAAGCTGGGCCAAGGAGGAGCTGCCCCTGCCCCGCAGGGGAAGGTGGAGGCTGGTACGCCAGAGGCCCCAGAGGCCGAGGGGTCTGGCTTTTCTGGGAGTGGGGTGGGCGTGGGGGATGATCGCGGGAAGGGCACTCCCAACTTCGTTCACCCTTTCCGTCTGTCTGCACCTCCATCTTTCCATTTCTGCCTGGGTCCTCCCTCTTCTGCTGTGGGCATCTCGAAGTTCACCACCCTGGGTCTCGCCAGGTCCTCACCTTTCTGTGTGTGTCTTCATCCTTCCTTATGTCCTCAGCCCTCTCTCTCTGCCTCCCCATTGGTTTCCCTGGGCTTTACCCTTCTCCATCTTACCCTGAGCTCGATGGTACCCATTGCCCTCCCTGCCTCTCCCATACCTGTGTTTCCACGTACCCTTCTTGTTCTTATTCCTTCCTCTTGTCATATGTCACCACCTTTCCTCCTGTCTGTTTCCCCTCTCTGCTTGTTTCATCCTGCATCCCTCCCCCCCCCCGCCCCGAGATTCTACACTCCTCTCCCCAGATCAAAAAGACCCTTAGTTTTTTATTGGGATGGTCTGAAGTGCGACAAGAATCTGCAGTCCCAGGCGCCCAGGCAAAGATCAGGGTGGTCCTTTTCCTCGCCCCCACAGCCTCTTCCACCTTTCCAACGTGTTGCATGCTGGGAGTTGGCGGGGGTGGGGGGGAAGGGCTGCTGCCTTCTTTCAGGAGGCTGAGATTTGAGGGCAAGATCTAACCTGGTAGATTACCTTGCTTGTGGATGGGTAGAAAGAGACCTCTTCTTATACTGGGGCAGGGTGTCCTCTTCCTTATCCTTAGATTTCTTGTTATATCCCCTCCCCACATTAATTTATTTCACTGTTTCAGGAGGGAGGGTGGGTGGGGAGGGGGCTGGGCCGGGAATTGTCCGAGGTGCTGAGCTGGGCGGGACCGGAATCCTCCTGGGAGAGTACCAGGGACTGGGTTGGGCCTGGGGCCGCGTCCAAGGTGCCAATGATGCGGGCCGACGGCGCGGGCCGCACTATCTGTTCGTCTGTCCTGGAGAGAACTATAAAGCGCTGGAAGCGCCTACAGATGGTTTTGCACCAGCCTTTCTTTGGGTCCCTGGAGGGTGGGAATGAATGGGGACTAGGCGTGAAACTGTCCGAGGTAGGGCAGGAGGGTCAGAAACAGGGATCTGGAGGGAAAGTCAAGTCCCTGAGAGCTGCAACCTGCTACCTGCCTTCACTGGTTTTCATTTTAGAGTAAAGCGTGATAAGCCAAGGGTTGAGGCTGAATCTGCCTCCCCATCCTGACCTCCATCTTGTCTACCCTAGCTCCTTATTAATGAAGAGGCTACTTGAGGACAAATGGTAATGACAGCAGAAGACACTCCCCTTCTATGAGATGGCCCTTGAAACAGAACTGGCTAGCCACGATAACTGTTTTTTCTTGGATCAGGAGGCTAGCCAGGCCTGACTAAGCCTGTGCTTAGCTCTCTCAGTTGAGAACTGAGTACCATCCCCATTTACCCAGTCACTACAGAGTTACACTGAGACTGCTTTGAACACACACGCCTACTAGGAGCAGTCTTTGGAGGCCCATTTCTGCTTGGGTCTGCCCTCATGTCAGACCTTAACCCTTGACCACCAGAAGAGTGCAGATATAGGCAGAAAGAAAAGGGGAGACGAGAGCCATTTCGAATAGAAAGAGGGAGGAAATAGGCCATTTGACTACAAATCTCTGCTTAGCCTCCCCATTGCCTTCTTAGTTACACAGTGAAATAGCACATCCAGTGTTGCATCCGCTCAAGGATGACTGGCTGCTGGCAGAACGTTTGCGGTTGCGAGCCTGCACTGCGGCCGCGAAGATACAGAAAGAGTTCTGGGAGGGGCCCCGCAAAGAAAAGGCCTCCGGTTCGCTGTCCGTGGTGCTGAAGGGTGCGTCCGTGCAGGGTGGGCGTTTGCACTATCCGCTAGAGAAAGGAACTCGGCCTCAGCTAGATCTTCTGAATAATTAACGAGTGGGGTGTAAGCTATTCTGGCCACAAGTTACAAAGGCTGACCCGGGAACCCAAGAATGTTGCCTCCCCTTTTGCCCTCCTCGGGGGGCCGGACTTGGTTTTCACCTGGCCTGTACCCATAGCCTCAGCACTCGGCCCGGAGGCGGAAATCCTCGGTCTAGATTTGTGAATCGAGTTCCCTGGGGGGAGGGGGAAAGCTAGCGGAAGGGAAGGCGGGAGCAGACGCCTATTGGCTGGAATTTGGCGCAGTCAACGCGGTGCCGTCATCTCTCTGGATTTGGGAGGAGGGAAGGAGGATCACTTGGGTCACTTCGCGGCTGTCGCTATGGCAACCAGACTCAGCGGGCGGGGCCACTTTTCTACTCTCCTACCTTTGGGTAGGGGACGTATCCCGTTTTTTCCTAATGTGGAACTAATTACTGAGACTAGCTACTTGATTGGAATTTCAGCGTTAGAGCAACCTAAACGGGATGAGGAAGAGCCGATGGAGATCCTTAAAAAAAAATCTTGCTCCTGGGAGAATCAAGATACTGCCCCGAACTCATGGATACATGAGTTCCTGATACTCCCAAGGGTGCGTGCGCGTGCACACACACGTACACGCCCTCATGTGCCTCCTGGAACTTACAGTCTGGCATTAAAGAACTCATATGAGGAGGGGGAAAAATCATCAGTGAGTGGTGTCAACTTACCTTGCTATGGCCCAAAGCCAGAGACACTGCCATAATCCGATTAGAGCTGGGGGTGGGGTTCTGGAAGATGATCATCGGACTGCAAGGAATAATTAGCCTTCTGGGTCACATTTGCTCAGAGTCCTGTTTTCTCTGGGTGGGAGGCAATAGGAAGGACCCAGAACAGTCTCTGAGAAGCCGAAAGGACATCTCTGAACGAGAGAGTAAAGTGCCTTGTCTTTAGTGCCAGAGATTTGAACCTGGAGGCGGGGTGGGGGTGTGGGGGGTGCGTCCAGGTTGGTGAAAAAGGCCTAGAACTCTCTGGAGAGTCCAGAAGAGCCAGGGGTAGACTAACGGAAATGAAGGTTCGGAGACAGAAACCCAACTAGAGCCATGACTCAGCACTTCCTCCTTGCAAAGGACCAAAGTGGAGGGAGGGCCTTGGGAAAGCAAATAGGTGGCTAACAAGAGACGCATCCCTTTGCATGATGCATACATCAGTATACAGCCAAAGGCATATGTTTAGCTCAAACAGACATAAATGCATTTATGCTAGTGAAAGTTCATCCAATTGTATACATATATGTGGTTTCCCCTTCTGTGTCCTCCTTGTTGGAGGGGGACATTCTATCCTGAGAGCCATGTTTGCCTGTCCCCAGAATACCTTAGTACTTGTTAGAAAAGGAGAAATGTAAAAACTGCCCAGATATGGGAGGGTGGTTGTCATGGGAACCCCTTTGCCTGCCAGCCAGGGTGCCCAGCAACCAGAGCGTCTGGCAGTATCCAGGAGGCTGGCTCTTCTATGGCCTCTGCATACTCTGCCTTTGGTACCAGATGGGTACTTCTGGAAGGTTTCTGTCACGGAGCTTCCCAAAACAGTGCTCCTACTCCAGTAGGACCAACAGAATATGAGGGCAAGCAGGAAGCATTGGGTAGTGATCTGACCTTGAAGCGACCCCTTCTTCAAGTACCCCTTTTTAAATGGTGTTTTCTCTCCCTACCCATCAGGGTCTCACTATGCAGCCAGGGCTGTCCGGGAACTCTGTGTAAACCAGAGTAGTCTGGAACTTGAGGCAATGCTGATGGTGTTGTCTTTGCCTCCTGAGTTACAGGCAGGTACCGCCGTACATGGCTTTGAGTAATATTCTTTATTCCCATATATGTGGTTGTCAATAATTGTTGTGCGTGGCTTCTAGAACAGTAAGCACACTTAACCACTGGGTCTTTTCCACTCCTCACCCAAAGCTTGTTTCTTGAGCATTCAGCTGCTCTCAAGATCCCTTTCTGCTTGGAGACATTCCCCATAATAATTATTGACTTCTTTTAAAGTGCCATCATCATTTCTCAACACCCTTTTAATCAACTGTCTATAGCTTTATTATGTATAGTGTTCTGCCTGCATGTACGCCTGCAGGCCAGAAGAGGGCACCAGACCTCATTATATATGGTTGTGAGCCACCATGTGGTTGCTGGGACTTGAACTCAGGACCTTTGGGAGTGTAGTCAGTGCTCTTAACCTCTGAGTCATCTCCCCAGCCCGACAATAAATCTTATTTAAAAAGTCTCTCTTTATATTTTATATATGACAACCCAAAAGTCAGGAAAAGTAACGATGAAAAATATAAATAGAGAAATAAATACCTCTTCCTGCATGGTACTCCTCCAAGGGTGAGGGAGGGCAGAACAGTATGGCAGCTCACAGTTATTTGGGAGGTTGAGGCTGGAAGGACCAGATCAGTCTGCAAAACATAGTGAGTCCCTCAACTCAAAACAATGAAATATATTCACATATTATCCCAGAGAAACCACACAATACCAAGGAAACCCTAAGAAGAATGAATTAAGTCAGCCATGACCCACCTGTGATCTCAGTACCTCATGGGCTATGGCAGGGGTGCTACCAGTTCAAGGACAGCCTGTCAAGGACCAGAAGAAGGAGTGGAGAAGGCTTCCTAAAATATATGACACTGGTCATGAACAGACTGTACAGTAGAGGGGAAAAGATGGTCCAAAGCTAAACTATGTTATGCTGGGAATCTAGTGTAACACGAAAGTACCATTTAGAATTCACTGGAAAAAAACGAGGAGAGTTGATGAATGGTTTGTTTACAACTAGATAACCATTTAGATAAAGTGGGGGGAGGTCAATCTTCCTTATTCTTTTCCCTCAAAATACATCAAAATCTGATCAAAGATTTAAAGGAAAAAATTCCATACAGCTCTAGATAAGGAGACAATTTAAAAATCCCTCGTAATAATGTAAATATTCAGATTCACACTCAGAAGTTCCAACCTGTAGAATTGATGCAAGAAAGTCACTTGAAGAAATACAGAGACAAGATAGGGATTTTTTCCCCCCCTTTTTACTTTATTATGGCTTGGAAAGAGAAATGTTGGACTTGATTTAAATATCCACCAATATTTAGTCAGGGCTAAGTAAACTTTGACATGTCCCACTTACTGAATTTTACACCGTTCGATTAAAAAGAATTCGCTAGACATGGCTTACACAACTGTGATTTCTTCACTTATGAATCTGAGACAGGAGGATAATGAGCTTGAGGTCAGCCTAGCATGTAAAGCAAAATCATGTCTCAAATAAATAAATAAATACATAAATAAATAAATAAATAAATAAATAAATAAATAGAGACTGGAGTAATGGCTCATCAGTTAAAAATCACTAGCTGCTCATCCAGAAAAATAGGGTTGGATCCTCAGCATCCACATGACACCTAAAAAGTCTTGTAACTCCAGTCCCAGTAATTCTGATGCCCTCTTCTGGCTTCTAGGGACACTGCATGAACAGGCATACATGCATGCAAAACAACCAAACATAAAATAGTAAAATAATAAAAAAATAAGTGATATAAGCATTCTTTGCAGTTAGAAACAGTAATTAATGAATAATAGTAAATATTAAAGTAGAAATTTGCATGTAGACTGAGCTTAATAATATATACTTTTTTAAAATAGATTTTTTTAACATTGTGTATACAGTGTTCTGCCTGCTTGTATACCTGGAGACCAGAAGAGAGTACTAGATCTCATTACAGAAGGTTGCGAGCCACCATGTGGTTGTTGGAATTGAACTTAGAACCTGTGGAAGAGCAGCCAGTGCTCTTAACCTCTGAGCCATCTCTCCAGCTCCACAACACACACTTTTAATGCCAACATTCCAGAGGCAGAGATGGAACTCTGTGAGTATACAGTGAGATCCTGTCTAAAAACAAAACAAAACAAACAACAGAAATAGCACAGCACCTGGTATGTAATAGGCTTTAAATAAATGAAAGTTAATAAGCAACTTTTATCCTGCGTGGCCGTGATAGACACCAGTGTGCTGCATCTTTTCCCATTTACTTCCCTAGAGCAATTAATAAATGAACTTTAACAAGGTAATAGCTATTGGGCAGTGGTGGTGCACACCTTTAATCCCAGCTCCTGAGAGGTAGAGGCAGGCAGATCTCTGCGAGTTTGAGGGCATACTGATCTACAAAGCGAGTTCCAGGACAGCCAGGACTAGACAGAGAAGACTTGTCTTTAAAAACCAACCAAACAAAAGAGGTGACGGTCTTTGTGTCTGTATCCCATTGTCACTGTGTGACTAAATACGTCTTTAAAATACAAGTGTGGACCCATTCCTTGGTATTCAGAATTTTCTCATCTTCTTGTGCTATATTTCAGCTTTTTGTTTGTTTTTTCAAGACATTTTCTCTGTGTAGCCCTTGAACTCACCCTGTAGACCAGGCTGGCCTCCTGAGTGCTAGGATTAAAAGCCTGTGCCACCGCTACCTGACTGAGCATTGGGTTTTTTGCATTTAACTTTAAGAATTCTTTTCTGGCACATTTATAGTATCTCTGTTTCATTAATTGATCTATTTTGCAGGATTTTATTAATTTTTATAATTAATACTTATAACTGCAAGTAAAGTATTTTACTTGCATTTATGTATGCTCACTACGTGTGTGCCCAGTGCCCACAAAGACCAAAAGAGGACACCAAATCTAAAACTGGAGTTACAGATGGTTTGAACCACCATGTGGATATTGAGAACTGAACCCAGATCCTCTGTGAGAGCAACAAATGCTCTTAGCTACAGAACCTGGAATTTATTTTTTTAAAAGAGTTATTTATTTGTGTATTTTATGTATATAGGTGCCCTGTCTCCATGTACATCTGCAAGCTAGAAGATGGCACTGGATCCCATTATAGATAGTCATGAGCCATCATGTGGTTCCTGGGAATTGAACTCAGAACCTCTGGAAGAACAGCCAGAGTTCTTAAGCATTAAGCCATCTCTCTAGCCCTAGGGAATTAATGTTTTGTTTGGTTGGAAGTTAAAATGTAGCAATTTTTCTCAAATTAAGAGCATGTTTTGTCCAGTTTTGAAGACTTTTTCCCCTAGTAAATACCTTGTGAGGACACATTATTATTATTTATATTATTATTATTATTATTATTATTATTACTACTACTACTACTACTACTGTAATTAATTTGAAGCAGACTCAAACTTCTAAGCCTTCTTTCACGATCTCCTGGATTCTGAGATTACAGGTGTACACCACCATGACCAACTGTTATACCTTATTAACTTCTCACATATCCATCTATTTCAAGGCTTTGCTATGCTCTGTTTTCTTACTTGGCCACTGATGGATCAGGCTATGCTTTTACTATCTAGGTGTTTGTCTATGGATATACTTCAGTGATAGAACAGATACCTAGCATGTACAAAGCCCTGGGTTTGACCCCAGCACTGAAAGAAAGACAAATTAGTTTTGCATTACATCCACTGTTCTTTTTACTTTTGTCTGAGGGGCAAGCATGAGTGTCATGATGCACTTGTGGAGATCAAAGGACAACTTTGTGGAGCCATTCTCTCCCCCTACCATTTGGGTTCCAGGGAGAGATCCCCAGTTCTCAGGCCACACAGAGGCATCTCACCGACCTCTATTATTCTTTTGGTAAAAGAACCTTAAAACTGATCATGTCAAGTTCTATAAAATTTCTTTGAGAGTTGCATTGAATTGTATCACTTTTACAGATCAATTTGGGAAGATCTGATAATTTTACAGTATTTAGTCATTCTACCTGGAAACACACACATGTTCCATTTCCTGTGATTTTTTTTCCTGTGCCTTAGTGAAGATTTACAGCTTCATGTAAATGTTTTCCATGCTTGCCATTAGGTTGATTTGGAAACATAATTTTTATTACCATTATAAACCTTATCTCTAATTCTTTTTCTTCTCCATACTTTTAATAGATATATTTTATAGAAAAAATATATTTAACGATGTTAACCTTGTATCTTACTGGAATCTCATTAGTTTTGCTTACCAATTTAATTTCTTAAATTTTCTAGGCAGACAGTCCATTGCCTACAAATAATAACATTTTTTATTTTATTTTATTTTATTCTTGCTTTACAAGACAAGGTTTTACTATGTATCCCTAGCAACCCTGGAATTCATTCTGTAGAGGGCAAGGCAGGACTTGAACTTACAGAAATCTGTTTGCTTCTGTTTCCTGAGTACTGGGATTAAAGGTATGCACTACCACGGCCTAGAATACAAGGGGTCTTTTTCTCCTTTTTGAAGGCATGCGCGCACGCATGCACACACACACACACACACACACACACACACACACACACACACACACACAAGAATACACACAAGTGACAGAGGTTTCATTGTTAATGAAACATTGGAGCTAGAGTTAGAGGCAGACTTGGGTCCTCAGGTCCTCTGCAAGATTAAGACACGATTCAGACGGGAGATGGATACACAATTCCACTCCTGACCTTGGAGCTACTGGCTGTTGTTAGGTAGTAGGAAATAGAGAGACGTTTTTCTCTAAGAGTGTAGCCCCTAATAAGTTGATACCTTCTAGTGGAAGACCACATGGCCAAGAATATTTGGGCAGCACAATTCGGTCTTGAAGGGCTTCCTTTAACAAGGTTAGGTCTGGCAAGAGGACTGCGTCTGGGACTAGTTGGGGGAGGGGTGAACATTGTCAAAATATGCTTCATGAAATACTCAAAGAACTCAAACAAACAACAACAACAAATAAACCGGGTGGTGGCGGCCCACGCCGCTAATCTCAGCACTTGGGAGGCAGAATACTAGGCCAGCCTGGTGTACAGAGTGAGTTTCAGGACAGCCAGAGATACACAGAGAAACCCTGTCTTGAAAAACCAAAATCAAACCAACCAATCAAACAAACAAACAAACAAATAACCCCAAACTCAACCACACACACACACACACACACACACACACACACACGCACGCACGCACGCACGCACGCACGCACGCACGCACGCACACGCACACGCACACGCACGCACAAATGCTTACCATGAAAAAGAGCAACACATGCTCCTAACTGCTAAGCAGTCTCTCCAGGTCTGTCTTTTCTTGTATTGACTGTATAGTGCTCAATCGAGACAGTGTTTCTCTGTATTGCTTTGGACACTATCCTAGAACTAGCTCTGTAGACCAGGCTGGCCTCGAACTCACAGAGATCAGCCTGCCTTTGCCTCCCCAGTGCTGGGATTAAAGGTGTGCACCACCAGTGCCCGGTTATTTTTGTGTTTTTTTTTTTGTTTTGTTTTGTTTTAATGAAACACACACACACACACACACACACACACACACACACACACACACACACAACAAAATATATATATATATATATATATATATATATATATATATATATATATGCCCATGCATGGCCTGAGGAGGCCAGAAGAAGGCACTAGATCCCCGGGAACTGGAGTTACAGAGTGCTTGAGTAACCATGTGGATGCTGGAACTGAACCAGGGTCTTTTGCAATAGCAACTTGTGCTCTTAACTACTGCTCTGTTGCTCCACCCCATAGTTTCTTTGCCTGCTTGCTTGCTTGCTTTGTTTGTTTGCTTTGTTTTTTGAGATAGTCTTTCTGTGTGCTCCAAGACAGCCTAGAATTTGCTTTGTAGTCCAGGCTATCCTTCAACTCTTGCTCTCCTGCCTCAGCCTTGTAAGTGCTGGGGTCAAAGCCATGTGCCACTATACTCAGCATGTTACCCATAACTTGGGCAATGTTTCTCATATTTCAACAACTGCTTTCTTCCTTGTCTTTTAAATTTGAATATTCAGGTTTATGAACAATACATCATCTTGGTCATGTTTTAGAAGTTGGTGAAATTTTAATCAGCGTAATCACCGAAACCACTCATTTTGTGCTAAACACTGACTGACTCATGTCTGACAGTATGATCTTGGAGATGGACACATTGGCAATATATGAAGGACTTTATGGATGTCCTTGAGATTCCTTTTTCTTGCATGACATTTAAAAGCAGCATGACAAGAAGCAGAGGTTTCAGGCAGTAGTGGTGCATGCCTTTAGTTCCAGCACTTAGGAGGCAGAGGCAGGAGGATCTCTGTGAGCTTGAGGCCAATCTGGTCTACAGAGTGAGTTCCAGGACAGCCAGGGCTACACAGAGAAACCCTGTCTCAGAAAAAAACAAAAAAAGAAAAAAAAGATATCTACTCAAAAACCAAACTAAACGCTATGTTTGTCAGGCAGTAGTAGCACACGCCTTTAATTCTAGCACTCAGGAGCCAGAGGCAGGCGGATCTCTGTGAGTTGGAGTTCAGCCTGGTCTACAGAGCTAATGCCAGGACAGGCTCCAAAGCTACACAGAGAAAAAGCAGAGCCAACTCTCCCATGTCACTAGCTGTTGCTCCCAGACTGTACTCGGCACCTTTGGATTTCAAGTTTGCTTGTTTTTAGTTTAAATCCACCAAACAGAAACCAGGCTCTCATAATTCTTATGTCAATCAAATGCTGGTGATAAGAACATGGTTGTTGCTGAAGTGAGAACTATTGCAATAGGAATCGAGCTATTAATAAATATTCACAGGAGGCCTAAGGGACAGAGACAGAGTTCAGAATGGTGCCCCAGGATGCTCTCATCAACTCTGCTGGCCCCTAAGGCAGTGGGACCCTGGAGACTGGGCCTCCCATGAGCTTTCCTGTGACCTGGGTAACATGTGTTTACTTCTTGTTGCAGAGCTTGAAGCCCAGTGGGACCTGCATGCCTCTCTCTGGAATGCCAACCAGGGAACTTGTGTCAGTTGCTGCTGTGGGACAGGGGTGGGGGGGGAGGCAGCACCTATGATATGAATCCCGTCCGCCTAGTCCAGCACAGCAATGTTCCTGAGTCTAGACCTTTGGGCAACAGGCTTGTCCTCTCCTGGGTCTTCTGACTCCAGGAATCCCCCAGGTGGCCTGAGAGCGAAAGGATGGGCAGCTGAGCCCCACCTCTGACTACTTTTTAAAGATAGGCTCTCATTATGTAACACTGGCTAGCCTGGAACTTGTATAGGCCAGGCTAGTCTCAAATTCATAGATGCATCTGTCTCCTAAATTCTGGGATTAAAGGAGTGTGTCATGGCCTGGCCTACTCACCAACTTTGTGATCAGGGTGAAAAGGGGAATTTGAGACAGTAAAGGTTTTGTTCATGCCTGTGTACTATTGCCTAAATGAATGTCTGTGCTGTAAGGAGTGGCAGAAATAATCTGAGATTTGCAGGACATCCCAGCTCTACTGTTTGCTCACTTTAGGACCCTGGGGGGCCCCACACCTATGCTGTCATATAAGGAAAAGAAGTATTGTTCAGTGTTGTGGGGAGGGGTTTGAGAATGGCCTCCCTTCAATAACAAAATATACAGACACTTTAGTCTCTTACGTAAAATGTGTGGTGGTAGTTGCATAGAACCTGTGCGCGTTCTCTTGTATGCTTTAAATTATCTCTACATTGCTTATCGTGCCTACTACAATGTCAATACTCTGTAACAAGCTGCTGTGTTTAATTGGGGGGGGATTTCAATGAAGAAAAATCTTCATGCTCAGCACAGATGTTATTTTCCCCAGTGTGTGTGTGTGCGTGCGTGCGTGCGTGCGTGTGTGTGTGCGCGCGTGTGTGTGTGGTGTATGCATGTGTACATGTGTGTGCTCATGTAGGTACATGTAGAGTCCAGAGGCTGACACTGGGATGTCTTCCTGTCTTCCTCTCTCACTCCCCGGTGCTCTTTCTTTCTTTCCTTTTTATTTTTTTATTTTAAGCCAAGTTCTCTCACTAAACCCGGAGCTTGGCATTTTGGCTGGCCAGGCTGGCCAGCAAGCCTCCATGCAGGATCCGCTTGTCTCCACTGGCACACCAGGGTAATAGGTGTGGGCCACACTTGCTTTGCTTTGTTTTTGCTTATGCAGTGAGTACTTTACCCACTGAGTCACCTCCCCACCTCCTCAAATAGTTTTGATCTCTAAAGAGTATAATTTGAAGCTGTAGAACCCATGGGCCAGCTACAGTAAAAGCCATATGAAAAAGGGACTGGAGCGGTGGCTCAGTGGTTAAGAGCACTGGCTGCTCTTGCAGAGGACCCAGGTTCAATTCCCAGCAACCACATGGCAGCTCTCAACTGTCTGTAATTCCAGTTTCAGGGAATCTGACACCTATACACCAATGCACTTAAAATAAAGTTAAATTAATTATTAAAAATGAAAGAAAGAGGCTGCTGTTACCCACATAGCCCAGGTCGTGTGTGTGTTTATAATCTCAGTGCTCCGATAGTGAGATGGGAAGTGGAAACATAAGCTATAGAAGATTGAGGGTCAGCTAACTGGACAAGAAACTGTCAGGGGATGCAGAGATGGCTTGGAGTTTAAGAATATTTGCTGCTCTTGCAGAGGACCTGGATTTTGTCCCCAGCTTCCACACAGTACTTCATAACTATCTGTAAATTCAGTTCCAAAGGATCTGATGCCCTCTTCAGATTTCCATGGGCACTAAGGACATACATGGTACTTATACATACATGCAAGCAAAACACTCATACACATGAAATGAAATAAAGGCAGAAGAGAAAGGCCCATGTCAAATATCTTAAAAGGTGACAACTGATACCAGAGGTTGTCCTCTGGCCATCACATGTACTAGGACACATATGTGCCTCATCCCCACACATAAACTCACATGCAAGCATGCATACACATACACAAACTAAGTAAAATACAATAAAATAAAAATGTACTGTTGCAAATGTCAGATGAAATCATGTATATGGGTGTGATGTGTATATGTTGTATGTGACATAAGGTAGTCATGACTCTCATTCTTAAGTGCATAGTTCCAGGCATAGTTCCAGATGTGGTCATTGTACAAATGGTATATGTAGGACAGACCCTGGGACTATGTCAATGGCAGAAAACCACTGGAAAATAGTGGAGAATTGAGGAAATAATCACAGAGGGTAAAGATGCATCTCAGACCTTACCATTCCAAGCCTGAGGCCCTTCTACACTCTTTCTACTTATCTCCTTATCCAGATCTCTCCATGATGCAGTATGGGGGGGGGTGGATAACACTGCCTAGAGCCTCCTTGACAATTGCTGCTGTGTTGCTAAGCAACTTGGCATCCTGATCCATAAAGAGGAACCTGGTGCTCTGGACCTGGCCTTCCAGCCTCTTTCAGCTACTTCCTCCTCCTCCAGACTCAAGAAAGCAGAGGGTGCTGGAGAGGTGGCTCAGCCTTTAAGAGCATGGGCTGTTCTTCCTCCAGAGGACTGGAGTTCAATTCCCAGCAACCATGTGACAGTTAAGTCTGCAGGTACCTGGCACACAAGTGGTGTCCAGACATACATGCAGACAAAGCGCCCATACACATAAAATAAAGATAAATATTTAAAAAATAAATAGTGGAAACATGAGAGAGACAGACAGACAGAGACAGAGACAGAGAGACAGAGAGGCAGACACACACACACACACAGACAGAGAGAGAGAGAGAGAGAGAGAGAGAGAGAGAGAGAGAGAGAGAGAGAGAGAGAGAGAGAGAGAGAGAGAGAGAGAGAGAGAGAGAGAGAGAGAGCACTTCTCTGATTTATGGGAAAATGGGATATAGAATTAGAGGATTAGCCGGGCTGGTCTCTGCTTCTGCATAGATCAGTGAATGCTTGGAGCAGTGCTCTGAGCTGAACTGCTCAGGCACAGGCTGTCCTCAGTCTACAGGTGTGTTTCAGCAGCGCTTCTATTTTATAACAAGGGCATGGAGGCCCATGAAAATAAGTAGCCTTAAATCCCCAAAGAACAGGTGGAGAGGTTTGAAGCAGCACCCATCTAGGCTACTAGACCACACCATCAGAGAGGTCATAATACAGCGGTCACAAGATTTCAAAACTACTTCCTTCACCTTACTGTTGGTGAATGCTGGCATTAGGAACCTGCTCAGGGCCTAGGGGTGGATGGGTGGTTGGACATTTTGGCCTTGTTACTTCCTGGACTTTAGAAGCTCAGAATCTTCATTCCACCCTGACTGTGATGCTGGTCAAGGGGCCCGGAGTGGAGTAAACACTGGGCTATGGTAATTGAATCTCATCTCTACCACTAGGAGGCTCTGAGGTGCCAAGTGTGTTCTTTGTCATTTTGAGCCTTGGTTTTCTTTGTCTGTAGACTAAAACTATTGTTAGAACTAACCCCAGAGTGTTGTGACAGCAAAAAGAAAGTAAACATCTGTAAATGGTACCTGGAGCATAGGATTTCAGTACCAGCCTTATCCTTTACTTCTAGGAGGGCTTAAGTATATGAAACACTTCTCTGTAGGTTGCAGAGCCCTGCCTGGTGGCCTGGTGTCAGGCTGGTCTCGGATGCTGCACTGCCTTCCCCTCTCCCTCTCTCCCTCCCTCCCTCTCTCCCTCCCTCCCTCCCTCTCTCCCTCCCTCCCTCTCTCCCTCCCTCCCTCCAGTGTGCGTGCGTGCGTGCGTGCGTGCGTGCGTGTGTGTGTGTGTGTGTGTGTGTGTGTGTGTGTGTGTGGTGTATGCATGTGTACATGTGTGTGCCCATGTAGGTGTGCCCACTGGGATGTCTTCCTGTCTTCCTCTCTCACTCCCCCGGTGCTCTTTCTTTCTTTCCTTTTTTATTTTTTTATTTTAAGCCAAGTTCTCTCACTAAACCCGGAGCTTGGCATTTTGGCTGACCAGGCTGGCCCTCCCTCCCTCTCTCCCTTCCTCCCTCTCTCCCTCCCTTCCTCCCTCCCTTCCTCCCTCCCTCCCTCCCTCTCTCCCTCCTTCCCTCCCTTCCTTTCCTTTCTTTTTTCTTTTTTTGAGACAGGGTTTCTCTGTAACAGCTCTAGCTGTCCTGGAACTCTCTTCATAGACCAGGCTGGCCTCGAACTCAAAGAGATCCTCCTGCCTCTGTCTCCCAAGTGCTGGGATTAAAGGTGTGCACCACCACCACCACCTGGCTTGCACTATCCTTTCTTATCATGAGAAAAGTTACTTATCCTTTATGAACCTCAGTATTTTCACTCATAAAATGAGGAAAACGGAAGGTTTTTAAAAACCAAACAGAAGTTTGGATGTTAGTTATGGTAAGGTGGATCACTGTTACTAACAAATCTGTTCATCCTCGACTTTCATGTAATAGTCCAAACAATAATGAGGGGGAGCAAGCAGTAGCTATCCACCTTGCAGAGGGGACAACATCGCAGAGTGGTGAGACGCATGGCTTTAACCTTGCTGAAATCTTGGAGTTCTAGATATTGCGTATTCTCTGCTCAGGTCATGAAGAAATGGAAGATGCCCTGAGGATAGGAAGCCAACCCAAGTGCTCCATTACCAGCCAAGAAGGTTCACCATTTGGACCAAAGACCGGATCTAGACTGCCATTGAGAATTAAGTGTGAACACTAGAGTTCCCTCCCAGGGCATCGGACTGAGAGTAGAAGAGAAGGAAGCAAACATTAGCTTTGAATATAGTCTTACTTACTTATTTTGTGTGTATGTACATGTGGGAGTCATATATGCTTGCCGTCATGCATGTGTGATGGTCAGAATGCAGCTTGAGAAAGTCGGCTCCCTCCTTTCACTATGCGTATCTCAGGGATTGAATTCAGGTCAGGCTTGGTCGCAGGAGCTTGACCTGCTGAGCCATCTCACTGGCCCTTGTGTTGTTTATAATTGCTTGTTTAAATAATGGAGAACATTAATAGACATACCGAGGAACTCATACGATCACTTAATCTTTATAGTAACCTAGGAGATAGGTCCTGTTAACATTATATCCATTTTACAGAGGAGGTCGCTGATGCACACGGACATGTGTTGCTTGAAGTCAGAGCTTGTACGTAAGAGAGCCAGCACTCAAACTAAGGAGGTCTAGCCCACAGCTCTTGCTCTCAGCTGCGATATTACACCACTCTTCAATTACAAGAATAGCAAGATAGGAAAAGAGGAAATGGAAAACTGGCTCCAGCCAGAGAGAATGCTCATCAAAGGAAAAGGTCACAATCAATAAGGCATTGAGCTACTTTCTTCTAAATGTGAGACGCACCATCCTGGGATGAAGGAAGATCATGGAGAAACCATGTGGACCTAAACAAAACACTCCATAGAGTCAGAGTCAGAGCCCACCTCATCCCAGGGCATAGAGATCTATCTACTCCAAGATTTTAGGCCTGTGAGTGCAAAGTGAAGCCACCAAACAGCTAGCCATTCTTCCCTTAGGTAGAAGCCCAAGGAGGGATGCTCAGGAGACAAGTTGTTGCTATATCCTCTCTAAGCAAGTACCCCATGCTGTGATGGGACAATTCTTGTACACCTGCAATGGGCAAATGCAAGTCTTACTCACTTGAAATAATCCAGACAGGACCAGCATGAGAGGAACTTGAGCAATGGTGAGGAATTTGACTCTGGGGCACAGGTTGGGCCATTCACTTCACTCCTCCAAGCCTTAGTTCCCTCACATGAAAACTTGAGGTGACTTGGCAAGGTGTGATGGGATCAGAGCAGACTGCTTGTAAAACATTAGCGCAAAGCAGAGTGAGCCCGGTGCCAAGCCAGGTTCAATGAAGAATGAGGCATATTTTTATTATCAGCAGACACAACTGACTGAATTCCAAACAGCTCAAACAAGCACCCTAAAGAGGGTCTAGTGAATTTTAAAGACATATTTGGGGTGGGGAATGAAACCAGAGGAGCAGAAGGCTCTGAGGAAAGTGCATCCCAGTGTGGAAGTATTTATGTCACTTAAGACATCTCATTGTAAAGTGCTGTGTCAGCCTAAGTGCTCTAGGTGGCACAGGTCCTCTACAGTGGTCAAGGACACAGATCTTCATGTGGCATGTTATCAGGGCTTTGGACTCCATCTTCAAAAGCACACAGGGCATAAGAGAAGACACGAGTCACTGCATGGGAGTGATCCTAAAGCAAGGCCATCGAGGGTGTTGAGGATTAAGGAAGAAATCATCAGTAGAATAAGAATTGGTCCAGCAGGGGAGCCAGATATCAGAGGTTCCGGACAAGCCCCTCGGCTTTGACCAGCCAGGTCATTTTACAAGGTGGGACTTGGTTTATTATTGTTCTCCTGGATTATCAGGAAGCTGGATGTGGTCAGGGTGTAACTTCTTGAGGCCAAGTAGAATTGCCTAGCGTTCTGGAATCCCTGGGCTCAACCTCCAGTACTTCAAGACAATATCTTCTGTGGGGCTTGAGTAGAAGAATTGCCTCAAGACTCAGACATATCAGAGGAGCAAGGGAGCTACTGGAAACGAGATGAACTAGGGGAGATGATGTATACCTATAAGATGTGGAAGCTGGCTTTAAGCTTATGATCACCTTGGGAAAATGCTACATACAGAGAATCCATCTGACTCCAGAGGTGCTCCACAGAACAGTTTGCAAATCCATAGTTTAGCCTCACAATTTTCATAATGTGAGGATGGAAATCTGGAAAAGAAATGTGTTTATCTGAAGATCACATAGCAGGTTCATTGACAAGCCATGACTGTAATATGGGTTTTCTGTTCCCAGTTTGATATCAGCCTCCCAGACTAGTTATAGGAACAGAAAAGAACAGAGTTGTGTGGACATAGGAATGGGATTTGAGGCTGGGCAGTGGTGTGGAAGTCCTTTAGTTCCAGCACCTGGGGGGCAGAGGCAGGCAGATCTCTGTGAGTTCAAGGCCAGTCTGGTCTACAGAGTAAGTTCCAGGATGGCCAGGCTGTTACACAGAGAAACTCTGCTCCTAAAAAACCAAAAAGAAAAAAAAGAAAGAAAAAGAAAAGAATGGGACTTCATATGTGACGTCAGTTAACTGAACTTCTCCCAGCTATTCCCCCTTGACTGAAATCCCTTCTTCATCTGCTTACAGGACCCCGAAGAGCTCAAGGTTAGAGAAGTCACCAAGACCACCCATCTCCACGTGGAACTATTCCCAAGAGGATCTGACACATGCCATGCCTGGGGTTCTTCCTTAGCTCAAGGTACCGTTCACTTTACTGCAGCTTTGGAGCACATGCCCAGCACTGCCTCACCATCCTCATGCAGGTCCTGTCCCTCAGGACCGCTCTCTGGGTAAGGGTCATACCCTTTCCCCCAGCTGATTTCCTGGACTATATGATGTTGATGTTGTCCTTTCAGAGTTTTCCCCCTTCACTTCCTTGCCTACTACACTATGTGGCTTCTCTTTGTCCTCCCAAAAGAGCTTACACTGACCATTTCACTCCTGGGGGGTGGAGGAGTGATGCTTCAGAAGGTGGGATACCTTCCTCCACCCTAAATGCCATATCCCCATCTATACCCAGATCCCAGTTTTTCTGTCTCCTATTGTTTCATATAAACATCTAAGGACAGGACCTCACCACCCTTGCCAGGAAATTCTTGGTAGCTCAGATATTTTGATCCTGTCTTGGTCTCCTCTGGGGGGGGGCTTCATCCCTGCAAACAGGACTATAAGAATGCTGGTCTTTCAATGCCCTCTGCAAGTCTTGATCACCTAGCAGGCCAGACATCTTCTGGCTGGTGTACTCTCTGGACTATATGAGTCCATTCTCTATCTCGGGAACTCTATAGGACAGGACATGGAGCACACCTATGCTGGAATGTTAGTGGTACAAGCAGGGTATCCTGAGATTTTAAATGCCAGTTGGGGAGATGGCTTGGCCTTTAAGAGCACTTGCTGCTCTTGAAGAGGACCTGAGTTCAGTTCTCAACACTCCCACTGTAGTTCATAATCATCCCTCTAGCTCCAGGGAAATCCAGCAGTGTTATGACCTTGGCAGGTACCAGGCACTAGTGTGGTGCACACACACACACACACACACACACACACACACACACACATGAAGGCAAAACACTTATATACAAAAATAAAATGAACAAATCTTTTTAAAATGGCCAAGAGAGCCAGGCAGTGGTGGCACACATCTTTAATCCCAGAACTTGGGAGGCAAAAGCAGGTGGATTTCTGTGAGTTCCAGGCCAACTTGGTCTACAGAGAAAGTTCTAGGACAGCCCAGAGTATACAGAGAAACCCTGCCTCAAAAAACAAAACAAACAAACAACAAAAAACACCACAAAAATACAAATAAAAGGCATACAGTAAAGGAAAGCCCTTAGAGGAATCAAGAGTGGGCTCTGCATGAGGGTACGGGTGATTTCTCTCCCAGACCCATGCCTCCTTATACCTTTTATCCAATCAGCAGATAACAGAGGCTGTGTGTGTGTGTGTGTGTGTGTGTGTGTGTGTGTGTGTGTGTGTGTGTGTAGGTTTTCTTGAGACAGGGTCTTGCTCTTAGCCCAGGCTGACCTCAAACTCTGGCTCCTTCCTGCTTGCCTGCCTGATAGAAGCCAAAGGTACTTCCCCTCAAATGAAGAAGACCCTTTGTTCTGGAAAGAGATACAGCAATCCTAGTGAAGTGTAATACCTGGGCACGGGAAAGGGAGGGCAGGATTCTCAACTCAGAAGCCTGGTTATGGCTATTGTCTTCTGAGGGAAGACATTTAAAGGTTGCTTCCCAGACAACAGGTTTGGAAAAGGAGAGACAATGTGATAAGTGCCTCTGAATGGTGACCGTGGCAATGTCAGAAAGATCCGCCCGACCCATTTCCCAGACTTCCCAAGGCCGGATCCAGGGTGAAGGGTCTGGGTTCCTCCTTTTGCCCCTCACTCTGAAGACTAAAGGAGATGTGGAGGCAACCTGGTCCTCTTGTCCTTAGTAGGAGAAGCAACTAGTGTTCCATCAAATATTCCCTAGATTTAGCGGTAGCCCTGCCTACCCTCTCTCGGACCAGCAGAGGGCGCGCACTACCAGCGGGAAAAGAGTGGAGCAATCACCAAGACACAGTGTGAGAAATCCTTTTCAAGAGCAGAGGCATCTAAGGGGGAGGGTGGGAGCCGAAAGCTACTCCGAGCGGCAGGAGGTTTATGAAGGAAAACGAGCGAAGGTATTAAGAGAATTGGATGACGTATGGAGTGGGGGCGGGGAAAGATGTTAAATTAGGGTAAAACGGACCGACTGATGGAAGGTTGGGATAGGGTGAAGAAAAAGAACGTGGTTGCTAGTTGAGATGCGGTGAGGGGATGGCAGAGAGATGGGTGAGATAGAGGAAGACAGAAGGGTGTGGCCGTTGGGTTGAAAGTTGGGATGGGATGGGGTGCGGATGACAGAGGTGCCCTTTTAGGATCCCACCCACGGGCTCTTCCTCCTTTTCATTCCAGGATACCCAGGCCTGCTTGCTGTCACTCTCTGGAGGCTTTTTGCTCTGCCTACACTGAGCCTTTACCTGCTTAGCCTCCCTGAAAAGGGCCCTGGTGCAGCAATAAACAGAGAGGAGGCAGTGGGGAGCTTGGGAGCTTTAATGGGACTGAAAGGGTTAGGTACACGCTGGGTCCTTGAACCAGAGTGTAGGGATGAGGGAGAGGGAAGCCAGAGTGTCGGGGTGGGGATGGGGGGAGGCAGAGATGTTTACCAACCCTTCTCAGGTCCCGGGAAGGACGAGAGTGTCAGAAGACTCGAGGTACTGGGGCAAGTCGAGGAGAGAGAGAGTGAGAGAGGGGTGGGGGTACAGGAGGAGGAGGGGGGGGGAGAAAAGAAACTAGAAAAACAGGGGCCATAAAGAGGGAGGCAAAGGTTTAGGTGAGAAGAGAAAAAAGACACCACGGGAGTTCCAGAATCTGGAGACCCGAAAGAGAAAAATTAAAACGGGGGCACAATCGCCCTTCCTTGGGTAAAGATGGGGGGGGGCTGGAAGCCTAGTGTTCTAGGAAGACCTCAGAAGCTTCCAATGTTTTCTTTCCTGGGCTGGGCGCAGCTGCTGCAAGGAAATCTGTGTTGAAGGGACGGGGGGGGGGGGGAAGCTTCGGGGATCCTCCCAGGATGAGGGTGGGATTGGCCACTGGATATCCGCACCAGGCCACCACATCTAGTGATAATGACCACCCAAGTGCGAGGCGGCGGCCACCGCTCCGAAGGGCCCAGGCGGGGGCTGCAAACCCGGAGTGGGGTAGAGTGCTGCGGTGGCTGCGGCGGTGGCGTTCGGGCCGGGCCAGTAGGAGAAGCCAGCGGGGGCGACGCCGGCCGAGGCTGCCATAAGGTTGAGTTTGGAGAGGCCGGGGAAGGGCAGCGGGGCCAGGCCGGCCGGGAGCTTGTAGAGTGCGCCGTCCTGGGCGGCGGCGGCAGCGGCGGCTGCGGCGGCGGCGTGGGCGTGCGCGGGCGGCGGCTGGCAAGCTTGCGCCAGGCCCTGGAAGTCAAAGCGGTAGGCGTAGCGCTTGCCGTGCACCTTGCTCATGATGTTTTTATCGTAGTAGTAGCGGAGTGCGCGGCTTAGCTTGTCGTAGTTCATGTTGGGCTTGCTCTTGCGCTCGCCCCAGCGCCGCGCCACCTCGTCGGGGTCGGTGAGCTTGAACTCGCCGTGGCCGCCTTCCCACGCGATGCAGCCGGCATTCGCGCGGTCTGCCAGCAGCTCCAGTAGAAACTGCCACAGCTGGATCTGTCCGCTGCCTGTGGGGAAGGGGAGCGGTCAGCCACGCACGGGGGCAGCTTGGAACTAGAGGGACTGAGGTGAAGCGAGAAAACAACCCAAGTCACTGCCAATTCCCATCGGAGAGGACAAGGGCACTCTGACTGCACCCCTGCCTGTGGGCTGCAGGAGGCAGCTGGTCAACCAGTGTAGACCAGCGGGGCAGAAAGGAAGCGCGTTGTTTTGTGGTTGGCTGGGTGTGGGGAAGCATTGTCTCCTCCGTGGAGAAGGAGTGGCAGATCATAGCTCTAGACTTTCCCAGGTAAGGGCTAGATAGCAGACTCTCTATTCTCCTGGGCCAGTCTCCCTTATTTAGGACCCAGACTGCACAGCGGTGCAAGATGGCCTGGTGCAGCAAGGTTAAACTGCCCAACCAGAGGAGGTCCTGTCCAGAGATCCAGGCCGAAAGGGCAGATGTAGTTGATGATTCCTGCCCGCACCCACACCCATAGGCGTACCAGACAGTCCCTTACCACCCAGAGGCAGACAGTAAAACCGGCCTGGCTTAAAGTAGAAAGAACCATGACAGAGGAAAGGAGAGGCCCTGTGTACTGAGAAGAGAGGCCGATTCTCGAAGTCTCCTCCACATCCTCCTCACCACCTTCAGGTGTGCAGACCTCTGTGCTGCGGGGAGGGGGGGGGGGAAGGAAGGTGGGAGGGGGACAGGGGGCAACTCGGAGGAAATAGGCAAAAGAATCGTGTGGTAATTCTGGCGGGTCTTCCTATAGATACCAGGGTTGCTGGCAGTGACAGGGAGGTTCTCCTTGGATATGCTGGTGGTGAGTGACCCTGAACTCACACTCTTCCGCTTTGAGGCCTATAGTGACAAAAATCTTGACAAACTGCCCCCATTCCTTTTTTTTTAGAATTAAACGGATTTGTCTCGGGTGGAGCCTGGAGTGTCTCTCCTCCCTCTTCCGTGCCATCATGCACACCCCAAAAGCTTCTTTCTTCCACAGTTTTAACCCCAATTCTTCTAAACCAGACTGGGGAAGAGCTGAATAGTTACCCGATGGCAGGGTTTGGTTTTAGAGCTGAAGTATGGGGAGCTTTGGTCCAAAGGGTGCACCCAGAACCAAGTGGGAACAACAGACTTGTTGTTATGGTCTCTTCCTTGGGTGGGTGGGGGGACGCAATTGCCAATCTCATCTTTGTGATTGCTAGTGAGATTAAGGCACTGGCTCGGGCGGGAGCTATGGGAAAGAGTTGAAATGCCAGCCGTCATCACGGTGGGTGATCGACTGACAGGCTAGTTGCTTATGGCAGCAAACCTAGGTATCTAACACAACGCCAAGACTGGCATGGTTGTCAGAGTCAGCCAGTTTGTCAGGAGTAGCAGGAAGTACCTGTTAGGGGTTTAGGTGTCTGGTAGCCTAGGGTGGCTGGAGTTATTGCCCCCACCCTCACCCCCGCCAGGAAGTGTTACGACTTTGCTCCAAAGACAGCTGACATAAAAAAGGATGCTAATCACCACCGCTTGAAAGCTTGGAAAACCATCCTTGACAGAAAAAGAGTCTGAAGGCCAAGATCCGCTTAGTTTGGCCTGTCTCACAAACCTAGCACGAGGATCAGAAAATGCACGAGTCCAAGACCAAATCAGTGTCTTCCCAAGGCCTCTGTACAATCTGCCCACGGCTGTATAATTTTCCATAACGTGGGGTGTACACCTATCTGCTCCTCTGTCTAGTGGCAGGGCTGCCTGTCCTATTGGGATTCGTACCCCTGCCCCTATCTACTACAGCCACCTCCATCAACCCAGTGTACCAGCCAGCTCACCTTTCTGCACCGCCGGGCTCAGCGGCCCCCAGCTCGGGCTCTTCCCTTCCTTAAAAAGACCATCTCCGACGGGATCTGCGGTGCAGAAGAAAACAGTCAAGTAGACCTAGGCGAAAGTTGCAGATTTGACTGAAAGGGCCCGGGCTGCAGTGTTCTGGGGGTCCAGGCCACCCAGCTCCTCCTCCCCAAGCTAGACTGCGACGCGTGCGAGGCAGAGCCCCTCCGCAGCGCCCAAGTCAGGAAACGCGTCCAGGAAAAAGGAAATCCGCTTTCCGAAGGGGCCGGCTGGGGCCTTATAAAACCCAGAGGGGATCGCGCCAGCCAAGTCTGAGCTAGCGGAGCCCCTCGTAAATAGGAAGGGGGCTCTTGGAAGCCTCGGCCGGTGTGAACGCTCGGAGGACGAAGGTGAGGACCTTTGAGGGCGCAGGGGCAACGCCCAGCGGATCACAGCTCTCGGGCAAAGCCAAAGACCCCTGCTTGCAACCTCCTAGGATCCCGAATCTGCAAGTCTTATCTAGACCCACACTAAACCCCCCCGGAGCTCGCTGTATACCTTGCAGGTTCCCTAAACGCCCCAGGTCAGTCCCTTTCACACACCCACAAAGCGACTCTCTGGAAGCATTCCCTTCCTTTGGTCCACCGAACTTGCCCCTTGCCCTGGCCTAGACTTCCCGCCCCGGGTCTTGGTGCCTCCAGCCCCCGGCTGGTCCCTGGTACCTGGCAGGTACATGTTGATCAGCAGGGGCTGGGAGGCGCCGCTCTGTCTCATCGCTGCCAGGGACTGGGCGGTGGGAGATGGGGGGGGGATCGTTCAGGGGGGAACGTCTGCTTTGCGCTCGGGGTGCCGATCCCCGCCCGAGGCGACTGTGGGTGACGGGGAATAGTAGACGCCACCGGTCCGGCAAGGCCTGGCGGGAACGGGCAGCCAGGGTGTGGCGAGGAGGGAGGGGGTCCTGGAGCGATGCTCCTAGCTACAGGGCGGCTTGCAGCCCTCCGGCCCCGCGCGGGCAGGGGCCGCAATTTCCGTTTTAATTAAAGTGCGGCCGCCTCGGCCCCCCAGACCCCGCCCCCGCCCCTCTTATCTTCCCATCGCAATAAAGTCTCCAACGCTCAGCGCCTCAGCCAAGCGCACCCGGCAGCCCCCTGCGCCCCGCAGCCCCGGAGACACGCGGGGGATGGGCCCTGGCTTCGCGCACAGACGGGGGCTAGGAGCGCGTTTCTTTACCGCCACCCCGACTCTCGGCAAACATCGGAGGGCAGGAATGCTGGCCCCACTTTGGATCTCTAAGGCTAGAGCTTCAGGCCCCCTCCCATGAGCCTTCTTTCCAACCTTCTCCCTCCCCTCTCTCACGGCTTACTCTCCGCCCCTTTCCTCCCCCTACCCGGGTCCCCGTCTCTAGGCTGCGTTATCTGCATCTTCACTTTTAAATTTCCGCTTCCCTCCCTCTCGCCTGTCGCTGCGCTCCCGGCCGCGCTGCCGTGGCTCCCTTTATCTTTGCCCACCCCTGTGCCTTCTCCCTCCTTTCTCCTACTCTCGCTTGGTCCCTAGAGACCCGATCTCCTTCTCGGTCTCCCCTACGCTTTCACTCGTTTCCTGTCTTCGTCTGGCCCCAGGCCTGAGGCAGGACTCTGGGGCATCTCCCCTGGCAACTTCCGAGTTGCTTTTTTTTTTCCCCCTCACTTTCTTAGGTCTCCTTGCTGCCTTGTGTCTGCTGTTTTTCTCGTCCTTTCTCCTCTCTTCCTCCCCTCTTTAGCACCCATACATTGGTGGCCAGCTGGACCCTCTTGTCTAGCCTGAGACAGAATATAAGGTGCTTTTCCCTTGTAGATTCCCATTCCTTTTTCCACTTCACACTACAACTATTTCTCTTCCACCGTCCCCCACTCTCACAAAGCCTCCCATGCTGATGATGACTGAACCACACTGCGGGGTTACAGAGGTCATAACCCGGCCTGTACTTGTGCCTTTCCTAATGCATGATGCAGCTTCCAAGTAGACCAGGTCGTCTGGGTACCGGGGAGACTTCTCAGCCCCAGACTGAAGTTGGGACCCTTGGTTAGGAATGCTTTTTCTGCAACCGTGTGACACTTGGGTACATGACACTTAACCAGGGGGTAACTGCTGTCAGAATTGCTATTCTCTGGGTCCTCCTCTCTCTTGCTTAAACACTGGCCTAGGAGAGCTGGAAATGGACAGGCTTTCTGCAGGATCCTTGTTCCTAGGGTGCCTGTATGAGGATTGCTGCAAAAACCCTCCTGGAGTTTTGCAGGGACCCTGCAAAGGTGCAAAGGTGAGGAGGATGGAGGATGGGAGACAATCAACAAAATCCTATCTCGACAGGGAAGGAGACTTCAGGATGCTGATATGGAATTTAATGGGAGCAAAGGCAGAGGTTGGGATGTTCTGGGGGAACAAGCTTAGGACATCTCAGGAAAGGGCTTCAGGGTGCTGCCAAGATCTCAGTCCTCCTGTGCCCTTTTATTGCTCTTTCCAAACACTACTGCTAGAAGGTAGGAGCAGGAATAGCTGGGAGGCTATTCCTGAGTCCTGTCCCGGAATACTCTCAGCAGGAGGCTAAAGCAGAGGGGAGAAGAGTTGGGGGGGTGGTGCTACCCAAACAGATTAGCTGTGTGTTGGGCAAGTGTCAACAGCAGCTCAGGCTTTGTGCTCAAGCATGACAGGGAACTCAAGTGCTGAAGGAGGGGTGTGTGTGTGTGTGTGTGTGTGTGTGTGTGTGTGTGTAGGGAAGTCTCCCCATCCCACTTTCTCAATCTCCTCCTGATGACAGATGACAGAGTCTTCGGTAGCTTCTCCTCCATTGTCTCCCTGCCAGACTATGTGTTATGGTTCCTACTGAGTGTACAGACCACCAGCCTGTCCAGAATGGGAGAACTAGAGTTTAAAACCCTCAGACATGATTACTTCAACCTCTACTTTTAAGCTGCCAGGGGATGACATATGTGGGAAGCAGAATGTGACTCCTGGATCAAGGAAAATATAAAAAGATCCATACTAGTAAAATCTGGAAAAAAACAAAAAGAAAACAAACCCAAGACCAGCAACCTATCCAGGGTCCCTTTGCCAGGTCCTAGAGGCATCGTCTTTATGCTACCCAGTGAGCACAGATGCTCCTATCGAGATCATCCAAGAGAAGGTACCAGCTCTCTCTCTCTCTCTCTCTCTCTCTCTCTCTCTCTCTCTCTCTCTCTCTCTCTCTCTCTCATTGCCTATTTCTGGCAACAGGGAATAAGGAGATGGGCTCTAAAGCCAAGATGATTTAATAGTCTTGCCTATTTCCTATCTGTGTGACACTGAGGAAGTTAAATCACCTTAGAAGTGTTCTTAGTCTCGGTGGTGGTGCAGGACTTTAATCCTAGCATTTGGGAGGCAGAGGCAGGTGAATCTCTGTGGGTTTGATCCCAGCCTGGTCTACAAGAGATAGTTCCATAACAGGTCCAAAGCCACAGCTGCACAGGGAAACCCTGGAGGGGTGGTGGTGGGGAGAAGAGAAAAAGAAAGAAAAGAAAGAAAAAGAAAAGATGTACTTAGTCTCATTGTCTTAATATTGAAGATGTAAAAGTGTAAACATCTGCATATTGGCATTTTTAATAAGATAGAACATGGTAAGTGCTTAAGGACCAATTCATATGCATTTAGCTTTTGTTAGTACTACCATCCTGCAAGAGATGACCAGCCAGGAATCCCACATATGTTTCAGGCTCTGTTGAAGCCTGAGGTTTTAGCCACAGCTCAATTTAGCCTTAATTGAACCTGGATTTGGCATCCTGGGCCCTATTTTCAAATCCTGGTTTAGTCACTGATGGGCAGGTAACCTCTTTAAGCCCCAATTCCTTAGTTAATGAAATAGCTGGAGAATGGATGCTATTTGGAAGGTCAAATGCAAAGGGAGATGTGGATTCTAGAGCCCATTCAGAATTGAAGCAGAATTCACACCCACTGAGCTCAGATCCTTGGTTCTGAGACCCATGACAGGGTAGGTGGAGGGTCCTACATCCATGTTCCACTGCTTTCCCACAATATCCCACATATTCATAATGAGTTCTTATTAAGTCTTCATAACAACCCCTGGACACACACAATGCATGGATCAATAGCTTCGGTTTATAGACAGATGGCAAAGTTTAATATCATAGGAGGCACAATTAATTGCTGTTAGAGTCTTGGGTCTGAGCTCAGTGGGATAAAGCCTCACCTGTATAAAGGCAGAGGGGACAGTGAAACCACCCACTAATGTTTCTGGGAACAAAAGAAAAGGAACTTTTGAAAGACACTGGCGGGTTTCCCTGACTGTCTGGAAGCCAGGGTGGAGATGCAGACTGAAGGTGGCCCAGGTGGGGGGTGCAGAAGCCAAAAGAGCTTTTGTAAATGGTCATGATGCTCTTTCCTGCATGGTGGTTCCTGCCCCAGGCAGTGTGTGGTGGTTGAAATTCAGCTGTGAACCCTACTACTTTGGGGTAGACTTGTTGATCCGTCTAGAGAATGACAAAGGTACCATCTGGACTTTCAATACTTTGGCCTACATGGGTGGGCTTTTCCCAAGGTGAGATATGTAACTAGATGCATCTTATTAGGTTCCGCAACTCTTGTTAGCTGTTCCCCTTCAGTTCCCCCAGAGTAGATCCATGCGCATTGAAGTTAGGTCGTGCTTGATAGGTAAATGTTCTGGGTCCTTACTGGAAGAAAACAGTCATCAGAAAGATAAGGATGGAGATTACCCACCTGCTGGGTAGTGGTGGCACACAGCACCCGAGAGGCAGAGGCAGGTGGATCTCTGAGTTCAAGGCAAGCCTGATCTACAGAGAGAGTTCCAGGCCAGCCAAGGCTACACAAATCTTGCCTTGGAAAACCAAATAAGAAGAAAGAAGGAGAAGG